>SRSE01000631.1:127500-727500 GCA_005024645.1 Planiliza haematocheilus | reverse complement strand
ATTATTCATTAGTGTGTCTAAGTTTCCCATTTTCCTTGAAATTACTAAATATCTTCCCAGAAAACAAGCATCATCCTGCTGCTTCAATCAAAGATAGGAATTAAAACTATACCATCTGAACATGCTGATACATGTAGATGAAGAGAGAGCAACTGGCAGCAGCATCCTCTTTAGTCACACCATATTCTGGCCACTGCATCAAATGAACAGATTTATAGCCTGGATGGGATGTTACAAGTCACTATCACTTCAATTGTACATGGATGTGCCCTGAAGTAATGTAGACGTGTCATGTATTCACTAGATTTTTCAGAGTTTAAGACTAACTGCACCAAGAAATGAATCTGAAGGGATTGTTTTCTGCTTCAGTTTCAAATATGACAGACTGCTGTGTAATATGAAAGGTGATCAGCCAATGCTTTGACAAAAGAATCTCCGACACGCTGCTGTAGCCTATTACATCTACTTAAACAAGTAGACTTGGAGCTGAACTGGTTAGATGTGTGAGCCTGTTAAGTTCAATAAAAGTTTTTCATTAGATCACCCTAACACATTCTCTTTGCTGCATTGCACGAGAAATGGAAACTGTGCGAGCACATGTGGCTGAGGGCCTCACATCACCTGAAAAACAAGGAATGCTCACTGTGAGAAAAAGCAATCTATGCAACCTTCCCCAAAAAGGCTTTTGAGATTAAACCCTGGCTGTGTTGGAGAACAGTTGCAGAATTACACACACACACACACACACACACTCACATTCTGACAGCATACAGGAACAAACCAGATCCAACTTGTCTGAATCTTCTCTTTCTTGCACACAGACAATGCTCCACTGTTGTAAGCACACACTTTATTAGATTTGAACAAGAGTGTTTTCTGTTATGCCTTATGACACACCATGGTAACTGATGTCACAACTACACAACAAGGTAAACATCTGTGTTTCAAAGATTGTAGGGTCCAAATTGTGTGACAAAAAAGTTTTAGAAGCCCATGTGCCTTTTAAGAAACTTGTGACGGCGTTTGAGCAGGCAACCGGCTTCTAGACGCCGTTCTTTGTTCAGGGGTTCGCTGTGGTTGTGACGGGCTCCAAGTAAAAAACAATCACTGCCTCCTTTAAGTTATATACGGCATTTTTATTTGCGTCTGGTTCTCAGTGTCCACAATCATCAATAAGAAGGAAAACAAGAACAAAAACAAAAAGAAGAGCGGTCTAAAGACATTATAGCTCTCCCCTGTCTCATCTGAGACACTTGTGCCACTCTCCCCTTTTGTCCTCATTTCCTGGGAGGCAGCATCACAACCACGAATAATCAAAACAGTCAAATAAAATTGTAAACTTCATCTAAACAAGTTATGCTCCAGTTCAAATGATAATAATAATCAAACCAAATATACAAAAATGGCTCTAATAAAACTGGTTTGGTCTTAAACATCATACGAGCACGGATGGTTTCAAAGATGTTTCAGTTTTTCTTAAAGAAAGGCATATAACAGAGGTATACATATATATATACATTCATGGCAACAATCAGATCTGAGTGAATCTACGAGTTGAACCTATGAGCTTGATGTTTACTTCTGTACACATAGGTGCTATTTCCTGACTCTCCCTGTATTTTGTTTTCTTGCTTGCAGACGTTACAGACATGAAACCTCTATGGATTCAATTTGAGCGACTAGCAGGAACGGTTAAAAGCAGCGACAGTTCACCACACACCCCCAACAAACCCTGATCCTCACAGCCCATCCAGAAAACAAAGAAGCAGATCAGAAAAAAATCAATTCACACCTAACCCTAATATAGTTTGGAGTTGGAACCCCCACTTCTCCAAGCACCAGGTTTCAGACTGACAAAGGTTTAGTCAAAGAAACCTTTCCTTGGCTATGTCTCTGAAAAAGGTAAGAATCTGATGTCATTAAGTAAGAGTGTATTAGGACAAAATCTCCACTAAACCTTTCTGAGCATACACTATTGAAATGTCTCAGACAAACTTAAGATTAATAGCACACTGACACCACTGTTTTTGCCAGAAAGGGATTATAAACCCAAACTCATCTTTCATAGTTCAGGAAGAATTAACAGGCAAATAAAATTTGGATTTCTGTTATCTTGGCAAACGTCCTGCAGCTACTGAACACTCTCATACAAGGGATGGAACAGAGTCAACTCCTGACTCACTGGTTGTTTGGTATATGAGGGATTTAATAAGGCACTGGAAGCTGTTGATGGAAGATATCTTGTTAGATTACTGTATAAGAAAAACAAAACCCCACACCACACTGATAACCGGAACTGGATTTGACTTCTGTAGACAAAAGGTTGTGTTGCAGGCTAAGCCTGGCTGGACTCCTGACTGACATGAGGACTCTTTCCAAAAACAAGTTATCCAATAGGAAACTTGGATAAGGAAACTAAACAACAATTTGCAGGGGTTCTGTTTTTCTATTTCTGAAATAGAAAACTCATTGAAAAACCTGATGTTATTCCAAGCACAGAAGAATGCATTTTTAAACAAATCAGTGGATTAAAACAGAATCTCTATAATACCACTTTACACGGGGAATCCAAAACAGCCGTTGTTTGTAAGATCGGCTAAGCATTAAGGAGTGCCTGGAACAACTGCTGCAGGGCCAAGTGCCAGATACAGGGCGGGTCTGCTCCAACCAGTAGACCGCAGCTACTACTCCTCCACTTGGACCAATAACTGCAGTGGCAGTGTGCAATAGGAACATGTTTGTAAATTTTCTCAAACATTTTTTTATTCAGGCAAGTTTCAACTACAGACGTGACTCATCTTTTGAAAACGTAAACCTATCATACTTGCAGCACAGGGAATACTGCATGTACTCTCCAACCAGCAGCAGGCTCAGAGGAGGGGAAGTAATAAAATGCTTACAATGTATGACTGTTACATGTCAGGGAAGAGAGACGTGACCTCAAGCACAAGGTAGCACAGAACGCTGACAAGCACTGCAGAGTCAGTGCAATATCACACTCATAGAGGAGTAGTTACTGACCGTCCTCAAATGGATTGAAGCTGGCTGATCGTACTTGCTTGATTTAACCTGGTTAAATCCAAATATTCAAATTGGGTTTCTGAAATGCCTGCAGGTGTCAACGTCCCTGAAAATGCCTATTATGCAGACAAACAAATTCCAAGTATCAGTCACACTGGTGCCACATTACTCAATAATGTAGTAACAGTTCAGTCAAAGCTCAGCCCAGTGTTTGCACTTTCATCACACTCAAAGAAAATGACTTTTCATGCTGAATCAGCATTACTGGACAAACGCTGCACACCTGGACGCTGGAATGTTTCATGTGTGGCTCCACAGAGTATATATGACACAATATGTGAATATAGTTAAATACTTGGTTGAAACAGTGAGTTGCACCACAGGAGTACAAGACAAGAGCACACCACAGGCGGGGGTACACCTTGGACAGGTCTCCAGTCTATCGCAGGGCTAACACAGAGAGACAGACATCCATTCACATGCACACCTACAGCTAATTTAGAATCACCAATGAACCTAACAAGTGTGTCTTTGTGCCACAGTAATCTGTTGACATAATATCATTTGGGATAAACTGGCATATTTTCTCCAAAACCATTTCTCTCATTCTCACCCAAACAAATCTCTGTATCTATGTGGATATCAGACGTCATCAAACATGGGTTTACATGGGACATAATGTCCGTGTCATTGATGATCTAATTCTTAATCATTTGACATTTAAGTTATATTGCACGGACATGGACACACTTCTGTTTTGAATTTGACTCCGGCGTGAAGTGTGTTGCAAGTGTGTAATGGTGAACTTCTCTAAAATTGCTCAAACAATAGGAGCATTATTTTACCATGGAAAAACTTGAGTCAGCCCACAGTGCTTGCATAACCCCAAAAGGACCGTGCTAAGACAACACCACTCGTCCAGTCCTGTAGGTGTGTTGTGTGAGCAGTGTGCGGCTCTGTAAGAATATGTTTTTATGTACACAGTGTACTGTATCAGTTTTTGTGTTTGAATGCCATCAGCGAGTAGGCGCACACAGTGAGAACCAGACCAAAGCCAGGTCATGTTTACTTTAGTTATACCTGCCTCTTTGTTGATCTCTCATCTTGATTATTAACGTTAAAGGGCCGACCGATACACAATAGAGCAACAATAATGTGTTTATACTGGAGTTAACACCCAGCCTTCCTGAAGGCAAGTGAGTGTAAAGTAATGTATTCAGCATGCAAATATTGACAGAAAGAGAACAATTACCATAACCAAATCTGCAAACTATTGTGCATCAACTTTCCTAACAAATGCAATGAGTCAGACAACTGACAACCATAAGATTTTACAGAAAACTTTAAATTGTATTACACGTTGTGCAGCTTGTAGAGGTGAGTATACCTGTGGTAGCAAATGACTCAAAATTGAAACACGTCTTAATATTTGCTTTATTTCCAAGTATTTCTTATGTAAGTATCTCAAGAACAACCAAAGCAAATACTTGTCCATGTCTGGACCAATGAGCTGTGTCTATCTACGTGTCTGCATTATGGCCCCGCATGAAAAAAAAAAAAACTGCCAGAGGCCGTCATAAAATGACATCACAAACTGCAAACTGTTGCACAATCTCCTGTAGCTCTGAAAAACATGTGCTTTAGAATTGCCACAGGGATTGTCAATGGAAATCAATCTTGTCAACAAAAGAACATAAAAAGTAGAGATGGCATATACAGATGGCCCAATGAATATATATACTGAACTAATCTCAAAATGGATTGGCCGTCAAGATGACGTCTGGTCTCTATGGGCCTGTTCAGACCTTGCATTAAGATCTGATTTGGGCTGTCTGATACCAAGTGACCAGCTTTAGGTACGTGTGCTCAGACCTGGCATTAACAAGCGTCTCCAAATGCATCTCCTGATCTGATCTTAGTTTCATGCTCTGTATGCAAATAAACCTCGACATCATGGGTGCAGTAGAATATTTTGTCATCTGTTGTCTCCACTGGATCATTCCATGTGGCTCCAGAACCGAGAACGGCGCTATTTTATGTGTGTGTCATGACTCTGGAAGACATATTAACTTATTATTTACTGATCTGTCCTGATGTTAGTTAGGCCTGTACATAAAACAGATTATAATTCCAAGGCTGGAGGTTTCCATATGTAGTGTAATCTCCAGTAATAAAGGTAAATAAAGACATTGGTGAATGAGGTTCCTCCTACATCAGCATGACTAGTAGTTAATGGATACAAGGACATAATATTTTAAAAGGCTCTAACTAATGAATAAGCATAACTTAAGGTGCTTTTCCCTTTTCGGGTGATCGTTTATAATTGCAGTCATATGTTTTTTTCTCAATGAATGAGGCAAAACTCGATCAGTGCGTCCTGGGTGTGTTCACTGTCACGGATCACCCAGATCAGACGTCTGAACAGGCCCTATAAGATTCCAGAAAGTTAACAACTGCCAAAATCACACAAGAGTTTTGCTGAATCATGAGGGTGGTAGAGTTGTGTATATACTGCCATCGATATCACACTCTATCGCAACATACATTTTGCAATACCTTCATTACAGTGATAAATATACACGTTTTAATATTAAACTTGGTTTATACTACAGGAACGAGTCTACACAGAGATCACGCAGTAGTGCACTACACAGGTGTGAACATTAATACTAGTGGTGGTTCTGTAACTACTTTTCTATTCACACAATGGCAAGTTGAACTAAGTGGCTACAGTTAGAGCTAATAAATGTTGAACAACAGATATTTTTACTGAAATCACAGCAACACAGAAAAGACGAAAGACATCTGAGCTAATGGTTTATAAGAGGCCAAAGGAGAACTGTCTAGCTACTAAGAGAAAAAAGAAATACGTATTAGGTCTTTTGCAGCTGTCACAGCCTGTGTAGCCACAATGCCTTGTTAGATTTCTGGCATGGTGCACCTTAAGGCGTACCTACGACGCAGAAGTGGCACAAGCATACATGTGGCTTTGAAACACAAAGAAGGAAGATTTACTTCCTGCAACACTCGATAGACACAGGTTACATAAAGGCCAACTTACCTTAATGACCTTAATGTTTGTTGTAATTTGCTTTTTCTTACATTTCCAATAAAATTAATTTGTGATACTGGATGTCACAGTTAAAAATCTTGAAGAAAGAAAATATATTAAAAAAAAATACAATGCCGTGTGTGTAATAAAGAGCTGACCGAGTTATGACTTCTTGGAGAAAGAAGTAGGATAAGATCTTTGACAAACACAGACACAGAGGTTTTAAATCCTTAACTGTCTCAAATGGCTCCAACAACTCTGTTGTTTCAAGAACACTGACATTAAGATACTTAGTGAGACGCTGACTATCTGTGCCTCACATCTCCACCTTTGATCAACACATTCCAGGACAGCTTCTTCAGTCACATGTCAGCTTCCCCTCGCCACACTGCCTGCATTAAATTATTTTAATTTTCACACTTTCAGCACAGCAGCATTAAAGCGGCGTTAGGAAGGCAAGCATTTACTCCGGCTCTCTTTTGATGTAGCAGTGAACCGGAAAATGCAGAAAGGTGAGGTCACGCCGTTTATTTATAACCATATCTGTTATAATTACCTGACGTTGCAATTGAATGGATAAAGTTTGGACTCATCCAAGGCCAAATTTGATACACCTTACAAAACTTGTTTTCCATTTGCCCTATCAGTATAGAAAAATGTGTGTATTGACTAAACATTTTTTAGAATTGGACTGATTTTCTATATCAGACTTTAATCACAGATGTCCACCAGAATTAAAAGTGTTGTATTAGATTTGTATCATTGTATTCAGCTGTGGGTTTAACAAATACAAGTACACATACTATTTAAAAATGCCCCCTGACAAAGTCTTTTTAACTATTTTGCAATCTGGTCTCCTGAAGCTACTGTCGATGGTGATATCAGCGTAACTCTGTGTCAGCTGATTCTTACCTGTCTGGAGATAAATGGCTGCTCATTATGTCAGCTTATGACTGAATACATAATGGTGTGTTGTCAGGGCCAGCAAAGCCTTCTCCTCTGGCCTAAATTGCATCAAAATCACTGACTTACATTTTAATATTTTCCCATTAATCTCATTAAATTATTCCCAATAGCCTCTTCTTTTCATTTTATGGCTTGTCTGTCTCACAGATGAGGCGCTGTGGCGCTTCTGGCAGCGTAACTTTGCATTAGACATGTCATCCAATCATATTTCATTGTAATTGTAATGACGCTGTTCCTTTGACCAGTCACAAGTTCGTTTTCTTAGGCCTTCTCTGTGGCTTCTTAGAAAGCAATTTTCATTGTGGACTTTGAAGGAATATTGAAGGGATGTTGTGAGGAAAAGCCCGTAACTAGCTAGGAGGAGTTCTGCTAAGTAAAATGAATTAGATTTACATCTTTTATGTATATTTGTGTCATTTTATTGGGTCGCCATTGATGCTTCTGCTGGATTTGACGTATGAGTGAGAGGAGACTTTTTGAATTGTTGTGTGAGTGAGTTTTTTGCTTTAGTAATGGCATTCATTACACTATATGAGATACCTGTCTAGGATGCAATATCCTGTTCTAACTACATATCTGTATAATGTTTGTATTAAGAGCCATTTTGAATAAGGCTAGAGGTCTTTGAAGGCGTAGGTGGAGAACGCACAGCCCGCTACTGAGGACACATAATGGGTGTGACCTGCCAAAGGGCTAAGGAAATACAACCAATATTATTTCTCTGCAAAGTGCAATCCTGTTTCATTTAATATTTCAGTCTGAAACTAAGTAGGGTGGCCAACTCATTGTCAATGTCATCATGGCTAAAATGACTGAAGTAAATGACTTGAAGAGTCTGTACAAAAGTCCCAGGACTTGCATGTTAGCAGTATAATAAAAAACGTGGTTTAAAATGCTGCTATGCATCAATCTCTTTTGTCTGTACCTGCATCTTATTTAATTCCATCCCTTGATAACAATAGAGGGTGGCAACAAGACTAGAGACATACCCCAGAAACATGTGGCACATTAGGCAAGAACAACGGTTACAACCTCGACCCATTTGGCAACAATTCATGTTATTACAGAACATCACAGATGAGGGAACGTATGAACGTCATAAACGAGACAGGCTTTTCTCTCTAGAAAGTGGAAAGTTCATTTAGAAAGAACAAGCACTTCTCAACCTACAAACCAGTTTGAAGCTTCACAGCAAAATCCCTCACAACGGTTAAAACACACGACACCACAGCCCAGCACCCAGCCCTCTCTACAACACGTATTATTCAGGACTTCACAAAAGAGAAAAACTGCCACTGGAAAACAGGGTTAGGGTTAGGAAGAATAAAAAAACAGTTCAAAAAGCTCTGTGTCGTTTCTAATGAAAATGAGGTAATACCTGTTTAAGGCCCTGCAGGTTTGCCTTAAACTGCAACAGCAGTAGGTCTGTCAGCAGTGAATCATAACTTATCATCTGATATGTTAGAACCTTCTACAAGTTAAAAGCTCTAGCTAAGTGCATTCCTGCATGGAAACCTCCCTGACAAGGGACAGCAAGGAGCAAGTAGAACACAAACTGAAGCGCAGTTAGAGGAAGAGTCAGTCTGATGTGAAGAAAATGCATACATATCTGATTCCTGCCACATGCAGTGTGTGACTTTGGTATGGAGTGCAGCTTGTTGGGGCTTTGTGAGTTACAGGGACTATCCGGAGTAAATGCATTATTGGTTCTGTGTCACTGAGTGTAATAAATTAAGTCTTTTCCATTTTATAAAACTTCCTCATTGATGCACCAGGAATGAAGTCAAACATGCCAGGGTTCATTGTAATGAGCTCTTTGATAATGACAGTGCACCATCAACAGTATACTAGATGTCATTAGCAAAGTACTTACCACTAGGAATACTGTGATCACAGACAAGGCTTTGATGCTTTGCTATAGTGATAGGGGCAGTATCAGAATTCTTAGTTAAATAACAGCAGCTGGCTAGAGTTGGATTTCCTTGTACAGTGTTGAACAGCTGCTGTACAGGAAATGTGAAGCTTGTTGATCAGTCATGTTTCAGACATAGCAGAAATACAAACACCTGCTCATATTAAAGATAACACAGATCAAGTTCAACACATCTTTATAAATACGCATAAAGATTATAGAACCGTTAGGCTTCTCGTGTGTGTGAATGCCAGTAATGCAGTGGCAATGCTATACCATGCCAGCGTTTGCATTTGGACAAGCAGGTGTGAACAGGTGTGAATAAACCACAATGAACCTGCACCTTAAATTTACAGGAGTAAACAAATGGTAGAGTACAAGCCCGACAGCCAAAAGCCTCTTAGTCTATGTTATGCACACAAATGCTTTCACCTTCCAAGTCAGTCTGTCCCTGCTGAAGTCACGTTCACCTGTCAGGTAGAGATGACTGTTGTTGTTTGGCCTGCTCTGGCTTTTTTTGTCAGTAAATTACGTCTCTCTTATCACACAGTAACACTCTGATTGTCACATAAATGATAAGCTGAACTCATGTTTGCATGTTTACAGAAATTCTTATACATTTTTATTCTTCTATTGACTGCTATTAAATGTCTACATTTCAACACACTACAAGAGTACACTACAAGACACTACAAGACAAAACACTGCAAACTGGCCAAAATTCCTCACTGCTCGGTGAAAGCACAATACATATGAAACAATACTAAGTCTATGACAGAGTTTAGGAGTAGACCGCTACTGAAAACGGAAAGATTAATTATTAATCAGTTTATGATTCAAAGCATTCGTTGATTTTGAAGATAAAAGGTCCTGTGAAGTTTAAGTTAGGTCATTCATTAGGCGGAGTAAAGGCTTGAGTTCAGACAGAAAGCAAAGTAACCGTCAGCCTCTTACCAGCCGTATGAATTGTCCACCGGACCATTGTGTCTTTATTGAAATCAGTATCATAGTTAACAAAGTGTGAAGGTTGTTTTGTAGTGGACAAATTTACAGTTTTATCTGCTCACTCAATCACCAATCAATCTATAACATTGCCACGTTGTTTACCTGTACTGCTATTTTCCTGTTTCCAGATACCTCCTCCTATTGTTTTTTGGGTCAAGAGTCTAACAGTGTGTTAAATAGTTAAGATAATTTGTCAATGGAGGAAACTGACTTGACCTGACATGCTACAATTCATGAGGGAGATACTAAAGATTGTTTGTGGTTGGCATTGGTAGTGACTGCTGACTGCAGTGTGCATCCTCTGTCAATTATGAATGTCTGTATGTTTTGTATGAGAATTTAAGAAAATTCATTCACTATTTATTATGACATTTGACTCTTGACCAAAGTGCTGGACTGACTTGCAGACTGACATTGTCAACCTTAAGGGTTTTACACAAAATGTGTTTAACACCTAAATTCCCCAATGTAAAAAATATATATAAGATTTTACTTTCATCAGAAGGGAATCACATCTACAGTTATACAAGTGCGTGTTGGAGAACAGCTACAAATTGCAACAGCTCCTGGACATCCAAATATGCAGCACATGTCTGAGAAAGCACAGCAAGCATCAGAATAATCTCAGCTGCAATGAATTAAACTTAATTAAGCTTGTTAAGCTTGTTCAGTGTTAAGCAAGTCATCTTCATAAAACTATTATCCACACCTGAGTCATGATCGATCATTCAGTAAAGTCATCGGGCGAGAGGCGTGGTACACCCTGGACAGGTCTCTAGTCTATCACAGAGCCAACACATAGAGACAGACAACCATTCACACTCACATGCACACCTGCGGCCAATTTAGAATCACCAATTCACCTAACTAGCATGTCTTTTTATGGTGGGAGGAGCCTGAGTACCCAGAGAGAACCCACGCAGGCGCCACCACACAACTGTGCCGCCTTGGGTCATGATCAGCGCACTCATAATTCAAATTCTGCTCAATCATCAAGCAAAGTATGAGTTTAATTAATTAAGGCCAATTGGCATGTTAATACCTGCACTTCTATTAAAACCACAGATGATGTGTGCAAGCGTGTGGACTTGTGTTTTTTACCAACATAGCAAAGAAAGAGTCTGCAAACATGAACAGTCTCTCAGAACACGTCTGATATATCTGTGCAGGTCAGATTCCAGCAAGTCACAAACCTGGAAAAGGTACAGTGACGTAACTAGCCCTCCGTTTTAACAAGACAGTATAAACACGCCGCATTCTACGGTGACCTCATTCTATTGCAAAGCAATCTTTTCACCCTTAATCTATAGCATAGTGTTGCGTTTCAGGGGCAAAGGTACACTGTAAAACGTTACAGGTCCATTAAGTTATGTCAAGATATTTCTTCTCTTTAACTCCAATTGTCATGACAAGTTCTAGAACTTAACTGAAGTGAACTGAAGTTTTCTAAAATTAAACGTAAGTAATCCAATGCTGGTCAATGCTCATTTAATTGTCTTTAAGCTTTGAGTTGAAAAAAATAGTGACAAAAGAGCATTAAACCACGGTATTACAACGACAGCAACAATACTGGCACCACAAGCGTAATGGATGGATGTATTTTAGAAGCAGTCTCCCTGCCAAGAATGAATTCCAAAGTGGCTGTTTTTGGTTAATCAGACTTTAATTTCCTCCAAATGGCCTAAATAAAATTAATGTTAAATTTCTGGCAAGATGTGAGTTGAGTCCGTCTGAAGTTGACATGAACTTTCCATGAGTTGTCAAAATGAGACATTTAAGCAGAAACAAAACCACTAGTGCTCTCAATTTAAAATGGCAACTGATATGAATTTAGCTAAATTGATCTTAACTTGGAAATGTGAGTAATAATGAGGAATTGTGAGTAAGATAAAAGATAACATTTGTTTTCTTGAGTGAGTACTGTAACGCCGAAACAATAAATGATCATTAGTTATAACTTAGCTTTCTGAGTTGAAACAGAGGTTTTCATCACGTTTTTTAAGTTTTACTGACTTGAAATGTTTACAGACACATGCTTAAATTCCCACAGAAACTCATGAGGGTCACATATGGAGGGATGGTTGATGACTATAACAATCATAATTATCATCTTCTACAATGTCTTCAGTACAGATGTCAGTGGTTTGGTACATAGTGGAATGGAATAAAAGCCAATACAGCACCCTATTCTTAAAGGATTAGCCACTCTTTTTAATCTATAATTGATACAGAAACTTACTGAGACTGCAATGGAGCCTCACTTCTTAGTCTGTTCATTTGAGGTGGTGAGTAAAACTTTAAAAACTCACTCATCTAATGAATAAAAATACTGACAAATTTATAATGCTTATTTTGGCCTAACATTATCAGACAGACAGTATTATTTTATAAAGCATGACACAACGTTTGAGAGCAAACATGAGTCAGCTTCAACATCGACAACAACATCGAGCCCAACATATCATATCAGTGGATACATGTTCTGTGGTTTCTGCTCTAATCAGAATCATGGGTTTGAAAGTTTGTTGCACACTGGCTAAACATCTTATCAGCGCTACTGGACTGTAGGAATGAGGTGCTTTAGTAAATACAGTTGGATGATGTTGCAGCTCCACATCTGTGAATGTGTAACTAGCTGCAAACACTTTAAAGAGGCCAGCATACACTATCCAAACTACATGTGTAGTTGTCAGATAGCTCCAGAAGCCCCATGCCCTTCTACGTTTCTCACATCAGGGGGTCTGTGTCCAAGCATCTCTATAACTTTCTGACAGCAACAGTCTCACATTCACAACTGCTTTACTCATTGACTGTCTGGCTGAACACTGGGTGTGACCTTCTTTCTCTAGCCTTCTTTTCTTATTTGTTAAATAACCGTTTGTGACATTATTAATACTTATAATCCGGAATTTCTTCCTGGAGAGAGAGTCTGGCAATGTCTGAATAGAACAAAGACAACATGCCAATAAGATCACACCATTTTTAAAATAACCCAGCCCTTCACCATAATAGTTTTATAAATGCCAGTGTTATGCGTCTGTCCCTCAGTCTGCTTGTTTTAGAGTTTCTCTGCCCATAGTAGTCTTATCGATCGCACGATAGTGAACAAAGAAAAAGGATTTTTATCTTTGACCCACATTAAGAATTGCCAGCATTCTAAAACGTGTTTGCCTGCAGATGTTTGGGAAGCATAGACAGGTCTGAAGAAACTGTGATTAATTAGTCATTCATTTTATAGCGCTGAGGCACTCACAAAACAAAGCGACTAAATAACATCCAATCTAGAAGAGTGGCATACATGATGTAAATCACTGGAAACTCCCCTGTAAATACATACATCAGATGATTTCAACGGTTATGTTTTTCCCTTGTCAACAAGAGTGCCACGCATCTATCGCTCTCTCATCTGCGTGCAGCATCACATGTGAGCATTAGTCATATTTGCTCAGATCTAGGCCATTTGTGGCACAATGTCAACTTGACGGAGCCACACACAATATAATTGGACTGAGCAGGAAAATGATGCACCCTGCACAGCAGGTTTTTAAATGTGTTGCTCCCTCACAACTGACTGCGTCAATACTGTTTAACCTGACAATGCGTGACAATAACACCCGAGTCAGAGACAATAGATCTCAAGTCATTGGACTGGATGTGGAATAAGGCAGAGAGTGTTTAGAGCAAAATAAAAAGAGAACATGGAAATATCTGAGACAAATAAAGAACTGGAAATATGACTGCCATTACTGGGATCGCTTGAGGTTTACCAGCTTCTTTCTGAATCTGTAATTTAACCAGGAAACATTGACTCAGAGAGGATATTTGGTGTTTCACACAGCCCCACACATCTCAATGAAAGTGCTGTGCAGTGCAAGCAAAGTCTTGCATGACTAACCAGCGAGAAAGATTGAAGAGCTGGGGTACAAATGCCTCGCCCAAGGGAACCATAACAAAAGGGGGGCAGTCTGTGTTCCCCACTCGGGTTCATCGGCTTCCCGCCCAGTGAAGACCAGATGTGTAAAATCTATCTTTTAAATTGCATAATAAAGAGGGTACGCAACAGCATCTCAGGTTATGCCTGACTTGATAGCCAGAAAAGCAGCGCGTGACTAAACTAGCCCAGCTCGAAGCTGCAGCATATTTCAAAATATGCCGGAGGGGAAAACAGTTACTCTGTGAGAAAGCCACTTCAGCTGTTCTTCACTCCTGTCAGCTCGTGAAATATGCTGCACAAACTCAGATGGACTGTGAATGCCCCCAAGGGAGTTTGTGGGACTCACTAGTATCACTCAGTTCACTTTTATGTGGGAGAATGTACAGTATGATAAGAAGGGTTTGCTCTGGTTATTACATCTCATATACATATATTATGTCACTTCATACAGTTACATATATTATATACATATATTTGGTGAGATTTGTTCTTGAGAGGTCTTTCACTACATTTGGTGCTATGGCCATTATTTGTTTTGGTTTATGGGTGTCAGATTGCAATTGGAAATGATAAAATACTTAAGGACAATCTAGCCTTTCTTGAGTTTAATCTAATCATAATATGCATTACATCAGTGACATCTAAAGGAGTGAACTTGTTTTTGTTTTAGCTTACATATGGCTGTTGAAGCTGTCCAGTTCATCAGTCTCTGGGAAAAACACCTCCTCTCCTCCAGCTTCTTTGTCGCGCTTGGATTTCTTTCGTTTCAACCTCAAGCTGCTAAAAATCCGCCGTTTCTTCTTTTCTTTCGGGGAGGTGGGTAAGACATCATCGGGCAACGTGACGTTCTCACCGGGGCTGAGGGGAGCGCTGGTGGCCGGCAGGGTGGCCGAGGAGGGGATGTGGGGCACCGCATCACCGAGGGACCCCGACCGCTTCTGCTCCTTGTACTCCTTATCAACTGACTTTTGTTTAAAAAAGTTCTTGACTCTCAGGGTGCCGGACTTACTCATGGTTTCAGATAAAGACGTCCGAGTTCAGAAAGTGAGAGCAGCAAGAAGACATGAAGAGTGCTGTCTCACTTTGAGCTGTTGGACTGTCTCCCCAGGATAACCTGCAGAGCGGGTTCCCGCGAGGACTTGGACATGCCCACACACCGGTCGCGCGCACGCCACCAGGTAGGCTGTACAAGAAAGGTGCAGGAGATACACGGAGGGAATACACTTCCGGCTGTAAACTTCACAATAAAACTCACAATACCCAGTTTGTTTATTTATTTATTTATTTATTTATTTATTTATTTATTTATTTATTTATGTGTAGCTATAAGTTGTCGACTGTCTTTGTTTGAGCAATGACTTGAACTGCATCACAGCACTCTTTGTCTAGACGCAAAAAACTTAATTACGTGGATTGTCTGCACAAAGATTCTAAATACATTTTAACATAAGAAAAAAAAACAATCTCCACACTAATTAAAAATAAAATAATAATGCCGTAAAAACAGGCCTACTGAGTCCTTCAGTTGATTAAATGGTAAAAATGAAATCCTTTGGGGGGGGGGGGGCTATCAGTACTACATCATTGGTCATTTCCCCAAACAAACGAATTATTTTTTCCAGCTGTTTTTATTGATTTATGTACCTATTTTATTTATTTATGTATCGACTAGGCTATCGAATGTATCGACTAGCCTAGTCATTTATATGAACACAAACAAGCTCCTATAGCAATATCCTATAGCATCCTGTAATATAAACAAGCCTCTTCAGCAAAACTTGCTTGAGAGGAAGAATTTAGAATAGGTTAGTAAACGCCTATTAATCACCTTTATTACTTAGCAGTATCTGTGGTGCACAACTCTTTCGTCCCCCTGGCCATCAGACTGTACAACAGCTCTCAGTGATGGCAGGAGACACAATAGACAATGGACATATCATCTGATTTCATTCATTCCGTAGCTTTCATATTTATATAACTTCTACTGGTCACATTGTATTTTTAACATAATTTTTAACATACAAAACATCTTATATAGCTGTACAAAACATTTTATTCCTAGTCACTTTTCTATTTTTTATATAGTTTTTGTATTGTATGTTTCAATGTATGTCACTGCTACTGGATGCTTGAATTTCCCCTGGGATTAATAAAGTATCTATCTATCTATCTATCTATCTATCTATCTATCTATCTATCTATCTATCTATCTATCTATCTATCTATCTATCTATCTATCTATCTATCTATCTATCATTACACACGGTTTCTTATATTACATTTATGCTGCTTAAGACAGTTTGCAGTTACTATTGTGGTGATTTTTAATTCATATGCGTATAAATTGAATTGAACTTGATGTTTGTTCTCAAAGTTCGGTAAATGCCGACTTGGAAAAACCACATCCGCGTTACACAGACACTGTGGGCAGAACAGCGTCAGCCCCCATGATGCACATTTTCCAGGTGTCTGTTTATCTAGGGTCTAGCAAAGTAACAGCTCCATCTGCTGGTCATGTTCATGAACAGCAAGAGAGAGGTTGGTTCATGTTTCTTCATTTCTTTTAAGTAAAGCCACCCTGACACAAATCAAGCAAATGCAAAATAAGACTATTAAGACGACAGTCAATATTTAAAACTAATATTATTCCTTATATAAAGGGAGGATGAAAAAAATGTAAGATGGCAAATAAAACAAAACTGATTAGGATGAAAGAAAAAAAAAATCCAGCAAAACTAAACTACAGTTCCAGGTTGTAAGAGAATAAAGACGGTTTCTGTGTGAGGGGTGTTTTCAAAGACAGAAATCATTACTGAAGAAGGAAAGTATATCTTCATTCTGTATTTTATAAACTACGCTGAATATTTCATCTATGACAAAAAGTAACTTTCAGTGAGATTTGACGTCTTCAAATGACTGCACGTGCAGCAGTGGCTCACAAAACCAATACCAGGTCATTAAACATGACTTTGCAAGGGGGTCTGCCCCTTCATGCCACTGACAAATGCTTTTTTAGTTAACCCGCCAAAAGACAAAGACCGTGCATCAGTGTAGAAATTCTATGAGATCAAAAGCAGAAAGATCAGTGAAGCACTCCCCTCGTGCAGTAGGAGAACTTGTGACGTGTTGTTTTGGTTTCAGCTTCTTCTTTTGAGAGTTTTTTTTTTTTTTTTTTTTTTTTTTGGTGCACACAGTATTTATAACATGAATTTGCCCACAGCTGCCCTGATTCTTCACAAGCAGCTCTTACTCCGGTGAAGGTCTGGATTTTACTTTCTCTCAACTTGAAAACGTCAGAACAGGAGGACAAAAGCATTAACTGGGTGAGAACAATAATTCTTCAAGGTACGCACGTTCTGAACAGAACATCTATGTAACTTTTCAACATTCTGTGATGGATTATTTTCCTCCAGCTTGCTAACTGCACGATCACATTATTTTTGCATGCATCAGTTGTTGTTGTCTTAGTATTTGATCAATTTTAAACCATGCAAATTGCTTAAGTTCAAAATAAAAAAAATGAAAAGATCAGTTTTAAACCTTTATTATAAACCATTCCTTTGAACCTTTAAAATAATCTTTAAATACCTCCTTACAAAAATGAAGATTTAAAGGTAGGAGTTTCACAGGTTGTATTCAATTAAATAATGCAAATAGACCACGTTTAAAGAACTGGTGGTCCTGTAAAATACAGAAACAGCATTTA
The DNA here is from genome assembly GCA_005024645.1 of Planiliza haematocheilus. Taxonomy (NCBI): domain Eukaryota; kingdom Metazoa; phylum Chordata; class Actinopteri; order Mugiliformes; family Mugilidae; genus Planiliza; species Planiliza haematocheilus. Next base: position 709,904 of record SRSE01000631.1, on the reverse strand, counting down.
AGGACCATTAGTTAGTCAGTAGAAAGGGCTTGTCACTTTCCCCCTTACATACTGTATGTGCACCACTTAATACCTTCCTCATTGATAGGTGTCTTTATATACTCTGTCCTTCTAAAGGGATTTAGGAAGTGAAAGACCTGTAATAAGAGATATTTGACCTTATCATGTTTGTTCTTTACATCGGGTTGATAAAGAAGTTCAGACCCAGGCCAGTATTTATTTAAATGCGAAACTGTCATCATTACAGGAATCAATAAAGTCATTTCAAGCACTTTTATTTATATTAATTACTATAATTGATATTACTACAATTACTATAATAACTATTAATTACTGTAATAACTATTCATTACTATAATAACTATTAATTACCATTAATTACTATGTATTTACTTATTAATTACAACAGGTGTGATGTTCCCGAGCCACAGACAGAGATAAGCACATTTCTCGGTAATTGCTGACCTGTTTCATTTCAGTGACCTTCCTACACACGTCCCCATTCTTGTGATGCATCACAGATGGTGTCTGATGAGACTCTTATCGATTCCTACGATCAGACAATGCAGAGCACATGCACACCTTTCGCACACTAATACGGCTGAAATTGGGTCATTCACAAACGGAGGAAGAGCTGAAGTAGAACAGTGGCTTTTATCCTGTAAACAGACTAAAAGATGTGCAACTGGCAGGATTTCCTCTTAACTGAATTTTTTTTTTACATATATTAATGTAAAGCCTTATTAGAAGAAGCAGTAAGATATTTCACTTTCAGTCTCTAAATTGCCCAGAAAATGTAAAAAGTCCCTTATTCTGAAATCTTCTGAAAGATTAAAATGTTATTTTTGTGGCACCAGTTTTCTTTATTCGTTCCAAACCTTTGCTGTTAGCTCTTAATGGTTTTCTTTTCTCCACCAGATTAAAAACATGGAGACGGTGACTCCATACTACGACAACAGTACAGATGACGGTGACTTCGACAGCGAGATCTGCAACCTTGACCCTCACCCTCTGGAGGTCATCGCCCAGACTTACATCCACTCCATCATCTGCGGCTTCGGCCTGGTCGGCAACACTCTTGTAATGATCACCTACATATTCTACAAGAGATCCAAGACAATGACGGATGTCTGTCTCTTCAACGTGGCTGTGGCCGATCTGATTTTTGTGATGGCTCTGCCGTTCATCATATACAACGAGCAGCACGGCTGGCTGATGGGTCCAGTGGCTTGCAAGATGCTCCGGTCTGCCTACAGCATCAACCTCTACAGCGGCATGCTGCTGCTTGCTTGCATTAGCTGTGACCGTTATGTTGCTATAGTTCTGGCTAGGCGCTCCTTTGGTGCCCGCTCCCGCACTCTGATGTACAGTCGTCTCGTCTGCTCAGGCGTTTGGGTGTTTGCAGTGGCTTTGACTCTGCCTACACTCATTTACACTGAGCGCTTTTCAGATTCTGCTCTGGGGGCTGAGGCTGCCACTATTACGTGTCAGATGTCTTTCAGTGAGAATGAAACAGCACGGCTGATGAAGTTGCTTGTGCCTAGCCTTCAGATGGTCATAGGCTTCCTCTTGCCTTTGACTGTGATGGTGTTTTGCTACTCATGCGTTATATGCACCTTGCTGGGAGCACAGAACAGCCAGAGGCACAAGGCCATCCGTGTGGTGATGGTGGTTGTTGTGGTTTTCATTGTGTGCCATTTGCCCTACAATGTGGTTCTGCTCAAGCATACTCTGTCTCTCTTTATACAGAGAGACTGCAAGGCAGAAAAGATTAAACTTCAGGTTCTGGGCTTCTGCAGGAGTGTAGCCTACCTCCACTGCTGTCTCAACCCAATCCTCTACGCCTTCATCGGAGTGAACTTCAGGAGCCACTTCCGCAAAATAATGTTGGACCTGTGGTGTTTTGGCAAGAAGTACATCTACTCTGCTCGCTCATCACGCGGGACCTCCGACATTTGCATCTCAGGCGCGAAGACCTCAGACGGTTGCAACAACATGTCATCATTCAGTGCATGATGTTTCAGTGATGCAAGCGCATCACGCAAGCCTCTCTGCCACAAGATGTTTCTTTGTTGTAAATAAGCTGAGTTGATATCATCATATGAGCAAAGTGTGCTTAAATCGAAGTAGAAAAGCATATTTGAGAATCTCTGTATCCTGAATGAACATTAATTACCTTCAATATGAAGTAGCAGTCCCTTTTTTGTAGTACTTTCCAGCTGAATGTGTTTTGTATCATGTAAAACAGAACATCAATATGAAGCATAATAAACCGTCTGCCTTGAAAACCACTTGCATGTTATCCCAGTGACTGAATCTTTAAAACCTCTTAAAAAAATGGTCAAAGTTACAACAGCAGGTACAGATATTTACTAGTGTTTAATGAATAAATAAATACTTTAGATAGCCTTGTTATCACATATGTTATATGTTTATTACAAATTCTTTGTTCAAGCAACAAAGTCCAAACAGACAACCATTAACACTCACACCTACGGCCAATGCAGAATCACCAGTGAACCTAATAGCATGTCTTTGGCTGGTGGGAGGAAGCTGAAGTACCTGGAGAGAACCCACGCAGACACAGGAAGAACATGTAAACTCCACACAGAAGGGCCCAGCAGAATATAGGTTCAAACCCGGGACAGACGGCACAGTGGTGTAGCGGTTAGCACTGACGTCTGACAATGTAAAGCTCCAGGGTTTGCAGCTGGTGCCTTTCATGTATAGAAATCAGTTCATCTAAAAAAAGAACAAATGACACTGTCTGCTACAGATCTGCTCTCCAAAACAACCAGAGCCTTAAGCCATGTTACCAGTGACACCTGTGCTTTCCATACAGTCGAAATGTTTGCTGTGGGAAGTGTCTGTAGAATGTAGTGGCATTTCATATCACACAGTATACAACATCTGCTGTTTTAAACGATAAATTCTTGCTACAACTCAAAGTTACATTTTGTGTCAGCTGCACATTGGTCACACAGCAGTCAAATTCTGGCTTCTCAGATGACACTTCCCTTAGTACAATATTTATATTTCCTCAGGGCTGCTTGGAACAGATATCTATTGGAGGATCTGGTTCCCTTACCAAGTACCGTATGTTAATGATTTGTGCGTTATTCACTTTAGAGAATGACCATATGTGGAATCTATAGACTGGTAAATATAATTTTGTCACATTTTAGCAAATCCAGGTCAATTTTATATTCACATTTGAACAAATAATGCTGGGGTAGTCTGCTCATTTAAAAGAGGTTAATGTTCTGGATATTTGCAATGTAAAAGCAAGTTCTAATATTTGGGTTTTACAGAGTTTCACACTGAATGAACACTGTGTGTGTTTCCTTCAGCATCACCAAACTAAAATGAAATTAAACTGGCTGCAAACTGGGATTCACATGCAGTTGGATGGATCATGTAATATTTGGATTACGCTATGTTTAATCTGTTGTCATTGCACATTTCACTACCAAACCACTTACAACGACATTAACATCACGTGTGGACGTCTTGAGTCGACAGTTCCTTCGTATTTATATCCACACGGCGCACATGTTGACTGCTGCGACGGCCTTGATAAGGCAGCAGTGAAAGGAGAAGTGTGGCAGCTAAACTCTGACACAGTGCGCACTTGCGGGCCCCGGGTTTCCCCACACAGTGAGTTTAGATGGTGTGAGATGACATGTGCTGCTCGAGATAGCGATGCAGATAACATCAGCGAATCTCTGCGTGGCACAGCGCTGTTTTTCTCTTGTGGTTCATGGTGTCGAGAGAAAGAAAAAGTGCCAGTTGTGATAAAGCTTGGGGGGTTAGGGACACTCGATAAAATAAAACCATGAACATGATGTATGAGATGCCAACCCATTCATGGTGTCCAGTGGATAATAAAGATGGAGGCTAATATCAGATTCCCTCACGTTTCATGCATCCAGTTATAGGCCCATCCAAAATATAGAATGGGTTGCATCATGTCCAAATTTCACTTTACTTACTTTCTCCTGGCTGCCTGCCATCTGGAAGCTGTGAGGCACTTGAAGAGAACGATGAACACGCTGTCACAACCATCTGTGCTGCAGCTTATATGGAATATACGAAGCATGCTTTGTTAAAACAAACTCCCACATAGACAGTACATAGAAATGTGTGTGGTAAACCACAGCGGTAGCTGGGTGGTGCACATGCAGCAGTTTATATGTGATGCTGAGTGAAATAATGCACAAACAGTGAACACCTGTGACAAAACAAGTAATTGCTAGGGCGATCACATCCTGAGGACAAAGGACAAAAGATAAGAGACTGCAGTGTTTTAGATAACATCAGGAAGTAGTTCCTCCCTTTTCATTCACCGAATGCACTCAGTAATCTGTGTTTAGTTCTTCTTATTACTTGATATATGCAGGACACTCCCAGTGTTTCATAGGATTTATTTTGTGTAGGCACCAGGTCCTGTGTGGGTACAGCTGTAGTTGTGTACTACCAAGTACTACAGACATAAATTATACTGACCCTTTCCCACATGTCATGATCATCTCTGGAGTTTGGCAGGTTCTCATGTATTTGAGCTCCTGCTGCGCTGCTGGTCTTTGAGCCAGCGGGTTACACAAGCCTTGAATTCCAGAACTGATGTTGTGTAAGTAGAATTGTTCCAGCAAATTAATATTTTACACACTGAGACACATTTAAATGTCGCATTAAAATGTGCCAGTCTGGAGACAAGTGGACAATGGACAACAGGCTTGTGCGGTGAGAAACATGCAGGGTATGTTTTTGTACATTAGAATGACTGATTTGATTCATTTCCACAAACATTTAGTAAAACAAATTACTTTAATGACTGTATTCATTTAGAAGCAAGTCTCAACAAATGTTACACAAGCATTCACTCTGTTGTTCAAAAGTTAACACTGTCTACCATCATTCTTCCATCCTTTGTCACTGGCTCCTTTTTTTCAGGTCAGTTATTTAAATAACCTCTCACTGTGTCCTCAGAGAGTCAGACATACACTGATCAGCCACAACATTATAACCACTGCGGCAGTTTAGGGACAACTAAAAAAAACCTGAAGAACAGTACAAGGTGTTGACCTACAGTTATGGTATTTTTACACTCTACCTCCTATCTTGCTGCAAAGTCCAGATGACATAATAGATAATATGTTCTAAATTATATACAATGGCATATAAAAGAAAAAGAAAAAACAAAATGTTTATTCAGTTCAGCTAGAGCGACCCAGCTTGTAAAGCTGCATCAGCTTTGTTTGGCCACTTGAAGGCAGCAGAGTTGTGGTGAGTTGAGGTGTGAACTGTGAACCATACATTAGTGTGAACATAAAATGCTCAGTCATCACCTTCAAGTTGAAATACGTTTTCCTGGAATACACCAGCATTCAGCAGTTAGACTATCTGACATATGTAGGCTCAGCTGGTGAGCTCTCAGCTGCTTGCTACATCTGGAAGCTGTGTTTGTACACACCTATTGGTACCCAAAGGCCTTTACAGTCACGGTGACACTTAGCCATTTGTTTCCACAAACACACACTCACCCACACACCAGTACCAGGCAGTGGGACCAACAGGGGGTTCGGTGTCTTGCTCTAGGACCCCTGCAAGACACTGCCTGTGTTAAGAACCTATGCTTGTATTATTATGACAAGACAAAAAGACTGTCTTGGAAAAAGTTTTTTTTGTTGTTGTTTTTCTATATAATTCTACATAATTTTGACATAATTTAGATTTAATCTTCCTAAAATATCTGGACCTGCTCTACTTACTGAGCCACAGAAGCAGTGATAGCTGTGAAACTGAATCAAAGCTGAAAGACTAGACTAAAATCAAGACTAGTCATATGATCAGTGTTATGAACATATGGATTAAAGCAGCTTTTCTGTGCTCTGTGATGATAATTATACAATTAAAAAATGAAAACCTTTCAGACCTAAAGGTACTGTAAAATCATTAGAGGCATTCAGTAAGATCAGTTTGGAGGTAGTTTGGAAGAATGTGAGTATATTCAGATCCCTCAACAGCAGATTTGAACCAGTCACCTCTGGTCAGGAATTATGGCATCAGGTTATATATGAGCATCCATTTATCTTCAGAGAAACGACAGCTTGTAAAAGAGCATTTTACTGTGGTGATTTAGAGACCCCTTTAGCCCCGGGCTCATTCCAGATAACCCTCGTTGTGTTTCTCGTGTTATGGACATGCTGTAACAAGGCAGCACCGGGTGCCATCTTTGGCGCCGCAGTGACTAAGAGTGGTCCCCCCCTTGAGGATGAATTTACTCCGTGCAGATCTCTGGCGCCTATTCATGAGGGGCATTTCTGTAACCAGACTGGAGAATGTTCATCTAAACATGCGGCATTTGATAATGAAGTCACTGCTTTGACTCTTTCACCGCAATTACGTGTGATTCACTCTCCCAGGAGCCATCGCTGTTGAGGGGGGGTTTTATGTAGCAACGCGCCGCATTGTCTGAGTGGAGATACAAGTCTGGTGATGGAGCTAGGTCGAGGATACTGTACTGCTGTTCATCTTTCAGTGTTTGTAGATAATCCAACCCTTGATGAGATTCTGTTGAACCATAATCACTTATCAGCCACTTCCTGTCAGTTTGGTTTTGTCATTTCTAAAGTCACAAGTGTAACCCCACACCATCAGGGCCCCACTGTGACCGGCCCCTTGTACCCGCCTTAGTGCTATACCAATAACATCACTGTTTCTGATCTGCTCCACTCAGCTCTTCCTTGATGGCAGCGCCCATCCCCAATAGGATGCAGCCTGACTCATGCACACACACACAAAAACAAATGTTCATGATTTAGTCTTCAGCTGCCTTCTTGCTAAGCAACGCTGCACAGAAACATATTGCGTGTAGCTGCAATCCTTAACCTGCTTATGTCTGTAAACACGGCTGTGTTAAAGGCTGCAAGGTTGGAAAGCAGCCTCAGATAAGGATGGCTTGATATCTAGCGCTCACTTGATGCTTGATTACTGTCGTATGGAAATGATTTTTGAGTGGCTTTTGTTTACGAGCAGCTCTAAGCGCTGCAAACCAACAAACACTGTGACACTTCATTTACACCTCTGCATCAGTTCTACACCGTAGGTACGCCATGGATTCGTACATTAACTGCACGACGTGGTGACCAAACGTGAAAGAGTCTCTGAGTGACTTCTGGCTCTGGGGTTTAAATGCTTGTATGCACCATCTGCTCCAACATCCTCTCTCTTTCCTGCATTGCAACGATTTAAGAGAAGTTCTTCAACATTTATTAAAAATTACAGCACTGACTGGGGCCGTAACTAACAGAGAGGCACACCAGCAGTGTGGGGAAACTTATGACATGGCTCTGAATGGATTGGATGAGTAAGTATCACACAGCACTTATGTTTAATATTAAAGGCGAAGGGAGTTTCCTTGTAGTTTAGTGCCTGATATCAGTGCTGCAGTGTTTGCTCACAGAGAATCATATAAAGGGAATTACCTCAATAAAAACCTCGGCCTATTGGTTTTGATTTAGCTTTTCTATCCACAGCAACCAGGTGCTCTTTGAGGTTTTGGCACTCTTCTCACACTTCAAACTAAAATATAACAAGAAGAGGGAACAAAGACTCAGTGAGGCTCATTTATCTTGTCCAGCTTATCTGTCATTTAGAAAGATGTGGAGGTTCTGTGGACAGACAGTTTGTTTTTTTTGGCGTCGCTGCGGCTGTGTATGCGCTTGTGTGTGAACGCATTCCTTCAGTGTGTGGCTGGCCCATTTTAGGTCTGGAGGAGCTGATTAGTGGTCCTGGCAGCGAGGGGATTATCATGCTGGGTCAGACTGTACCCCGCTGGTGTCCAATGAGGAATGCAGGCCAATCAAGCAGCAAGACTATCAGTCGGTCACGCACTGACTCGTCCCATCTGCCAGTCAGTCATCTGGTGGACCTGAGCTCAGCAATAGTTACTTTACAGGCTCTGTGCTCTTCTAAACTCACCATCTCTCTTTCTTGGATATCTATGCTGGATGACAGTGAAGATAAGTTGCCTGCTTTTGCCCATTGACCTGCTCCGTCCATATTTCAGTGACAGGATACATTCTGTTTAGGCAATCACAATTAATAGACCTGGGAACGGAGTGTGGTATTTTCATACAGGGGGAGGAAAGGAGGAGAGTCCCCCGAGGGGGAGAGGAGTCAGATGTAGCACTCTATTTGGCACTGAGTTACGGCCATAAATTGAATTAGCGTAACTTAAACGCTGGGAGTCGGAAACAACAACCGTTGAGGACGGAAGAGCACAAAGCAGACAGTCTTCGGCGTATCAAAGACTGACACAGCCACACAGTGACGTATATTTTGTTAATAACTAAATGAGAAGTGCAAGTACACAAGTGTTACGGACTCTAAATAACAACAGGACAGCTTTGTTGCCACAGGGGTAGCAGGGTGGCAGCGGCTTACGTCACACTAAGACCTTCTCCATTATGCAGCAGTTTTTACTACACACATGTTGGAATGATCAGCAGCACTGACCCAGATTCCACTATGCACCTCAACACTCACAGCCTTTAACTAACACAAGCTAAATTCCTGGAAAACGGTGAAGACACTCAGTTTGGTTTAAATAAAGGGCGAGGCTCTTTGTGCCTTCTGTCCTAACTGTTGATAGGACGTCCACGGGGACTTTGAATTGACTCTGAAACTATGAATTTTATCCGTCTCTCCTTTTAGCTCTGCCTCGGCCTCCACTGACTTTCATTTTAAAATATCTCCCTCTAAGCGAATAAATGTGTAAACAAGCAAACTATGTTTTACATTTCCCTTCATTTGAACACAGCCAGCATCATGAGGTTATCACCTGGAGCTTTTCCAGCAACAGTTTCCACATATGCTGAAAACTTATTGGTTGTTTTTTCTTCCCTATTGTGGGACAAATGATCTCAAACCATGTCTCTTAGGAGAACGTCAGGTGCATATGGAGGTCATGTTATTGGATACAGCACTCCATCAGCCTGCAGGTTAAACACAACTTACAGAGTGTGCAGGTTTGTTTTGGCTCATTGTTCTGCTGAATAGAAATGAATAGAAAGTTCAAACCAGAATGACGGTGGTAAGGAGAAACTCTCTTTTAACAGGAGGAAATGTGAAGCTCAGGGACTCTATAGTGCCTCCACAGAGCGCCCTCCTGAAGGGCCAGATAGTTCTCTGCCAGGACTGATGAGCACAACTTTCCTACTAAGCATGCATACACTTCCTTGCCACTGTCTTAGAGAAACTTCGAACAACACACATTGTCCCATTACTACTCCGACACACCAACCCAATGTCAAAGAATGAGAGGTAACACATCCCATATGTGGTGTTGCCTGGTGTAGCTGAAGCCAGCGGCGGGATGACACACACTGTTCACTATGCGCTCGTGTGAAAGGAAATAACTCTTTATACCAGCAGGTGGCAGTACTCTGCATTCGTCTATCAAAAGGCCGATCTGGAAGAGTAAAAACTAGCTGTGAACTAGAAATAGCCGCAGTGAGCCGTCCTGTCCTGAATCAGTCTGATCAGTTGCTTTTCAGGCTCTTCATCTGACATTGTCTTGGCGTTGTGTAAATAGTTCTGGGTTGGAATGCTTAAATGAGCTGAGAAGAGAATAAAAACAGAAGGGCCTTCAGTGTGTAATATGTCAACTTCATCCTTGGCTTACTTTCATCGCCTCTGTTTCTCTTCATGCACTTGAATCTGAACAGCCAATCAAAGTCATCTCCCTCATGCCACCAGGTTAAACTGTTGAATTAGCCTTAACGCCATCAGCAGGGGTCAGACTAGCGCCAACACCTCTGGACACAGTCCAAAAACAAGGGCCAGAGATACTCCCACGTGGCACAACATGGTGCGTCATGGCTCACAGGAAATGCTACCAGGGAACACTAATCACCAAGGGCAAATGATGTTTGGAAACTTAATGACAGAAGAACCTTCATCCAGTACAGTATTATTCAAATGTAAGGCTCTAGTCATGTTCAACGTCCCATGCAGATTGTTATACCACAAGGGTGAGTGGTTAATATCAGAATCATCTTGTGTAGGTTGGTTCCTATCACACAAGCAGTCTCAAGTAAAACATTAGCATTTCTCCAGTCCAGTTTCTTTTCTGGCTCCTAGCAATGCAACATATAATTCATCTGAAACATTTAATAATCTTAATGGGATATGTCACCATGCATTTTCTTTTTGACGTTCCTCAAATTTAAATTTTTTGTTTCCTCTTTCTAGATACACGCTCAAACTCATCTGCTTGCTTCTGCTGCTTTTCTGTTCTTTCCCCGTGTCTCCACGCCCAGCCTCAAGCAGATGATGGGTCCCCTGATAGGAGCTGGATTCTGTTTAAAGGGAGTTTTTCTTTACTACTGACACTTTAGTGGGTTTCAGGCTCTGTCTGGTGCTTTCAGGCTTGGGGTTCTGGAAAGCAAGCCTAAAAAATTAGAAGCATAAAGCATAAAAAAACAACCATGAGCTAATCATGGCTACAAACAAAAACAAGATGTTGTTGGTTTGTGTACTGCATCCTGTATATGACCCATAGAAGGGTATATATTATACTGCCTTTAGATGACTGCAAGGACAGTTTGAGGTAGATGGTGTTTAAAGCAGACAGTCCAACTGGTTGGATACGAGCTAATGGTCCACTGAGGGTAATTAAGGTGATCCCAGGACGTTTACCCCAGCTCCACTGCTACCATTAAAATGTATGCGAGTACATTTGAAAGAAGAAAACTACATTCCATGACATTTACTGAGCATGTTGTTCAGAGCAGAACCTTTGAACAGTGAAATAGATGTTCTCTTCACAGATCAAATATACAAACTGAATTGAACTGAAATGGACAACGAATTTGTGGACCATAAAAACCAAATGTCTTCTCTTGGTAGCAGTTGTTAAATCTTAGATAAGAGCATGGAAGCTTAAGAAAACAACGTCCACAACTAAAAGGAAGGCTTATCCAAAAGACTTTGAACAATGAAATAGATTTTCTCTTGGGTCACCATCAGCAGAAACAAAATAAAGAGATCAAAACAACACGAGGTACTGCATTATGCTGAATTATGTTTGTTGGATGCTGCATCTCTTGTGATTATAACCAGGTGGGTCATCTCTTCAAGCTGTTCTATTCGTACTACGACTGTCTGTGTGAACACCTGCGTTGTAAACTCTGTGGCATTTAGTGTCAGAGCCAAAAAACATTACCAGGAAGCCATGTCATGATATTTCCCCCACGTTGGGGGGTCACAAGCCATCTCTGCAGTCCTTTGTGTCCTGGGATACAAAACCTTTTTTTCCCCTCAGTGGGACGCCACCGCTCTTTCTTTCATCCACCTCACTCTGGAAATGGGAATGACGTTCCATTAGCGAGGGGAAAGAATCTCCCACCTTGGCTAGTGAGAGGTGCAGCGCAGAGAGCCAATTGCCTAAATGAAATTCCAGTATGTGATGAGTGGGAATGGAGAGGCTTGCTGGGTAGCCAGGATTGTGCAGCTGCAGACTTGTGTCCCGTCCAGACTCTGAAAGCCAGCCGTCTGGTTCTTTCCCGCAGAAAGAAGATCTGAAATGCACTAGCAGATATTCAGATCTGGAAGGATAGGTGTGTGTTATATTACTTGCTTACATCTCTCCCCCGACACCCAAAGCACTTCCTCACTTACATAATCATATTTTCAGCAGCCTGGATCCTTGGCTGCTATCGGCAGAGGCAAAGTAAATTCTGCAGCAGTTAAGGGAACAACCGAGAAGAGCATGCTTTATGCTACGCAAGGGAGGTCTCTTGTTGTCGGGGTGATAATGTCTTTTCCTGTCATTCTAGAGGCCCTTTTATCTGTCCGGCCTCTGGAAACCTCATTTCCTAGTCCGGTTTGCTTTCCAAAGGCTCTGTCCACTCACACCCAGCTGCCAAAGACGAGTCTATTGGGAGAGGGAAGCACAGAAGACCAAGGGAGATACTTGGATGGCGGAAAGAAAGTACAGGGGTGTAGAAGGAGAAGAAGGGTGGAGGAAGAGATAAAGTGGAAAAGCATTGTGTGATGTCAACATTTCCAGTAAGACCTGATCAATATCGAAACACAAGTACGGCTCTGACGTGTACAACTATCAGAGCTGTGAGAGGTGATGTAGCAGGTGAAACAGCTCAGAGATAAAGTTCCTAGGCTGAGCTCTAATATTACTCACCTTGCAAAAATCTCTCCCCTACAACTTCACAGCTGCTTTTGGTTTGTCTACACTTAATCTAGACAGTGTTCTTTCTCATGACGAACCCTGGAGGAAAACCAAACAAAGGAAAACCAGACTGAAAATCAGCAATGTGCTCTACACTAAGGCACGCTACAGCTTCTGAGGTTTAGGTTTAATGAACACTCATGTTAGTATTTTATTCTGTTATTAATTAGCAAATGTGTTCAGTAGTTGTTGAGACACTTTATTCATGGATAAGAGAAACTTTGACCTGACGATGGCAATATAAACAGTTGAGAGGATGACTGGAGCCTGGAGCGTTTATCCTCTAGGGACCAAGAATTCAAAACTTCAATGGAACCCAACAGATCTGAGTCTGGGCCAAACGACCAACCCATCACTGACTAACAGTAAAGGTCATCAAGTGTCTGCACACTACACAAACAAAAATTGACGAAACAAAAAAAGGTGTTCAAAATCAAAATCACCTGACGTTTGATCACTAGCAGAGCATTAGTGAGATGATGACAGGCCGTGCCTTTAAGAATGATCGCATCTGTTTTTAAGAATGACTTTCTGCCAAGCATGGGAGCTGGCAAAGAACAGGCTTTAACGTGTAGGACTGTAATTCAAATGTTGCTTATTTATTATTACTGTTGAGAGGCATACATTACAGTGCAAACCATTCTTTGGCAAAGGTACAATACAACTGTCATGATAGGTACTAGTATATCCACATTGACCACTGGTTAAGGGACAGTGTAGGTAAAGCATGTTCAGTCTTGCAGAGCAGTGCATTCCAATGACACATGGAACTTTTTCAAGGGGAAATGAAAAGAGAGGGAAATATAAAATGATACAATACATACGATTACCAATATGAAGACTGGTAATGAAGAGAGCTCACAGTGCTTTGGCAGCCAAACCTCGGGACACTTGCCAAATTGCATTTAGCCTGTTACTGAGATACAAAGAGACTCAAGCATAAGGTTTATCAAAATATATCAATATACAAAATTCTGTAAAAACACACAGATCAGATCACAGGATGTTACATGGTATTGTAGGAGAAGCTTCAGTCAGAAAACTATGAAGGAGAGAAAAATACACAACTGTAAACACACAGTTTGCTGTACAAACTTGTCCAGTATATTTGAACATATGATATGATACCAATTTACCAGTGTGACTGCCTGCCCTGTAATCCTTCTGGAGTCCTGAATGGAACATTCTGGAGAAACTATTTCTGTTCAGTGACAGACGCTTGCTCAGGACATTACCACATAAAGAAAACAATGGAAAGGAACATTGCAGCTGCAGTCACTTCAACACAATTAAGAGCAAAGGAAAACAGGAAAACAAAAATGTGACTTGTGTTACACTAAGTGAGTCAGTGCATGGAGTACAATGAGTGGCATTTGTCTGTGTACAGTACATGTGAAAAGCCAGCTGACAGGAGTCAGTGGAATAAATCTGTCTCACAAGATGGTGAAGACTTGCTTTGATTGACATTGTATTCCAATCATCGGTACTCCTCCCCCAACACCACCCTTGCCTCCCCTCTCATATGGCTTCCATTACAGTGGAATGAGGGTCAGAGGGCCAGAGAAGCCTGCGCTCCACACATGCTCCACTAATGACGTCACTCCAGACTCAAAAACTTCAATATGGCACAGAAACATGAGCAGGGTAAGCATTCCTAACCTATAGCAACAGTGCAGACTGTCCTGGTAGGGGGAAACATTACACACGGACAAAAACTGAAAGAGGGGAAGGGAGGAGTCAAAGTGGATGCCTAACAAAGGAATGCATGCAAGCGTGTCCTTGTGTAAACTGGAGCCTTGAGAGCTGCAGGTCCACAACAGCAGAGAAAAACAGTTAACAGTTTTAGTAGCAGTCCTTCAGTTGTGTGCACTGCAGTCTATTGACTAATCACTACACATGAATAAAAAACAACTGTAAGAAGGTCACAAGGAGAATACTGCTGTGGTAGAGTTAGCAGTACCAAAGGCTAAATCCTGACCATTACCACATTCATACATAGTTTCATAGATAGAGTCATGCTATTTACGTAATCTTAGAAGTTACTAAATCATACATTTGGCTTTAGAAGGCTAGGGAAATACTGGGATAAAGTTCACAACATTTCATTTTTACAGTGGTAAAATGGATATTCTTTCACTGCTTTCTGAAAGCAAACTTTGAAAGGAGCACGACAGTGTGAGAGCTAGGTCGAGTGTCCTGCAATGGAGAGCGCCACATGGCTCCACCTCACTCAAACTCAGGACAGGCCAGCACGCACAAAAAGAACTTAACAAGTTATCCATGGATACAGGAGCAGTATTCAGTAGACATTTCTTTCGCATTACAAACATTTTTGTAGGGCTTCACATTATCTTCATATGTAAGCATTTTTATACAAAAAGGGAAAATAAGTACACAATTTTAACATGATATAAAGCACCGTGGATTAAAGGGTGAAGCAACTCTATTCATAAAGTCTTTTAGTTTGAATAAAAATATCCTCTCACTTGTGTTGTATCATTACGAGGAAATATAGTGTATATACAGGCTGCTTTGCATACAAAAGACAATACTTTGAAGGTTTCTATTTAGTGAATAAACCATAGTAAAAATGGGGAATATAGCACCAGTTTTCGGCATCTCTAACCTGAGAACATTTTGTGAGACAACAAAATGGTAGTCACTTTTCAATCTACTTCCCTTTCCTGCTTGTTGACAACTATTGGCCCTGCGTTTTCTTCACGTGTAGCCGCAGGGGAACAAACAGTGACTGCTTATTACGTCAGAATCCTCAGTGAGCAAGGAGAGGTGTGTCCATCTTGTTTATAATCCACCCATTCATCCATCCATCCGTTCAGAAAAATAGACGTTTAGTGATTGTTGGCTTGTTGCCAGAGGATTTCATACAGGCCTCAGGCAGCTGGCCTTGGTGAGTGTAACAAGCTGACATGATCCTCCTCTGATCAAAAAAAAAAAAACTAAATATGAAATCAAGCAAAACTAAAACTGAGGCGAGGCTATTGAGTCTATCGAGGTGATTGGTGGCAATCAGCACACCTTCATGAGTCTCATCTCCTCTCTCAATATGTCTGAGTGCGAGTGTGTAACTTTCAGACACTGGAGTGTATTTTTCAGGGGGATTATCAGGGAGTCCTGAGGGTTATTCATGTCGAGCATCGGCTTTTTGCCACTTGTCAGCATCAGCATGCTCCAGGCACACTGGGCAGCAGGTGCCCTTTAGTTTGATGGGCCGTTTACACTCGACGGTCGGACAAGACTCCACGAAGCAGGTCACCTGGGCTTCCTAAGGTGGCAAGAGAAGGGACATGTTAGTTACATTACTAGACTGGATAAAAGACCAGCGTGGCTGTGATGGAGATGACTTGATGCAACAAAGATATCAAAACAAGAAAGCATAAACATAAGTGGCAACAGTATAACACATAATGTGTTTAATGACATTATAGATGATAAGTGATAACTGAATGACTGTTTTCACTATGTGTATTACAGGCTTGTGAGTTATTTTACTGACACTGTCTTTTTAGACTGACGGATGACAACTGAAATGTCTTACTTTTGCAAAGACGACTGAGCAAAACAGTTATTTGTTTTAGAGCATGATTGTTCTTTACCAGGTAGTCTGCCTCATTTTGCTTTTGCCTGCCAAGCTTAAAATGTACACAAGGAAGGTGTGGAAGCTGGAAGGAGATCTCTCTCCTTTTGGTTTTTAAAAACTGAGAAATTGTGTGTTTCCAGATGTGGTGGACAATGAACTTTTAGAAGGAAAGAGGGCAGCAGATAGGAGCGACAGAGCATCAGAGGCATGGGTATGGGAAGACACTTCTGCCAGCAGAAGGAAAGATATCAGAACATGATCAAGTTGTGTAGTTAAAATCATTTAATTTGTGCATTTGTTTCTGTGTAAACCATCTGCACTGCATATTGATTTATCTGTGAAACATACTCTGCATTCACATATGGTGCAGGTGTCCTTTTTCCACCGTTGTCCATCTTTTCGCTCATGTCCCTCACTATCAGTGCAGTCAGTCTTGCTCAGACGAGCTTCAAGTCTTTTTATCTGTGAAAACATAGGACAATAACATTCATTCAAACAATATGTACAACAGCACCTAAAGAAAATGTAGATCTACCCATGTCCCAGGATCCACAACGCATATCATGCTAACATATGCAACCATGCAAAAATACAGCACCTTGTTAAGCACATGGAACACTGGATTTAATAATAATCACAGACTTGATAAAAGTTGCAGGATGCTGGGTCCTGAGAAATGAACTGTACATGGAAATGTTAACGGTATATGAGTCCGTATGTAACTTTGGTTGTGTTAGACAAGAAATGTCCCTCCTCCTCAACTTAAATATTAGTCTTTAAAAAATAAATAATTACATCACATTCCTCAATAAGTATTGCACTCTTAATGACTACTTTGCAAGAACCATACAGTATACTGAGATACTTTGACCATTTCCAAACCTGCATAACTCAGATTTCAGCTTCAATCATCTGCTAACTTCATTCACATTTTTCTCAAATGCTTCTCATTTGCTTTATAATGTCACTAAGCTCTTTATTTCTGGTCATTCGTCATGCATCATGTAACAACAGATACAAGTGTAGTCCAGACACCAGTTTGGCAGTATTGTAGAATACTCTACTGCATAGATGTATTAATACTTTACCAGGCAACGAATGTATAAAGTCGCAGGTGTAAGTGCAGATACAGAAACACACCTGCTTCCGTAAGCTTGTGATCGTCTTCTGCATGTCAGAAACAAAATCCTGGAAATCGCTGATTGAGGGTTCAGTGCTCTTTTTGGAAGTAACTGTCACATTTACTGCTTCCTCGACTATGCTGCAAAGACAAATTTACAAGTAAAAAAATCAATTACATTACGTTTCTACAAGTCAGCAGTAAATGCATCATTTCCCCCTAATAGCAAGTTGTTGCTACAGGCTAGATTCATCAAACCTTGATGTTCAAAATGAATGTGGAGCTACCTGTTCTCCTGGATGTTGTTGGCAGGTTTATCATCAGTATAGCTGTGCTCAGCCGATCTGCGTCCCCTGAAGTGGTAAGACAGGGCGTTGAACTGACCCTTGGTTCTGCAGTCTGTTGGGTTAAACACAACATACACCAGTGGACAAAACAACCATAGAACAGGATTAGGACTATGAATCATTTTACCAGGTTGAGAATCATGTTGTATATTTCTAGATAAAACAGCAAAACTACAGAACACACATGCATACAATACATACACGAAGCAGGAAGCCATGGCACATTCTTTCTACTTCACAGTACTGATCTAACTGACTCTGATATTGCTGTATCCAAATCAACAACAGTTAACAGAGAACCCAGCTCAACCTCAGAACATACCAGGGGCATGCTCAACATCTGCAAATACCACCAAGAGAATGTAAATGTGACTTTGTTTACTAGCAAAAACAAACACTCAACTCAACTAAATCCATGTTCAGTGTTAATGTGGTGCTACACTGGCATGTCCAGCCAAGTCATTACTGTGTGACCAAAGTCCTGGAGTGCTTACATTGCCATGTGATCTGTATGCTCCCTTTCACTGAACTTCCTGCATGACTTCATTAGTGGTTTAATGGAAAATGGTAGCAACACTCTGGCTGCTTGTTTCATAGTGGGCAGTGCCAGTAAATAGTCACTTTAAGCCACAGAAGAAAAGAAACACTGAAGCAATACACCTTCAGTTCACAAAACAAACATCACAAATAATCCCTTTTTGTTAGTAATTCAAGCCCATACAATCGTTGTATGCATCACTGGCATTTTCTCATTTTGCAACTGACTGCTTTCCCTTATAAACAATACAAGACAATCATATATATACCCTCATGCTGGTTTACTGTAACAGCATGGGTGACTCCTCATTGACCCCCTTTAACTTTGTGAGCTGCACCCACGAGTGGAATGTTTTTTCAACACTCAGGACTTAAATAAAACAACATGTTGATGACTGTAACTTTTCTTACCTTCACAGCAGTCCTGCCACATGCGCAGGTCGATCTGAGGGACGTCATCACAGCTGCTGTAGCCGTGGGGCATCTCAGCCACCCTGAAGACATCCTGCTGGATGCGTGTGATGTTGTCCCCATTGTCACAAAGCACTCGAGTCAGAGAAGCCTGCTTCAGTTGGGTCAGCTGGGCTGGAGTGAATACACCTGGGTTTTCATACCAGAACCTGAAGGAGACAGGAACAGGCAATGATAATATTTAATAACATAATAACATTTGGTACTGCAAGCTTTAACTTTACTTTAATCTAAAATGATTGTGTTGCAATTGTATAAGAGGAACAAAACCAGAATAATTATTTCATACTGTTTTCCTTGTGAACACATTGCAACAAAAAATTATAACATTCTTTTATATCATCAGGAAATGTGCCTATGAATGTTGAATGAAATGTGTTGTGACTTTACTATACCTGTCACCATCCCGCACACGTTTGAACTGAGCTGTAAGCAGACACATGAGAGTGGGACCCAATCTACTACCAGGAACCAGGTCTTCAGCCATGAGGGCAGGGAACAGATCAATATTCAGAGGAGTGCCATACAATCTGCCGTACAGAAAAAAAAAAAAAGGTTACACTACACTTAGCTGTGTACATGTGTGGTGCAGAAGTAAGTGTGAATACGTGACTCAAACCAGGGTTTTTGCATGAAAGTATGACTCATCGATTGTATTTGTTACATACTTGTCTCAAGCCAATGTCTGAAAACCTATAAGACTATAAAAATATATCACAACATTTAAGTGTAGTTACCTTTGTAGTTTCTCTCTGACATTAGGATTCTTGATCTCATTCCTCAAGTCATCAAACGTCTGAGCCGAGGACAGGTTACAGAATGTCCTGTAATCGTTATACGGTGGTATGCCATGATCCCTTCCTCTCTGTATATTCATGGCAGCCAGGTCCAGAGCAACAGCATGGGCCATGGAGAATAACCTCTCAGTCAGCTCTGTATTCAGTAGCTGTGTGGAAACACGCATTTTACCAGCAACGCCAAAGAGCCCACGAAGTAGTGGGTCAATTCCACCCTCATTGACGATGCGGAATGGAGAGAAGAAGGCCCGGTGTAGAGAGATGTGGCCCTGTGGGATAGGTTGGAAGTCCTCATCTAACCTGTACAGTATTGGGTTGATGAGGGTGTGTCCAAAGCGGAAAGCAGCTGTGGCAAACGCATTGAAGATGCCCGCGTTAACATTTGGGTCATAACCAGTGTATGGACCCATCATCTTCATGCCTGCCTCACCTAGGATCTAGGAGAGAAAGAATATAAAATGCTTTCTTTACATCATTCAGTTATGATAATCAGATACTTAATATCACTTAGGTTCCAGATGTTACCTTTGGCAGCCAGTGATTGTAGGTGATGTGCTGCATTTGGGCCCCCACTATTTTCCTGGCCTCGTGGTAGATGGTGTCCCCATCCCAGTGGGGGTTCAGTCTCAATAACTCTGTAGCAATGCGGTTGTGTTCCCTGAACCACACTGTGTGCATGGCAGTCAAACCCAGCTGCTCATTGGCACGGTGGTCTCCAGCTAAGAAACATGGAATCGGACTCTCATTCTCATCCCTCATACACTCAGTGGGTGGTCCAGTGGCAAATGGCAAAAGTGGCTTTCCTGTTCGCTGTATGATACCCTGGCGGAGCAGACCCCTTTGGCTGGCCAAATCACGGACTTCCTCTGATTCATGTCGTGAGCTGCCATAAACATTTGAAGCATCAATGTAAGAGGTCAGTTGGTTGATTTGCTCTCTCGGATACACGCTGTTCATGAGTAAAGATGTCATCCCACTCCCACACACAGGGCTGGATCGCACAAAGAACATGCAGCGGGCCCCACTTCGCAGTTGCCGTTGGTCATTGGGTGGGAACTGGATTGGGAAGCAAGGCGCGTCATTGGTGCAGACCTGAGTACACAACTGGCCGTCCGAAAAACGTGACTGGCTGAGGGACACCACAGTGGAGTCTAAGTCATGGTCTAGGAATTGACCCCATTGCATGAGCATGTGAGTGTAGCGGTCATCAGGAGTGATGGTCTCAGTTCCAATCATTATTGTAGACACCAACCTCGGCAGTGGCAACTTGTATCCATTAAGGAGACGCTCAGTGGAACCTCTTGGTAGGTTAAATCCATTATCATAGACAGATTTCAGAAGTCTTTCAAAAGCAGTGAGTGAGGCACCCCACATAGGATGCTGCAGGTTGTTGCAGGTGCCATCGTGACTGCGATATTTTTGGTGGAAGCAAATGTCAGAGCAGTTGTTGAAACGCCGGTGGGCAGTGCAGCCTGACAGGTTGGCAATCACATCCAGAAAGCGGGGAGACACCAGGTCATTGTAACGGAACGCTGTGGAAATAAGAAGAATAAGAATAAGAAAACCTTTAACTGTCCCACAGTGGGGAACAACGTCAGTATCTGAATAAATATTAAAAGGCTATGGCTAGGATTTGTGAAAATCATTTTAGGAAATATCTTTAGTAAAGGAAAGTTGTTCTGCCCCCAAATCATAAGATTTGTAAGAGAACAGAGCAAAGAGTAACTGACTGAAGAACAGAAAAAAAGCAGAAAAGCAAGAGTCTGCACTTGTGCTTGCTTTCATTACAAATTTAATGTATTTATTAACTTATGTATTAAACGATACAATCCGCTAGTGTCTGGTAATATGATTCAGACTCATGTATAAAATATTTTTGTGGACGATGCGGTCAATCAGTTGCTGGCTCTGAGAGTGGAAAGAACTTCCTTCCCTAAGGGCACAGGTCGCAGCATGTCACAAACGTGCCCTAACTTGCTTTGATACGTGAGAGCTCCTCTGAAAGTTCCAATGTGCAGCATATCAATGACAATGTGTGGGTATCTGTGGTGTGCTGGCAATGCTGTGAAGTGATTATGCATGAGAACAAGTGTTAAGTGTGCACAGCTGACCTCAATCAGGGTTAGGGGAAACTTCCTGTAGAAATGGTTCTCACATTACACATTATTAGTGTGTTACGTGTGTGCTATATATGGGTGTGTGTTTGTGTGAATGAGTTCAAATGAGAACTGGAGAACTGTGGTGTTGCCCTCCAGTGATACGAAGCTGAGATACAATAAAAGCAGCACATTTGTTGCTGCTGATGGGCAGGAATCCCTCTGTTAGCTTGGTTTGGGGTCAGCGCAACAATGAATACTCGGTTGTTGGCATAAGTAATGAAAACTCTCCCCTCTCTCTCTCTGGGCTTATTTCAGACCTTGTGTCCCCATTCTCTTTTCTCACATCACTGACAATATGTTACATGCTATTAATAATGTATTTCTCTTCATAAACACCACACATTTAATCACTGTTGTTACATTTAACCATCCATTACAACAGAGTGCTTTTATGCACCATAAAGTCAAAATACACAGTACTCGAGCAGTCTTCCTTGGACCACTGGACATTTTTCCATGTCTATGGGAAAGCACATAAAGTCAGATGCTTTATGCATATAAACACTCAAACCAGGCCATGTTGCCTCAGTCTTCCCCCACACACATAATTGAGCCAATCTGTACACCAACACAAACTATCTTAAAATTTGTCCAGTGCTCAACACTGATTGCAGGTTAAGTGTTGTGCTGTGTGACAGAGGACTAATAAAACTGTTTACAGGCTCCTCGTCAACTGCTCCATGATTACGTCTACATCCCTCAAGTCATGCTGAAGAGAAAATGGCATACAGATGGGGGCTTATACACGGCCAACTGTTGCTCAAAGTAACATGGTAATTCTTGGAGAGAATTGAATTAGTGAGTTTGAGTTTCACAAGACTTTGCTTAACAAACTGAATGGAAGCCTCTTTCTTCTTCTGAAAAGCAGGGACTTTACTTGGAGGCCATAGGCATTTGTCAAGCCTAAGACCAAAACTAAAAATCAATAAAACTCATTCACGTATGTGTATATTAGGTATGGTGACAGTATGGTGTGGCAGTGTTCAAAGCCTTCTTTAGATACCAGGAATAGTTACAGGCTTTCCCTTACATTTACACGGTGACAGTATGACACAGTACCATTAGCATGGGTACAGCACATTCCTTTGTTATTAGCCTTACCTGTACCATTGGTGTCGACCATTAGACCCTGGTTGACATGGTTCTGGATTAGCAAAAGAGTCTGCTCGAAGATCTCCCCAGCACGAGCCTGCTCCACTGTGTAAGGATCGCGTGGGTAGCGGAAAAGAGCCAGCAACTCTCCCGGGTTACGAGGCTGACTGGAAGGATGAGGGACAGGAAGATGGAGTGTAAGAGAGGTGGGAGAGAAGCACAGAGCAATGAAGGAGAGTGCACAATAAATACAATGTTGTGTGTCAAAACAGTCATTGAAAATCAGTAAACGTGTATAAGCAAAGAAGGAGTGAAACAAAGTCATTAAAACACGGCAAAAAGAAAAGACTGAAATCAAAATCTTTGCAATTTATTACGTTTTTGCACAAATGCAGAAAAAGCAGATTCCAGAAATCTTCCTCACAATACCATGAGCAGGTCAGAAAGTTTAAGGGGGGACAAGACCAAAACATGCACAAAAATGGGACTCATTTTGTCAGCTCCTGCATCAAAAGCCTATCGTTGAGGTTGTGTGCATGCCTTTGCATTATTCCTGTTTCCACTCCCTCTGAAAGACCACTGCACTGCTTTACACTCACCTCATACTACTTCAGCCTTTATAGCTCAGCCAGTGCAGGACTTAAGGCCAGACCAATTGGCTAGATCCACATCCAGAGGTATATCACCCAGACCACGATGAAAAAAAGCCCCACTTTGCAAGCACATTTACACAGACGCAGATTGAATTCATGTTACTATTGAAACACACGGTAACACTTTATTATTATTATTTAATATTGTCAAAATGACTTGTTTGTGTAAAACCATGTTTTGTATTCAATCAGAAAATGATTTTATAGTGCCCTGAAGTTCAACATTTTGTTTGCAATTCAGGATTGTTTGGTTAAACATCTTCCTCCTGTAGCTAACAATAGCAACATTATTGAAAAAACTGGAAAACTGTTACCAAGACTTTGTTTGAAGGTGCATGTACAGTAATGTTTCATTGCAGTTACTGCAGCTACTAACTTGCTCCCTCTGATACAGTCTCTTTCTCTCATGACATTCCTCATTGTTTCCAAATGATCAAAGATGTGAGAAGGAGACTGCCTCTTAATCTGTGATTCTCATTAAAGAGAACAGGAAATCCCCTCATCTCAAATGAGGTTACCACTGTGTGTTTGAGTGTGAATTGCTCTCCATGTGTGTCTATGTGGACCCATGTGTGGGCAGAGTTTATGTCTGAGCATGCCAAGAAAAGCACAACTGCAAACCACATCAGTCAACAGAATGGAAACCTCTAAGAGCTATATGGAAACCACCTAATTTCATACCGTGATATAGAGTGCAATAAAAACTTCACGTTTAAGATAATGCTGACTTTTATAAATCAGCCGACCTGTTAATAGATGCTATCGAAGTCAAATAAAAGGTTAAAAAAGAAATATGCTAAAAATGTTGAATATGACTATAAAACCTAACTAAAGGAAAGTCTAAACAAATAATACAAAGCTATTAATAAGGAGTCATGAATATTTACTGCAGCTGTCAGAATAACTCTTTCTAACTGGAGAATTCTGAAACAGCCAGACGTTGCAGCAATCTTGGCAGCCCTTCTGAATGGCTGGACACATTTTCCTAAAGGGCTCTGACTTAAACTTATGACATGCAAGTCATACATCAAGATGATTTGGGACAAGCTGTATTTTCTCTTGTGTCACATGACCATGTAGATCTGGAGTCTTCATACGCAGAGCATTTAACTTATTCCATATTGACAATGTTTTTGTAGATTGCTGCTCAGATAACCCTACAATTTTAGATTAAACTCTCACACAAGTTAGACATTATGTGTATCAATACACAATGTACAACACGGCTTTATGATTCAGTCAGCTGGAGGACATAAATGTTAAGCCTCAAGTGCCTCAAGTGTATACATTTGGTGTGAGTTTCTTATATTCCTACCCATCAAAGAGACGTCTCCTTGTTGACTCAATAGCGCTGTCCACATTACGAATGGCCTGCTCTATGGACGTGCTCACATAGGTGTCCCCCTCCCTGCTGACTGGAGGTACTAAAAGAGGCAGACAGACAACCTGATTAGTCATTTTGTACCAACATACAAAGAAAATGTAGTGTTTCGACCAGCCACTTATTAAGACAAGACATCATGGAGTCACAAGTTTCTCATAACCATAACTAATGGCCAATCTCATTTTGTCCAATTACTTTTGATTATATCACAGATTTGGACTATTAACTGTTGATAAAGAGCGTAGGTTCACTAGAGTCCCTTATTTTAAGGCGTGTACTGCAGGGGTTTAGTATTTCAGTTTCATCACAGGAGTGAACACATTTCAGGCGCACTTTTTCATCTTAGTATGCCACAGAAAACAGTGGTTTGTGTCCTGGGGACTAAGAGAGTCCAATATCAACTGACTGTATTTATTTAGTTAATGGTTCACAAGCAAATTGTGTGGTTTGACCTTAGAAAGACCAGCATAAGGCAGAACTGACAGGAATCTGATAGGTTTGCAGCAGTGACTAAATTACTGACTATGAACACCAATGGAGAAATCAATAGAGGGCCTAGCACGTCTTGGACTATGCACTAGTGTAGCAAGCTCTGTAGCTCTGAAGCTAGCATGTCGATAGACTATTCTTTCCGCTTTTGTACTCCTGTATGATCATGAGATCTCAAGATAACCCAGCTACCTCATGAGGAAAGGTATCAACTATCCTACCTATGACGGTGAGCACCATGCTAGCAACCTGGTAGCCAATGGGATTGCGGGCAACACACTCATAGCGTCCAGCATCAGCCGTGCCCACATCCTTCACCTCAAGGTAACCATCCTGGCTGATGTGAAACTTGCCACTTTCTGTCACTTGTACACCATCCTGAGGGAGAAAATGTTGGGGGATGGGGTGGTGATAGGGAGAGGGGTGAGACGGGCCAGGTCAGGGAATACTGTCATGTAAATGTGGGGATTAAATAATGAGACAGTGGTTAAAAATGTCATTGACGATGCCTGCTTCTTCAGAACAAGTTAAATGCAGTTTAAATAAGCTTAATCACTTTAATCATTAAGCTATTTCATTATTTACTTTTATTAATGCATTATGGAAAAGTAACTGTACACATATTTCACTCATATTGCACTCATTTTCTTCTTCACTTCTGTCTTCCAACCACTGACACTGGTCTAGCCCTAAGACCTCTATGGCGCTGAAGTAGCAAACACCTTCTCGATGAACAGGAGTTCTAACATCTAACCTTGTTCCAGGTGAGGACAGGTTGTGGCTGACCCTGAGCACTGCAGGGAATCTGTACATCCTGGCCAGACTCCACCGTCAGGTCCCTTGGAGCATTTGTGAAAACAGGCGTTACTGAATGAGTTAAAACATACACAAACACACACACACACACACACACATAGGTTAATATTTATGCACCAGTGCTGAAAGTACTGTACATTTGAAGCGCATTTTGCAAACAATCACAACACGGTACAACTCTGAGACTTGAGGTGTGTTACACTGTGGATGACATTTTTCTCTCCTCTATTACAGAGCTGAAAAACATTAATTGTGTCAATGTCAGTGTGAAACTAGAAGGGAGATGAAAACATACTGTACATACATGCACTTTTATATATGTGTATGTGTGTGCGTGTGTGTATATATTTTTTTTTTGAAAAAAACAAACATGTAAAAACAGCACATTTCTGTACAAAGGCTGAACAAGTGAGCAAACACTAACTGCACCTGGACTACATAAACACACACATATATCAACACTTGAGTGTTGAGCATGGTTACAGTGAGTCATGGCGTTATACTACACTGTCTGAGATTCAAAATACAACTTTTTCATAATCAGTCTGCCCCATGCTTCCCATTTATCAGCGAGCAGTGAAATCCCAGTGCTCTAATTAACTTCCCTTAAATCAAACTGGAACTTTCTAAAACATAGGATTTACTACAACATACAGAACACATAATATAAATAATATACAACATGTCAACATCAACTCAGCCACATAAGAGTTAATATTAAAAGAATACAAGCATTTCTGTTGAATGGAGGGATACTAGACAACTACATAAGAAACCTTAGAATCATCTTGTTAATCCCCGTTTCACTTTCTCCTTGCTTTGTTAATTGCTCTGCACATTCATCTTATCTATTACATCCGTCATACACTGCCACCATGGCTGTGGGCTTACACAGTGCTTTAGGTGTGGAGCCATTATACAACATGTAATTTGAGCCATGTTAACAGCCATTACTACATGGAAAAACATGGTGTCATCTCAGGATTACAGACTGCCTGCTTTCCTGTGTTACTCTCACCCTGTAATTTCACACACACACAAACGCATACACACTAAAATCATTGGCACACATGAAAAGAGGCTGTTATACAACTTAACCGTCTCCTGAACAAAACACATGCAAGCACAGAATGTATAACTCCTCATGCATGTAAAATAAAAACAAGCACACACACATAGGTCATTGTGTAGATCTTCTAGTGTATACTTGCACTATAACATTTAATAGTATATTTACATGTGCAAACAAGAAATTAGTTGTGACTGAAGGGTACTGCACCACTCCCAGCCTCTCCCCATCTCCTAAACAAACACACAGTGTTTCAAGAGGAACTTATAGCACCCTCATTTAATAACCTAATATAAATAGCCTGTTTATCTAACACATAATGTAGATAGATTGAAGCTTCATCTACACTGAAGATTTACATCGCGCTCTCACCTCTCTGCTGGATGCTGAGTTGCACAGCAACACGCACGGTCCCCACGGGGCTGACTGCTTGGCATTCGTACTGTCCCTCATCGTGAGCTGCCACCCGAGTGATACGGAGCGTACCAGAAGACAGGACCACGTGACGACGGTCCAAAGGTAATGAACTGCCCCCTCGAGTCCAGGCAATCACTGGCTGTGGATAACCACTTGCCTCACAGGGGAAATCCACTGTGTGACCCTCCAGGACTGACTGGTCCTGCGGCGTGACAGTAAATTGAGGGATCGCTGCAGGCAGAGGGAAAATTGTTGTTTCATTTACTATGCACTCTTGCTGAATAGGAGCCTTAACTGTGTCATGCTGACAAAGCGCAGCTGAAGATGATTAGTCAGACATTTAACTGGTAATAGAAGCAACATAAAAATGTTTTTTTTTTGTCAAAAATATAAAATCAAGAGACATACCAACAATTAAAAACATATTTGGAAGCTGGCATCATCAAAACTGAATAAACACTTTCTGAGGGTGTCCTGTGGTATATGGTAACAGGTCTTATGGGTTGAGGGGAGGGACCTCTGTGGACCATCCTACAGATACTTGATCAGTTTGATCTGGCGGCCAGATCAACACCTTGTTGTGTTTTTCATGTGTGTGTGTGTGTGTCAGTCTGCATCCTGCTGGGGATGGCTGCTGCCATCAAGGAGTGTCATTGCTAAGGGGTGGGGGTGCCTGGTCTGGTCTAGGTGGGTGGTGCATATCTAAGTAACATCCACATGGATGCCAAGTCCAGAAGTTTCCCAACACTGAACAGTCACAAGATGGTCACTGTTATTTACTTCTCCTGTCAGTGGCTATGTTACGTCTGGTTCTGATGCGATTGAATGCTGCCCCTAAAGTAACATGAGATGATGAAGGCTTATCGTTGTTTTGTTTGAACTTATTTTGCAATGGCTGAGTTCCTATGACATAAGAGGTCTTGAACAAAAATTATGATAATAGCACAAAAGCATTTTCATCACCTTTTAACAATTCATCTGCTCTTATTTATTTATCACCTCAATGCCCCAACACATTTATTTAAGTTTAATAAATGATTTACCTTGGACAATGATATAAGCTGTGGCATGTATGGTATCCACATTATTGGAGGCAAAACATGTATACTGTCCTCCATCCTCCTGGACAACATTCTGGATATAAAGTCCTCCGGAGGGGGTGATGTTGATGCGAACGTCATTGGGCAGCGGTGTCCGGTCTCCCTTTGTCCAGGAGACTCTAGGCTGTGGCTGGCCTGTGGCACTGCACTCCAGTGTCACACTCTCTCCCACCAGGACCTCAGTGTTCTGGGGTTGTATCACAAAACTTGGTCGTGCTGGAGGAGCAGGCACATAGAGAAGGGGAGAGTGGAGAGATTAAGTTGGTGTCGTTTATTTCCATGTTTTTGGTTTGAGCAACTTCTGTGTCTTAGGAATTGAGTGATAATATAAAAGCTATGGAAAAAAATGGTCACATTTGAAAGGCCAGTTTAGCCTAAAACAACATTCTTCAATGCTGACCCATTCTGCTATGTTTGCCGCAAAATGTGGTTAAATCGTGTCCATATTTGGCCTGTGATTACAGTGGAGTCAGAAGAAATGTGTACACAGAGAGGGACCTAAAGTTTACAGTCACATAGAAACAGGAAATGCACAACATCTGCTTTCAGAAACTGTTGATGACCTATGGGTCATTTGAACAGCGCCATGCTAATCTCCCACAGTGACATCTATGTGCACTATGACAGAACAGAAAGAAACATCTGCAGAGACAGGACAGAACGTACTTGTATGGGTCTGTGTATGTGGAGAGACAGTTTAACAAGACAGCATGCAGGTTTGCTCACAGCTAAGTGGGACATCCCAGTTATTTGACCTGCTGAACTCTTTAGGTATCTCAATACTTCTCAGATTTAGATTTAGAAGATTTAAGTAGATTACACTGGTTAGGTCTTTCTACTTCTAGGTATACATTAATATTATCAGCCAAGAGCCTTCTATTCCATGCCAAGTTGTAGCTTTACTCTGGGATCTCTGTGTTTTTGCCTGCACATTGGTATTACTGACATTTCTCAATTCCATATTGTCTAATAAAGCCTCCACAGTTAAAATGCTGCTTATTATGAAGAAAGGTAGAGACTGAAATATCCCCTGAAATATAGCAGCCACTTACAGGGGGCTCCAAAATATCGCAGTGTGACCTGTGAAGTCTTGACCTCCCCTGCCACATTTTTGGCCATGCATTGGTAGACTCCCTGATCTGTCTCCCTGGTGTCTTGGATCATCAGTGTCCCGTCTTCCAGCAGGTTCAGACGACTGTCATCACGCATATTTAGAGCGTTGCTGCAAGGAAGGTACACAAATGAATAGCACAATCCATATTAAAAAAATATATTGACATACTGTGCTTTCCTTCAGTATAATCACTCTAATGCTCTCAGTAATAACATAGTAGGTATTAGCATAAATATATACAATAGAATTTCGATAGCAGGACCCTCTGACTTTTGCTTATTCTTTATAATTTTTGAAACCTAAACACAACATAATTAACGTGGCCTTATTATTTACTGCCTTACTTGTTCCTGAGCCATATAATCTGTGGTTTAGGATTGCCTTCGGCCCTGCAGGTGAAGTAGACAGTGTTTCCTGATGTAACATCAACATCCTGGGGTTCTGAGGTGATCCTGGGTACCTCTGGCAGAGCAAGTGAGATAATAGAAATGGAAGACAATTATGCAAATGAATAGACAATCATGTTGACTCATATGTATACTGTACGTCTGCATGCTTCACCAATCAGTACGTCTGTTGAATCAGGCCTCTAGTAAATGTGTCCAGTGTTTCCAAGAACGCCAAAGATTATATACGTGCACATATTCAAGGACAGTTAGGACAAATTGTAGAATATCCTCTCTAGTAGTATTTCCTGAGCCACTGTATCCAAATATCACTTATCACACTGATCCTTCCAAAAGTATGGAGAGGTGGTCATAGACTAGCCTTTACTTTTTTTTTTTTAAGTATGTGTTTATTTAGACACATGTAGACAAGGAACATGAACACAATATTCCATTTCATAGGACTGTTATAGTTCTATACTATACAGTAAAAGTTGACTAGTGACCCAACAGAGAGACAAGTGCCTACACTCACCTGCCAACATGCAGCACACATTCTGTCTGAGGCCCCTGCCCAACACACTTAGCGTACATATGGTAGACACATTTCAGAAGCACTCCTTCACACAATTCTCTCTACTCTGCTAACACAGACAACAGGCCACGGGACTTGGATGAATCAGAGTACACCAGGAAGTAACCAAACCAAACAAAAAGCTTACCCAATCCTGAATAAGAATATCAACTCATCTCTCACCTCCTCAAATTACTTTACATTATCAATGGGGCTTGCAATTGCAAGCCCTGTTTATAGTAACCAATCCTCCATTAAAGCCCAATGCAAATGTTTGACTCCTCAGATACCACTTGTGCTGGGAGACAACACTTAATGTAAAGGAGGGTGACTGTTTTGACAGCTGTTCAACCTAATGTACATTGTTCCAACCTGCTGACAGGGGGAGAAGGAGAATATGAAGGGAGGGAAGGAGGGAGGGCCAGACTGTTTTAAGCAGACATTCTTCCCCTGGTGCCTTACTATGTAGACACATGGAGTGGAGGGAGTTGCACTGAGCAAGAATGAGCAAGTTGGGGCCATCAAATTAGCTGCTGAGATTTAAATGTGGTTGAGTTACAATCAGCTGCCAGCTAGCCTGCCTGCCTGGCTTAGTATTTAGTGGGAACTGGAGGAAACACATGACAGCTGGATTTACCGTTACAGGAGCTAACTGCCTCCTACAGAACTGGACTCTCACCCAAATGTTCACGTCTCAACATCAAAAACATTTCAGCATTAGGTTATCCAAACATTTTTTTTAACTGAAATGACAGAGGCTGTAGACCCTTCCATCACACTATCCCTTACAGCCATGCATCAATGTGCACACACAACGCACAAACAAACAAACAGCACCCTCATTTCATAGACAAATTGTGCAGCTGTCAGTGTTCTGATCATGGAGACCACAGGCCAAATCTAGGGACCCCTGACTGACTCACCCAGACCAGAAGCACAGCAGCTGTTGTATTAAACAGCTGGGTGTCTGCAAGCCTCAGACACAAAGAGAGGATACACCTGTGAGTGTAGGAGTGTATGCGTCAGACAGGATGACTTAGCATACATGCTATGTCAAAGAAGGAAAGCTGGAGGTGTTTCCTGTGCATAAAATATCTATGTTTAAAATAATAAAATAACATAACTTAAATTTCAGTAAATTTCTTTTCTATTACAAAGTTACAATATTAACTGCTCTCTTAAATACATTTATAAATTATTTCTTTTATGAATATAAACATCACTCATTTATTTTCTGTAACTGCTTATTCGTGTGAAGGGTCGCGGGGTCTGCTGGAGCCTATGCCAGCTGTCATCGGGCGAGAGGCAGGGGTACACGCTGGACAGGTCACCAGACTATCGCAGGGCTAACACAGAGAGACAGTCAACCATTCACACTCACATGCACACCTACAGCCAAATTGGAATCACGTATTAACCTAACCAGCATGTCTTTGGTCGGTGGGAGGAACCCGGAGTACCCAGAGAGAACCCACACAGACACAGGGAGAACTTGCAAACTCCAAACTCTTTCTCGCTTTGAGGCATCAGTACTAACCATCTCGCCACTGTGCTGCCTGTAAACATTATATTATATTCCAGAAATGTAACACTTAGTATTTCTTTCTCTCAGTACCACAGTTGAGCTCCTCAGCAGTGAGTGTTGCCACCGATCGGCCTTGCAGACGGCTGGGGTAGTCGCAGGTGGCAGCAGCCTGGGCATTGCCCGATTCAGCATACTGCTTCAGCAGGTCAGCCAGCCACAGCAGCTCACAGTCACAGTTTAATGCATTGGAATCCAGTCGTCTGAACACAGAGACAACATGCAGACACACAAAGAGTAAGCGATATATATACAACAAGTAAATGTGGGGTTGTGCATGCAGTAGTGTTATGTAAACCCCCTTTAGCAGTTTATTAATTGGTAATACAAATCCAGTCCAGCTCTGTCCAAACAGAGAGGCTCAGCAGGACCATATTAGAACACACACTGTTCCTGCTGTGGGAAACTTTCTCTCTACTTGGCCTAATCTGGTAATTGGTCCAGATTTCACTTCCTCTATGATGCGTCCATTACATAAATATAGATATACTCAGACAACACTGTATCGGGTATCTGTGAGATGATCCACAGGGCACCCTCAGAAGGCCCATGTCCATTCTCTTATCAGTCAACTATTTTGGAGGCACATGGGAGACCTATACAATATTAATCAAGCATAATGTTATGCTAACCTCTTTCTATGCACAAGGGGAGAGAAAACAATGGGACAAAAACCACCTGTGGTTGTTCTTCAATGTCTGGTGACTGCTGCATATGTACAATATACAAATAGAAAGCCTCAACTTTTGTACAAGATTGCTAGTCGAAATGGGATATCTTTGGTGTTCTCATTACACTCTGCCAAACAAATTATCTTTAAATCATCAAGCTACAGTGATACACATGCATTTTCACATAGATGTTTCTGTGGTTGACTGAATGAATTCCACTTACAGTCGTTTCATGGCCTGAAGATGAGTGAAGGTTCCTGGGACTAGTTGGGTAATTCTGTTGTTGTGCAAAAACCTGAGTGACAGACAGAAAAACATGTATCTGTGTTCATGATTGTATTGTTAGTTATAGCTGTATACATACTGTATATGGCTTCAAAATGTATCCAATGTCTCCAAACATTTAGGTCCATAAATGACCCCTTAAAAATAAGGAAATCATATTATTTACTCAATAAGAATAATCACAAACATGAAATTTTATATAAAGGAATAGCAAGTGGAAATATTCAACAAATTCAGTCAACTTGTTTTTCCATTTGCCAAAGAAATATGATCATCTTCCCAGACATGCTATGACGACTCATGACCCGAAGATGTGCATTCCTTGGCTTAAAACAGATATCAAAACACCCCTGTTTATTTAAGTCTCTGCCCCAAAATTACAGCTAAAGTATTCTTCTGAAACTTAAGCCTTCAAAACTGTTTGATTTAATTCTTCACTTTCTATCTTGCCCTCAGAAAAGTGATCTACTGATAAGCGCGCTCTCTGCTTTGACCGTGACCATGGTGATATTCCCCAACAACAGAGCGTGCACCTGGGAATTCCTTCCTTCCCCTTTTCCTCATTTTTTGCAGGTGTCCTTCCATTTCCTCACCCTCACAAGAGACTAGGGAATATTGATATACTAGGCAGCCACTGGCTCATAAAGAATTAAAGAAGAATTTAACAGGAGTTAAACATCTGGTGGAGAGTTTGTTCAGGTATGGTTTCATCACATCTGCATGTTGACAAGAAAGTTTATTTAAAAAACACGCAAGCACAGACGTACAGTACATGTCTACAGTTGTGCTGTTGGTACATCGCATGGATTGTTGTTCTGAAATGCCTGAACAATCAAACATTTGACCCCCCCCCATTTTTGTGGAGCTACGGTGTTAGTATTGTTTGATAATTAAGCCACTAATACCTCGGCAGTGGCAAGTGAACGGTGTTCAGTTTCCTTCTGTACTTCACACAATGAGGAATATATAGATAGTGTGCAGGAGGCAGGACATGGGAATGCATTTCAGACCAATCACAGCTGTTGTGGTCTGTGTAGCTGTGACATGTAGTTTCATTTCTGAGGAGGTGCCGGTCAGGCTACATTGGCAAGTAGCTATGCTGTAGAAATTACCCGTATAAAAATAATGTGTGACTACAAACCAAGCTTTACCTGCATCAGACATATACAGTATATATATATGTTTAGACCTGTTTAGAACTTACAGTCGTTCCAGCTTTGGTAGATGGGTGAATGATTCTGGTTCCAATGACTCAATGTTGTTGAAGTGCAGATACCTGGAGAATAACAAAGCAAAGTAAATCTGGATTATATCATTTTATTGTCCTAGCAGAGTCTAGGATGTGTGTATATAAAACCACCGGGGTGACACCCTCATGCCTGTTTATTTGTCCATTCCTGATACTTCACATTAGAACAATAATATAACTGAGAAAAAAAATAACAATACATTGCTCAAGATGAATCCAAAAATACAAGGAATTTCCCCATTAGAAATTCAGCTTAGACAGATAATATACTGTGTATACACTACAAAAATCCAATGATAATGCATACAGATGAAAAGCAATTCATTTGCAATTATCTGATGGAATGTAAAATATAATATATGCCCTTTTGGGAGGATATGTTGCATAAATTACGCAAATATGCTAACAAATAAAAGGTTAGTGAAATGAAATCCAACTGACAGTTGCATGGGAACTGTAAGGGTTCAGTTGGGATTTGTTTTGTTCAGAGGGAAAGCAGCAGTCAAAGCAGCCGAGAAATAAAACAGGCACACTTGGAAACACACTTTTTACAAGCCATTGCATATATCATGATCCACTTATATGTCACTGGCTGTTACATAGTAACACACACGCGCACACACACACACACATATATATTTTAATATATATATAAATTTATGTATAATATATAATTTAATACCCACCCAAGGATGTATGAACATCCGTTACCTATCATGTCATATACTTTCAAAACTATAATTATACTATAATCACACATAGACGTTTGAATTGTAGACTGTAATAAGGCAAAATTATTAAGCCATGGCCTGCATTAAGAGAACTAGATGATGTACCAATAATCATTTTGCTATGAAGCTTGCTTACAGACAAAACACTGTGA
This sequence comes from Planiliza haematocheilus, assembly GCA_005024645.1. Lineage (NCBI taxonomy): Eukaryota > Metazoa > Chordata > Actinopteri > Mugiliformes > Mugilidae > Planiliza > Planiliza haematocheilus. The sequence continues at coordinate 674,858 of SRSE01000631.1, read as the reverse complement.
GTCACATAAGACTTAAAGGGGAACTAGTCAGGACATCATCCAATAATAACAGGTAACTCAACAAGGAATAGCACTAGCAAATGATAACAAAATATTGGTGAAATTAACGAGTCTCACAGCAAATTTAGAGGCTGCGTATCGGTGCTCCAGTCACTCCCACTATATGGATATATGCTGCTGTAAGTATCTCCCAAACGACTGCTTGTAAAAAAAACTGTAGTTTCCCTTTAAGCTTAAGCTTAAGACTGGCATTAGCATCTGTTGGTGGTGATGTAGAATTTTGTTGCGGACCATACGCAATGTCACCTATGTTTAAAACCCTTTACTACTGCAGTGAAATTAAAAGAGCTGCCTGGCCTGGAGTCTGATGAGGAAAGGGGTTAGAGGGAAGTAAAATAAGTCACAGACTTCCCCAACAGTACAGAATGAAATTAATGTACTGGATATCTTGACATGTTTTGTGATAATAACTAATTCACTGTTCTACAAGGACGATTTGTGCAGTGACAACAGAAATGTATATTGTGAAACTACAACTCACATTTATAACATCAATCAACAAATCAACAATTGTCACGCATGCACGTGAATCAAATCACAACAGTGTTTTGTCAGTACTAACACTAACAACTCTTGAGTATCATGATTTTACAGGAAGAAGTTGAATTTCATCACACAACTAAACATACACGACACAGGTTTCTCACAAATAAATACAGCAGATTGCAGCAAATCAAAGCAGAAGAATGCTTTCTGCAACAGGACAGATACAAGTCAAGCTTTTTACTAGTGCAGATGCTCTGATTGTAGCACAAACCTGCTAGCTTTACTAGCAGCTCTGGGCTAGATATCATGCCTTAAGCTTCACAAGCCGGTGGCGCATATCTGTCATAGTAACCAGAAGACATGCGACTCATGCAAAAGGAATGAGGGAGTTTACATAACATACAAGGGTGTGTGCACACATGGCATGCATGGGGTGGTAAAAAAAAAAAAGTGGACAGAGGGATGTACATTGTATGCCATGGTGTGAGGGGACTGAGGGTTGGGAGATAGTGTCACTGTAATAGACCTTTTTTACAGCAGATATTTTGACTTGTCGCAGCCGAGAAAACAAGGATGTATTAACGAGGACTCAGTTCCATTAAGTGTCACAGTTAAGTGAACCAGTGTCATTGAACCAGCTTGTAATAAACTAAGTGGAACACAGCCATCATTCATACATCTGCGCTTCCCCTATTGTGGAAAGTCAACATGTCTGACATGGAAAAGATCTAAGAAAACTGAATAGAGCCATTATGATTCCTGTGTAAGGTCTACAGAATAAAGAAAAAGAATATGCTACCATTACATCATATGAATAATAACCATGCAGACCTTGCCAGGATTCATCAATTGTTTATAGCAATCTTTCAGAAAAAGGAGTGGAGGGATTTTACAGATGGAGAGTAGTAAGTAGGAGAAGGAGCAGGACTGCGAGCAGAAAGAAAGTGTGGCTGAGGAAGTAGGTCACTTACAGTTGCTCAAGAGAGACAAGCCCCTTAAATGCTTGTCTGTCAATTGATTGGATTTCATTCTTGTACAAATAGCTGAAAGGAGAGATAATCAGTACCATTAGTAACAAACACACTCACACAGGTTCATCTAAATTCTACCAGGTTAACTTATAGAAATAGAAAGGGTTCTGATCAAATAACAGACTGTTTTCATGCCATTGTCAATGTACAGAATGTTTGTGTACAGCATGTTTACTACAGATAGAAATGTTGACACATTTATTCCATAAGTACACATTAAACTGTTCTTATTCGTCAAGCACAAGAGAGGACGTCCAAAAGGTCTCAGTGGACAGTGCAATGCATGATGGGATGTATTACTGTAATGAGCGTTATTATTATTGTGAGTGTTCCCAATAGTAATTATATTCTCGCCATCATCACACTGTAATATCTGTGAGGACATGTCACATTTACCCACCTAACAGAAGGACATTTGTGTTTGCCAGAGTGATTTTCTAGAACAATCTGTACATACTGTAAATGGTAAACCCTTGCATTCACAAACCCCCAGCAGATCCTGATAATCACAACATTTGACTGAGTTCACACACTGTGAACAAAGAAAACATTTTTTACTTAAGAAGTAGGAGGCTGGCGAGGTGGGGAATCGAGTTGAAGAGTAGTATGCCAATGTAAGAGTGACACAAAGGTGAAATGAATGAAGGCTCTCGTATTTAAAAGGTGTGCTAAATGGTTGGGACCCACAGATGTTTAGACAGGAAGGGACTTGTTACTAGAGCTGCCTGAACTACTGTGACACCGTGATCACTTCAGCACATGACAAGTAAGCAGTAATGCAAGATATTTGAACTGACCTTTACATGAAAACTAATGAAATATATTTCATAAAATAATTATGAGCAGTTAATGAGTCCTACGTGTGCCCACTTTTTCTTCAAACTGACTCAAGTGACATGCAGCATGTATATGATCATCAGGGTATTTTAGCACATGTGCATGTTTTCTCTCCATCGCACACGTTCCAAAAATGCATTAGACAAACTACATCTTAGGGCTGTCTGTCCGTTCATCTGGCACCTCTTTCTTTCACTTTCCACTATTGCTCTCAATATGAGAGATGATGAAAGAGTCAGATCTCCCTACACCATCAGAAATAAACATCTGTTGTAGACGCAAGCCGTTCTCAATTCTATAATCTGCCTGTCTTAATACAGGTACAGGTTCTTACCATAGATGACAAAAATAGAATACCAAAAACAAACCTATATGTAATACAATAAATATGGCGTAATTTATAGAAAAATGACACTGCTTTCTTCCGTCTTGTTCTTGTACACTACCTTCTACTCGGAAACAACTGAGATCAGATTTGTTGTGATAATAGACTTTCAGCCAATAATTACATCCAATAATGTGGGACAAACTTCCCACGCCCACAAATAGTTTGTCTGGAGTCGCTCCACTGAGAACTTATTCTGCTCCAGCAAAGATCTGACAGACTCTGGTTTATTGTGGGGCTGTGCAGAGGTGTTTTTTTCTGTATTGGTTGAAACATGACCCAAAATTAAATCCAAATGGTGTGTCACCGGACTCACATATTCTCAGAAGAACTGAATCTAGCTACACCAGACTAATAATGTGGAGGATCCCACAGGCAAGGAACGCCCCTCAAAACGAGGTGATGGTATCTGCTCTCTGTGTAAATTTCTGTTTACTCAAGGGTAAGGCTGAGCTCCTTAAACACACAGAGATAGCAGAGGACACAGTGAAGAATATAGAATGTTTTTTTTTTTACAGAAAAACATATTTATTAAATCCCTACTCATAAGACAAACATACATGAAACATACACTACCGTTCAAAAGTTTGGGGTCACATTGAAATGTCCTTATTTTTGAAGGAAAAGCACTGTACTTTTCAATGAAGATAACTTTAAACTAGTCTTAACTTTAAAGAAATACACTCTATACATTGCTAATGTGGTAAATGACTATTCTAGCTGCAAATGTCTGGTTTTTGGTGCAATATCTACATAGGTGTATAGAGGCCTAGTTCCAGCCACTATCACTCTAGTGTTCTAATGGTTAAATGTGTTTGCTCATTGGCTCAGAAGGCTAATTGATGATTAGAAAACCCTTGTGCAATCATGTTCACACATCTGAAAACAGTTTAGCTCTTTACAGAAGCTACAAAACTGATCTTCCTTTGAGCAGATTGAGTTTCTGGAGCATTACATTTGTGGGGTCAATTAAACGCTCAAAATGGCCAGAAAAAGAGAACTTTCATCTGAAACTCGACAGTCTATTCTTGTTCTTCGAAATGAAGGCTATTCCATGCGAGAAATTGCTAAGAAATTGAAGATTTCCTACAACGGTGTGTACTACTCCCTTCAGAGGACAGCACAAACAGGCTCTAACCAGAGTAGAAAAAGAAGTGGGAGGCCGTGTAGCACAACTGTGCAAGAAGATAAGTTCATTAGAGTCTCTAGTTTGAGAAACAGACGCCTCGCAGGTCCCCAACTGGCATCTTCATTAAATAGTACCCGCAAAACACCAGTGTCAACATCTACAGTGAAGAGGCGGCTGCGGGATTCTGGGCTTCAGGGCAGAGTGGCAAAGAAAAGGCCATATCTGAGACTGGCCAATAAAAGAAAAAGATTAAGATGGGCAAAAGAACACAGACATTGGACAGAGGAAGACTGGAAAAAAGTGTTGTGGACGGACGAATCTAAGTTTGAGGTGTTTGGATCACAAAGAAGAATGTTTGTGAGACGCAGAACAAATGAAAAGATGCTGGAAGAATGCCTGACGCCATCTGTTAAGCATGGTGGAGGTAATGTGATGGTCTGGGGTTGCTTTGGTGCTGGTAAGGTGGGAGATTTGTACAGGGTAAAAGGGATTCTGAATAAGGAAGGCTATCACTCCATTTTGCAACGCCATGCCATACCCAGTGGACAGCGCTTGATTGGAGCCAATTTCATCCTACAACAGGACAATGACCCTAAACACACCTCCAAATTGTGCAAGAACTATTTAGAGCAGAAGCAGGAAGCTCATATTCTATCGGTGATGGAGTGGCCAGCGCAGTCACCAGATCTGAACCCCATTGAGCTGTTGTGGGAGCAGCTTGGCCGTATGGTACGCAAGAAGTGCCCATCCAACCAATCCAACTTGTGGGAGCTGCTTCTGGAAGCGTGGGGTGCAATTTCTCCAGATTACCTCAACAAATTAACAGCTAGAATGCCAAAGATCTGCAATGCTGTAATTGCTGCAAATGGAGGATTCTTTGACGAAAGCGAAGTTTGATGTAAAATCTTATTTCAAATACAAATCATCATTATTTCTAACCTTGTCAATGTCTTGACTCTATTTTCTATTCATTTCACAACGTATGGTGGTGAATAAGTGTGACTTTTCATGGAAAACACAAAATTGTTTGGGTGACCACAAACTTTTGAACGGTAGTGTACATGTACACAGTCTGCTCCCCCGTCATCCACTGTCATGCAGTACTCTTAATGTGAACTGCAAATTTCTATGAAAAAGCTGCAAACTAATACTACGTAATTATTATGTACAGTAGAGCCTAATGAGCTTTGTAGCTAAACTTGAATCCTAGACTAACACTTAGTAACTGATCTGTCAGTGTAAAATGTATTCCGATGGGGAGCCTGTATGTAACCCACATGGGTTCCTAATACAGTTCCCTGCCCAACCAGAGGGTGGCGCTCAGCCGTGTTCACTCTCTTTTCGAGTGAAGGCGTTGCCAAGGAAACACAGTCACAGTGCACCCACCGAGAACTCCCAGGAGGAAATATACTCTCTTCAAACCCAAAATTCACTACAATTTCTCTGGTACAGATTGTTAATATGTTGTTTGGTTGTCAGGGTGAAACATTCTGTGAGGATTTGAGTGGAATGAGACGCCTCTGTTAGCGGGCCTTAGCTCCGGTAAGAAATGCTAATGGCTGTATGTTGCCTATACTGATTCCTTGAAGTGAGCGTATTCCTCTTTATTCATGAATAAAAAACCAGTCGGAGCTGTGATACTGTTACCAAAAGTGTAAGAGACTATGCAGATACAAATACAGATCACTTTGAGTTGTGATGACAGATCGCCAATTACGTTAGCATCGTACGTATCGCGCTAGCCGCAAGCTAATTTGCAATGTCATGCTAACGATTATTCACACTCTGCAGCTATTTAAGTTAGCTAGCCACCGTTATAGCACTGTAAGCAGAGTAGTAAGTGTTCCCACCATTAAAGGTGCATTATACTTACTTATTTGAGTTAAAAGTTATTGCATTGAGGGAGTGTTTGCTCTTTTGATTAATTATATGTCATTTAATGGTTAAAATATGTTTGAAATTAGTACATAAGTGTTGTGCAGTTCATCTTAATTATAAAAAAAAGGGTGAATATATTAAAGGATATTATGTTCGATAAAAATATGTTATATTTACAGTGCAGTTAAAAAGCATAAATAGATTTACTATGTTAAAACCATAAATAGTCAGTTTTATATACATTCTGTGATTTTATTACATGTTATGTGAATGTTATGGAAAAAAAGTACATGATTTACTGCTCATTGGCACTAAAATCTTGTGTGATGTAGTGTGTATCTATTCATTTTATAATGTTTAGACTGTTGTATATCGTTAGTAACTGATATACTAGAAGAGAAAGTTGGAATGATAGAAGTGAGTTAAGGAGATCAATGGAGAGAAAAGATTGTGACTTGTGCACTCTCCACTGTGTGCATAGATTGGTTTTTTACCCAGACCGAGTCGATCGGGACCTGAACTTGGTGTTCAGTGGCGAGCCAGTATAAAGTGAGAGTTTGACTGTGGAGGAACCAGCAACGCGGTGTGGCCAGCCGCAGGATCCATCTGCAGAACACAGTATCCTCGGTTTCCTTCTTCACTCACAGACAGATAAGACAAAATCTACCCGGGTAGTTCAAGCATAGATAGTACAAGAACACACACACTCATACCCAAGAGACCTTTGCTTCTTCCCATAAAGGAGCAGTGCAAGTTGGACAGCAAACTTTATTCTTTATTTTGTGAAGGGAACTCCAGAGAGGACACGATTATTTGACGTTATTTATTTTGTTTTATTTTGGGCCCATTTGTTGTGCAGAAATACAGACTAGAAAGCCGGCTTAGGTTGGGAGGTTGTGATCTGATTTTATGATTTGTGCACAATACAACTAATTCAAACCATCCAGTTGTGTGTGTGCGTGGTATCTCTGCTAATACATGCTTCCAGGCTCTACAGTCGTTCCTCGATCCTTCTGATTCTGGTCCAATATTAAACCATCAATATACTTACCTGTGGTAACCGTTACATGTACTTTGAGGAATTAAGATGATGTATTAATTAGTAATACAAATACATACAAAATTTAATTCATGATAAATTGTTTATATACTGTATTAAGGTATGTGACTACTGCAGTATGTACTACTACTAATAATATTAGGAAGGATCTCTAATCATTCTTCATTTTGTATTTATACAATTAATACTGGTTTTAAGGTACCCTATTGAATTATAGTGACAACACATTAGACACACTGCATGTATGGCTGCAATCCTTAAACTGGTTTAAATGTTCACTTCACTACAGAGTGCCCCACTGTGTCTTTGTGAATAAATGTGAATAGCAGCTGTCTGAGGCCTTAGTGTGTCTCCACTCATGTTTTGCATATGTCTTCAATTCAGTGACCAGATGTTCTTTAGAGGTATTAATTGTCAAAAGAAGAAAGTACAGTACATGTTACACTTCAAAAACTTGCACTTATAAACAAAAAATGTTTCACATTACATAACTTTACATTCACACATTCAAAAATTGTCTGTTTTGCTTGTCTGTGCACTAAAGCAAACTTTTGTTCCCGACTGAACAATCTGCTCTAAACACAAATACACAGATGGATGCAAAGCACCAGAATCATTTAGAAAAGATAACATAAACAAGGAAGGTGTTTTCAGATGTAGGAGGGAGGCTGTTGTATAGACAGCTGCCTGGCCATTAGGTTGTTAGGACGTGAAAGATGACAAGGATGGGCTTTACTCAGATTCCAAGAAGTGAAGTGATGGGGGAAGCAATCTAACCTCCAGCTATAACACACTGAATCATCAGGAAGGGGGAGGGTGAAAGCACACCTCAGCCTAATCACAAAGGTTGGGGTAATATTAGAGGCTTTAGATCATCAGTGCTTTAAAGTGAGAGATGCTCTGTAATTAAAATAGTTACTAAATAGCTACAGGATTTAATTACAACATGAAGAGGCAAAGAGAATGTGTGTGTTTGTGTGTGAGCAGAAGTAGTAGTAGTAGTAGCAAAGGTGTACTGATGTTTCAAAAAGGATCAAATGTTTGCTTGTGCAAATATGCCACAAAAGCCAACCATTTCCATGAGATGCAGTTACTTTTTCCCCATGAGAATACGAGATCTTGATTCAGGTGTTCATTATTAGCAGTCTGGTGATGGAACAGTGATGGAACCATATGTCAGTCATATGGTTTCTAGTATACTGTATATGCACCATGACAGACTTAAGCGGACGACTAGTTTGCCTAATCAGAAACAAAAGAAAATATGATCTTTGATGTTAAAATGTAGAAAACAATGTAGAAAAAAGGGAAATCATATACAGCAAACGTGAAATTAAATCATATTGAACAGTGTGCTCTGACTTTTTCTCACCAAAGCTGAGGCCAGCGGATTGATTATTTGAGTGAGGAAAACTAGCAATGCCACAAAAACTCTGAGGTTACACAGTTCTGTTCTTTACTTTGCCTCTACATCACGACTTCCAAACACATACTGCACATAAGCACGGAGGATCAGACTAAAGAAGACCTTTCACTGGCACAGTTTCTATGAACAATACTGATGCATTGTCACTGAGATGTCTAGCAGTATGGTCTGTCCTGCATTTTTATAGCCAATAAGCAGTCAGTAGGGCATGTTTCAGCATGCTTTCTATTCTACTAATTAAGACAAAACTCCTTTAACAGTGCCACATACTTATTTTAAGACACATTTTGTCTTTAAATCACTTATACTAAGTACCACTTACAAATATGACACAAGAGCAACTTACAGATATTTGAGGTTTTCCAGGTCTTCAAATGCCCCCCTGGGGATCCTTCGTACATGATTGTTATTGAGGAGGCTATGAGAAAAAGACACAAAGTTAATGCTTTTATGTCTGGACAATAGTAATACTGGGCATGCCACTAGTTCAAAGACAATATACTTTAAGATGTATTATTGTTAAGTCTGAGGAACCGCAACCTGAATCCAAGAAGAGCTTTACAGGATATAAATCCCCCAACATGGCTGGATGACTGATAGGTAAAGTTGGTCTTTACCTATTACCCGCTTTAGAGGATACTTAACACTATGAAAGTACATCTAAGCAGCATTTCCATGCCCTGCACACATTCACATATAGTATTAATCAATTATCAGGGATATAGAACTGATTTGATGCACTTTTTAATATAATGCTAAAGATTTGAAAAGGTGAGGTTGATTTTAATTATTCCAGCACTGTGCAGAATTCACTAGACAGTCTAAAGGTGGTCATCTCAGCATGCTCACATTCTTTTTCTACTACAACTAAAATTGTATTGGCATTTCAATGACTTGTCTAGAAGGCTGGACATATGATACACAGGCTCATGGCTGGTAATGAATAAATAAATAAATGAATGAATGAATGGATCCCGTGCTGACCTACATGTATGAAACCACAGCAGAGTAGAGAAAATATTAGCCATGTCTATGTAACACAAAAGGCAGCGTTTATAAAAAAAAAAAAAAAAAAAAAAAAACTCAGATTTTTTATGTAAACGGCTTTCATACATTTTCAGGAGATGTCTTCTTGTTTTAAAATGTCTTCCCAAAAAAGAGAGAGACAAAGACTTACAGTGTATTGAGGTTCTTTAATCGCCTGAAGGAACCCGGTTGTAAGTCCTTGATTTTGTTGAATCTCAGGTCTCTGTAAGAAAAAGGGGAATACGGTCACATGCAGGAAAGAATAACACTTTGCATATTTTCGGGGCAAGCTGTTGATAATTCAATAGTTATACCTGGAAGATTTCTTAATATAAATCAGAAATACACGTCTGCACAGTCGACAACAGAGCCAACTTGTAATAATGTCGAAAGATAATTGGACAGATTACTCATTTCATATGAATGTCTTTGTCTAGTTTCAACCACGAGGGCAGATTTAAATAACATTTGACCCACATGGCAAGTGTAGTTGCTGCAGCCGGCAGCGTTCAAGATATTTCTCCTGCAGTGCTCTAATATCATTTTGGGTGTGTGATCTTGACAAGACACTAATCACTGTTGATTTTACAACAAAAGACTTGTCATGCCATTAGTGTGAGAACATAAGACCCTATAGTGCAACTGACCGTGTGAACATAAAATCATTAACCCATTTGTCATCAGCACTCACATGTAATGTTATTTTTGTGAAACTTAAGTCACTTCATCATCATGAAATCCTGAGAAAAGTCTACTGAAAACTGCTTTCTAAGAGAAAGATGACAAGAGCATGGAGGGAACCACTGAGCAGAAATATCACTGAAACGAGGAAAGATAGAACAACATAAACTTTCCTACTCCAGAAAGCTCCCCCACTAAGAGCTGGGGCCTGTCTATCAGCATTCTTGTTAGTCAATGACCTTACAAAGAAAATGATCTGAGACTGGGTCACACGAACATAACGTACTTCACTGATTATGCAAAACCATCAGACAGAAGCTGATGAGGGCCTCAAGGTGAGTCTTTATTCAGTGGAAGAAAAAACACTTTTCTCTTTTTGTTTCTGTTAAATTATGTGGAACAAAACGTTTCATGCAATTAAATCAATCTCCATTCAAGCACACAGATTTAATTTAGATGCTGTATTTTTCCATCAGATGGGTGTCCATCCTGTCTATTCGCCTTGATGTACAACAAGAAAAAGCGTTGTGAAGCTATGCATTCCTGTTTCCTTGCATTTCTCTCTGAAAATGTGGGCTAAATAAAAAAAAACTTTCATTTCACAGTCAGTGAGATGTGCCTCTGAAAAGGCCCTCACATGTGGATCTAATCAGAGTAAGTCTAACATTTTCATATGCTGGCTTCCTTTCATATAGTCTGTGAGATAGCGCAAGAATCTATTCAGAGAACTGCTCTGTAACAGATACATTTTTGTGAAAGATTCTTAGCATAGTTGTGCCTGGTATTTGTGTGATAAACTTCTTCATATCAAAAATACCTACATTTAGGGATACCAGAAATATGAGAGTCTGTACCACTACCAATAATATCCTAAATTTCTAAGTACAGATCCAGATGTCTGGGTTTAGGCTGTCTGTGACTTGTTCCTGGTTAACACATATATAGACAACTCACAGTAGACATGTCGCTTATGATGCACTAAACTACTGCCATTCTGCAGGTTATTGTCATTGTTTGTTCATATTGTTATCTCTAGCACCTACGACAACCCTTGTACCTATAGGACCATAAAAAAAACTTCAACATATCCACAATTTTGGCATATTTTTGGTATTGGTGCTCATGTCAACCCCTCTTTAAAGACGAGGAGCGTTGCTATGACTAGCTTTGACCAAACCATAAAAGCCCACATTCAGAAAGCTGAATCAAGAATTTGAATCTTAGAAAATGTCTGTGTCAATAAACTGAAACATTTTAAATGAAAACAGAGATGAGAGTCATCCATGGAAAGAACACGCATGGCACCCTTAGGAAAACATCTCTCTCCAGGCAACAGGCCCATGGTACAGAGTGCACTGTCCAGACATGCCGAGGCAGAGACTGCCCTTCGTACTTGCCTCCAGCTCTAAGTGATGAGAGCAAGAAAGAGGGAGGAGGGGAGCAAGCAAGTAGAGCAACATGCTGATTCAGGCAGTGCTCCTCGGAGGTACATACATGAAAGGTACAGTTCGGATTTCCGATGAAGCAATAAAGTCCTCTATACAGTCCTTAGGATGTAGTACTGGCAGAAAGTAAAACATAGTATCGCACAGACGGTGTTGTACAAACTAAAACCTGCCTAATAGATAATACCCTGACTTTACTCAGAGGAGGAGGTTGTTAAGTGACCAGACTTAATTTTTCCCGATGGCTGGCAGTCACTTTGTCTGACTTGGCTGCAATAACTGTGTTTCTTTGTAGCGAAGGCTCAGTAAGGACAAGCAAAGTGTTGTCTGTGGCAGCAGGGTAAAGCATCAGCCGTCAACTGCAAGAGAGAAGAGACTCAGCTGACCACAAAGTCCTGGAAGTATTTAAATCGGTGACATCAGCCTCTCTGAATCCCACCAGTGCTATGAATCTTGAGGACTGAAAAGAAGCTTTGTCATGGAATGGTAGCACTGACAGTCTGAACTGTATTTTGTTTGTTTGACTGACTGTTTTGACTGAGATTTGTGTCCCAAAACTCTATTCATTATAACAAGGAACCCATCTGCACAACTCACACTTCTTTGCCCCTGCAGAGCAATATGGCTGTTTAAATACACTAAGTCATAAATTCTACATTACCTTGGGGATGTCTTGATCCAGTAGTTTGATAGGGGCCAATGCATTAAGCAGGTATGAAAACCCGGTATTTTGTATTATTTAATTTTTTTTAACGCTGTCCTACACTAAAACTAAATCTGAACATGGTTGCTGCTACACTGTGTTATGGGTCAATCCTTTCCCTTTAAGGGACATGGTCTTGTGTAATGTGCGTGCAATGTAAGTTACTGCGTATTTGTTGGAAAGTAAGTGAAACCCAACACTGCTAAAAGCTAGCCGCATAACACTGACATTGCTGTCACAGGGTAAAAAGTGGAGAGAGTGCTAAACTGCTGATATGTACAACAAATATGTAACAAACAATAACAACAAATACACAATATGATTGCTTCTATTTAAAATATGAAAGCAAAAATGGACAACTATGTCTATAGAGCCGATCTGATTCTGAAACATCATGCAAACAGAAACAACAGAGGGAAAGGCACGGGATATATTCACTAAACAATGCTGAAAATTGTCCTGCAGGGGTTTGGATATACTGCAACTGTCCAATGTTTGCCTGCTTTTTAGGGACAGAACTCTGGCCCCACACAAGTCATGCTGTACTTATTTATCAATGTCTCAGTATAAACATTAACATGCCAGGAGCTTAACTCACTGTTTAAAACACTACAAACACTTAGAATCCTCACCTAATATGTGAAAAAAACAGTTCAGATAAAGAGAGATTGTGGAGTTAACACAAATAAGCACACAATGACAGTAAGGCAATCATAATATGCAGCTTCATTTTAATGCTCAAATTAAATGGTTGTTTGTCCAACTTCAGACTAAATTAAAAGAAAATTCTATTTTAGCACAAGCCTCTAATCAACCAGACTCTAGCATGTGCATTATCAATAAACATGGAAGTTACCATATATTATGTATTAATTGACTTATATATATATTCGCACAGCAATCAAAACGTATGTGATGCTGAACAGTCACATCAAAATCATATAATGCTGAACAGTGCAAACACTAGAGCTCCAAGGAGAATTCCTGTAAGAGGTTACTGTAAAAAACATGATTTGGCCACAGCAACAAGTGAACTTGCCTGCTGCTACATTCAGCCAGCATCCGATGTGCCATGTGTTCACCTCTCCTCTCATTCTCTCCCTCTCTAGTCTAGGGACCCCTTCAGCTTTCTGACACATGCCCGCATGAACTTGCCAAGGACTCTCAGGCAGGCGTGAGTCATTCGTAGTTAAACAAGAACATAACTGGCCCTTCACTTGGTAGGAGAAACAGTGAACCAGAATGTCCAAACATGGCTGCAATGGTTCACTGCAAAACACATCCTGTGTGAAAATGACAAGGACTTGTTTTCAGTGGAAGGAGAGCTGGTGGATAGGAAGTGTGTATCTAAATTGTTCACAGCATGTACCATTTGAACGGATAAACACAGTTGTGGGCCATTACAATTAAAATGAGCTGAACATGAAACGATTAACTGAAAAGCTCAGGTTATTGTCATCCCAAACCTTTTTTCTACTTGCTTACGAATGCCATGGCAGCTGAGTTTATATTTACTAGTACACTGCACTTCATCACCTCATTTATCAGATACCAGACGTTATACAGACCTAAACTGGGAGAATAACACAGTAGTCAAACCCAGTCATTTTTAATAATAACATTCACTGCAGGTTTTATTTTATTTTTTTAAATTCGATATACTAATATTAATAATACGAGTATATAATGCTGTTTGTAGTGCATTTGTTTTTAGTGATGCTACAAATACAAAAATCAGACGATAACAGAACAATCAATATGGTACAACCAATTTCATAACCACTATGAAAAATGACTGAGAAGTGGTTACATTTAAAATAAGTGAAATCCGCATTTATTCAATATAAATTCTCAGGAGCTTAATGAAAATAAATGTTAAACAGTGTTCTTCCAAATTTGACTGCTGTTCTGCATTGGTTGATGATATGAAGGGGCCAGTGGAGTTCCTTTCAACAACTATCTTGGGCCTCATCTCCATGTGCAAATGAGCAAAGCTTTGGGGATTTCTGGCTTTGCATGCCATAATGCTGCAGAGACCGAGAGCCTCACAAAACCTGACTGCAGCAAATTCCAGCGAGACTCCATCTACTCTGCCTGACTCACTTTACCCCCGTCACACCAGGCCACTGTTTGAGGGCAGAAAGCAGCATGAGGGGTACAAGTCATGAAGACATTTAAGCAGATAACAATGGCTGAATAGGCAGAAGTGATGCAAAGTCGAAAGTCCCATGACAATGTCACACCAATTCCAACTAAAATGATTCACCAGGAGCCACAGAAAGCAGATTTCATTATGGTCCAGCATTCAATAATGCTGTTCATGAGCTGAAATTAATCAATAACTTTATCAGCGTTGCCAGTGACATTGCTGATTTGCAGTGTCACTGAAAACTGTGACATCATTGACAGCAGGGTTTACATTGACTGTATACACCAATAAGACATGACATTATGACTGGCTGCCTAGTATGCCTCCCTTGTGCCTCCAAAACAGTTGTGACTCATCAGAGAATGGACATGGGTCTTCTGAAGGTGCCTTGTGATGTCTGGCAACAGAATGTTACAGTAAATCGTGTCTGTGTGTGTGTCTGTGTCAGGCTGCATCCTGCTGGGGATGGTTGCTGCCATCAAGGAGTGTCATTGCTATGGGGTGGGGGTGCCTGGTCTGGTCTAGGTGGGTGGCACATGCCTAAGATCACAGACAATTTACTTCTCCTGTAAGTGATTTTAATATTGTGTGAGTGAGGCAAACACATATTGTCCGATGCATCACTTCATCTGCCTCTCTTCTTACCCTGATGCCCCCATCACTCTGGAACAAAGTAAATCTGGACTCATCAGACCTCATGACCTTCTTCCATTGCTGCAATCTTTATGTTCCCTTGCAAACTGAAGCCTTTTTTCCTGGTTAGCCTCACTGATTAGTGGTTTTCTTAAGGCTACACAGCTGTTCAGTCCCAATCCCTCGAGTTCCCTTCACATTGTACTTACTTTCACCATTAAACATAGCCTTGCTTCAGATATGCTTCGATTTGTTTTCACCAAAGGTTTAAGTCATTGCCCAACAAGATCAATTAGGATCTTTTTTTTTTTTTTTGAAGACAATGGTTTCCCACCATCCTTACAGTTTGTAATAATGCCAATGATTTGACCCTTCTCAAACAGACTAACATATTTTCCATGACCACAGGATGTGTCTTTAGAAATGGTTGTTCAAGAAATGGGAAGCTACTCATTGCATCAGTTGGAGTTAAATAACTTGTCGCCAGTTGAAATATGATTGCCCATGCAGTAATTATCCAATAGGAGGCTCATACCTGTTTGCTTAGTTAAATCCAAGTGGAGACTTTTTTTTTTGGCCAGGCAGTGTGTATTGTGTACATAAAGGTATGAAAAAGTAACTAATGCCAAAGCCTTCATCACAGTACAAAAAGATGTATTACTTTTCTGTTTCCCTTTATTGATCCCTCATAGGGAAATTCTTTCTCTGCATTTATCCATTTGTTCACAAAGCAGAGTGTAAACATGGAGCAATGAAGCTTCATTTACAGCGCCTGGGAGTGGTTTAGGGGTTAAACCCTTACTCAAAGCAACTCAGCCATGGACAAAGGACGATGTGAACTTGCGACCTTACAGCCCCAAAGCTGTGTCTTTAACCAATAGTTCACTGTTCCCCTGAAGTATAGGCCAACTGAATGACAACATACATACAAGCCCAAAGACAGAACAAAAAAGTACTAATTGAGAACATTAACACATGTAGTGTGTGTACTGTACATACACACATAATGTGCCATAATGTTAACCACCCTACACTTAGAACACCATCTTGGAATTCATGACAATGGCAGACATCCAACATAGATAAGAGGCTTGCCATACTGAACCCTGTTTGAGCTGCTTAGTTAAGTAAAACAACCACTTTATATTTGATGTTCGTAAAATAGTGCTAATTTACAAACACTAATTTCTCCAAGTCCAAGCAAATCCCTGGGAAGAAATACAGCAGTTTCATTACAGAGAGAGGACGTAATTTACTACCTCATACAGTCCGTGGAGAAAACAGCTGAAAAATAAATGTAGGCCAGTAAGAACCAAAAAATCTGGGAAATAAGCTCCCATGTTTCTTGGCTCAAAGCCCATGTGCAGTAGTACTTCTGAACCAGGACTTTTTATTTTATACTAAAGGGGCCCAGATGAGAAACAAAGAGATGAATTTCAAAAGGAAACTCAAAAACAAAGTCAGTTTACTACTTTTCCAAAGATGGGTATACACTGATCTCATTTTTAGAGCCATGTATGCATATGTAATTAACTTAAGTCCTTAGAAATACTTTTCTTGTTGTTCAGCTGGACCTTAATGTGACGCACATTAAAGAGTGACTTAATAACAAAACAATGTGATCACAAATGAAACTGAATGAAATCTAGGACCCAGCGAGAATGCAGCTGTAAATTGTGTCATTAAACTGGTGTTCAACGTTTCGTTTTCCATTGTAACAGAAGTGCTTTACTTTACATCATTTTCCACAACCTATGCTAACACTTCTCTGCAATCTCTCTGATAAAATACATTTTAATTTGACTGCATAGTTATGAAATTCAATTTGATCAGCAACAGCAAACACACCATACGATGCAAAGACACAGCTCTGCTTGCCCTTTTGAGACCGCTCACAAACAGTGCTCGCTATAGAGGAGTTACCCTGGTGTAGATAAAAAGTCATGTGTTGAACTCTTTAGCAGAGGGAGGGAATGCCAGCTAGGAACATGAATTCACGTCCTGACATGACAGTCAAGCAAGGGGAAAGCAACAAGTGGGTGCAGCATCAAAGCTCATCGGCATGAAAGCTTTTGAAAAACCATAGACCTTAAATTCAACAGAAAACTTAAACAATCCTTTCATTGGTGTGGTAAAGGCTGCACTTTTATCTTTCGTCTGGGGGGGTGGGGGTCTGGGCAGGGTGTACCATGCACCCTCTCCAAGGCTGTGGACTGACCACATATGGCAGAGTCTGCTGCTGTGGTACTGCCTGGCTGAGTTGCCCCTTTGTCCTCCTGCTTACAAGCTGAATGTAGCTATTTAAACGTCCTTGTATTATGGACTGAATGCACAACGATTTCCGTGATCAATCAAAGACAGCGTGGCACATAATTTGAAAACTCAGACAGATGTGTATCACTGCGTTCACTTGTCTTGGAAAATGTGGCCAGCTACATCAAAAAGGAAATTGTTTAATTGGGTGTCTGCAGGACAGTGCTCCTGACAACCACAACACATTCACAAGTGCTTGTCAAGTCAGAACAATTTCCTTCCTTTCATCTCAGGAGGAGCTAAAACAATGGTGTTTAGCCTAAACAACAAAACCCTGGTGTAGCACTATGATAGGTCTTCCTACGGCAGAGAAGAAAACTACCTTACAAAGTCGTGAAGATATGGTGTAAAATCCATAGAACAAAATCTGATACGTATTGTTCAAATGGGACTTTGAATAAAGTCTCCTGGAATCTTTTCCCAAAACAGTATAACACATTGAGTGAAATATCCAGGACTAAACTGTGCTCCTGGTTAAATCTCACTTGTAGTGTAATTGCCTTTACTGCTTGTTACTCAAAACTGTTCTCTGGTGCCTGTAGTTGACTTCGCCAGCTGTGTGACCCTAAAAACCCTGTTCATTAACCTCTACAGCCCACAGCTGAACTCACCAGCAGGTGTCATAACTTTGTGAAGCCTTCCTGAGACATTTGAATAACCTCTGCTCCAACATAGGATGACTTCCGCAGGCCTTTGTTTCAATTAAAACTTTAGTCAGTGATTGGAAATCCAAAATGTTTTAGCATTGTAATTAATTAAATAATCAATACAGAGCTATCAACCACTGTAACTTCTCCAGGGGCTTTAAATATGGAGAAGTGCAGAGGCCTCGTCTACATGCTTTAAGCATTCATTACATTCCCGTCCTGTGTGCCTATGAGGGCTGGTTCCCGTTAGATTTGAGGAAAAGGCTACTTACAGAATGGTAGTCTGAGGAGAGACTGTTGGCACGGTTTCCAGGTTCAGATGCATACATCTCACGGTGGTTCGGAAGCACAGACAGCGACTGGGACAACAAAGGACAAACTGTGGTCCGTTAGCAAGCAATAACAAGGCCACCGCGAGAAGACACGGAGAAAAGAGTTGGCCAGCCCGCATCGCCATTGCTAGCAGTGAGCCGAGCAGAGCACAGACCGCCAGCTGCCCCGCTCACACACTGGGAGAGGCAGTCAGAGGGAAACACACACACACACAAAGAGAGAGAGACAGACAGAGAGAGAGAGGGAGGGAGAGAGAGAGACAGACAGAGAGAGAGAGAGAGAGAGAGAGAGAGACAGAGAGACAGAGAGAGAGAGAGTGCAAAGTCCAGCCGAGAGCTCAACGGAAAAGAAATCACGACTGTTAAACTGAAATGTTCGTTTTGACGAGCGGGAAATGACAACTCACGACATTTTACTGGTTCTTTATAATCATTAAAAGTAGCTCATTTAAAAAAAGTGCTACAGCCCCCCCTCCGTCCACATCAGTAATTCCCCGTGAAACTTGAATTTATTACTGAAGAGCTATGACAAATTAACGCTAGCTGGAAACCCAGCATAGCATCCTAAAACTTCTAGGAACACATTTTGGAATTTGAATCGTTGACGATTTTAAAACAAGTAAGCAAAGTTAAGTGAATACAAAAATAAAGTGTGGAGGCTTGATATGGACACCATAAAGCATGAATGACAACTCCAATAGATGTGTATTGCTCTTAAGAACAGAGAATGTAACATCAACCACCATGGAGTCCCGCTAAGCCAAGCAGAGATGGAAAAAATAAGGTCCTTATTTAAAACTTCCTAAATAGGTCTATCATATCTTATTTAAATAAAAGTTCATAAGCGACAGAACAAAAATGTGCCGAGTGCATTGGAACTAGTATACAGGCCAAATCGTATTCATTTCTTATTGAGTCATGTAGCTGATTGAGGTGCAGATATATTTTTAAGAAGGGTATATTCGTTTGATCTATTTATTTTTTTATTTATTCTGCAGTAATACATACAGCGTCGCCTGACTATAAATAAAGTCCAATGTGCATGCAAATATTTTTCCTTTAAAATGGAAAAAAAAGTAGGTTAAAACCGTCATAGTTGTTATATTTAGCCTCTTGCCTTAGCCAGCTCAAGGAAAGGTTATTATTATTATTATTATTATTATTATTATTATTATTATTATTATTATTATTATTATTAATTACACTAATTGAAAAGCCAAGTAATGAAAATTTATGAAAGTTTTAAAACTTTAAAAACTTACCAATAAGGTTTTAGTTGTGCCCCCAAAGCTGAATATTTTTCTGTGCCGGTACATAGCATGCAGTAATGCTAACAGGTTATAGTTGTAGCAAATAAACACATGGACAATTCCACTCAGTTTCCTTTCTCTATGTGTAGCCAGTTTTTAGTTTTGTTTCAAGACTAGACAGAATAATAAATCAAAATTACCTGCTATCCTTCTGAAGAAGTCGGGCTACGCTAATTCTGGAGCTCTGAAAGGGCGCCCTAATTAGCATAATCACCACAGGTGAACACGTCACATTGCTGTCCGATTGGTGGGCCAATCAGAGAGGAAACGGGAATAACCCGGAAATTCCGCATTTACCTCATTTACCTACATCACTAATTCAAACCAGACAATCAGACAAACAAAAAGCATCAACCTTTACCGACCCAACTTTTATCAAGCTACAGCGCTGCTTTGTTGGGTTTTTGTAAGAGTTTGGGTTTGCTGACATCTGCTGGAGAAAGTAGTGATAACATGACATCAATACACAGTCTGAATTATTATTTGAATTATTATAATGCTAATCAGTGACTGTTCTACACCACAGAGCTCCTCTAGCCTATATTTATGACCTCTTGCTAGACTGGAACTTTATTTCCAAGGCACCACTCTCTGCAGGTCACTCTCTCTCTTTCTATACAGTATATATACAGTAACATTCAGCCTCTGTACTGGTCTCCAACTGAAACTCTTCTCAGCCTCATCCTGCATCCTTTGTCCTGATTCTTGTATTGTGCTGATCAGAGGCAGTTGTGTCTACGGTTTCTGGCACGCTACTGTGTCATTGTTAGCATTTCCTCCACTAACAATCCTATCATATTTCTATTGTTAGCATTTCCATTACCTCACAGATTGGTGGTGTAGACTAAGGATAGCTTCATTTCAGTGTGTTCAGATTAACCAACATATCATACAAGTGTGATATTGTATTTATAAGGACCTTCAGTTGAAATCCAACTCCATTAGTTTGTATTGAAGTATGTAGGCTCCATTAGGTGCACAATAAGTCAGTTAAACTTCTAATTGTAAGTGTGAGTTACTATTATCCTCCCATGTTCCCATGTTGAAAATACAAAAACTTGGTAAAAAGAAGACATAAAGCCATGAGTTGCAATCTGTTAATATTTAAAGGCGCTTTTCAGGTTGATAATTAAGGCGTTCTGCATTGACGGCCAGCTCTTGTGTTGTTTTTGGTTTGGGTGTCAGAAATAGCCATTAGCCTGCAGCTAATGTGAAATGATGACATTGGTTCTAGTAAATAACCATTTAGATACCACACAGACATGAAAACAATACCATGAAGAAGTATTCAGATACGTCTCCGGTAATCAGATTCCACAGAATCCCCATGCTTTGTTTTGTTCCTGTATTTCTAATAAAGTCAAACATATAATTTATAATCCAAAACTAAACTGATCCCAAGCAGTCTCTTCCTATTAATTTTTGTATATAGACTGGTGATACCACATCTAACATGCCGATGCAACACAACTTCCTTAGAGGAGCACTTTGAGCACTTCAAAGAAAACAACACATTTAAAACTGTTCTAACATAAAGCCTGAGTAACAAAGTGTCCATTTGCACAAGTAGTTTTTAATATTGTATTGCTTTTAAGAATGATATGGATTGATAACACTTAATTGCAGGTTGAATCTGAAAGCAGATGTTATTCATTCATGGACCAGTAAATGATAGTCAAAAAGAGTTGATTTAACAAAACTGACCCATTGCCACAACTGACATTTATTTAATTACTGATTAAGATCCATATTATTTTCTCAACTAAACAAATATGTATTAAAAGTCTGGGGAAAAAATGCATTTTGAAATTTCCTTGTTTTACCTTGTTTTATCCAGCAGTTCAAAGGAATACAGAGCCTTACATTGCAGTTCATTGAGTCTGAAGCAAATATTTTATAATTGAAATAAATGTCAGAGTTCACTGACAGTTACTTTCAGCTATAACTAACCTAAACAAACGTGTGCCTCATGTTGCATGGTGACAGAACAGTGACACTTTTTCAGCAGTGTCCTGCCACGTACCATATATGGTTGAATGAAAGAACTGTTGTTGTTGCCTGGTTATATTTAATTCTATTTCATTTTAGAAATTCTATCTGACCCACAATAAAATGAATGATGCGTCTTTGAGAGTGTATATAGTGAGTGTAGTATGGCTAGAGTTTGCTGACATCTGCTGGTTCATTTTAAAATAACACTAACAGTTTTCACACTAATGAGACCCATTCTGCAGAATCAATAAATAAGAAGCACGCAAAGGAAATTATTTTACAGGCCTCTGGCAACACATTTTTTTCTTTATTCTGAGTAAGATGTGTCAACATCCAGCATGACAAAAATTGTACAAAGTTCACAATTTATAAATGAAATATCACAGCAACTTGTGATCTCACACATTTATAGCAAAATTAAAATGTCAACAAATCCATGCTGTGTAGTACAAAAATAAATCAAACTTCAGTTCCACAGAGAGCACAATAGTTTATACAAAATCCCGTCTTTGTTAATGGTCACTGAAATCAATCTCAAAATGAACTGGCTCAAACTAAAGAATAAACTCTGATGAATTCACAATAATTTATATGAAAAGTCAGCATTCTAAATATGTGACAACCTTTTTGTGTTCCCTATAGATAGTCACAGATAACTCTTTTCAGAACTGTTATTTATGTACCAACATCTGATGAGCAGTTGGCTTGTGCTTTAAAATCCCTTTTCCATTTTCACTGATAATGAGAATTAATTCGAAAACTGGTACTAGCTATTACTCTACTGAAGCATTACTATATTGGCAAAAAGCTGCAGACACGATGCTGTGGAAAAAGGCGTATGCAGTCATGGATGATGGGTAGTAGAGTCCTGAAAGAGGACAGTAAAGTACAATAGATGAGATTCAATAAGGTGAACGACAAGCACCTTTTGCATTAGCTCTCGAAAAGGCAAATTCTGAACATGATCGCTAACAACTAGGACAACAGAATGGAGGGGTGCATACAGTCAGGCAGCATACGGACATGACGCTGGATTGTATCACCCCATGAAGGTCTCGTTTCACCAGGCCTTCACTTCATCTGCTTTTTTTTTTTTTTTTTAAACCTTGAATTGATTGACTATTTAATCATTTGTACAGTGATTAGATATAAAGTGCTGCTGGGGGATAACTTCATCTTCCTAAAACATAGCAAAAATGAAAGAACTTTAATGTTTTTACACTCGATAATAGCCTACAGTATAACTGCTATGGTTATAATCATCCTTTTGTCTGATTTCAAGTCCCTGTTCTTCCTCTCTCAGTGGTACTAAATCCACACCTGCAGTGGCTCCAAGCAGTTGGTTGCTCCAATCGTGTGCCAAAGAGGTCACCTGGAAAATTGCACGCCGCCGTACGTAAGGATAATATCTTCAAGGACAAGTGCAAATAGTCTACTGGCACATAAGTGGGGACAGTGACCCTGTAAGTCCCGCTGTCATACTCTATAAATACTCTTTACAAAACCCTCTGAAACCCTCTTATTAGGCTCTCGGGTACTGCTTTTAGTTTCTGTAACAACATCAAAACATGGAAACGAAGGTGTCCCTGTGCAAAATCGTACAGAAAAAAAGTGGAACTCATATACTTTCGCTTCTAAAACTCAATGTCCAGGTTCCCTCATCTTTTTTAAAAAGATTTTTTGTATTAAAAGATTTGTATAAAAATCAATATTTTACATAGGCTATATTAAAAAGATTCATGTTACCCCGTTATGCTTATAAACAAGAAATTGCATATACCCAACCTTTTTTTTCCTTTGCAGATTGCATCCCGTACCTACTATAAAGAAATGATTTAATTATTATATTGCTGAGACATTTCTTGATCCTAGCAACACAAGTCTCGAAATTGAGCAGATTTGATACTAGAAAGGCTAGAATGTGGTCTCTATAAGTCATTGTCTTTACACATCTTTTCTGCTTGTACCTAATTAAAGATGAGCATGTGAACATGCATGCACCACACAGATGTGTTCCTCTAGGAATTAATTGGCTCTCCTAGATAATGGGATTTCCACCATCGGGTTTCCGTGTAATGATGTTTACAATATAACTGTTCATACATACATTCATACATACATCAGGTCAGTTTCCTCTCCAGATTCATTAACAGCACCAATTAAAAATGCCCCCACCTACAGCTACACCTCTTTTCTTTTCATCAAAACAAAGCACGAATGTTTCTCCAGCATCGTCAGAAAATAAAGCGATCCACAAACCAGTTCTTGCTCTTGAACAACCTACACGCAAGAAGACGAAGAAAAGAAAACATCTAAAATCATTGAGTCCAAAATCATCCACTGAGGAGAAAAATAAGTAGCTTCCTCCTTGCTTGTAGTTTTTTTCGTTTTTATTTCTCTGTCCACTTTTTTTTTCATTTAAAATGCTTTGTCGTCAAGCAATAAAAAGAACTCGTGTTCCATTATCATTAGCTTACTGTTCAGAAATATACACTAAAAATGTGCATACATGAGCAGCTAGAAACATTACATGACACTATGTCAGCTCATATGAAAACGTACAAAATGTGAATGTCCTCAAAAACTATTTTACGGTTTACTCTTTTATGTTCGTCCTCAAAGCAAGACTCCAAAAGAAAAGAGAAAGAAATTATCTTGAGGTCTCCCTTAGCATAATACCTCTTTTTTTTTTAAAGAACAGAATTTAGAATATATAACACTATATAAGTTACTGCACCGAACCGAGGAGATCAAACCATCACTGTCTGTTGGTATGTGGATTCTGATACAACACCCACACCTGCTGGAGGAACTAAAATCTCCCTCTGTAGAATGGTTACACTTGGATCCCTTGAACAGCTTGCTTGATGTTTTCCAACAGGACTTTGTTCTCTGGACTCTGGTACTGGTCTTGGTTTGTGTACATATCCGTTAGAGTGGTGACGTAGGCGTCAAAGTTCTGCTCGCTTATTGGCTCCTGCGGGGAACAAAAATATAATGAGTATTCTGTAAATAAAAGAGAGGATTTAAGCAGCTCTGAAACCCCCCATCACATATCAAGCTTCAAGTTGAATTCTGTGAACATTTATCTGGTTTCATTCACCTTTTATGTGTTTCCATCAAAATGTAAAGATGTGTTGTTTTGCTGATGTTTGATCCAAAACCCAATATGCTGCAGTGCATCTCAACTTACAAACAGGCCACATTCACAGGACACTACACTTATATGTGTCCTTTTGACACATGGTCTTACTCTGTGAATGGGATTGTCTGTGAGTTGTAGAGTATTGTATGTTTGTATTTTATTCTTCTTAAAAGCACTGCTGTGATGGGTATTTTGCAAATCCACTTCCTTAGTTTCTGTCTTTCTTTCACTGAACAATAGTATTGCAATACAACCACAAAGGACACCCTTGGCACATGGATACTGTATTAGGAAATATTGATCAGTTGCATCAACTTAGAAATAGTCTGTATTTGTAAAAAAAAATAAAAGTTTATGAATTTATAATTCGTCTTTCTTGGTAGCTACAGGAGATTTTTTGGGACTAATTTTAAGCAAGACTAGTTAGTGGCACCACACCTAGCTCTCTTCATATATCATTTAAACTTCTGATGGTTGGTCTGAGCTATGTAGTGAATTATCCCTAACACTTTAAACTTAGATTTTTTCACTTCAGCTGTCAGTGAGTTGAGTCTATTGTTTTAGTTATGTGAGAATCTCATAAATCAAGTGGTATTGGTCAGGATAGGTGTCAAGTTGCCTTTAAAAGTCACATATTCTGCTGTGCTTCCAGAAATAATCATTATTATTATCAGTGTCATTATAGAGGAAATATAATACAACATGGAGCACAATGCTCTGTCAAAAGCATCTTAAGAAAATTTGAAAATATCATGAATGCTATATAAATAAGCTAGAAACTGACAATAGTGAAAGCTAATGCCAATACGTAAGCGACTGACTTACTTGCTGGTGAAGCTGTAAGCAGCTGTTATTCCTTAGAGGAGGCTCTTTGTGTGCCAATGGTTTCTAGGGAAGAAAATAAGGGACAGATTTCTATTAGCTGGTTTTGAGAGCGTAAGGTGTTATTCTTATAAGCAAACACTAGATGGCAGCATTTGATAAACGACCACATACAGGTAGACCTCAAATTAATTAAAAAAAACTAGAGCCGGACTCAGATGAAGACATACAAGACATCAAGACAAGACCCACTGGTGTTTTAATGAGGTATCATTTGTAAAATTTCATTTTACTTCGGTGTCACAG
This sequence comes from Planiliza haematocheilus, assembly GCA_005024645.1. Lineage (NCBI taxonomy): Eukaryota > Metazoa > Chordata > Actinopteri > Mugiliformes > Mugilidae > Planiliza > Planiliza haematocheilus. Next base: position 649,062 of record SRSE01000631.1, on the reverse strand, counting down.
TTTTTCTTTAGCCGAACAACTGCTGAAATATAAAAGTAGGATGTGATTATAAAAATGGCTTGGCACTTGGAGACGGAGGCTTAACAGAGGTTTAAGTCACTCCTTTGTTAGTGCATGGTAACCGGACCATTATGCAAGAGGATATCATGAATGAATGGCAGCGTGAAGAATAAAACAGGACGAAATTGTGTGTAATTACTATGATACCGGTAGCAACACAATGTAACAGTTATTGTACCATCTACAAGGGCCAAAAATGACAGAATGAAAGTGAACAGAATAAACTCATTCCTCAGAATTACAATGACAATGACAGACAAGTTGTTTCAAAAATTAGGCCGCTTTTCACCACACCGTACAGTCAAGCATCACTGTCATAAAGACGGACGAACCTCACTATATACTATGTACATTTTGTTTAGTTTCATTTCACGGAGCTGATACTGCTGTGAAGAACTACATGCCCAATCAAACCTCATTTCACAACTCCCCCTCACTGTTTGGAAAGACAAGCAATGCTCCACATTTTAGACTAAGCATGCACAGTGGACTGTGGCTAAATATACAAATAGAGCTACGGCTAGCTATATTCTGCAACTTGCTGGCTTGCCGTTCCTGGAGGCCCTTACCATATGAGGGAGCTGGACATTAGCTAAACTGTTAATCAGTGACTGGCTGAGGTTGGCCAGCTCATGCAGGAGAGATTCATTTTGCTGTTCAATCACCTTGTTTTCCTCCTCTATGGACTTCAAGTTGGACTCCATTGTTGTGATCTGCAGAGAGTAAGGGTGGATGACACAACGTTACAGTACAGCTCTGTATTCCTGGGCGGTGCTGAATCACCTACAAACACGGGTCAACAGACGCAGCAGACAGGATGCAGCAGACCCACCTGCGTTCGAAGTTTGATCATGTCTGCTTCCACTTGTGAATTCGTTTCACTTAAATCTTTGATATCTTCATCCAGCTGTTTGATGTCGTCTTCGTGCTCCAGCCCTACAGGAGAGAAGCGGAATTAGCGGCCTTAAAAAAACATGAGCAGGCTTTATGTTTGGATGGAAAAGACTAAAACACGCTGTAAATGAAGCTCAAGTGAGATTTGTGCTGGACATTGTGTGTGAATGTCTTCACCTCTAACACAAAACAGGCCAGTCATTTAAACTGATTAAGCCTCAACAATATCACATAAATCTTCATTATGATCTTGTCTCATCCCTTTATGAAATTTAAGGCCACGTAGGGTGAAGCGGAAAACAGATGGCACGCACAACGTCAAAACAAGCTCCACTATTGCGCGTCTGATTGCTGCCAAGCCGGCCCGGCCCTGTTCTTGCAGGCTGGAACCACTCTTCTCATTATTCACACCATGCAGCTCACTTGTGACGGCGCTCACAACGCACACCCTCCTGATTGGTTTATTATCTGAATTTGGAACTCTCTTCAGTAAATCATTCCACATGCCATGCTCCTGATTGGCTGTATTGTGTGGGTGAGAGGTAGTTGTAGTTACCGTTGCTGGCACGTTGCTGCTTTATTGTTAGCATTTCCACGCCGGAGAGTCGAGCTTTCCTCATGGCGGACGTGGCACGCGGACAACCAGACAGACTGGAGAAGAGGAGGCATTGTTTCAGTAGTATGATTTCACACACATAAAACGAGCCTGCACGCTTTACGCCCTGCTGGGTTTTATTTATAGGGAACTTGACAAAAATAGTTAATTGGTGTCAGACTTGGAGAAATAGTTTTCCCTAGTTCTTTTCAAGTGGAGGGATACCACCTGGTCGGGACAGTGTATAGGCTCCCTATCAGAATCATCATGTTAGCTCAGTTTAGAATAATGACTGTAAACAAGGCTCTGTCCAGTGGTGACAAAGTCTGCCACCAACACCAGGTTTCATAAGGTTATACGCCTGACTCACTCTTAGATTTAAGATAGATGCTATCCATTAATTAGAGATTTACAGGTACTAGTTATTGTTGTTACTTCTGGTCAGAATTGGATTACCTCTTTCTGTGTGTTTCCAGGATTTATGGCAAGTAAAGCAAACTAACCATACATATACAAGAGCATCAATATTTTCATCTTACTTTCAGCTCTGATGATTTCTCAAACTACCCATAGTTTTCTATACATTTTAAAGATACACAAGTAAGGAACATTGTTGATTAAACAGCAGTCACTACTGTGAATATTAATGCTCCAGCCTTGTCCCACAGACCCACCTCCGATGTGTCAGGAAGCTGCCGCTGACGTGACCCGAGCCGTCACAGCCTGGTGTTGGGCAGGACATGCCCTCTGTCTTGCCTGACTTCCATGTGAACTGAATGCCATTTAGGTAGCCGTCTTTTTGTCTCTTGGCTGCTATGGGGCATCCTGATGCACTTCTGTGGGATGCGTACTTCCCCGTCACATGACCTTGACCGTCACAGCCTGGGACCGGACACCTGCGGGAACACAAAGTGAGACTCATCTAATGGTTTGGTTGATTTCTATTACTCCACTTACAAGTGAAACATCCTACTTCATCATATAGGACGAAGGGAGATGTGAAGGCACAGAAGATATTTCTACAAGGAGTGAACTCAGCCACTGGTGATGTTTGCCTACTCAGAAGTACCACCAAGTACACCAAAAACACATCTCAGCTTTCTAGTGCCTCTTTTGCTTTGATATAAACAAATATACATTATTTTAAAGCTGTCCCAGTGGCAGCCTTGCCACAGATGTAGTATGGTGACAGTGCATCAAAACCAGTGCTGTAGCACAGATTCTACAATGGATTACAACTGAAGGCAGAATCAGTTGTGAAAGTATTACCCTCTGTAAATAGCTGCTAGCTGGTCTTAGTTCAACGTCATGGCTCTTTGACAGTTAAAGAATATTCAGTGAGTATCAGGTGCACTAATGTCTGCTTCATTTTGTATTCATTTGGTATCTGAGATCTGTCTCTAGTTCACGCAATATGTGTCTTTAATTCAGTCATTTGTTCACCAGATCCCTAAAACCTAAAACTAGAAACGATCTGACTGCACTATAACACAATCCTTTATACAATGCAGGGCTAACTTCTCTTCTGCACTCCTGCAGATATTGTAAAGCATTAACAGTTTGCTGCTATGGAGTCTGTGGAGTAATATCTGATCATACTTGTCATATTTTGCTTTGAGCAAACTTTCCTGAAACCTCAAGCTCCACTTTTCCATAGCCCTCCAGCAGCATCTCTTCTCAATAGGCCACACACTTCATTAGTTCTCTCCCATTTCCTCAACTATATCATCATACCTTTCAAAGATGATAGATTATACTGAGTTTATACTATAATCAAGTCACTACAGTATCGTTCTACAGTTTGATCCAAATGTACTGTAATAGTAATCTTGAACAAGGTAATTTTATAAGGAACTTTTAGGACTGAAGTAAATTTTTACTTTTTCACAGGAGTACAGTTTGAACTGACAGATATAGCATACCCCCTTGTTACAATCAGACTTGTGACTCTGAATAGGACTGAAAAGAGTTCATTAGTATCCCAAAACCATGGGAATCAAATCTAATCTAATTTAATCTAATCTAATCTAATATGAACAAATTTAATATAACTGTATCCAATCTAATGCAATTAAATCAAAATGAATCTATTCTAATCTAGTCGAATTTAATCCAATCCAATCAAATCTGAACCTAATCTTTTCTAATCTCATTTGGTTGAATATAATCAAATTTAAACAAATCTAATCGATTAGAATCATGTCTTGTTGAATCGAGTCAAATATGATTGAAGATCATCTGAATCTAATCAAATCTATTCAAATCCAGTTGAATCGAATCAAATTTAACTGAATCCAATCTAATCTGGTTGAATCTAATGTAATCTAATCATTGATTTATTCTAAGAAAATCTAGGACACTGTTTCATTCTCAATTCCAGGTCTATATTTCTTTTTACACTCTTCATCCAGAACAAAGGCTACAAGTTGATTTAGTGTGCAGGTTAATCTGTATGGGGTATTGATCAGCTGAGCTTCAGAAAACTGTCTTGATCACCAAAGAATTGTGTTATTATTTGGGTTATTTTTAAGGAAAAACACCAATTTTTTTTCTGTTTTTGACTTTTAAATGGGAGGATTTATTGTCTTTTGTCATATATGACACTACAGTGAATAACCTTGGGTTTCTGGAGCCTTGGTCGGCCAAAACAAGATTTGTGCTGACAGGCGCTTGACGTCGTGATGGGAATTACAAAGGACCTTTCTCACTGTTTTCAGATGCTTCACAACCAACGCTTGTTACAATCTAGTGGGATGTAAATAAAGAAAGCATTAAATGCTAACAATTGTGTAAGAATGTAATAAGAGAATTCAAAGAGTTTTTTATAATACGTCTCAAAAGAAAGGCAGAATTATATGGACAGAATCTCAAATGCTCCTTCACTAAACCTTCACCAAAGATAACTACACCCCTTCGGTGTTAAGATTTAGACCAGGTAGCCTACCACAGAGCTAGAGCAAGGTTTAAGTGTATTCCCAATGACAGACACAAGAAGAGGCTTATGGTCAGGTCACGATCTCTGTCCTGAGGAGGACACACTGGCAGAGAATACTGAGGAAGGAGGCAGGGCCCAGTGACCTTGCCTCTGGGTAAAATAAGGACATGTGGAAGATGGAGAAGGATGATGTCATCCCAACTAAGCCCTTAAGGGAGACTGAAAAATTCAAGAGCTGGAGCTGATTTACTCCCTTTAGATTTAATGTAAAATAATCTCCAGTCAAATCAGTCTGTTTAATTGTGCAGCATCCCCTGATGCTATTGAAGACACGGTTTAATATAAACGCAGCATCCTGAAAGGTTTACCTGTGGCAAACTGTCCTCAGATTCCAGCAGAATGACAAGCTTGAGAAGGGACAAAGTCTGCTGTTTGTGCTCTGCACCACCAGAGAAATCAATGCAGCTGCAGGGCTGAAGCCAGAGAAGCCCATTGTGGGATTTAGGTAGAGTCAATCAATCTCTCTCTGCCTCTATCTCTCCCTCCCTGCTTGCCTTTCTGTCTTTCCCTACCTGTGTGACGGCAGGAGTTCACCAGAGACTGCAGATCCTCCCCACTCTGAACTGCTACAACCTTGCACTTCTGAAGTTTCTCCTGCACCTTTAGATTGAAACTTTACACTCATTGCACATTTGTCTCGTCAGAGCCAGTACCGACTTATTCTTACTTACAGGAATATGTGTTAGAAAGCAAGACATGCACTAACTAATATGTGGCAGACCTGATTAGAAATCACTACACTGTTCTTTTATTTCAAAACGGGAAACGCCATGTTCTATAAGAAATGAATAGGAAGCAGTGAACAGTGGGCAGTGCTGGTAGCAGACCAAGAGTTTCAGTATCAGGGTATTAAAGGCAGACAGAAGACTGATGATCAGTGTCTGTACTGTACCTGATAGGCTCCTGGTCTTCCTTGTTCTCTTTACTGTGGATGATCTTTATCCCACTTTTCCTTGCCCGCGGACACCCTGAAAGACTGCAGATAAATGACAGTGTTACACAGCTGAAGCACGCGTACATGTGTATGTGTGCGAGACAGAGATAGAGGTAGTGTTGTACCTTCTGTGTGAGGCGTAGTTGCCAGTGATATGTCCCGAACCATCGCACCCTGGTGTCGGGCACCTGGGGCAGAAAACACAAAAAGGGCTCAGGGCCTACAGCAAAAGTGCAGTATCCTAGGGGTAATATACCACAAGCACTTAAAAGGACGAAGTGCATTTCATTAATATTTATGACCGTCTTTGCTATGTTCACTGTCTGTCTAATGCAAAAAAAAAAAAAAAAAAAAACTAGCTTCGTCTGACTAACATTATAATGGTGGCTAAGGTAATCTGAGAGCTACAGTCAGTCATTGCTGCTTGCTTTAGAAAAATAAGGAAGCGATTATCTGCCTTTCTCTGAGAGAGAAGAATTAAATCAACATTAAATTAGCTTTACAGCATAACTACATTTTTATTGATTTATTTTAGTTTTTGAAAAGCCATCTCTCCAAAAACTATTATGAGGGTTGCACATGGTTGTTAATTAACAGAGAAAGACATACATTATTAGAACACTGGTTCTAATGAATGCATTGTTTTACAATAAGAATTCAGTTATTTTATATATTTTATTGTCATTGAATTTCTTGAATAGTCTGAAACCAACTACGTTTCATGAGCTTGTGTTAGACTAACTCTGTGGCTATTAAATCCAGATATATACAGTACACTGTGCATACAGAAACAATACATTCGTTGGGGACTATTTTCACCAGTGGATAATATGGATTTTGTGTTGTAGTGAGTATTTGGTGCAGCAGGACTGTGTATATGGGAGTGAAAACAATCTACAGTGCATGCAATCATGGTAATAAAGGAATAATAATAATTAATAATAATATGAATAACGGTCACCCAGAGCAACCGTGTGGCTAACTGATGTGTCTTTCATACAGCTCCATGGCAAAGAGCAATAAGATGTATTTGGGCATATATACTCATAGATATGATACTGACAGTAGTATAAATTCATTGGTGGTTTTAGTCATTTTGTATGATTTATTGATAATTATAAAAATTAAGAAGATAAGTGGTATGAGCTTAATATTGTTTTCTTAAAAAGGCAGTGATATTCTATGGGCCATGTTTGAGCAGCTGATTTCTCTCAGTGCTTTACATTACCAGTTTTTACATGGTTGACGCTAAGCATACAACTCCTTCATATATGACTGAGTCATCTCACGCCTTACTTGAGCTCTTGTGCGTTGTTGGCCAGCATACTTCGAATGCTTTTATCAGCTAAAGGACAACCTGAGAGACTGAAAAATACACCAGTGGAACATTAGTTACACCAACACAAAACAGTCAGTTTGCACTCATATCCTCACTCCAAACACATGCATAAATAAAATATCAACCAGGAAATGTAAAAAAGCCATGATGCAATGCAGGGAGTTGATTAAAAACATTAACCCGTTGAGTACTTGTATTCATATGTAATGAAAAGGATGTTTTCATGCATCCCCTGGATTCAAAGAGGACCGAGTGAATAAAGGTAGTACATTAACATATGGGTGTTTTCTAAAGCTTGAACTTTGTTGGTATAATGAGCTTGTTCAGGTGGAAATCTCAAGTAGGTGCAGTCGTGTCTGGCATCATTTGGTCTGTGCAGACTCAACTCACACCGCAACACTCAGCAGTTCTGCTTAAATATTCTTGCTCTGAATGGTAAATGCTTAGTCTGCATTGCACTGTGGGAAGGGCCTGGAGGACTGAATAACATCAGCTTAGACGGCTTTACACATGGCCCATTGAGAAATAACTTTATCCCAAGGTTTAGCTCAAAAATTAGCATGTTCCCAATCTTTAATTAATTTAGTCTTTTCACGATACCCTTGCTTCAACATGTCAAGTTTCTAATAGTTAAAGGGCTAACCAGTAAGAGACAGAGAGACATTCTGCCTACAGGTGTTTGACAGCATAGTTGAGGTAAGCTGAAAACAATAAAGAGAAACAGACTTAGAATCCACCAGGAGAAAAGGAAGTCACACCTTCGATGTGAGGCGAAATTGCTCGTCAAGTGACCACTTCCATCACACCCCGGTGTGGGACATCTGCCACCGGAAAAATAGACAGATTTATAAGCCCAAAGGGAAGGAGAGGAAAATGTGAAAATTACAGAAAAAGGAGTTGTTTCTGTTTTTTTATTGTTGGTTTTCATTGTTTCCAGTTTAGCTTCACTGTCTGTGATTAATATTGTGGCTCCTGAGATCAGCTACACTTGATATAGAATGATACTGACCTAGTGTTGTGTTTCATGAAGACAAACTACAAGGAAGGCATCAGCTGAAGCTACCAGGTCTTAGATCAGTGAGGATATATGAATAAAGCTCTTAAATAAAAGTCATAGCAAGCCACTGCCAGCAGCACAGAATGGGGGACGGAAGAGGGATAGATTTCTGGAGTCCACTGGAGCAAAGAGAAGGATGAAGAAAGAAATAAGATGGACGGGGGAAAAGCAGAGCATGAGTGGGGAGAGCAAGTAAGTTCAGGTGGACAAGAGGAACTCTGGGACGTTGGGAAGTGTAGGAGGGCTCTTACGTTATCAGGTCCTTCTTACTCTCCTTGCACTGGATATACTTGGGTTTGGGGCTGGGCATGTTAACATCTGTGGTGTAGGAGCGGTCCTCCAGCAGGTCATGGAAGGGATCCAGGTCATCCGGCTGAGATGGGAGGATGAAGGAGGGAAGGGAGGAGGACGAGAGGAAAGAGAGGAGGGAGATAGCGAGGGAAAGGGAAGAAACAGATGACAAACTATGTTAAGAAGAATTAAGAAGAAATCAGCTTTCAGGCATTAATTATGCAACACACACATTCAATCATCTGCAGGGTTAGGATGCTGAAATCTCACATTACAGTTTTTAATATACAATCTCTATATTTTCTATATATCTCATATCTGTTATCCCTTACAATCTTTTTGCCACACACACACACACACAATAAGCACACCTGTCAGGCCACAGAGTATTGTAAAGTCTAATTCTAATAGTTGATTCGTAGTACTTGTGAGCACGCGAGTGCCGAGCGCTCAGGGAGCTGGCTCGATTGAGCCTTGTAATGATATAGTCAGTCACTAGATGGCACTGCGGTGTAGTGTCAGACCGCTGCTGGCCGTGTTCGTGGGGATGTGCTTTGTCTGCAGTGCATGTAGCCAGGGCACGACGGCTGTTGTTGCAAATCCTCTTTTCTTTCTTCCATGCCTGCAGTGTATGTACAGTAATGCCCATAAAGAGACATGTCCAGATATAGCCCAAATTATCCAGCACTCAAGCTGTCTCGAAGTGTGTGATGCTGGGTCAGCCAGCGAGTTCCTCCAATTAAAGGGAGCGCAGGCTGAGAGGCAGACAGGAAGGAGAACGACACATGCATACATACAGAGATGCAGAGCAAAAAGTAGGCTATGGATGGAACTCGCATATGCACACAGACACACTCCCAAAGAGACCCGGGCACAGACACACACACTCTCATGAATATTCACATCTCACACACAGCAAAAGAGGCACATGTACTGTACATGCATGCGCCTGTGCACACCGACAGGCGCACCCAGCAGTGGTGCATTGATTTCCAGCAGTTCTTTGATGAGATGAGCTATTCCGATTCGCTCCCAAGGTGCTACTTTGCATAATTCATTTTGGAGAAAAGCAAAATGTAAAAACAGAAAGCCAGCATGCGGGGAGCACGATACAAACAGAGCAGATAACTCTGTGCATGGCAATGCTGACATCAATTAGCATGCAGATTCATTAGGTTTCCCTCAAAAATCCCTAATATGACTTTCTAATGATTCCAAATATAACGGTGAGTCAGACGGGAAGGTAAGAAACCTAGAAGACAATCAGACAGCAATGCAAATGTTTGACTTGGAGACACTGTGTTGAATCAATGGCTTAGAGAGAGATAATTTGGGCTGAGACACACTGAACAGACAGTATAAATGACAGATGCCGACTGTATGGTCTATCAGCTTCCAAAGCCACAACTACTGCTTGATAATTATCATCAGCATCATGACTGGCTGTCATTTGTAACCTCTCTCTTTGATTCTTCTCTTTTATGTTTTCTGTCTTGATCCTTGTCATGATCATTTTAAGGGAAAAATAGTTTTTGATGGAACATCGTGAGGCAAAGAGGAGAGAAGACTTATGGCTTAGCTGATGAAAAATACTGTAACTGTACCAATACGAATGGAACAATGTGTGGCTTCATATATCACAGCTATACTAGTATTGATAAGGTGACTCCAGGGAGATTCTTCTATATTTAAAAGATACCACGTTTAGGCAATGATCTACACTGCTTCCTGAAAAAACAATGCATAATATTTATTATATATCTGGCCACAACCAGATAGAAGTGGCTGAGCAAATTTCCAGAGATGTCCTTGTTATTTTCCCTTTTACCTCTTTCTCGTCCTCGTCTATGTGTTTGATCTTGGTGTAGTCTACAGGAAGGTCCCAGCAGTCTGCGGCGTCCCCCATGCCGTAGCAGCGGGAGCCCAACAGGGCAGCTTGTCTCTGGGGGGACATGGGCTCTAGAGGGGTGAGCACCGAGTCGCCTGCACCGCCGCCGCACAGACGCTTGCTCATACTCAGGTCCAACGTACCGTTCTCATCAACATCTAGACCAGGGCTCTGGAAGGCGTGTGTGGATGTGGTTTTTGAGCATGTGTATGTATGTGTGGGGGTAAAGTCCGGTCAGTATGTGTGGAGGAGGTGGGTGTGTGCATGACAAGTTGTGTGTTTTAGGTCAGATGATTATGAGGAAGGACAGAAGGATAAGCAGAACATAAAGAGGCAGGGATGGAGAGAAAGGGGTAAAAGAGAGAGTGTTTCTGATTAAATAGCAGTCAAACATGTTCATAGTCTAGAGGTGGGCAAAACATTTTCTGAATACATGGTGAGTAGAAAAACATTACAGGAAAGTGCCTGGATTTTCTGTTCACTTTTAAACCTTTCAGGTATCTGGAGTGATTGATCAAGAACCTTTGCAGGTCAAACGACTGAAACAATATTCCTTCTTATTCTTTGCCCAAGTCTGTCTAGGAAGAAACATTAGATACTTGCAGTGTACAGGAAGAATGTAGTGTTACATTTATAAGAGGCTCAAAAGAAGAAGAGGTCATCAGTGCTCAAGGACGAGTGCATCCCTCTGTGAACCCCTCCTTTTCTCTTTCTTTATCTCTCTGTCTCTCTCTTTCCTTCCATCCCACCATGGTCTATAGTGTGCGGTCAGAAGGGTGTGTGTGTGCGACTTTGTGTTGGGTGTGTGTGAGCCTAATGTGAGTGGACATCACAGAGGGGCAGGGGCTGAGGGTTAAGGGTGGGGTTGGGAGCAGTGATGAGCTGCAGAGGTTGGGACTAGACTGCTGCAAACCCAAAAATAGAGGCAGAACTCGACTGTGCTCTGGAACAAAGTGGGCCTCATCCAACAATACTGACTGCTCACTGAAGCAGTCACTTTACCTCCCCAGTGTATGTTTCTGTGTCTAGCCACATCAGCTACCAGTGCATTGGTTCTATTTTATCGGCAAGTGTATCAAAAGTCTAAATGTATCTTAAAGACTGTATTTTAGTAGTCATGTTCATGTGGTAGTGTCCTTGCTTACATAAATCTCTCTCTCTCTAAACCCCTCCTCTGATCTCCCCTCTCTTCCCATTCCCTTCGCTTCATTTCTATGTGCAGGAAAGCCCGCTTTAATGCTGATTCCAGTCGACGGAGTCCCTAGGGGTGGATTCTCCTGGTGTCTGAAGCCAAAACCTCTGTGACACGTATTGACTCAAACACACAGGCTGATAGATTTAGGAGTGAGCATGAATACGGCAATAACTGTGGATGGACCAATGCGAATAATAGAAAAAAAGGTTAATAATCTGTGGAGGAAAATTAATCACACTAAGAATAATAAAAAGGCACTAAAAGGAGTCTGAACTTAGATAAACATCGAGCTGGTGGGCTGTCACAGACAAAGACCACATAAATTGATCTTTAAACTTCTAGTCTCCAAATCTATTCACCTATTATGATTGCACGACTTTGTGATTTGAATAGGGGCTTTAGAAAGAGGAAGAAGGATGCAGAGGACCAGTAGTCTGTGCTGAATAAAGGTCAAGATGCTGGGGAATACACGGCACGTGCCCCATCGTGTGTGGCCATGACTGTCCTTGTGACTACGTGTGAATGTGCTCAGCAGACCGCCCTCTCCTTGTCAGCTATTGTATTGTATGTCACTGTCCAATTAAAATAACTCACCCCTTCATATCAAATTAACAAGGATGATGTGTGAGAATGCCCCCCCAACTAAGACCAGCCCTCCCTGATTTGGCCCCCTGGTAACCTATGACCTCTGTTGCCTTGGCAATGCTGGGATTTCCTCCCTTCTCTTCACATTATAAACAACACAGCAGACCAAGACGGTCTCATTTTGGCAGACCTGTACCCTTGCTCTTGCTCAGGGAAACACAGTGCTTAGAGTCAAGTGGTCAAGTTTGAATTTTGTTTTTTTTAAACACACCATCCTTTCTTAAAAATCATCCTTTAAATGGCATTACAGTATAGAGACGGAAACTGAAATCTATTACTAGGAGCTGCTTTGATAAAAATTCTCTTTGCTGAGATTATTTAACAGCATAATTTTTAACAATATCTGTGTCATGTTGTTTTCTATTCATAAAACTATTGATGATCAGTAATTCTGTTTTTCAAACATGTTATTTTAGTTTTTTATATTATAAAACCTCAAATCTTTTCACCAAATATGCTGATCTTAAACTCCCTGCTAATAACATTTCTCTGTTTAATATGTTACTGTTTAGGCTAGTTTACCTAATTAACAGCTATTAAAATAAATTAACTAAAGAGACTTTGTGCATTTGTGTGTAATGCAGTCTGACTTTAGCAAATGTAACAACAAGCAAAATCTTAAATAAATTGAACTCTGGCCTCTGGTTTGAATGGTATCTACCCAGAAGTGAAGTATAAGAGACTGCTGATAGCTCTGAGACACCTGAGACACAGCTTCACGTTAAGGGGCAGCCACCAGCCACAAAGTTTGGAAACCATTGCTGTGGACCACAAGTAACTAGTCTTATTGGTCAACTAACCTTGGACTCAAAGAAAATCATTTGAACACCAAATTTTAAATCCCTGTTTACAGCAGCTATTTACCTTTTTCAGCAGCAACCAGTCACCATTCAATTCAATGAGGAGACAAAGAGAAAGAGAAATAGGTGGAAAAAAAATGCAAAAAAAGGCACGAAGAGATGTGTGTCTGTGAGTGTGTTTGTGTGTGTGTGTGTGAAGTTCCATTGAGACATAGCAAGGAACAGTGTGTGCCACAAGGTGAGGAGCTGAGATGAAAGGAGAAAAAAAACCCTCTGAAGTCTCCAGTCTTCCCATCCTGCCCTGAGAGCTTCCTGTACGTCTGGCCCCAGAGGAGGAGAAGGACAGACAATGAAATGAGGTAGGACCAGAGAAAATCCTGACTGCTGCAGGAGTTTGTCCCGTCAAGTTTACTCTGTTCCACATTTTTCTTAAAATATTATGTTGCTTTTAGCTGTTTGCTTCTCCTCTCCCCTCCCACCAAAATGCTCCTCTTTCTTATTATATCGGCCCTGTTCTGATTCTCTGGCAGACTCTGCTGTCAACATTAGCATTAAGCCAGCATTAGCCCTCTGCAGTGTGCTCTTTTTCGGGCCTCCATTTTCCAGCTCAGCATCTGAGCGTAGATAATACAGAAACACCGTCACCTTATCTCCTCAGAAATGACACACTGGACTCACGCAGTGTCAAACGGTGCTTCGTCCTGCTCCTATCTGATCCCCAGACGGAAAATAAAAAAGTGCCCTGCTGAGCCCTGAGTGTAAGACACAGCCCCAGATCTTTAATGCAATGTGTGTGTGTGTGAGGTGTGTGAGTGTGTGTGCAGCTGAAATCTCCCTATCTTTGTCAGGTTTGACTGCCAGTATTAGTATAATGAAGGGAGCACAGAGATAATCTGTCAGTGGATTTTTCTGTGACTACAGCATGAGGGCAAAGTCAAAGGGGTTCTGGTAAGACTCCTGTGAGTCATGTGGGGCCATATTGTGAAACGTATCCTTCTCAACCACACATGCTGGTGTAGACTTTGTGTACACATGCTGAGTTTTTCCAGTGTCCCCCCTCTTCCCTCCTACCTGTGAGCAGAGATCCTGAGGCTTCCCTCCCATGCCATGGGGCATCTCCCGGCAGCGCGTGGACAGGTTGAGGATAGCGGTAGCCGCCATGTGGGCAGCCTCCATGTCGTGACTGTAGTCGAAGCTGCTCTTGCTGCAGGTGCTGCTGGCGCTGCTACCTCCGCCCCCTCCTCCTCCTCCCGCTCCCCCTCCACCACCTCCACAGCTTAGACTGCTGCTGCTACTGCTGGGAGCGTAGGTGCTGGTGGTGCTGCTGGCTGAGCTGGAGTTCTTGCAATAGCGTTTGGCTGGAGGGACACAACGAAGGAATGCAAAAGTTACTGCAAGAACTTGCTCTAGGTTCAGGTTCATCCATGTGTATGAGATGATGATGAAGGCTAATGAGATAATGATGACGAAGTTGGGTTCAAGTATATCAAGAAGTAGATGCTCCAAACAAATCACTGACTCACAGAATCAGGACTTCTAAAAGGCATCCTAAACTAATTTACGAACAACTATGCTTTCACTGCCTGTCTTGCTTTTTCACACAACATAGCCTTGGAAAAAGACCCCTATTGGCCAATTAAATTTGGTATTTCTATTGACACTGTAACTGAAATGTAAAAAAATATTCCAGTCACAACATAACTGTCATCTTTTGACCTTGGAATACTTTGGACATTTTGTGTGCACTTATGAATCCATCTGAACAACAATATGGAAAAAACAGAAAGAAAAGTCATGGTAACGTTTAGTAAAAAACATTCTGTAAGACAGTACCATCATATCCTTTGGGGGAGGTATCCCTTTGTCCGTGAACTTTGGGTGCGATGGCTCGTTTCCCATACACTTGGTGGCTGTTGCTGCCGTCAAATGCACTGTAGTCGAAACTGGTCTTGGAGTACTTCTCCAGCTCCTTGGCCAGGTTGGAGCGGGGCGTGCTGGTGGAAACATTGTTCTTGTAACCATACTGTGGATAGTCCAGTTGTTTGACAAAGCACATAGGCCTGGAAAATAAATGACGAGGGGGTGGAAGTTGGACCGAGGCACTGAACATTGCCCAGGGAAGGAGAGGAAACTTGGGGTTTGGTTAAAACTCGGCAGACTGAAGGGAAGGAGGGAAGGTTCAGAACATGGAGGATGATGTGGTAAGAAGCTGGAGGAGTGACTTAGGCTGCGGAGGAACTCTTTTACATGCCAGAGCATGAACGTTTCCTACTGTTCCTTTAAAAAACACAACCCTGCAACAAGTATTTTTAAAGCGCAGAGCAGAAAAAACCGGCCCAATTGAAATCATGCATTATTTTTATTACTCTAGAATACTTCTGATATGCTTTTATCATTTGATATGCATTTATAGTCTCAATCTAAGACCAGGAAGAAATGAAATGTAAGATCTCATACCGCTGATGTTCAGTTGGATATAAATGTAAAATTTGCAATTACTTAAGACTTTTCATCATAGCGTTTTCACGACTATCAAAGAAAATCGCATTCAAAAGCTCTGCCTTCGCTATGATAAATGAGGCCAATGTTGCTGAAATCTAATAAAGTGATTTGCCTTCAATGGTGAGCAGAGAAATGAACATGCTGTCTCTTGGGTGTATTCTCAGGGGACGGGAGAACATAAACATAAAACAAAAAAGGGGAGACGTCAAATCTCAATTACGGAATGCACGGGGAAAAAAAGAACAAAAGATTCCAACATGGCATGAGCATTTCATTGGGTTTAAATCAGCACCTCTTGTCATAAAAGCCACATGTGATTGTCATATCAGTCAATTAATTCACCAACTCTCTTTACATCTACGATACTCTTGACTGCCATTATGTAAGATGTGGATGAAAGTGTGGACTGAATACTACCTTAAGACTCTGTCTGAGGCCTGGTTGGACTTCGGGCCGTCACAGCCCTGGTGCTTCTCCTGGGCTTTAGCCAGCTTCTCGGCTGCAGCAATGGGACATCCTGACAGACTGAAATGAGAAAGCAACATAAGTGGCACTGTGGAACACACATTTTGATAGGTGAAAATGTTACATTGAATGCACATGCTGTAAAATGTTGGGCTTGTTAGAGTGCTTGTCAGCCAGTCTGCCAAGCTGAAAACAGCTCGTGCACATCTGCCTGTCAGCCAGTCAGTCCCAGTGTCTACCACTCTGAAAGCACCTGTATACAGTTCTGAAAGTCTCTGCTCAAAATGCAAATTCATTAATTCAGCACTTTTAACAATCTAAAATAAAAACACTATTGACGACAGCTTGCATATTTCTGGTTGAACGGCTTGAATCAGTTATTCCCATATGGATAAACATACATTTTTATGGGCATTCTGCAACTTGTTTACGTCAAAACACCTGCTGATAGGACACACAAGTTCACATATAAATGGGTGTACAGCTAAAGTATGTTCCAACAGAATTAAGGGCTGTATAACTTCCAACTGACAACTAACTGACCAAATGTGACAAAAGTTCATGTTCTTATCCTTAACCCCTATTATTCTCCATCCAGGCTGTCAAGTATAGTGTGTCGGGCAGCGATGAAAAAATTATGTTTGACAATGGCCCGAAGCCAGTATAGAGTTGTGTTCATAAGCACCTTCCATTGCGTGAATGTGTGCAGGGATAACAGTGTGTATCAGGTGGGAAAGTGTGAAGTGGTATATGGATGTTTATATCAGCTCTTTTTAGTAAAAGTGAAAGTTTACTGTGCGTGCCCACGTGCGTGCCAGTTTTGCGCTACAGCCGTGTCGCTGAGAACAGCATGGAGGCATTCTGGTCCTCCCAGGTCTGCACCTCTCCTGTCACCCTGGCTGAGTGGCAGAAAGGTGCTAATGGCTGCTGCTATGCCCGACTCCCTGAGCATCTGCTGTGGGTGACACTCCTCTTTCACTGTCACCTCGCCCTGTCTGACAGCAGTGGCAAGAGCGCCCCGCTATTTCAGTTACTCCCTCCAAACCTGCACCTGATAGGAGCCATTTTTTGTCAGGAGCTGATAAATGATTTATGCCGTTGAGGGTGTGAACTGGCACATTTTAATCAGTCTAAGTTAAAATATAGGATTATATTATATAATCCTAAGGAAAATACAAACTAAATATGGGACTACTTTAATAACTTCCTACTAGCCAGCATTACAAGGCAGACTGTGGTGATCCACACACAAAAATAATGTGTTGGGGGAAGGGGGGGGGGGGGGGGGGGGGGCGCACAAAAGTCAAACAAAAATGACTCAAAAAATGAGGATGGGAAAAATAATCCATTGGGAGAGCATAACCCAAAATAAGTTCCACTTTTAAAAAAAGGAGGGTCCAACATGAACAGAGCGGGTTTCTTACGGACTGTGCTCTTACCTTCTGTGGGAGTTTCTGTTGCTATTGACATGGCCACGTCCCGTGCAGCCAGGCGTAGGACACTTAAGAACATTCTCATACATTGCCACAACTTCATTCAGACAGGAGATAGGAGTGAAAGACAGGGAAGGTTAGGAGCCCCTTACAATCACGCATGAGCTCTATTAGTATGTGAGGAGCTTGGCATTATAAACATCATTAAGAAATGAGCCTGTGTGAACCCAAATGACCTCTTCTTCATTTTAATGAACACTAGTTTGAAAGGGCAGGCAAGGTTTCCTACCATATTGCTTCCACTTATCCAGCTCTTTTAAATTAGTATTCATGGAATAGGGACAGTCATGAATAAAAAGATGTCATTTAAGTTTAACAGGACAAAGCCAGAAATAAGACAGGGATGGAAGGAAATTTTGGGTGTGCAGAGAGCAGGGCAACCAACAGCTAGCAATCATGCAAAAGACAAGCCTTAAAATCAATGGAAGAAGCAGACAGTTGTTGGAATACAGCTCCTTGATAGAGTGTGCTTTGTTATCATCAGCACGTTGTTAGGATAGAGAGTGCAGTCTTCGATACCGTTTACCATTAAAACAGTCCATAACTGTCTCAGATCCCCTCGGCAACCAGCCAATTAGATTAATGATCTATGGATGTCCGAGAGGAGCCGTCAGAGCACTGAAGGCGGGGGCGCGGGGAAGGGTCGTCTCGACACCAGTGGTGTGCAGGGCCAAACCCCATCGGCATCAGCTTCATCATTATCACCCCCTTAAACTTTAACCCCTCATCATCCTCCTTCCCCTACATACTAATTGGTGTTCGGTGCAGGTAATTGGACAAAGCCTGCCACCTCAACGTGCCACAAGCCAATACATTATGCATATCCCAGTATTACCCTCCCCTATGCTAAGAGACAGACAGAACGACAAGAAATTAAAGCACTGGGCCTTATTCAGTGATCTACACACATAGCAGGACAAATAAGGAAGCACAAATGTGGTTTCAAATGAGTAAACCGCTAAATGATTTCGAAAAACAAGAACTCTGATGAAATATTTTTAATATTCCACAGAACTATTCTACAAAAAAAGAGCTACAATAAGTAAAAAGTAAAGGGATTCAATGATTTTGAGAACTAATTTAATAGTCATTTGTCATAAGGAAGAGTCTGACTGCACTATGTGATTTCCCAATTAAATGAAGCCACTGCATTAATAATACATAGTCCATTCAGTACAGCAAATGTGTTAACGGGGGGAGAGACTGCAAGTCTGCCCTGCAGGCACTCACGCATGTGACATGTACTACTATTTACCTTCAGAGTGATGAAGCAAGGTGTCTGCATGAGACTATTGACCACCTATAATTTTCCTAAACCATGGTGCGCAGGCCTCTCAACGGCCGCAGTAACTAAAGTAGTACTAAATTTTTTACAGCAACAAAATTGTGCGCTTCACTCCTAAGTGTTCTTTTGTAGTTTGGGAAGAAGGACTGAAGACGATGGCACTCTTTGTGATTCACAACATCCTGTACAGCATCAGTGGTATCATTTCCTCCAAAAGTCAGTGTAACACAAATGAGGACCTGAAGGAGGAATGCAGACATCATATTCCAAACTCTCCAGTAACAATCAATTCAAGACCATTCCAAATTCCTAAATGTGGCTGATCCTTGTCAAGGTCAACGGCCCTGAGTCATTTCAAATTTCTGCATCTCAGGTTAGGCACCTTCGTGTGGGTGGCACTCCACAGAACAAGAGTCATCTGCGACTCTGCTGGTCTTTACAAGCCTGGCATTAATGCTAACTAATTTCTTTGCCATTGTTAAAACCCTCTTTTATTTTGATTGCCGTCTGGGTCATGGCAGATCATAACTTGATTTTCATGCTGTGGTTAATGAAACGCGTAAAGGGGCTTTTATTGAGAAGTTTGCACAAGGTGAATGAGACTAAATAGCCAGGGTGAAGTCTCTAAAGGGAAAACTCACTTTTCATTCAAGGCTAATGTTTATTGCCATATCACTTGATCTGTGGCTTACAGATATGATACTGCCTCTCTATTCAACAGAACTTAATTGAGCAAGGAATACAAATAAATGAATGAGGTCCATGGCATGGATGGCTGAAGCAAGCTGAGTGTTATCAAGGTCTATGAGCATTTCCAAGTTTTGTGAAAAATAGAAAACTAAGACTCAATTAATTAAAGCTACACATACGAATGAAGGACAAGCACATGGTATTTAACCCGTTCTTTTCAGTCATGCATACACTAACCATGCTGTGAAAAAGCATGCAAACTATTCTGTATGTCCCCTAGAATGATGAAACCAACAACAGTGGATGAAATTGTCGTGTGCCTTTAATTACTGTCAGGCAGTCGTAGTTGATTAGAAAGTGGCATTCAGTCAAGTCAATCACTAGTTGACAGCTCTTGACCATCCCATAGACTGCTGCATTGTCAGTGTAATGTTAGCACATTACCATGGCCTCATTTCCCACCTCATCACTACGGCACACTAGGTAGGCAATCAGCAAGCAAAACCATGGCCCCGTGCAAAAGGTCACAAGAGAAGTGCAGCTGCAACCCACCCCCTTCCCCCCAGCACCATATCTCAGACACAGTCTAAACACGACGGTAAGTACACAGCACGCAGAACTAGCCAGACAGCAGCAGTGATCACGGGTACCATGCTGATTCCTGAACATCAAACAACATCAAGGACACAGGGTTGGGTAAATAAAATAAACCAGTGTTCGGCAGGCTTGCGACTGATATGCTTACTTTCTGGTGGCACCCTGTCTTTGTGCGGACAGCCGGACAGGCTCCGATGGTGGGGGTACAGGCCGGTCACATGACCCGTGCCGTCACAGCCTGGTGTTGGACACCGGCTTTCCTTCTTGTCTGCACGTGAAGCATCTGCGAGCAGAAAGGTAAAGGGCGGTGGTTACATGTGACAAACATGTAAGACTGAACTGGTGCCTTGTCTCAACACGTTGCACATTTGAAGCCAGTGCTACGGCAGCCACTTAACATCAAATACAAGTTGCAACTCAGACATATACAGAAATAAATGACTATGATATATATACCCATACACCCACGCACAGTGGCGGGGCTGGGGTTCAAATCACCAAGACCTGTGATTAGTGGACAACCCTCTCTACTTGTCAAGAAAGAACAGTGAAACCATATGACATATAGATAGGTACAGCTACAGTGCTGTTCTCCTTTATACTGTATATCAGTTAATCTTGGCTATTGCCAATGCTGCAATGAATTATATAGACTAAATTGGAAGCCAGTTCTCCCAGCCCCAAAATTTTAGTTGGGGGATTTTCACCCTGAGGTCGCTCAGTTTGATTTTTTTTTTTATCTCAGTGATGATGAGTTGATTTTGTTTGAGCAAAATGGCTGCTGTGTGTTGTAGAGAGTAAAATAACTTGACAGCATAGTTACTTTAAAGGATATGAGAGTCACCAGTCTACCTTTTAATGGTTGATTGCCTCTCTCTGCATAATTTAAACTAGATGATTTCATCAATTTCTTCCGTTAATTCTCTCAAAAAGACCCAAGAATTGAAAACAACAGTGCTTTATTTAGAGACACACTTCAATTGAGTGAAATGAAATCGATGACCAAAAAAATGTGGGAGACACAAACACGAGTATGTAAATGTTTTCCAACCCCGAAAGTAAAAGCTATTCTAGTGGACACGTAACGTTAAATGAATCTCCTTCTGAAGCAGTTACTGCATGATAGTTGTGTATAATTGTCCTATGTGAGCATGAGTTTGGAATGAAGATATTAGTGGAATTTACACAGGATAGTTTATCAGTTGTATTACTGCAGAACAAAGGAAAATACAAACCACTAACCTCTCAATTGCTGAGAATAACGCCTGTAACTATGTGTGGCCCGTAGCCACACAAAGAAGTTGACAGCTGTAGTGTAGCGACAGCCAAAGTACTCAAAAGACAAAAATGTGTCCAAAATGTCACTGAGGACTAAAGTCTTTTTATTGTTAATTAAAACTAGCATAAACTCATACCTGTTTTCTAAAAACTGAAATCTAAACTAAATCTAAATATTTATGTCTAGTAAGATCTGTGTAAATGAAGTCCAAACATAAGTTTAAGGAGGTTTAGTATATAAATGCACAATGTACATTTGTATTCTTATTATATTCTAATAATTAATTTGGAAAGTGTGCTTTCATAAAAATAAATAAAAATTGACACTCATTAATTTCCTGTATCTTCAGTAGTTTTTCATTAATGTTTTGGTGAAGGGCCTCTGGCTTCATGAGTGGTCAACACATTTTAAATCAAATCAATTTCCTCGACTACTCAAACATCTGAAGTTATGTGGATTTCTTTTTATTTACAGATCATTATTTCTTACTGCATGTGTTTGAAGAAGCAGAAGGAAGACAGACAAGGACAAAGATTTAATAATTGGATTGCTCACAGATCTTTTGAACATGAAGTTAGTTTACTCTCATGAAAATATTACAACTTTTTTGTCAGTGACCTTCAGCACAAAGTTTCCAGTTTCCAGCTAAGATTAAATAAAATTGTATCACGCTTTTCTTTATTGAGACCACTCCACATGGCAGTCTGTTGAGCTGAGTATGACGATGAAGGCCCAAACGCACTTTCAGACACACGCAGACACACATGCGCACGCACCGGATGAGATTGTCTTTCTCTCTCCCAAACCTGGCTCTCCTGTTTCTCCCAAACCCAGATCAGATATGGTTACCACCAAAAACAGTGATGCCATGCTGTGCCAACTGGCACTGTTTCTGGAAATGCAACCGTTCACCTTTAAAATAGTTTGACTCTCAAACAAGGTCAAGGATTCTTCTTACTGTAAGTATGCCACTGCACCTTGGCATCATCATTTGAAATGAAAATTCTAGCTTATAATATATTTTCATAGCAGAGTGTCAGGAGGTCATAGATGTATCAGGTGGTGTATTCAATTTGACTGAAACGTTTATCAGGAGATAGTATCAGGGCTGGGCAAAGGCTATAATCTTACACCACAGACAGACAGACAGACAGACAGACAGACAACTGATTAAAGTTTCAAAGGTCTGTGTAACTTAGTAGCTCCCAATAAGGCTCTTATTGAAAAACCAAAATAACCCCATAGGTTGTGAAGAGCAAAGAGAAGAAGAATGGAGTTGAAGAGGAAAAGCAGGTTAGAAAAAGGACAAAACTGAGATTTGACGTAGGATACACCTACTCATACATTTACAACTGAGTCACCAAATGAAATCCCACATCTCATTCATCAGAAAAAAACACCTCATTATCCTCTGTGGCTGTCATCCATCTATGTCACGTTAGGGGCATATGAGTTTGGTACAATATTGCTATGTCATGTCTGGCTCTTCTGTCTGGCACCAGTGCAATAAAGGCAGGGAAATTTCATATTGATAAGAAACTCGGTCTGAATGTAAAATATGGCTTTTTTATAATGGCTGCTTTTCAGACTTATTATTACATTGACCGTTAATGTTTGAACAGTATGTTGGAAACAAGTTTCCATTTCCAAACACACGAATGCATGTGCATACAGACATGATGCCTGCGCGGTTTCCCTGCCACACTTCTATTGCAGAAAGTGCAGGCAGCCAAGTGGAAGGCATATTAGAAAGCAGGGAATATTGATTGTGGCTAAGGACGGTCTATGCTTTGCATAGCAAATGGCCTCCATTACCATACCATCTCTGGATAATTAATGTGCAGTCAGTGGGCCTGTCGTTCGTTATCGGTCATTCTGATACTGTTCAATTTTCATCTCGACCTCATGCTTCTCTTAGGGAGCAAGGCTGTTCTCTGAGCCCCCCTTGGCCCCTCCCCTGCCATGCTCTGATTTATAAATCACACACAAGAACCCTGGTCAACGAGTGTCTGCTGCTATCTTGCCTGAGGAAAGATGTTATCGTGATGCAACTGTCTTTCGTCCTCTCATTATTCCAACATTAGCCAGACACAGAGGCCATGGAAGGCTCTTGAAATTAGCATTTGTGTGGCATTTAAGTCGCAATATAAACCTGCTGTGAGTTGTGTGGCATTTAAGGTGTAATATCATCCTGCTGTGAATTAGCATGCTCTTATTTGTTGCTCTCGTCTGATATTGTCCTTATGGGAGAAAATTATTTAACCTAGTTAAGTCTGAATATGTTGCAGTAAAGGATATGATGAGAAGAATAATTAAGAGTTAAAAAAAGGAGTTCGCAATCAGGCCACTGTGAATGCCAGTGGAATTTTTCAAGTACACCCAATACACTGTACAATGAGTCCCACTAATGGACTACTATAGACGCTGTAACATATGATTAGCTAGATTTGTTTATTTGTCTTTCTGGGGAATTAATAAGTATCAGTCTGAGTAGTAGGTCATAGGTATCAAACGCAAAAAGCTTCCTTGTTCCTTCAAAATTCATCAGAGGCAGAAGGCCTTTATTTTGTAGTTTTCTTCTCCCAAGTGCTTGCGCAGGTTTAAAAATAGGCAGCTTTACCCCAAGCTGCATCACAGGGATGAGATTTGCGGCCCTAACAGGCCGTGCAGATTGCCATTACTTATGCCTGACAAGCCTACCCTCTGATGTTTCCATGCTGGCCTATTTTAACAACATAAGCTGCTGCTGCCGCTCCCGCTGCTACCGAGATGCGAATTTCCAAATTGGCTGAAAAAGCTTGTCCTGGGGTTATAGTGAGGTTCCCAGAATGCATGTGGGTTGTCTAGTCTCCAGTACATGATAGATAAAATACACAGCCAAACATTGGCAGACAAACATTTTACCTGAGCATGTGAAATAAGCTAAACATGTCTACACTGATATGGTTTCCAATGGAATCTTGGTGTGTATCTGAGTGTGTCCACATGTGAAAGCACCACTCACCTTTATGGTAGAAAGGCTTCTTCATACCATCAGGGAGTCGCGCTTTACGCTCAACACCGTAGCCATGCCGCGGGCCGTGGTCTTCATGGGTGTACCTCACGCCATCTCTTCTGGCAGCCTCCGCAGCCATTTTATCCCTCATTGCCTTGGCGCGTTCGGACTCTAGTGCAATGGCCTTCTCTAACAAGGACAGATTACCCTTTGTCATGTCAAATACTTCTTCCGATCGATCTGACGTCACAGATGCCGTGTCCTCATCAAAGTCCCGGTGGCTGGAGTGATATCGGTCTTCCTGTGCACAACTGGAGAAGGCCTTGGAGCGTGGGCTCAGCTGCTCCTCGAGCTTCATGAGATTGTCCATGTCAGAATAGTTCCTATCAAGTGTCCGCCTGTCGTCTTGGCTATCATGGAAATTCACATAGCCATGATGCTGAGGCTGCTGATTGGGATCCCCGCATGAGAAATGATTTTGCTGGGGCATACCGGTTCGGTCACTGGGCTTTGTTTCACTTAGTTTCCGAGCCAGGTCAAAGCATTGGTTTCGTAGGCACTCCAGACTGCTTAAACACACTTCCTCATCACTGTTTTCCATTTGTCCATTACTCGTGGTCTTAACTTGTCCATTACTACCATTGTGAGCATTTCCCCCAATGTGGGTACAGTCAGTCAGGCCCCCGTTTCCAGCTATGCCATCCTCATACTCTTGTCCATCTAAATTGTCAGACAAAACTGCACCGTGACCCTGTGCCAGCAGTTTCAGGGAGTCCACAGTCTCCCGAACTACATCACTGTCAACGTCCAAACTCAGATCGCCCCTTTGTGTTTCATCCCCTTCCCCCTCCTCTTCTTCCTCCTCTTCATCTTCCTCTTCCTCCTCTTCCTCGTCCTCCTCTTCGTCATCCTCCTCCTCTTCCTCCTCTTCTTCCTCCTCCTCCTCATCCTCTTCATCCTCAGCACTGTTAGAGGAGTTGCTGTTCATCTCTGATTCTGTCATGGCACGGTTGGCTGCATCTTCTGCGATCTTGCCCAGATTGAGGAGAGACTTGGCCACAAGTTCATCATAGTTTTCGTACTCATCATTGTTATTGTCATCCTTCTCCGCTGTTGGGCCAGATTTGGCATTGTTGCCGCCACCTCCACCATCGCCCTCGCCCTCCTCGCCAGTGCTCATCTGATCGTCCTCTGTTGGAGAGAAAGAACAAATGCCTTGTAATTTCATTTCCGACATTCTATTTTACTGGTAAATCAGATTTCTAGGCTTGGTCCATCTAAATTGGATAAGGAACTCTTTGCTTCCCCTAATAATTTACTTTGAGAGTCTTAACAGCAGCTTGTGTTCTGAATTGTGAATCAGCACAGGAAGTTAAATATAGTGGTTTGGGAAAGTTCCAGAGAAAGATGCTCTGCTAAATCAGAAGCTATGAAATATGGCACTATATGGTAAGTCTTATTTTTACCCTGATTCCCTAGATTTCTTTAGACGAAGACATTCATAGGTCATATGATTAATAATATCACTGAAGGATTCGGTAAATAGCTGCAAATGAAATGACATTTTATTAATTGTTTGGCACGGTACAATCAAAATACTGTGAGAAAATCTTTGAATTAGAGAACATTTTTACAGAACCGTCTAAAACATGACAGAAAATACGGTGTTCCATCTGTAACACGATGAACCCCAGTCAGTAGCTATTCACCGTTTGCTAGTAAAGTTCTTTTTTCATTCAATCATCAGTATCTTTAGAATCCCTTTCAGTGCCTAATTGATTCTGACAGACTGCAAAAGGTTACTGAACCTCTTCTGTCAGTAATTTCAAGCACTCACTCCTGGAGCACTTCCAATCTATCCTTTCACATTTCCGCCCTGAGCCGCCAAGAGCACATCACTCACATTGGCGTCACATTTGCCACTTACATTCCTGCAGAGAAAATTAACCCAAAGCCCCCACCACCCCCCATCCTCACACACACACACAGATAATAAATGAGAGTTCTCACTTTTGGTAAGAACAAGCAAATCACAAAAAAAAAAAAAAAGTTACAACACGTAATGTTATTAATGGAATACTAGTTACCACTAGGTTGAAAGATGTATGTGTAATCACAGCATACACAATGTTATGATTTGATATGAACACTCATGTTGTCATACACACACACACACTTAGCCGCACGCCAATCTAATGAGAGCAGCACAATATTGGTGCTTGGTGGGTAAGGGCTTTAGAGCGGGAAGAGGGAACAGTCACGAATGACCGGGCACATATTTTGACAGTAGAAGGCCCTTTTACAGCAACCTCCTCCACCAGGGGTTTAATTTTTGATGGTATGAAACATAGCACGGGAAAGCAATTTGAAGAGCAATCAAGGTACACAAAAGGGACATGGAAGCGAAACAGATTAAGGAGAGAACAGAGTGACCGTCCTGGCCTGAAGTGCTGTTGGACTAACTACAGAGATGTGCATTCTACAGAGAAACACACAGAGACTTGAATTTGCCCATTGTCCTTTCAGTACTACTGTATTGGGGTTAATGGGCACTGTGGTAATGATGCACATTGAAAATCTTTTCTGCTTTTCTTACAGAAACTGTTACGTCCTATTCAAATGCAGTGAACATTATAATGATTATAGAGATCAACAATGACAAAGATTTGCAGTTTATACCAGCAGTAGCAACAGCAGCATACTGTGACATACACAGTACTTATCAAAAATCCATGGTAATCAGCTACTACCCACAGAAAGAGAGACTGTTGACAGGCTGAAGAGACAGTGGCAACAGTCCACTGTCTCAGTGTTGGGGATAAGACCTCGGCTGTGGGCTCTAATGAACAGCAGTCTGTAGAGATGCTTTCACATGTCTGCAAGAAAATAAGAGCATGGCTACTGAGATGCCACATCAACACTTTGGGTGGGTAGAGCTACGCGCCAAACAGGGTTAACACACTCCTCTCTCAGAGTCTCACTCTTAATTGGACTTGAAGGCACTGTCAGGTCCAATCGTGATGCGGGGGTGCAAAGCAGAATCTGCTGAAGAGAAACCTGCCAGATCTGGTGTTGGGTATGTCCGGGGAGGGGGTGCGGGGGGTAACATATGGGGCCGGAGTTTCTCAAATCCCAAAACTAGGTGTTTTTTTGGACCGTATCTTAAGGAAAGGCATAATTAAACTAATGCTTTGACCGGTATCAGGCAGAATTTTGAATTTGTCAAGAAACCCATAACGTATGGTCTTTTAACACTATTAATAACAATTAGTCTTTCTGTATTTTACAAAATAATAATGGTTGTAGCTTTAGTCATTTAGCGATTCATTTTTTTAGGCTCTGTGCTGTATAGTTTGGTTTTAACCATGTTAAAATTCAAGTGTGACTGTTCCAATTTAAATCATCAGATTGGAAATAGAAATCACAGATATGCTTATGTTCTTTGCACCTGGCACCATGGCAAACTCCTCACGTGTGATCGTATGTGGAAATGAATCTGATTGTCTTCTTTACGTGAAGCTGCATCCACATAAGTCCTCTCACCTTGCCCTTGATTCTGCTCTTCTTCTTCCTCCTCTCCTTCTTCATAGTCCACCTCCTCTACTGCTTCCTCTTCCGCCTCTTCTGCCTCCTCCACCCTCTCTTCATCACCCTCTTCTTCCTCTTCTTGCTCCACCTCTACCTCCTCTTCTTCCTCTTCCTCTTCCCCCTCTCCGTCTCCTCTCTCCACCTCGCCGTCCTCGTGCTCCATTTGTTCTACATTGTAGTCCATGTAGCCCTCCACCTCCTCCTCTTCCTCCTCTACTTCTCCCTCCTCCTCTTCCTCTTCTACAGCTCCTTCCTCCTCCTCTTCCTCCCGGTCGTCCATGTCCTCAGTTCCATCTGTCTCGTAGCACTCCTCCATCGTGGAGTTGTCCATGTCATCAAGGTAGGTGCTCCGCTTGGGGGATGTTTCCAGGGTTTGTCTGTCTAGACTCTTTCTCTTCTTGGCCAGAGGGCAGCCGTACACACTGCAGAGAAAGATAAAAGGGCAGCTGTTAGCCATTAGCTATTAGCAGCAGCTGTCCATAAATGCAAATGCCTATTTGTACCCAGGCCTCTGTGTTAAAGTAATGCAGTTTACAAGCTATATCTGTGAGGAAAACAATGCAAACAGAAGCACGGGAACAAGGGCCACTTACTACAAGGAAAATATCCAAATTTCCTTAACAAAATTAATTAGATGTGTTCTCATTAGCGACTGAGCAATTATAATAAAATGCTCCATTTCGTCTAGAAAACAGTTGCAAAGGAATCAAATCTCTGTCTTTGAAGGAAACAAAGCAACAAGAGTTTATTTTCACATTAATTTATATTCAGGTAACATCAATTTGTTCTTCAGGCAAAAGAAAATCACTGGGCATGTCCCGCAAACACTTTGTTCCAGACTGATATGCCCTTGTTCTGAAGTGAATCGAGTGCAGCAAAACACAACTGCTTGTCTGGAATTGACTGTAAGGGGGGAAAGACAACCTGTGGCCTGATTAATTGAATCTTGCCAAGGCACCTCGGGTTTTAATGTATTCTTTGGCTCCCCAAGGCAGCAGGGGGACAGATCCTAATCTGATAATCTGATAATCTGTGTATTTGCTCAGGTTATTGATCACAGGGTCTTAATCCATTTGATTCATCAAACCTCAGAGAGGCCCAGACTGCTAGCTGTCCCCCCCAGTGGAAGCTGCATGTGTGTAATTTTATCTGCAGGTCGTATGTTTCTGAGTGGATGTACGTGTGTTGTGGCTGTGTGTACACGTTTGGCACCTCTGAACAAAAGTACAGACACAGTCAGAATTATGATGAGTTCCACTGAGTGTTTTGGCCATCAAATAAACCCCCTGTCCAGGCTGGAGTGTAAGAGAGCTAAACACGCTTTGGGCATGTTCACTCGGCTGTGAAATATCCCTGGCTCCTATTTTTACAACCTCTGGATGTTTCCCTGGCTCTGCACTACTTAGAGTAAGACCTGATGTGAATGAATGGTGCAAGACTGTGTGCCACTGTGAGCTGCTTTTGTGGTGGAGCAGCTATGGGAAAAAC
Source organism: Planiliza haematocheilus (assembly GCA_005024645.1). Lineage (NCBI taxonomy): Eukaryota > Metazoa > Chordata > Actinopteri > Mugiliformes > Mugilidae > Planiliza > Planiliza haematocheilus. The sequence continues at coordinate 619,987 of SRSE01000631.1, read as the reverse complement.
TCATCACTGTTGTTAGGTGCTGTCTGGTGATCTTAGATACCCGTTTTTGTTTCCTCTTTTTAATGTCAGTGTGCACCACCGTACAATATCCTATCCATCCTCCCCTCTCCTGCTCTCCATTTCTCCTCACGTCCATCAGTCAGTCAGGGTCTAGTCGGCTGGCAGGCTCAATCTCGCCCAGCCCAGGGATTCCTTAATGGTCTGACCCCCTGCACCTCCCACAACCAGGGGCCTCATTTCATTAATCTAAGCCTACATGGAAACTCATTCCCTGCCTGACAACCTCTCCCCCAGGGCAGTGAGAGGGTATGCGGGACAGTGAGGGAGGGGGTTGGGGGCTGCGGCACAGTGATCAATAGTGCTTGTGACCAAACATCTCAAAAGCACATTAAAATGCCACTCATCCTGGCCTCTCTGTTCCAGGGCCCTCTCCAAATAAATCAAGGGCCGGTCCCAGCAGGTTAGTGCCTGCCAAGGCAGGCGTGCTGGCAGGAGAGGAGGATAGGTGAGTGGGTGGAATTAGGGGAGCATGGATGGAAAGAGGAAGATTGAGAAGTGGTGTGAACGGGAGATAGACAACGGTCCTCACCCCACCTCTCTTTCTCTGTCTTGTGGGCCTGTACGGCAGCCATAAGCCAGCATTTGCTGTCAAGAGTTGAGCCACTGCAAAGCTCCGTGGCTGACAAGTATTAATGCGACTACACCTGAATCACTCATGGGAAAAAAAAGGTTGTTCAATTGCTATAATTGCTTCGCAACATCAGCTAATGGATAGCAAATAATAAATGCTGGGTTGTGTGTTTTTCATTGTATTTTTAAAAGGAGTCAAGTACACTTCATTATTTTGGGTCAGGATTGTACAAACAAAGATGCCTTTTAGCAGACAGTGAACATGCTTTAAAAACTATGCTGAAAGTTTCACCTGCAGTGGAGGATATTTAAAAGCATCCGCTCACCCAAAGCAACTACCAAGCATCTTATGTTAATGGCTTTTAATCACACCGGTGTTGAGAAGAACTGCATGCAGAACAACTTGGGTCTCATGTGTCCTCTCGTCCCTGAGCTGTCAGGCTGTTGTGACACTGTGGAAGGTGTGTTTGCCCTGACGCTCCTAAGCCACACGATGACTAAGCCACAGGAAGCCTCCACAGCTTGGCCATCCCACGTTCCCTGGCTCTGTCGCTGCGTGACCTTGGCTACAACATTCGTCATCACAAGCACCGCATCCCACTCGCTTCACTTGGCAATTAAAATTCCATATATAATTAGGTGGCATTTAAGTTGAAATGGGAAGGAATTCTGCAGGCATTGTAGGGAGAAGGAAGGAGAAAATACTGGATCATTCGAAGTTTCCCATTGCTTTGTCCCCTGGTAGAATCACAAAATCCTCCAAGAAGAGTGTGCGGTCTGAGAGGTAGCAATCAAAGAAGAAAAGAGCTTCAGATCACAAAAAAAGGCCACTTCATATTTTATGGAGTGGGCATCCTCGGCATTATAAGATGGAGCAAATTTTATTACAGTTTGAACAAGTGACCCTTAAATGCAGAAAAAAACAACTTCTGAAAACGTTCTACAGAGAAGGCCTCGATTCAGGAGAATTAATGTGAGGAGGGGGGGAGGAGCGGCAGGAGAAGGAGAGCTCCGTTTTGGCTAATTTTGGGCGACAGTTGAGCGACTGCTAGAATGCGACAGCGTACCACGGTGCCTTTATTGGCAGTCATATTAGCGGCTGTTCGCAGCAGGGGCAAAAGCTTTAGCCAGTCATTAGCATCACACACTATTTGTCTCCCTGACATAAGGATGAGGCTGCTGTTGCCTCTTCCTGCTTTCACTGCTGCTTTTTGCTTGACTCCTTTACTACACGTCATCCACTCATATCAGCTCACATTCCGTTCTTCTTGTTTTAACCCTTCATAATTTCCTTCCATGATTCCACTTTCTCCACCTACTGTATATTTTACAGTATATATTTTTCCTACATTTCCATTTCTTATTCTTTCTACCTAACATTTTTCCCTTAACTTCCATTCATTGTAGCTTCTCTTCCTCTTTCCACAGAGCAGACTAGCGAAGGAGGGAATGCACCACCTCTGACTGTGCTCCCTATCCAGCAGGAGGATCTATAGACACGTGTGGCAGAGCCCTGTCTCCATGGTGATACCCTCCTGAAATCCATGAGGGATTCGCCATCCTCACACTCAGTCAGTGAGGAAAAATGAGAGAGAAAGGCAGACAGGGAGAGAAAATGAGAGGTGGAGAGAGAAATTAGAGGCTATAGGAGCAAGACAGATGGGAGAATGTATGTTTTTGTGCATGTTTGCATATGTGTGCATGCCTCTGGTGTGTGCACGAAACTGGGAAATATAAGGTGGAAGAGTTGCAAAGAAAAGGAGTAGAGTTTTTGTGTGTGTGCGTGTGTGTGTGTGAAATAGGAGAGAGGATCATTTCAGAGCTGTCAAGCTTCTCCTGCTAGCAGGGGAGAACAAAAGACAGTGTCTTGGTGCAGGAGGCTCAGCACATGGCAGACGCTGCAATTTGGGGCGTTTTCTGGCGGCTCAGGCTCCAGCTTGCGCGTATCAGCTGCTGTGGTCCATTCATACACCAAAAGACACACACTCACACACTGTCAGACTGTCCTAAAACTCATAAAATATTACTTCATAGCTGTGGTCTTGAAATAATCCTCACTCTCGGTGAACCTGATATGATATGACGTGTGTAAGTGAATGTATATTCGCTGCAATTACATGTCCACTTGGATTTATACGTTTAAGTATAATCACTTCATGCTTGGTTATGTATTCCAACAAAGCAGTGACATGTCAGATTCAGCATTTCTTGACAGTACAGTCATTTATTTAATTTGTTTTGGACAGTCCATGCAGTGGTGAAATAGCTAATTGGCAGCAGACCCCAACAGACATGCTGTTATTTGCCAGTTGTTGATCAGTTGCTGTTCCTGCTCTAACATTTATAGTCAACAGCTAATAAATCCTGTCTCAGCTTTAGTCAAATACTCCACAACTTGCATTTCCTTGCTGTTTTATCCATGGCTCTGCTTGTGTCTTTACAGCCTATTCTAATTCTTGGGAGTTCAACGCCACTGTAGTCCAGTACAGTGGTGAGCTTTCTCTGTATTGAGCATGTAGTACAGGACAACATCCTCCTACATTTATTTTCATTCCCCGAGTCCATCCAAGACCACAGCTGCTCCCTTTTACCCACCTCTGTCCTATCTACCAACAACCAAACGTCATGCTTGGGGGGGAAAGTACCTCCTCACAGGTTGTTTGTGCACCTTACTGATAGTGTCCCTATCAAGGAGCTGGAGTGCAGCTGGTGGGTTATGTTGTGAGAACAAGCTGAGAGCATTAAGAATGGGATGAGGCGCAGCTGTACAGTTTTTGCCAGATGAGATGCCAAAACTCTTCAGCAGATTGTAGTATATGATAGAAAGGTAGTAGAACATTTAGAGATTGATAGTAACATTACTTTGTTATCTGGGGTAGAGCTTTGGAGTTTTCTCGAGGATTTGGACTGTGTCTCACAGAAATCAAATTGGCTGAGGACCTCCAAATTAAAGGCTTTTTAAAATTATTTCATTATAATAATGTTTTTAGATACTAAACTATGTGTTGCCTAAGAAAATATCTGTCAAATTAATTCATGAAGAAAAAAATTATTAACTGATGCCCTAATACCCTGCCTGACCAAAAAACAGGCCTCCTATTGGATAATTGCTGCATGAAAGATTATCTTTCAGCTACCAACAACTTATTTAAGCCTAACTGATGCAATGAGTAGCTTCTGATGCACCCAGCATGCCTAGTGTCTACTGTACAAGGCTGTGGGGGCAGTGCTATGATCTGGGGTTGCTGCAGTTGCTCAGGTCTAGGTTCAGCAACATTATATGTCCAAAGAATGAGGTCAGCTGACTACCTGAATATACTGAATGACCAGGTTGTTCCATTAATGGATTTTTCTTCCCTGATGGCATGACCATATTCCACGATGACAATGACAGGACAAACCAGGCTCAAACTGTGAAAGAGTGGTTCAGGGAGCATGAGACATCATTTTCACACATGGATTGGCCACCACAGAGTCCGGACCTTAACCCTATTGAGAATCTTTGGGATGTGCTGGAGAAGGCTTTATGCAGTGGTCAGACTCTCCCATCATCAATACAAGATCTTGGTGAAAAATGAATGCAACAATGCCACAGTGAATGTGTGCTGTAACCAAAGCTAAAGGCGATCCAACAAAATATTAGACTGTGTGACCTTTTATTTTATTTATTTTTTTGACCAGGCAGTGTATGTTATGGTTATTTCTGCAAACAACAGGTAGACATATACGTCATGTTAGCTATGTATTCTATATTTCTAACACACATGCAGTAGTCAACACATCAAAAGAATCAAGCACTAGTAGAATATTGATATGTGTATCAACCAAGCTATTTTGAATAACATGTACGTGGAAGCTTGAGCAGGAGAGCTCACTGCGCAGTAGATTCTGGGTGTGTAATGCAGCTATCTGTCATCCTACAGCTAAAATCAGTCCTGGATTAGCCAGGTAAGGAGTCTCTCCACCAGCGTAATGACTTCAATCAATCACCCCAAGTCGCAGACGCACAGAGAGGCCAGCTAGTTAGCTGCTAGCCCATCAGCCATTTTGGAGGAAGATTCCTACCCATGGCTTGTCCATTTGTCTGTGTAAAGCACAGAGGAGCCGTCACCATGACTGTTTATTTAGATAAGCTGACAGAGAAGAGCTGATGTGAATGATTAGAAAGGTTAATTGAGTTGTCAGCAAAGTTCTTGCCTTCATTTTAGACTATGTGTCTTATAGTGAATGACTGCCAGCATATCAAGCATATTTCGCTTTAAGTGGCCAAAAATACCATCACAGTTTTTAAAGTCAATGGTAAATATTTTAAGCTGCTTGTCACATAGTACATTATGAAATCGCTATAGTACAAAGTGGCAATAAAGAATTTTCACTTTTAAAGATGTATATCTTCAGTAGGAACCAGCAGGTTTATGGCTAAGAACCACAGACCAGCTGGGTAAGAGAGAACACACAAAGGAACTAATGCATGGCTGGTTTTGGTCTTTTTATGGGATTTGTTGACAATAACAAAAACTACCAGCCTCATCCGTTCCTATAAATCTGGCATATAGAATAAAGTGCCCACTCTCTATGTGTTCCATTCGGATTCCCACTCTGTGCCAGTTTCACTAAGCCCTATCTCCCCAACAGAGGAGGAGGGTTTTTTGACATTGATGTAATTTAGTTGGCAGCTGCTCCGAGTGGAGGGCTGGCCGGGGGTAGGAGGGGGAGGGAGGGAGCAGGGAGGGCATGTGCGGGGTTCAGAGGTTAGAGGTCAGGATGTGCCAGGGCCTGGGGGTGGCCCTGAGCAGCTGCCCGCCCCCTCACACACCCTCAGCTCCCCTCTTCATGCCCATGTCCCCCTGGCACGCTCCGCGCTCACCGCACATGATCTGTTATTCCCTTTGATGTCTTTCCTCAGGGAGGCAGTTATAAAAAAACAGAAGAAAAAAAGAGGAGGATGGGAAAAAAGCATAAACACCACCTGTTTATCTGACGCCGGGTAATGTCAAAAAGGTAGTTTGCAGACTTGTCATAATATGCACGGGGGGCAAATAAGGGGGAGAAATTATAAAGGGAAAAAAATAAATAAATGGCATCCAAGATGAAGTGGCATTAGCTTGCCACTGTACATTTGACGGCACTGATTTTCAAAGCGTGTTGTAAATTGCATTAGCAGTTTATGAGAGGAGAGAATATGCAGTGAGAGTAAAGTACTATTACACTCCTTAGTGTACCAAGAAAGGCACACAGTATTGTGCAAAAAGGCAACATACTGCTGATATATTACACTATTATTACAACTGCTGTTGTACAATTCAAGGACCAATCTATGTCCAGCTCCATCATACTGTTAAAATGATAACTGCATCAGAGCCTAACTGAAACGAACCCCAAGGCTCCACGCGCAGTCTAAAGTGTATAAGCTAATGACGGAGCTGACACATCCAAACAACTCTGTTCTTTTCACCCTCAGCCCACACTGTCTTTTTGGTGATATAAAGCTTTCCCATTAAATATGGAAATTTCTGTTTCGGTGACAGATACTTCACAGAGGGGGGTTGATGGCATAGACAGTGTTTTTTTGGAAGGGGAAGTGGCAGATTTTGATTAATGCGACCTTATCTGGTTCTGCACATGGAGGCAGAGGGGTTCCTGAGCTTGGCGGGGGTGGATTGCTGCCTGTTCTCTTCTTCTTTTTTCCAGCACTCTTTCTCTCTTCTATTTGAAACGGTTTCTGCATTTCTGTTGCTGTCTTCCCTCCATTTCCCTTCTTTTGTTCTTCGCGCACTCATTCTCCATTTTTGCTTCAATGTCTTGTAGTCACTGCGTTCTTTAAATTCATATGGCCTTCTGGTAATACTGTCTGATTTCCTTCTTCACCTTCTGTCCCCTCTTCAACTCTTCAGTCTCTTAATCTCTATATCCCTACTTTCTTTACCTATCCCACTTAACATTTCCCTGTTTGTGTTCAGCTGCTCATCTCCATGCTGCTCCATTCTATCTTCAATATCTTACCAAGTTACTTTTTCTCCTCTCCTCTCCTCTCCTCTCCTCTCCTCTCCTCTCCTCTCCTCTCCTCTCCTCTCCTCTTTTCCTGCTGAGAGTGAGGTGCAGTGGTGCTGCTTCGCCCTGTCGCTCCATCACCACCTGGCCCAGTTCCAATGCTTTTAGTGAGAGCTATCTGTCAAGCTATGAATAATACAGGCCCAAGGCTGGCGTTAGCTTGCTAGCTAGCTATGTGGAATCCAAATGAGGTCTACAGCAGGAAGAGAGCACTTGACTTTTAGCTCGCTACCACGCTCTCCCTACCAAGACAGGCAATTACTCAGCCCACAGCCCCAGCTGCAGTCGTGGCAATCATAAATGCAACCCCTCACATCCCCGTCTGCACACACACTACACAGACACACACGCTCACACTTTGCATATATAAGCAGACATGCACACTCCATCTCCTGATTCAAATAACACTGAAATTGTCTATGCAGAGACACAAGGTCCATGCAGCTTTCTTGCCATACATGACAGAAAATCCATAGTACTATATTTTCTAGGAGTGAGAAGAAAAACAGTGTGGAGTCAGACATTTTCCATAAAGTGCAGAGTAAAAAATGAAAAGCTCAAAACATCTTTGACAGTGTTTTGGTGGAGGGTAATGATGAAATCAGGACATTAATTGTAGGTGGAAAGTCCATCTACAAAATGTAACAGGTTGCTACAGAAGCAAATAAGCAGGTAGAAAATGTTACGCTTGTTTTTTTCCAACACAGAACTCAGTAATTTAAGATGCCCGATGAGGCAAACTTAAAGCTAAATGACACGAAAGGAACTTTTTCTGTCACTCGAGTAGTCTATATTTAAACCACCACTGAGCTACAGAGATCTAGTAATCACCAATGGGGCTACTTCATCATGTCTTATCTGTTGATTAACAGCAGACACCACGTCCACCTTTATCACACTTGTTCCACAGTTATGACAGGAGGCTGAGAGGGCTATCACATGTATCAGGTATGACACATGTATGGTCACATAATTAGCTTTGCACTGAGGCATCCTTAGGTGACAGTGTTAACCCATCCATCATTGCTTCTAATCATTGGTTGGTGGAGTGTGGGATGTAATTACAGAGTGCTAGGCAACGACAGGCTTCACAGGTAAAAATAGTCATGCAGAATGAGAGACTTCTGTATGTGTTTGGCATGTGGGGTGTGTGCACAAGGTGTGTGTGCATGTGGGAGGGAGAACGTGTGTGTGTAGCTGTGGGTGTATGCATGTGGATGCCTGCGAGTATTGAGGTAATGAGATCTAGTTAGTGATGCTCCAGAGTGTCTTATTAACAAATAATAACAGCACTCCTTTGTTTTTTACCTCTCCTCCCATCTATTATTCACACCTCACAGATTTACTCATGATTCATTTATAGGAGCATCTTGTGCAACCTAGAAACTTAATGTCACCCAAACAATCACTGTCAGATGTTGCGGCGCGCGAGAGCTTGTACATACTGTAATATTTCTGGAATTGTATATGTATTCCATTACTCACTGAGAGTACAGAGGTCTGTCCACTCTAAATATATCCCAAATTGGACGAACAGTGTTTACAGCATCAGTCCCACACTGCTCTAACAGGACTGTGCAAAACTGGGACTTCTGCAATTTATCTCTACTTGTCTATGCACACACAAGTGTAAATGATAGAGTACTATTGAAATAGATGAGTCGGATCTTGCCGGATCAGTAACGAGGGCTGTAGTGAGGCCATTCTGCCATTCAACCCCCCTGTTGTGAAATCAGCATGACGCCCTGTGTACTTTAGCTAGATTCTCTTTCCGCTGAAATTGCCAGGTTGGAGAGAGGCACTCAGCTGGGATTGCTGCTCTACATGTGAAGTAGGTTGTGTGTGTGTGAGGGCTTAGGATATGTGTGTGAGGCTTCTATGTCTACGTTTTTGTCCACACGCATAAAGAGAACCCATGTAGGTGTGAATGTCCTGTATCCGTGAACGTGTGTGTGTGCTGCCCTTTGCTTCTGTCCCCTCTTTTTCACCAGGTGAAGAGCCTCTTTTGAAGGCTCTGCTCCAGTCGAGGGCCCTTGAAGCCAGGCTGGTAGCACTTTGCCCAGATAGAGGTAAACCTACAGCACATCGTCTGTCTTAGCAGCAAACACTTACTGGACCATCAGATAGTAGCCACAAGTGGTTTGGTATGAGAAAGCAGAAACGCTCCACACTGGAAGAAATATCCGCATTTGCTGCGACATACTGTAAGCTTTGTTTAACTCCTGGAATATTGGTTTTGTTTAAGCAAATCTGCCAAGATCTGCCAGTCAAGTGAGGAAATATGCACTGCATATAAACGTATTTCAGTAAAACACTTTGTTTTAGTTCAGCTCTAGCCTTAGCTTTAGCTTACCAAACTCACAACTGACTATTCAGTATATGTTCTATTCTTTAACTATAATACAGTACATATCACAGGAATACATATATTTAAATTATTCTAGGAAAGACATAACATTTAGAGTATATGGGGTATTATTCCTTACTTCTCTCATTTTTAACAAATCTTATAAAACAACCAAAAGCAACAATGCGTCTTCAGCCTGTCTGTGCAACTGATCAGTGCCAAAATAAAATGTAAAACAGGACATTTGACCAAATGTTATCCATTACAAAGCAGATTGTCTACTAGAAATGCGCTATTTCACCTGCAGATGAATCCATATTCAGTGTTCTAGTATCTAGTATATTGCAGTATAAAATGTATGTGGGATTTGCTTATTATAAACCATAGTGCCTGTGTTCATGGTGATTTACTAGATTTTGAAACAGGGGTTACTAATTCCACTGTGAATATGGATTGATAAGACAGTAGTTTCCACTTGATTTAAAATGATCACACTTCATATCACACTTCATGGCTATTTCCTGCTGTTGTTGAGCTCCTCCTCAGCACATGTGGATATACTAAGACTCATTGTTCCTCTCTGCTGGTAGTTTTCTGCTCTCATATCAGCCTGAGTGCAATGAGAGCATGACATAGTAGAGAGAGCAGAGATGACGGTATTCGCATGTGGGTGCGTGTGTGTGCGTGTGTGAGTAAATAGCATCCCAACTGCAGAGATGGCATTTAAGTGTCTCTCCCTTTGCACTCCACCAGTACTGCAGACCCATTACCTCAGTGCATGCCTTTGTGTGTCTACCAGCATCTGTGTGTGCTTGTGTAGGCCTACAAATGTATTTCCGAGCTATTCCTCCAATCATCTCCATGCTCCCACGCGACTCACCCTCTACCTTTCTGTTCTGATCTTTTTCTCATTCATCATGCTTCTTTTCCTGTCCTCTTGCCAGAGGTCTTTGCTAAGGTGTAATTTAGCTCCTGCTGTTCTCTAATTTCTGCCTTAGTCAGGGGGGGGGCGTGGCTGGCCCCCTGACACCATGGATACAATCTGTCAATCATTTCCCACGGCCAGGAAATTGCGTTCAAAGTGAGAGTAATTATTAAGTCGGCCCTGTGTGGGCTGAATTGAACACCCTCTCGGTCTGGCGCAGAGAGAAATATGTCTTCAGAGGCAAGGCCAGGAGGATTTGTGGGTTTTTCATTGTTGCTAAGAACAAGGTGAGGACTCTCACCATTTCACCTTTTGTCTTGTCTAATCACTTTCCCTTTCCTTTACTTCTGTCCTCTTTCTTTATTCATCATCATCAAATCCTCATCTACATCTGCTGTTAAATCACCACAACCCCCACTGTCCGTCTTCAGTATTATCATACTAACAGGGAAGGACAGACAAAGGAAAACCCACTGAAAAATGTTTAGAGTAAAGCAGGAGTTGGTGCTTGCTGTAAAAAGCTGTTTATATCCACTACTGCAGATGTGTCTGTAATATAAATCAGAGGTGACGTGACTTACAGAAGGAAGGCTGAACTAGAGGTGAAAGTACAAAAATGAAAGAAAGCATGTTCAGTGTGACACACGCTTGAACTCCTATTTCTTAAAGTCCTCGAAAAAGTAAAATCAAGAAGTGGTGAGCAGGAATGTTGGAACGCCTTCACCCTCATGGATAAATTACAGAATCCCGCAACATACCTCTCTTTGTCAGCATATTAACTGATAAATTATGTGAATTTTGCCGCCATTTGTATACAGTAGACTGAAAGCAAAAACTTTAAATAGCATCAAGGACATCAGTTCCCACGATGCCTTGCACCAAAATTTGCTTACAACATCCCATGCCATTTTTAATTAATGTCAGCCACAACTTCTTGTCGTAAGCATCTTAGTCCATCACCTATATCAGTTTTGACTACTCTGCAATGCACTGCCAACCAAGCCTTGTTAGAACAGCCACCCCATGAATTACCTGTTAACCTTTGTTCACAGGCAGATAAGTCAAAATGAACAAGGTGTCGTCCGTGGCCGAGTGACTTCACCTCTGACCCTGCAACCCTTATGTATAGGACAGTTATTCTAATCGTGTTACTTTAACTGACATGGGAGCAGCATTCAAATCCAGTATGCAGAGGAAGACTGGAGAGATTGCTCATTAACCGTGTTTTGTTAAAGGCCAGGATTAGACTCAGAGGTGGTTTACAGTTAGAAACTGGCAGTTTGCTCCAACCTTCCCTTCTTTAGTTAATGGCTATAAAGTTTTCCATTCACGCAAACGGCTGATTAACAATGAGGATAGATAACGAGATACATTACAAGCATAATTTACTACTAATAATAGTGAAACTATTAAAAAATGTTTCCTCCAAGCATATCCTTATTATGTTATTATGTTGTGTCAGTTTTTCATATACTAATTGATACATTCTGACTTTTAATGCTAGGGGAAAGAGAGTGTGCTTAACATATGTACCTCTATCACTAGTAGTGTGTTGTTGGAGTACAGAGACTTCCTTAAAGACAGGGAAGAACAGGACAGGTTTGCTGGTAAAATTTGATGAAACCGGGATGGGACGGTCCACTACACAGTGTAGAAATACTACCTACTGGTTGTGCAAGTCTTTTTTCAAAATAGCTGGTCAGTTCAAACTAGTTGTGTAATGATACTGCTTTGGAGTTGGCATTAACGCTCAGTTATTAAGGTAGCAAGCTAGCAGGCCTGGCAAACTGGTAAATCAGGGTTGGGTTACAGCTTTAAAAGGCAAACCCATTTTACACGCTTTTACTCTACTGTGTCTGGTTTTGGAATGACATGTAAAGACAACACTACCGTCCACACTCTTAACAAACATATATATATATATATATATAACACTGTTAAGTATTGCCACTTGACAGGCTTGTCAAGCTTAGTTACAGCAGATAAGGACAGTATGTGTTCAATTATGCAACTAGATCACATTATGTTAAGATTTCCAATATAAAAATACAAATGCCGTTAATCCAAAACCACTGATTTGTGACTGATGGTAGCGTGTTGAGTGCACATAATCACACTATACTGTATTTAGTTGTGAATCTACGCTAACCCCCATGTGTGGATGTCTACAGAGTCTTATGGCATTTACAGGGCCTCTGAGGGAATTCAGACATTCAAAGGCTGTGTGTGAAGCGCAGAGAGAGGTGGAGGATACGGATGGTGCTCCGGCGTCTAGAGGCGGGGGGAGAAAAAGGATGGGGGCTAATTAACATATTAATGACCCCACCTTCCTACAGCTTCTGTCGGATAGTCCAAACACTTTGATAAGTATGCAAATGAGAGCCGCACCATCTGAAGAGGGAATTAGCTCTGCCAGAGACAGACTAGAGAGGAGGGAGGGGTAAAGAGGAAGAGGAAGGAAGGAGAGAAGGCGCAAAGGAAAGGAAACGATGTTAAGAGGGAATGGGGAACCAAAAAGGAACAGGAAGGAGAAGCGAAGAGGAATGTCAAGACGAGGAAAGAGGAGGAAGGAAGAAAAGAGAGACCAAAGGCAGAGAGTGAGATAGGAAGGAGTCTCAGTCGAGCTGATGAACTCATATCTTCATGTTTGTTTTAGTTGTCTTTAATTATCTGCACAGTGGGCCAATGTGTGTCTGTGGGTGCGCGTGTAGTATTAGAGAGACGGGGATAGAGAAAAAGAAAAAAACACCTGCATTAGCATGCTCCTCAGCTCTCAGATCAATACGCCAGCGCCTGTCAACCCCTCAGCGATGTACAGAATGGCTGCAGGGCTCAGGCCAGTGGGCATGCAAGCTGAGCGGTGGAGGCTGAGGCAGGCAGCTCGAAGTAGTGACCCCGAGCAGACAAGGGCAAGTAATTATAACGCAGACTGATCTCGCTTGTTGTATCATCGAAGAGAATGGTGACTAATAAGGACAAAGTGTTCGCATGTGGGTGAGACAAAGGGGACTAGAGAAAAAAGAAAGAATATATATATGAATGTGCGTATGTTGTGAGACCAGCCGGAGCTGGGATTTACAGACATGCTCGCCACGTTCCATAATTATGTTGAATAATTTCATTAACGTGATCATTTCCTGTTCAGCCATGATTCCACCCTGACACTGGCAATTAAAACTGCGGCCAAGGCAATACACCTCTCTCCGTCGACCAGTCAGTAACAGAGGACAACCTTGTGTCTTTTGTGTGGAAGCAGAAAACTGACAAGGGAAAAATGAGGGGCTTTAGCAGTTATCCACCTTACTTAACTGTTCTCAACACTACAGCGCTCAAGCACACCCGGACTGACAATGAAATCTATGTGTTCAAGGTGAAATCATACAGATCTATAAATGGATTCCTTGATATTTACTTGTATTTTATGATTAATGCAAATATAGAAGTGAATTGTTTACCTCCGTAAACAGCCCAAGGAACTGGGACATCCCCCTTGAAAATCATTACACAGTGATATCATTTATACTGTTTGTAATTTTCTCTGGATGTTTTCCGATGCATGAAGTCAAACTAACAAATATCTTGTTCCTGTAATCCGGACATCCATTACCTCACATATTGATAAAACCAGTGCTATTTTTAGATGTGATACTGCAAGAGCTGCCCTTCCTGAACTACATAGCATCCAAAAAACAAAAATATCTCCACAAATCTTGGTCTTTGTTTAAAATCAAGGGAATTCTTCAGCGTGCATTAACACCATAATTAGCAAAAGCCTGTGCTGTCCTAGTTATGTAAGACAGCTCTTTTTGTCTTTAGAAATTGGATTACCGCAGGAGGAAGCATTTATTTCCAGAAATGGGGGGTTGGGGGCAATTTTTATCCCAGTGGCTCTACCATACAGTCTCTGGCACAAAGCTACCCTTCCCTTTTGAGCTCATGCTCAGTGCTTATACACCCCAATAAACATGATTAGCATGGCAGACAGTAAATATGCAAATGACAAGAGAGATGTGGAGGGAATGTTTATGCTGTGAGCTTTCTATCTAACACAAACTCCCCACCCTACCCACCGTATGAAAACCATGATGAGGTTTATTGAGATGAGGTCTCTGTTAAAGCTACCTTAGCTGTTTTCTTTCATAAAAGAAATTCATCCATGTAATTGGGGCTTTGAAAGCAAAGAGATGCCTTTACCACCGATGTCTGTACTGCTTTCATTGCACACAGACGAAGGCAGCCGCAATGATGCATGGCCACATGCAGAAAACAACCTCTCCTCTACCTGAATTTTGTTGTGTATGTGAAATCCATGTTATTTCTCCTGCACTATTTACTATTACGTCAAGGCACTGACTCATATGGTAGCCTTCAATTAAGCATCCTGCAAGTCTATGATTATTATGACAGTTTGGTAACTGAAAAGCCAAGAGAGTCAGACACTTCACTGGTGTTCAGACTTGTCTGAGCCACCTAGTTTATATATAAACTATGAAACTGACTACAATAAAGAGTATGAAATGTGCTGAATGTACATTCATACAGCAAATATGAAAATCTGCTTCGTTTAACAAATGAAGCAGATATCACATAGGATGAATGGCAACAAAAAACTGGGACAGACTAAAGGACCACATAAGATAACATTAATTTTAACAACACAATCACACTTCTTTCCAGACAATTTGTACAACCATACAATAATATAGTTACTGTTACTGTACTTTGCTGTCCTATAGTTCCAGTCACTAGCTTGCTCTGGTACACTTGGACAACATACATAACTCTGATCCCATTCCTATGTGTACATGCATTGTTAGTAAGTACAAACATATGCGGATGCATGCAATGAAGGCAAGGACATGTAAAAAACTGCCTTTGTGACCCAGTCCAGGTTGCTCCATGCAAAGTCAACCATGTTCGCCCTGAAGACTATCAGTTCTCCAGGGAGAGAGGCCATCGAGCAGCATTATCGACATTATAGACGCCTCAGCCTGGAGATAGGCTTCACATCGATCCCCTGATTAATTACTATCTGCAGGCAGCAGCAGAGTGAGAGAGAAGGAGAGAGTGAGACAGGAGGTGCAGGGAGGAGAAGGGAGAGAAGGAGGTGAGAGTATAGAAAATGGGGAAAAGGGAGAAAGAGTGAAAGTGGAAGGGATGAAGGATTGGGAAGAGAGAGGGGAGGGAGAGTACACCTTGTACCATCTATGAATATCAGCTAAAGGCTACACAGTAATCTTCCAGGTGGAATATTATTTATTGATATATAGGTAGGCAGGAACCCTTATCTTCTCTGCAACCACCCCCTAACACACAGCCAAGGACAAAATGAAATTCACACATTACTGAGGTGGAAACAACTTGCAAAGACAAGTAGAGGACACTGAAATACCCACCCTTGAATTCTCAAACAGGTTACACTTTTCACTAATAGTGAAGGTAAAAGTGTAAGGGGGGAAAAAACACATGGGTCATTCATTCTAGCTCGTGTGTGCAACTATTAGAGGTGGAGCTGTGGACAAGAAGCCACAGTGGCAAACATTAATGAACTCCATTTCCCTTTGGGCCACACTCCTCATCCCCCAAGAGAGTGTGTTGCACCTTGTGTAACATAAGTCAATAAGCTCTTACAAGACCAGCATTGGGGCTTCATTCAGACCATTGCTCAGCACTGTTTGAATGGCAAGTAAGTAAGCTATGTTTGGTTTAAAATGGTAGCATGCTTCAGCTGGGTTTGTGTTCAGGTGTTGGCCCTCCACATTCGTGGTATGAATTTTCAGAATTTTTCCAGAAGCTGAGAATCTTTTTGTTCAACGTCTTTCTATTTTTTTTTTAGCTGAATCGTTTTGCTACACAGTGGTCTAAAACATTACTCAGCCATGACCAGAATGTACAAGTTCTTCATCATTCAAGCAAAATGAAAAGCTGTGTTACAAATCTAATAGTAGTGACAAAGTTTAGCTTTGAGCAGTATAGGTGACTACACTGTTGCTGATACCAATCTTCATACCCTGCTACACTAAATACTTCTTGGGCAGCCTGTAGGCCAAAACTGCTACTGCTGCTTGATACTTTTAAGCACGGTTAACCCTGGAAAATTTACCAGATAGTCCATCCATTGTGATATGATTTATAGTGTGTCACAGGGGGTTAAGCAGCTGCCACTGGGTGAGAGGCAAGTCTATTGATGATTTCTATTTAGTTATTGAAACATTTACTAATATTTTTATCAACTAAGTCTGATTTCTGCTACTTTTAAAGAAGGGATTTTAAATCACCTTAAGCATTTTTAAGTAATAGTAACATCTATAAAAATATGTTGGAAACTTTTCCACTGACAATCAAATCTGAAATTAAGTTATATTCTATTTTCCACCCACTCCACTCACCCAACAAGAACTCTAGGGCTGTAGGCGTAGAAAGAGAAAAATAGTGCAAGACTTGCGCTGAATGAGTAATAAATTGATAATTGACTATCATGCTAAATATCATAAAGTACAGGAGACAGAAACAGAATTATTTAGCTCATCCGTTAGTGTCATTAAAAGCAGAGAAATTCTCTTTTTTAATATTTAATATGGGAGAATTGTATTATTCTGTGCTTGTTATTTGTTCTGCTGTTATCATCTTCCATGAGAGTGGGGATGTCCAAAGAAAGAGAGTGCAAATGAGAAATTCTCACTAGGAGGCAGAAATAAAGAGAAAGACAGATCTTAAGGCTAGAGACCCGGACAAAAAAAAAGATGAACGAAAGAAAGAAAAATGGAGGAATGAAAGACAGAACAAAAGAAAAAGGAAAGAAACTAAGAAAAAAAAGAAAGAGCACTGAGGTGATGTGAAGGCAGCTATCAAACAGTTAAAGAAAGGTGGAAATGTCTCAGGTTGGTAATAAGCTGACAGCTGATCCAGGTACTGTCTCTACCTTGGCACTGACACAACAGGCTACTTACTATGTGTGTGTGTGTGTGTGTGTGTGTTTGTAACTCTGGCTATTTTCCGCCTGTCTGTGCATTTACGTTCATGTTGGTTCATTGTGTGTGTGTTTCAGTGCAGTGCATGTTTGCAATCTCACTGACCTGAAAAGCTCTGTTAATGCTGGATCCACAGGCACTGAGAGAGAGGGAGGGGGAGAGAGAGAGAGAGAGAGAGAGGGAGAGAGAGAGAGAGAGAGAGAGAGAATGATTATGAAACAAGACTGACTTGAGCATGCTAAATCCACAGGCTCTTTGTATAAAACATAAAATGCAACCTGCTGAATGGTTCATCACTGTGACTTATGATCTGCGTAGGTTTACCATGAATTCTATTACCAGTGAAATTCTATAACTTACTAAAATTCTGGAACTTGTTTGTGAACAATTCAACTATAATACTTCTTTAAATTCATGTAGGAAAGTGCATCCCTGTGCTATGCCATTATACAGACAGGACAGCCATACATTTATAGAAATACTAATTTGTGTATGCTGTAATATATTACCTTTATCTGGAATACTTTACATCGTGAACAGCTTTTAGTGAATATGTTTGTGTATAAGCTAATATGCTTATAAAAGAAGTCATATAAGAGATTACTAACAAATAACTAGAAGGATAGAATCATATTTGAAAACAATTTGAAATGAAAACTAAAATTAAATTGAAAAAAATATATTTTAGGTCTAATATAATGGATGTAGCCTAGAAAAGAAATTGTCAACCTGGATACATGCATTAAAAGTATGCGGCTATCACAGGGCTAGGGTTTGGGTTAGCGTTGTTTAATTCTTACTATGTAATAAATCAGAATTTACAGACTCCTTTCTTAACAGAAAAACACTTAGTTTCACACCACAAGTCAATCATGTGATACAGTCTAACTGTCACAACATATATTTTCAGAGTGCTCTTGTACAAATAATACGTTTCTCCATGCAACATGCTCTAATTTTTAAATTACCATGGCAAGGGACTTGCTGCCTTTCTTGTACTGGCCAGCTGCTAACAGGGTTTTTTTTTATTGTATCTTTTTATTTATTTATTGGTGAAAAAAGTGTTTTTTAGGACAAATTAAAAAGCGCTCACCCCTTGAGAGCGTGTGAGTTTGTTTTTAGAAGTTACAGAAGTAGGCTTCAAAATAAAACCTAATACCAGCTTTGGGTTGAGTCTGCTAAATGACCATATGCTCTTGTTTTTCCACCTAACACATTAATGTGCACCATATTTAATGTTCACCATCTTCCCTGCATCTTGATTGGAAAACCTTGCGCCAAAACGTAGTGATTATGGCACTTACACTACATTATAGTTTAAGAGGTTCCTGATTTGCTGTCCACTGTAGCATAAAAAGAGTGTCTAATTTAAAGGGAATAATGAAAGAATGAATGACAGGGTGATTCCAGACACAGCCAAAACGACTGCACTGACACATCACTGGTGTACCTTTTGGCCGACCCCTGCGCTTCAGTCAAATGAGTGCAATGTGATCATCACCTTTATCGTATGACTGACAAAGTGCTTGATCCGCATGATGTAGGAGCAATGGTCATCAGTTTGGTCCTTGTTTGGTCAAACATGTTAGATACGTTCTAAAGTCAGAGGGGATAAAAAATGTATCAAAAGAACCCACTGATGGGCAACTCTTCTTGGATGGTTCAGACCTGTGACTCTTTCATTTCTTTTTAATTGTTATTTCATTGTGTTACTGTAAACTGTGGTAGATATTTCATTTCGAACAAAGTGGATTCTGTGATTCCTGAGACATATAAAAAGAGAAGTATAGAAGGAGAGAGCAGTGAGACAAGGCAACTAGAGTGTGACAGCTTGGGATGTGTGCAGTGGTGTGTGTACACTGTGTGTGCGTGCGTGCGTGTGCATGTGTTGGGGGAGTGAAGGTCACCCTGAATGGCAGTGCTGCCTGTGTGTGTATGCGTGTGTGTATCCGTGCAGATACCTTTGGAGCGTGTGCGATGGCGCTTATCGTCTGCATCCACCTCCATCTGCAAGAGAAGGCACAAACAAGCTGTTAAACACACCACAGACAGCATCGCCAAAATTATCTCTAATTTGGATACATGCTCTTGCAGGTTCAATACTTTTCCTCTGCTTGTTAACATTTCAATTGACACCTGATGTTGTGACTGACTGACAGCATTTGTGGAAATGAATAAAGACATTTTAACACTAAGGAATATTTAGATTCTCGTTATGTTAAATCTAAGGAATAGTTAAATTCTTTTTATGTTAAATCATGGTTGAGGAAATGAGACCTATAAAATCTCTTTGCCAACCCATCTGCCCTGCTCAGTGTACAGGAATGCATTTACACAAAATGCCTCAAGGATATCCCATAAATCAATATGTTATGTGTCAATGCTTATGATGAGGTCACGTAATTACTCAAATTATATATAAGACATGTGTTGTCAAGACAGGTAAATTGATTAATAACTTTGTGAAATGACTTCAAGATGTCCTTTGATAAATCCAGTGGAAATGTTTTATGAATATAACGTTTCTGTTTTATATATACACAATCATTTTTGACTGTTTTTTCTATTCATCTGTATCAAACATAAATGTGTTCATTTGGCATCCTCCTCAGTATTCAGGCTCTTCACATTCCAGAGTAAGCATTATCCTGCCACCTCTCTTTCATGTTTGTCAGACGTGCATATCCCCCTAGACGTAGGTTTAGCCCCTCGACAGCGCGCCATAAATTGTTGAGGAGTCTGAACACTTCTGAACGCTGTTCTGTTATTTCCAGATGCACCTAAATATTCATGCTCGCTGGGTTTGGACTACTATGTGGGCTGTGCCCCTGTTTGAATGTCTCTTTTTATTAAACATGATTTATTAACACCATACTTACTTTACTGTAGAGCTCCTCAGCTCTAATGGTGTGTTTCTTTATGAATGCCCATAAATGTTTCAACAGGAGAAAAATAAAATGATGAAACGCAAAGATACCTTGTAAATCTTAGTGAGTGTCTAGTGTAGTGAGGATGGGCCAAGTATTTTGGCAAGGGTGAATGTATTTTACTCTATACACTGTATGTACTTTATACAGTATATATATATATGTGTGTGATAGGTGTGTATGTGTGCAACAATGCTTTCTATGGTAATGGAAATGGCAGATTTACTTACGGAAAAAAGAAATGAAATAGGAACATTACAAATTATCAGTCTCACAATGTGGAGTCCCCTCTCCCTGAGTGCACTGTTCGGTTTTATCAAAGCTCTTCTGGAATAATCTGTGCAATGAGCAGGACTGATAGTATCCCTTCCACGTGTGTAATCCACCTCAAAGAAGAAGATAACTTATGTTGCATAAGCAGCATGTATGCTCATTCAGGCCTAAAGAATGGGGCGCAGACAATGTACCAAATGCACCAAAACTTGCATCAATCATGCAAAACCGTAGTTAATGCAATCTCTAAACATCAAAATGTATCTGCTTAGAATTTTCATCTACCATGTTTTCAATTAAGTATTACTTACTGGTTGGCACTATGCTGTAAAATGGTACACTTCCTTAGCTGCAAAAAGCTTAGATGTACTGCACTGGGAATTATTAGCAAAATAACTATTTGTTTACTGGAAATGCTACTGATAATTACATTACACAGCCCAGTCTCACTTGAAAATTATCTGTAATCGTCAACTGTTGAAGGGGCTCAATATGGTCAATGTGTAAGTAAGCAAACTCTTGATGTGAGTGGGCAGATAGGAGAGTTTTGTCTTCTAACACTTGCTTTCACGTTATGAAAGGGTCGGATTTTTTGGGAACACACCTATTCTGTCATTTATATATGAGGACGTATTAACACTACAATAGATTTGTGAAAATAATTTCTTTGAAGAACCCACAGGATAATGTTACCTGACCTGAAAATACTGGCTGTTGGTTTTAAAATGAAATGAAATGAACAACAGAAATGAGGAAAACATGAGAAAAAGTCTTAACTTGACTGCAGAATATTTTCTGTGCTTAAAACAAAAAGGTAAAATAATTGCAAACTGATATATGAGAGCGGCTTGTTTAAATGCAATTTTGTTGAAATGCACATATACAGTACATGCATACTAACAGTGCCTATCTGCATCTGTCAGGCTCTCTCTGAGGGCCCTGGTTTTAAGCGAGGCCGGCAACAGTGCTGAACGCGGCGTCAACAACGAGCGAATCCAGCAGCAGAATAAAACAATATCCGCAGCAACGGTGAAAATCCTACGTTCAAGGCTCCTCGTGAGAGTTGGACCCTGGAAGCGTACACGCCTCTGTGATTTGCCATATGTTGGAGAGCCCTTCATATTGTGTCTGGCTTTTTCGTCTCTCTTTGCACCCCTTGGGAAAATGTCATGTCTGTAATGAAGGTTAGCCTGCTTATTGAGGATTAGGAGGGGACCCGCTCCTCCTCTGTCTCTGTCTCAATTAGACCCTAGATCAACGGCATTATATGTCCAGATTCTGCATATTTTCCAAGTTAATTTAACTCAATAACTGACTATCCCATAATATTTCTTGTTATTGTCCACATTTTTTCAAATTAGTTGAACATGATTTTTTTTTCAGATACAGTGAATAATCTCTTAATTTGCCTTAATTGCTGTCAATATATTGTACAATAGATGAGATAACAAACTCTCAACAGCTAGCTTCTCTGACAGCAGTCATTTTGTTGTAAACAAATCCAACTCAGCTAACGCTGTCACTGTTACTCTTCTGTCCATCACTGTAGAAAGCCCATCAAAACAATAGATCTTTGCCAGAGCATAATTAGCTCCCAGTGGAAGACTTTCTCAGCAACTTTAGTCGTACAAATATATTTGTAGGTGGTGAAGTTGGTCTGGCTTCCAGGCTAGAAAAGACTGATTTTGTTTTGGTTCATGAAAACCTTTGGCATTCAATTTTCAAAAGACATGACGCCGATGACGCTTTAATGACCAAGTATAGACATTTTAGAAAACATCGAATATTTCTAATTTGTGCGACATTTGTAACTTCAAAAGTGGTAATAACAAACAATGCACCCGTGCAAACTGGCAACACCAGAGGGAGATGAGAGCCTTGAATGGATATAAGGTATTGATTATTTATGTAGTTTCACTTTTCCATATAAAGGCTGCAACATAAAGGGCCCTTGTTCTGCATTTATTTATTATGCAGTCAATACACAGTATGTTTCACTGTTTTCAATCTATTTGTTAAAATTCTTAAATGCGAGGTCACTGGGTTGTACATTAGTATGTGCACAAGCACTGTTCTGGCTTGTTGCTAATTGCTAAGATGACTGGGTTGAAAGAATTAAGTGTAAGATAAAAGCACAGTGGGAGTCTTGAGTGGCATTTGCAGCATGTAAAGAACGGCAAGCTTTGGGTGCAAGATAAATGAGACGGTGTTGAATGTATATCCTGATGATACTTCACTTTACTTAACCGGCAGTGTGAAAGGAGATGGTGGCAAAGGCCTTGGATATGATGTTGTGCATTCTCAGAGAGAAAGCTGTTTCTGTGAGGTACACTGACTGTCATCTTCCTTGTCCTGCTTTAGACTGTGTTACAATAGCAGGTACTGTATATTGACTCGATGCAAATTACTGTCTTTGAGTTATTCAATTATTTCTATATATTCTTGTTTAGATTGACATCGCTGTGGTGATTTCAGGTTGGGACAGAGAGAAAGAGAGCTGTTTATTAGAGAGTGCAATGTTAATTATGGTCTTTTTGTACACTGCGTCCTTGGTAGTCAATGTTTATACAGTAAGTTACTATTATGATATAACACTGTAACTACAAAGTACTAAAAGAACAGTTATAATGATAATGAATAATGTTCCATCACCAAAACGTGACAAAAGTTTTTAAATGATTGCAAAGTAGCACAAACCTCATATTTGGGAAACCCATACCAAGTATCTAACTCAGTGTGTCATTTCACACACGACTTCCAGTTAAAATCCATAAGCTAATTGATGTCAAAAACCTGCCATGCTTCATATTCTGATTCATCATTCATTGCTATTGTAGACGTTCTTTACATGTTTTGTAATTTCCATCCATGAATTTAAATCCATATTATGTAGTTTCTATCCGGTTTCAATAAATGGGGGGTCGGAGATGAAGTGGTGGGATGAAATTAGGGATGCGTCCTATTTCATGTGTACGTAGTTTAAGCCCATAACACCCAAGTACATAATTCAGCATTTACAGATAGATTCTCCTAGAAGACTGTCCTCCTTTCAAAATTGCATTTATTGAATGGGATGCAGATTGAAGCTCAACCTTTCATTCAGTACACATGTAGGAAACAGCAGCTGTTCAAATGCCACCTGCGTTTGTGTTTGTATTGATCACAGAGTCTGCATCAATACAAATATAAAAACGTAAATTCTCATCCTTGAAAATTAAAGTGCCTATTATTAGTGTGTCTTTATTGTTAGACAGGACATGGGGAGCCAGACAAATTGAATGAAAACGCAAGGGCTTTTCACTTATAGAGCAGAAATATCGGGACATTACTGTGAAGGGAACATGATAAGAAATGCAGTGATTATTGTAATATGCACTGAGATGTGGAACAAGCGTTTAGTGTATGAGTGTGTGTTCATTATTTTGGTGGTGGTGATGGGGGATGGGGGTGCTCAGACATCTGTCACAACAATTCACATCGTTATCAGTTTCTCTTTGTTTTCACCTTGAAGTTTTGAGAGAGTGCGTTTCAGGCATATGGCGCCCAACCCCACCCTCTGCCACACACGCACACACACACACAAACACACAATCGCATTGGTATTCTGTACAGTGTACCAGTGGGGAGCCAAAGAAACTGCGTTGGCATTATCGAATTTCACTGCAAATAGGTATTTACACCATGCATCATCTAGCGACAGTAAACATGTGTGCCAAACCGATGCTAAGTGCATCTGAATTAGTGTGAAGGGCTGTGGAGATAGCATCTGAGTGGGCGCTGAGCGGGCAACAGAGAGACAGCCGGAGTGAGAAAGAGAGCGAGAGTGATAGAGACAGACAGACCGAAATCTGGGGACGAGTTTGGAAAATGGTTTTGGTGGGTGACAGCAGCTGTGCGGGACTCTAAAATGGTTAGAGTGAGAAAAGCTGTGATCTGAATACAATAAAACAATTTATCAGCTGCTCCGATGATGACACAGAGCTGTTACAGTGAAGGATTTGGACAGACATATTGTATGTAACGTAAATGATTCAAATATAGCTTAAGTGGATTGAGTGCTATTTTTCTTCATCAAATCTTCAATCTATCCACCTCTGTTACCCAGCATATATCCAAAGTATTAACCTTTGAAAACTGCAATCACTGAGCACAGAGCAGAGTCAACTACAGTGTATTGCTACTGGGGGGGAAAAAAATGGTGTTTGAAGTATTAAAAAACTTTTGTTTTGCTGGTTTGTTTTGGCTCATGTTTCACCACGGTTTCAAAAAATCAAATCATCCATAAAAAGGCCAACAGTAAATGCAAACATAATATATATTTAACATATTAAAAATGAGATTTCAAGATACCAAGCATCCAGTCAAATGGGATCTTGGAAAACTTTTAACTCAGCTTATTATTATTTTTAAGAAAATGTTTCATTCTGACCAAAGATCTACCGTATATTTGACATCTGTCACGTAGGTACTTTTGTGAAGAAAAGGCTCTCCTGTCATTCAAACATGTAAGATTAAATTTAATCTAAAAATGCATTTTAATGTTTTCCAGCTGACAATTCATGCCCAACAACCCGTAAAGAGTGTGATTAACTATTTTCTTCTTGCCTCTTGTTTCATCTCAAAATGTTGTATCTTTGTGTTATGACAGGTTGAGCCTGTTCTTTAGGTTTTGATATATTTCTTCCATGTTGTTGGTGTGGTGTAGTTGTGATACTGAGTTTCTGTTTATATTTTGCATTCCATATAATCTAAATCACTATCAACACAATGAGATTATGAAGGTCTGATGTAGCACAGTTTACCTGCAGTGGTTTGGGCTTGAGACAGCTCTTTGGTCCAGACCTCTGCTTCCACCGTGACCTACTGACGTTCGGCTGGAGAGGAACGGCTCACCACGTCTCCTCCAAACTCATTTTCTACACAGAGGAAGGAAGAACATGCATCATTAAAACCATTTCCAGAACAATCATATTCACACGCAGCCATGACAGGATCTGAAATTTTCTCTTCTCCTTTGACTCCAGGCTCATGAATAGTCATATAGCATCAGCTATGCAGCACACACCAAAGCGAATGCTGATTTCCGCCATAACGACGGCCGCTTGTCGTGTGCGATAGGCTTGGCAACATGGGGTAATTAGCTAGATCTATCATCTGCTGCAGGAAGTGGGGACAAATATAGCTAATGATCCGTGCCTGCCTCCATGATTTCTCTCCTTAGCTCGCCATCCTCCGCTGAGCTAGAAGAGCAGAGGAAAAAGGAGGGAGAGTGCACGAAGGTGGCGGAGGAGTAAGAGTGGGGGTCCGTGTCCCACACTGTGGAAAAGAAGAGCTAGAGGTGTGAGTGAACATGTGCACTCAAACGTTGCTTGTATACTCTGCCTGTTGTTCCTTTCCATCCAGTGCTGCTAATTGCGAGAGTGTATGGGACAGAACAGATGAGGCGTTGATGGTGTATAGGGACCATCACAAAGAATGAGGGCCCCCATAGGGAGCCCACCAGACGGCCCATAACAGACACACACACCACAGTTCTTCCCTACCTATCACAAAGCAGCTTAAATCAAAACAATAGCTGCTCCCTCAGGACAAACACAACTATAGGCATACAGTCACTCCTCAGTGTTCCTGTTGCGTGTTATGTAAAAAGAGAGTGGCGGTGCTCACGTTCATAAGCGGACTTTACTTTGAACCAGCAGGGGTTCCCTTTCTATCCTTCATCACTCTCACACACACACACACACACACACACACACACCTCTGCTTTCCACTTTTTTTTGTATACTTTCTTTGTAGTGCGAATAATAAGCATGGAAACAGTGTGAGCAGGTTGTAAGGGGATAGCACAAACAACTTTGAAAACGGCTATTAACGGGAAACCCTAATGTGAAACAATGGGACACTCAAACTCTATTTTCATTTTATGACTACGGCCCTGCTGTCTTTTGTTTTATGTAAACTGCGTCAAAAGGTTGGTTTGTATTTGATTACAGCCACTGGAGCATCCCAAAAGCATTTTTGTCTCAGAAGAAATTGCAATAAAACAAAGTCAAAGTGAATTCTGGTCATAGGTAGCTGCTGCCTCTTCGATGTAAAACTGTATAATTTCAGATAAAATAGTGGTTCACAAGGTAGAAGGAACTCACGTGTGTTTTATAACTGTGTTTGACAAAATCTCTGGAAAATCTGTAACAATGCTCCTACCTCATAAAATACAAGTAATGCCTATACATGGGCACACACTCACACACACACACACACACACACACACACACATACATAAGCATCCCTGGCCCATTGGTCTTCATAATCAGAGTGTAAGTGATGGGTCTGTCCTCTGATGAAGGTCTTCATGTGGAGGCTGATGACAAATCACAGCTCTCTGAGTCTTCATCAGGACACAGCCCACATTTTCCTTGTATATGTGTGTGTCAGTAAAGAAAGAGGGAGGTGTGAAAAACAAGAGAGTGAGAGAAAGACAAACACAAAAGGAGAACAGCATGATTAGACAACAGAAAAGATGCACCCATATACAGTACAATGTATGTGTGTGTGTGATATGTTTGTGGTGTTTGAGGTATTCCAGTTATTCAATCAAAGTGCTAGTCTGCAAGTTTCAGCACCAAGGACAGTGGCAGGCAGCAAAAGAGGAATTGGCCTTCAACTATAATGAGAACACATACACACACATACACAGTTGTAGGATTTTGGTTCGATAAGAAGCACATAAGAACAGTTCTTGGTCACATATTGTTCCTTAATGACAAAGGTGAAGAATGAGAATGGCTCGTGTACACGCTGTACGTGTGCATCTACATGTCGGTGTATTAAATTGTGTAATATCCACTGTATCTCTTACTGTGGGTGTGTGATTGGGCGTGCGTGTGTGTGTGGCAGTGTGATTTTCCTCGCAGTCTATTCCTTGGAGAAAAAGAAAGGACCGTGCCTGCCCTTTACTAGGCTCCTATATCTATCAAAGCCAGGGTACACACTGTAAATAGCCCAGGAAGACTGGCTCGTCTGGCACACACAAACTGCAATGAAACCCCATTGTATGGCTATGTACACTGCAGTATGGGAAGCAGGCTGTGATGTCCGCAGCAACATTTGCTATGACATGCAGACATTACGCATGACAGGCATTTTAGGCAGACTCACAAACAGATAAGAAGTCGCACCTATCGTATCCAGAAACATACATGGCATATGGCACATGAGGACAAGAGGGCACACACAAATAAGGACATAATACGACAGAGACACATGCTTTATTCATGCGATGTGTATGCACACACACACTCGCACACACACATACACACACAGCAATCTCCTTCTTCCAGGCTCTGAGAGTGACTGGGGCTGCCTGACCTACATTCTAGCAGATATGTATACAGGCAGAGAGGAGATGAAATCTGTGTCCCTATTGCTCTCTCTCTCTCTGTTCCATACCCTGTGTTCTTTTCAGTGTCTCTTCATTGCCTTTTGGACACACACTACTGTCCACACATACACACGGTCGAGGTGAAGAAGCAGTTATGGTTTCTTGGCCTGAATGTCCTCATGCTGCAGATGAAGCAGGAATTGTCAGAGTGTAGCTTTGTGTGTTTGACGGGTTCCAGGAAAGAATGACAGCAGGGTCACTGTATAAAATGGAAAGATCCTTCCAGTTATCTTTTGCTTTTTATGTAAGTAAATACAATATTTACATCCTCAAATGTGCTGCAAGCCAAGCATGTGTCCAAAAGCTAGATTCCCAGACGAACAAATGGAGAGGGCAGTGATGGGGTGCAAACAGAAAACAAGATAACTTGGTTATGAGGACTGAAATTAATATGTACATCTCTGTACAAATATGTGTTTATTGGGGATTTGATCAGTAGGATAATAGGGTCAGCTGGCATCTTGTCTCTTTTTCTCTTACCTCTGTTCTGTGGAAATCAATCCCACCCCTGGGCTTCCAACACAAACTAAGATAAAAGCTGCAGTACACATATCATTTCTAATCCTACTTCCAACTGTTCTGAACTCAAACTCTTATGTCTCCTAATGTAGTGAGAGTCCTCTCTATTTGTCCAGCTGTGCAGAGGCCAAATCCACTACCATGATTCATTTTCACATTTTGACTTTTATTTGTCTTTTTTGGTGGGGTATCCATTCAGAGTGTCCATGCAGGAGGCCTCTCCATGGCCAAGACAGCACAGAGGTTAGTAATTCAAAAGGCGCTCAGTATAAAAAAGACCTTATCCTCTATATCCCTCAACTAAACCACCAAAACCCTCTAAATCCCAGTGAGGCATTACACTGACCACACTGTCAAAACAGTGATACAGCCGAAAAACATCAAAAGAAATCCCATGACCCTGCATCCAGACATCTTCAGTGGTAAAGCATTTTTTTTTCACCAACAAATTCCTTGGCAGGTACAGAGAAAGCACAAAGGAAGGAATGTGTATAGTTTTAGGAATAAAGTTTCATTTCATAATGGCATTTTTGCCAGCAGCCTTGCTTAACAGGAGGTGGTACGGTACAAGTAAGTACAAGCAAATTAACTATGGGCTTGTAGCACCGTCTAAAATCTTTACGTGGCTAACCAAGGCAGCAGGAACAGCACAGAGCTGTGCATTATTTGTTTTTTCAAAATGCTCTGTTTTATTTATTTATTTGTTTTCATTTGGCATATTAATCACCTCTCTACCTTTCCCATTTAGAGAGACTGGATGTAAGTCAGATGAAGTCTTCAATGTGCACAGTCCCAGCCAGTTTGAGGGTAAGGTTTGAGGTATGATACTCATGGGCTATGGGACCAAAAGAGTTCTCTTTAATTCATTCATGGAGCTAACTGGCAAATTGTGGAATCTAGTGAGACATGGGGCATTTGAATGCCTTGAAAAGGATGTGGTGTACTCAAAAAAGAAGACATTTAAACACAACTAAATCTCTAAACCTCACCAAATAAACCCCCCCACAACCCTCCAGAGGACAAGCGGTTATAGAAAATCAATGAATGAATGAAAGTCTGTATGCTTTATATTTTAGACATGCTGACTGACAGAATTTAGGCAATAACATTTTCATTTCAAACTGAACAAATTCAGTGTGTTTTTGCAATCAGTTGTTTGGAGACATACAAGAAATGTAGTCATTATGTGAGAGAAAGAACTGAATTGCATTCAGCTGACTGTACCCACTAATCATTTTGATGACTGTGGGGCCGGAGCTAGCTCACATTGGGCACATAGACGGACAACACTGTCACCTATATTAAATCAGCACATATCTTTATTTTTTATTTTTGGTGATTTCCCGTTCCAGCGGCTAAAAATAATGAATCTGCCTGTTGGTCTGAATCTCTCCCTGAAAATATTTCTGGACACAGCAGTGTTGTCTGAGACACAGAGGTTCAAGGGTGAGAGAAGCTGTCAGGTAGTGAAGTGGGCTGACTCTTTATGACTTTCCTGCTCCTATCAAAGAGGAAGAGTGAGCCAAGGTAAAAGCAGTTTTCTGACCCACTTTTCTCTTCAAGGACGTGAGAGATGGAACTGACCGCGTGCCTGACCTGCTGGGTTCCACTGTGCTCACAAACACAAACACACTCACCGTACGGAATACAGTGGCATCCACGTAAGCAGCCTGGATAAGCCTACTCATGAAAGTACAATTAAA
The DNA here is from genome assembly GCA_005024645.1 of Planiliza haematocheilus. NCBI lineage: Eukaryota > Metazoa > Chordata > Actinopteri > Mugiliformes > Mugilidae > Planiliza > Planiliza haematocheilus. The sequence continues at coordinate 590,200 of SRSE01000631.1, read as the reverse complement.
TAAAGAAGTATATAAAATGCACACAGGAACACATGCGGTGCACTCATTATTAGCTTACCCCTCCCAGTAAGACTCACATCCACACACACACAGCTAAAAGTGCACTCCCCCATTCTCTTTCTCAAGGGAGGTGCCTTTTCTGTAAGGGGCAGAGAATGGGGGAAATAACATCGGGCGAACAGCCGCCGCAATTACCCACAGTGGGGTAATCACCAGCACAATGCACTGTGGGTTGGCTGCCTGGGAGAGAGAGCGAAATACTCAGGTGAGGAAAGAAGCCAGACAGCAATCAGCCCAGCAGGAAGAGGAAGAGAGGCAGAGAGACAGAGAGAGAGAGGCAGGGAAAGTGAGAGAGAGGAGAGCAAAGGGCCATTCCTTTAATTTCCAAGGGAGAGCCAGGGCCTTAATTACTTGATGAGCCTTCTTCTCTCTCTGCTCTCTGTCTGTAAAAATGGTGTGTGTGTGTGTGTGTGTGTGTGTGTGTGTGTGCGTGTTGGCGTGTGTGTTTGAGAGACAGAGAGCGAGAGACAGAGAGAGACAGAGAGAGAGAGAGCAAGTGTGTACATATGGCCCATTATCAGACCAGGAAGACTCCAATCACCTCTCAGCACAGATAGCAAGTGAAGAGAACAACATTGCAGTGAGGGAGAGACGGGGGGGGGGGGGGGGGGACAGAGCGAGAAGGAGAGGTGATTTACGCCTTTAGAAGTGTTAACACCATCTCTCATCCCCAGTAGCTATAGAACACCAAGGTCGAGGAGTGAGAGAGCCAAGACTTGAAATAGCCACAGGAAAACACAGAGCTGTGCGGCACCTCTGCCTATAGAAAACGACACCATTCATGCTCACTGTTACACACGACGCCACAAAGGAGCGTTTCCTGCTTATCTGTGTGTTGAGCAGCCGTCGGGGCTCTACAGTCACAATGTTTCTTGTATATGTAATGACAATTAGACAGCGTTCATACATGAAACAAATAGTGGACTCTGAAGTGGAGTTTATACCCCCGCGGGACACAGACCGTAACCTACGCAAGTATCCTACGCTGGTGCGAGCCATTTATACTGTCAGTCTGGCTCGTTCTCTACCGTAACGCTAGTTGCCGCTGTGTCTTTTTTGCCAGTCGGGTTCATTTTTGTTTCTACTTCCTGCTTCACTTTCTTCCTGAAAGATAGATACGACACTGATAAATAGTTCCCCAGGTTTATCCTTGACATGTTTCAATGTTTTATTTGACTCAGAGTCTGTCATCTGTTTTTCTGAAACATAACCCAAAGCGAAACACAAATACTAGAAGTAATGAGGTACAAAAACAGACAACACAGCAGACACAACTGCATATAGCAAAGATCCTTTATATTCGGTTGGTTTAGGCAACATCTGATCTCAATGTGCACTGGTTGGAACATTTTACTTTTGAAAAATAAATTCCCTGATGGACACACTATATAGGGCATCACTCTAACAACCTCAAACACTTCTTTTGGCATTTTTATGATTCAATTTTCTACTATGTGTTGTTATCAGCCAACATACACGTTGTTATTGGGCTTCAGTTCAGATTGGATGAAACGCTATCAAACCCCACACCCACTTGCAAGGCTTCAAAAGAATTAACAGGCTGTCTGTGGGCAGCAATCTGATCTGTTCATTGTTAGGTCCCGAGTACATCTTATATTTTAGAATTCTCCAGCGATCAATCTTTTTTGCTGTTTCTTTTTAAGGTCATCCTTGTGTCAATGCGTCCTAATGTCCAGTATGTGTTTAGCACTAAACATTTAACAAATTCTTTCCAAGAATTTAATATTTATGATAGCAAATGACCAGACTGATCAACAGCAACATCTCCTCAGTTATTACTCACTGTTCCACTTGTCCTCAGAAATTTCACTATAAGCAGATCTGAATGTTTCGCTGGCAAACGATATTAGATCCTGGGCCTTTGGGTAGTGAACTGATACCCCTGTATGTGGCCGCCTGTCAATGAAGGCTGAACGCTTATTTACAGAGAGAGCATATATGATGTGTCCTCCTCAGACAGACAAAAGGATCAGTGCAATGAGGAAGTTTGTAGGATATATGCAGCAAAATGGGTGTTTTTGAACCTTAGTTGTCTTTCATCACATCAGAAGTGAATTTAACCCCAAGCTTTGCTAAAGTGCCGCTGTGCTGAAAAGCTTTGCCCCAGCTAATGAAATAGCTCCTTTTGTACTGCCGTTGATGGCATTTTCCAGCATTCAGTCACTGTGGTATTGTCCTTCTCTTTATTCATATCACATCTCCCTTATGAATTGATAAGGACAATGTGTGTGCATATGTATACCAGATGTGTATGCATGCAGACATTTACTGTCACTGATGACAGGCTGCAGTTTGTGTGCATGTAAAGGTATGCTTAGAAATGCCCAGGTCTGTATGCAGTGTTCAAACACTCGCACTTATTTTTCCTTGTGTGTGACTGTGTGCATGTGTGTGTGTCTGATTACACCCATGTCTCAATGCAACGATGATCTCTATTGTTCTCTACTCTATGTTTTTCTCCCCAAATCCTACTCTTTCTATTCCTATCTCTATCTTCTTCCCCACTCCCCCCCCACACACACACCTCTACCCTCTCTTCATTCTTCCCAACACCCACCTCCCCCTTTGACTGCCAGTGTCTACCCAGAATACCAATGATGCAGTCTGCAGATAGATAGATAGGGCTGTCTGTCACATGACCCTATATGTCCTGAGGCTTTACCCCAGGATGACAGCAGGCATAGCACGCGCACGCACATGCGCATGCACACACACACAGAAAGGTACCCCCAGCATGGCATGCTGTATCTCAGCATAAGCACTGAAGCATGGTAGTCAGGCAAATACAAACGCACACACACAAACATTCACATTCAGAGGTGTATACACACACTCAGGCAAGCTAATGGGCATACACACACTGAATCACCGCAGGGGAGCGAGCCAGAAAGAGAGAGAAGGAGAACGAGATAGAACACCCTGCCACAGCGTACATGCTGTCTCTCTCTCTTTCTCTCTCTCTCAGTCACACACACAGTCCTGCGGGCAAGAAATAAAAACACTGAATATCCCCCCCCAATTCCATCCATCTCAAACACACACACATACATATCTACCTCTGGGAAGGCACCCCACCCCTGTTTCTCACACAAACACATTCGTCACTGACAAGGCTCTACACAGTCACTGGGTATCCTGTGGCACCAAAAATAGCAGCCTAATAGAACAGAATGGAAAACGTCCCCTCACTCTCTACTCAAATAGGGTCTATATTTCCAGTGTGGGAGTCAAAGGCAGTGGACGACATGAGACAGAATTTGTTTCAATTTGAATGAATCACACAGTAATTTAAAACAGCTCCCAAAAGACAGCGATCCTTCACAGAGGTATACACACAAACACACCTGCAAGCTATGCCCTCTTTGCTACCTTAAGGCCTGTTTGCAAGTTTATGATGCACACATTTTACAAAAGAAAGCCTATGGAATGACATACTGTATATTCTGTAATTTAATAATTTCATGTTATTCAGTTGTTATTAATGGGATGGGATGACTGATACAGATGACTGCATGTGACAAAGAGTTCTCCAAACATTTATTGCAAGGAAACAGTCTACAGGTTCCTACCACTAAGTTCACCCTACTGGTAGTAGGTTTGGAGCGTAAGGTGAACTGGAGTGGCGGCATTGTGGAGGGTATTTTCCATACACTACCACTAGTTTTATTTTCCGTTCCTTTAATTCAGAATTTTTTGGGGTAAGAAATAGACAAGAGAGTTACCTAGACAACCACAACCTGGAATATCCACAAGCAATCAACTCGCATTAACAAAGCAATGAGAAATGAGGGAACTGCTTTATATTTGGACAGTCCTTCAAAATGACTGCACGTAATAAACCACACGCGTCCTGACGCATATTATTGGAATTTAACTAGTGGTTTAGCAGAACAGTTTTATATGATAATTTATGATTTATGATACTTAGCATGTGAATTCTTGAGTCGCATTAGAGTAAGATTAACTTTTAACCTCAGGTAATCCTAGTGAACTTTTTTTTCTTGATTGAAGACATATTGTATCAGGTGCAATAATGACAAAAGAACCTGTGAATGACCCCAAAAACTATTTTTATTTGGGGCATGGCTGCTGCAGGCATAAATGAATTAAAAACTTTTTTTGCACATTTTCAGGCTATGGCTAATACTGAGTTGATGTTTTCTGGCTCGGTAGTCAGTCAGTGGATACATGAGCTCAGCACCCACAAAGCAATATTTATTGTATTTAAAGATACTAAGTAACACACTGGTCCCACTTTATCGCAGTTAAGAGAACATAGTGATTGAACCTTGACTAGTGTAACTGAAAAACATATACCAAATCTAAGAAAAGAAACAGGTGCTTAATGTGGCACTTGTAAATGAATTTGATTGTGAGATCCTGCCAGAGATGTATCAGCGACATCAAGTCACAAGCTCATTTCAATAATTATCAGCTTGGCACTCATTGTGCCAAACACACATGCCCACACTGAAATACAAGCTGAAAAAACAATCATCTGCAAACACAAACTGTGTGTATATGTAAACGTACAAGCAGAGATACAGTGTGTGAATGGCTGGGTGTTTGTATGTTCACATGTTTGCGTGTGTGTTTGGGTTCTTCCATTCTCTTCTCTCCCTCGTACTTATTTTAACACCTGTAGTGAAATATGTATATGTGCATTTTTGGATTCTTGTCAGAAAACTTGTTATGTTGATATCACACTGTGTATTGCAGCTACATCAAGGTGACAGCTCGAAAAAAGGTGGGATGTTTTTATGCAAATGGCTGCAAGAATGAAGATAGGTCTGAATAGAGCTAAAGCACTCTGCCTGGCTGTGCAGGTATGTACTGGATGTCTGAGGTTTTGGGGTAGGTTATGTTTCTGCACGCGCCCGTGTGAGTGTGTGTTTGCGTCTGTGCAGGGAGGGTGCACAAGTGCATGTGTGAGTGGGCTCAGGTGGATTGCAAACTCGGCAGATGGACATTTGGAGCAGCTTTGCACCCTGCAGCAAAACACACACATGCATGCACACACGCACACATTCACACTCCCACGCGCGGCTGTAACATTAACCTTGTGTAACTCTAGCCAGGAGAAAGCCATAAAAAACATCCTCAGCACCTCAAATCACATATCGACATACTGATCCAATATTTCAACTGTCCAAACACGGGGTAAGTCAAAACGACCATAATATTCTAGCATTTCGTCTGCGTCCTGAAAATACCTCCACGGGCTTTTTAGCAAGCCAGAGACTTTTCCTTTAGCATTAAAGCATTTTCAACTGGCGCTTCTGGAAATGTGATCAGGAAACATTATATGACACGTACCAGTAACGTCTATGCTTAGTTTTGTTTTGGAAAATTAAACCTTTTCTACTTCAAAGTTCACTCTGCTGTCGCCACCAGTGCAACAGCAGAGCGCCAGTTAAATGCTATAAATATAAAGCACGATAAAAGTGAATATGTTCTACAGGTAAATATGATATGCCAGGGGTGGTTCATTTTATAAGTTTGCTGTTTCAGAATTTGTAAAGCAGATGAAGGAATGATGATCTAGTACAGTTTGTAATGTATGTCCATACTTCTTATGCTTCCAACAGGAAGTATAATAAGTCGCATGGTCTGCTTTCTAAAAGCCTGGGGTCCAAGTTGAGGTCTGCGTGGCAGAAAGTACTGTCAGAATGTCCTTCAGAGGACAGGAGAGGAGACCAGAGGAGGTGAAAGGAGACCAGGGGAGAGGAGTTTTTCTATATTCCGTCACTTAAAAGCTACTTTTATTGCTGTTTTGCAACCATTACTGGGTGGCATTTGTCACTGACTTCTAATTTTGTACACATTTGCCTTCTCTCACCTCTTTGTGCCACTGTTTGCTAAAAGTCTCTCCCTTTACAGGCTTCTCTTTCCATCCCAGCTGGGGGATGCAGGGATGCAGGGATGGGGGATGTAGACGGAGGCTGTATGGAGCTGCTCTCTCCCTGAGGAGCCTCTTCTGCCAGCCCAGTGCCACAGATCAACAGTCAGCCAGCCAGCCGTGCACTGACCTCATCCCGCTCTCTCTCTCTCTCTCCCTCTATTTCTGTCTCCTTCTATCTCGCTCTCCCTTCCTGCCAGAGGCACTTGCTGTCCCCATGTCTCCTTCCTACGCCAACTGCCTGTCCTGCTACCAACGGTGCATGTCTGTCTGGCAACCCCTCTGCCTGCCTTTCTGTCTGCTGCTCTGCATGCCTGTCTCTCTCCCAGTCAGACTATCTATTATTCCTCCAGTCCTCCTGTCTGTCTGCTTTTGTGTCTGCGTCTCTGTCTGTGTGCATGGGTGCCTGCCTGTCCATCTGCCTGTCTGCCTGCCAGCCCTCTCTCAAGCCAATACCTCTCTACCGGAAAGCAGCCAGGCTGTCAGTGGCTCTGCCAATCTGCCTGACTATCTGCCTGTCTATTCGTCATCTGTTTGTGTCTCTATTTGCCTGCCTGCTTGTCTATCTGCCTGTTTACCTGTCTGCCCATCCATCTGTCTGTAATCTGTTTGTCTGTCTTCATTGAGGTGTCATGTAATCAATTTCAGGGAGGTGTCAAGAATAAAACCCAACTCTCATGTCTTAATATTTCTCAGTTTGACGCTACATGACGTTTGCACAATATGCCAACACACTGAAACCAAACTGTGTGGGCTAACAACTGGTAAAATGTTTATATTTGATTGTGAGGCCACCGGCAAAAGTCCCCAAAAGCGTCTTCAATATCTGCTAAATCTTTTTCTCTATAAATCTTGTATTCATACTATGAATACTACTTTGCCATTCCACAATGAAGAGCAGGTTTTCTGGGACCAAACGCTCCACAGTATGTCTCAGGGAATGATGCACCACAATTTGTGAGGGCTTCTTTCTTGGCAGACAACGACTTTTCATTCACTGTCTTTCCAAACAAGATGCCCGGAGCTCTCCTCTGTCTTCAGACGCTTAGTCATCAGTCCAAGTTCCTGCTAATAGTGTTCCTGCCTCATTCACAGCTCTCCGTGGTTTTAAGAAGATGTTTGCTGAATTGAAAAAAAGCTCTCTTCTCACACTATCATTTCTGTCCCTCTCTCTTCCTCTCTCACTCCCCTACGTGCTCCCCTATTCTTGTCTCAACAGGAGAGCGAGAGAGCGTTTGACTGGCTCCTCTCAACCAAAGGCTGTATTGCGCGCTCGCTCAGCAGTCAAGGACAACTCTAATAGCGGTAGAACAAAAGAAAAGGGGGAGAGGGAGAGGGGGAAAGAGAGACCGATGAAGGGAAACAAGCACACTGTGGCACAAGGATCTTTGAAATTGTACATATTGTGAAATAATAATAGTGTGTAATTCCCTTTTCAGTGGAGCTGACTTTGGCCCTGCACCACTGTCCACAGGTGGGGAGTATGAAAAAAAAAAAAGGAAATTTAAATCTACCTCTTCTACCTATTTTACATATCACACAGCTCAATAGGCAGTTCTCAGCGAGCGACTCACTACATTTTCCCCTGGGCATTGAGCACATACAGAGCCATATACAGTACATTCATTAAAGTGAATATGGTCCACGTTTTCCAAAACATGTCACCCTCAGTCTTCTGTCTATCCAAAGCATTCTACACTGCCACCATTTCTTTATAATGTTTTAATCATATCCTGTGTATTTCACACTCTTGGGGAATTTTTGGAACACTATTTTCCCGTATTTAATATTCTTTCTTTCTCTCTGTGCTGCTTTTTACCAGTTGTTTTATGGGAGCAATTCACTGTATTAAATCTTAAATAGATATTTTTTATGTAATTCTACAATATCGCATTCTCTTTGTAACACCTCTTCTCTATAGTATTAATATTCAATGTGACATCCCTTAAAAAAGTAAAAACAATAAACCATGCCGTTCTTCCTTTCTTCTCTCTGACACCTCAGTTTGTGTTTACAGTCACTCCCACATAAAGCACAGAGCTCGCTATGAGCACATTTAAATGCCTCTGCAGCTAGATAGCTAATCCCTGTTGTGGATTGGCCCAGTTAGTGGTCCCCAGCTTTTGGAAGGGAATGCTAAACTGGGGATGAAGTGGGAGGGGGGATGTGGGTATCTCTCTATTTATAATGGTAAACCTGGCCCATGTTTCTGCTGTGCTGATAGATGTTATCTGTGTCAGCCTTTGTTTCTTCCTCTCTCTCCTCCTCTTCCCCTGTGTTCCCTCTGTTCCTCCCTACACAGTCTGTCTCCTGCTCTCTCATTCTTATTCCCTGTCTTTTTTCTTGTTCTCCTCTGCTCCTCACTTCTCTCCTCCTTTTTCTTTCAATCCGTTGCCCAGATGCAGCAAAGGCAGCTGCGTTGTGTTTTAAAGTGTGCCTGGTTGAAACCACTGTGCCTGGCATCTGCTGTTGGCAGAAAATAATAACCAACCCCCACTACAGGCATCTATCTCCGTCTCTGTCTCTCTCTTCTGCTCTCCCTTGCCATCCCTCTGCCTTTTAATCCAATGAAATGAGATGAAAGACAACTGCCGTCCTTTTAGGGAGGAAAGGGTTAACCAGCTACCAAGCTCTTCTTCCAGCAAGCTCACTAATAACCACCAATTATTGAACTGCACATCAGTGTACAAGAAAAGAAAAAAAAACTCTCTATGTTAGTGAAGGCTTGTTAGCCCAAAGGTACGGTGCATACTGCGGCTAGCTAGCTAGCTAGCCAGTTTTTCAACTAGAGTACAGTCCAAATTAGGTCCCTACAGATTTGTAATGCCAATGTTTGTTAGACGTGATGTAGAAACCTCCTGATCAAGCTAACAAGCTAAACGTGCCGGGTGGCTGTCTGGAAGCCCATCTTATAACTGTCAACAAAGAGAATGACAACATAGTCAGCTAGCTAGGGATCTCATTTAAGCCAGCTAATCAGACACAGCCGTGCTTGGTGCTAAGGTGGAGCCCTCCTGAGACCAAAGAGTCGGAGTCGAGGGGAGCGTATCATCTGACTCTGCCAGGGAAGATGCACCCAAACATGGGGGCTGAGGGAGATGCAGGCAGGCTGTGGGAGTCGGGGCTGTAATTAGGTGCCCTGAGCTTGACGCCCACACGCCTCGAATAAGACGCCATCCATCCATCCCTTTCTCCCTCCCCTCTGCAAATATGCTCTCAGGCGCCTGGGCTCTGGTACACACAGACACACAGGTGCACATCACACACACACACACACGTATAGTGCACTGTAAATAATTATACTATATCTTCATCAAGCACACAGTAAGAGATGAACTCACCCACACAGCTATTTGCAAAAACAGACACAAAAAACTCATGATACATGTAACCGCACATAGCAATTAACAATTATTCAGAAGCAAAGCTGACAGTCTATACATGTATTCAGAAACAGCCTTTCACAAAGGGACTGAGTTAGTCAGAGGAATACAAGACTGACACTAATATTGTCCTTTAAAATAATTTATGATTGCTTTTAGCAACAGAAATGGTCTTTTTCTATCATTTTTTAACCAATCTCAGGTGACCGTGTAAACTAAACAAAATGTTTTCTGGGTGGAACTGCTATGTGCTTGAACATTGCACCACCTACTTTTTCTGACGATAGAACAGGAAAAACATATAAAAATATATGCCAATATAATTTCCGCTTTGAATAAAAATAGAAACCATAAATCAGTCCCAAAGCTGGATATCTCAACTGCAAGCCTGTCTCCCCATCTCCCCTGGTCCGTGAGAGCAGAACACACTGGTGCGCTGGCTTTTGACCACGGCAGTTTTAATCAGTCTTTTTCACACTTCATTGGGAATTCATTGCCGCCTTCCCCCTTCAAACATTGTTTGGGAGAGTTATCAGCGGCAGGCAGCATATCCGGTAATTATACATGCAAGGTAACGCTGGGAGCTGGGCTGAATATTTCAGCCAAATGCATGTGCTGCTGAGAGGCACTGGAGGGTACAGCTGCTTCATAATGCTGGGTCTGTAGCGGCCATGATTGAAGAATGGTGTCTGAGAATCACATCCAGAAAGTAGTCTTTTGCTAGATGTGTTGTGAAGTGCGATGAAACATTAAATTTAAAGCAACATGATTTGCATTACAATGAGCAATTTCATTACAATGGAAAGGTGTTCTTCTTTAATGTATATCTATCCAATGAATTAAAGCAGATTGCTGTGTTATAGATGCAAGCACACAGCAGATGGAGAGTGTGAGTGTTTCAGCACATTGCATATTTGAATGTGTTGCAGAGGCATGGTGCAAACACTACTAGAGACTAGATCGCTAAAAATTTTGATGGTTCAACGTGATTGTTTACTGTGTGAGTAAGAGGCCAGCTGTTAATAGGTTCTGAACACACAGCCAGCGAAAAACCACAAAGACACACACGCAGACACGCACACTGAAACCACCAGTCAGACACTAGAGGGTCCTCTAGGGAACATAGCAGCGGAGGCAACAGTGACTCATCCAAACGGTCACGGAACACACAAACACACACGCACACACATCCTCCATGGCAGCCAGGCTGTCAGATAGCATCACCACCCAGCCTATGGAGCACTGTTGACAGGTGTGGCCCGCCAGTCACGCACACACACACCAGCCAGCCACGTCCTCCAACCCCTCGCCTGACAGGAAACCACATGTGATAATGTACCCCATTCTGTGACTGTGTGTGCATGTGTGTTTGATAAAGAGAGGGACAAAGTCAGAAGCTGTATGTTTTGTCAGAGTGCACGCATATGTGTCTGGACTGTCCGCGCGTACATGTCTCTGTGTGGGTTTGTCTGCATCCATGCAGGGGTTTTATATAGTCTTTGTGTATGTAGATGTGCATATGATACATCAAGGCCAATCTGTGCAGTGCTACTATATGAACATGCTGCTGCAGCTGTGAGTACTGCGCAGAGAAGGATGGAAGCAGCTCAAGCGTGGCAGTAAAATCAATAGAATAATACCGAGCTTGACTAATTCGTTCACTATTGTTTGAGAGTGGAACGGTATAGAGGCATATGTCTCTGTATGCTTGATATAGGTTTATGTATTTTTCACAGAGGAAAGGGTATTTTAGAGTCGACACCTGGAACGGAAGAGGCACAGACACTGACATATGGACATGCTCATATATGTATTTACAGTATATTACATATATAGTGGATGTATGTGTGTAACAAATGAGTTCTGTTCTCTGTGAGTGCATTTCTGCCAGTGTATGTATGAATGAACAATTCAGAATGGAGCGCTCTTCACACACAACATCAGCTGTGCTGCTGCCCACAGGTACAAAGCTCTACACTGTTACCAAATTCACAGGAAACATGGCAAACTAGTACAGTATATAGCAAAGCAACAGACACAGCCTTCAGCATCTGTGAATTGATATATTATAAAAATGTGTGAAAGAGCGCTAAATCTTTATCATTGCTCTTTGCTCCATCCAAGTAAAAGGTCATGTGTTTGGAGCGTGAAACAATCGTATTCTTTCTTTGCATCTTTCCTTCCAAAGGCCAATGCAATGCATTCAAACACGCGAACAAATGGACACTCACATGTGGGCATCCACACGCAAACACTGGCCACCCACACCCAGGCACATTAACGCACATCATTCGGGCGTGCGTGCACACACACACACACACACACACACACACACACACACACACACACACACACACACATATACACTCACAAACGTCCACAACCCACTCTCTTGCCTCTAAGCAGTCTAGTCCAGTTACTACAAAGCCCACCAAGAGCTCTTTGCAGATCAAATAATCATGCCTTCCATCTGTTTCCATTTCTCTACATTAGCTTTGCGAAGGCACCCTACAGACCCCGTTAAGAAGCACCGCAGCAATGGGTAAAATAATGATTCCTCTCTCAACCCCCTACTCCTCATTATCTCCATCCAAAGCCAGTTCAACGACAGGGAGCAGATATGGGCCAATTGCATGCTCTGTCCTTACGCCGTTCTGTAATGTCATCTTGCTGTGATATTGTACAGGGCTTGCAATGTTATGGGCTTTTCATAGCATATAGTTATTTTGATGCTGTTATAATCTGAAATACACTTAAAGTCATAGCATAGGCTAGGTTTAAATCTTTCGTGAATCTTTTACATCCTAGCATTTTCCATTCTGTTCTCAGAATATATTCTATTAATATGAACTACCAAGTCTGACATACACTTGCTTAAAGGATTACAAGTTTTAAATAATAGGAAAAAATAAACTGTGCTATGAAAAAAATACAATTTAACCATCTCTCTTATGTAGTGAGGTGGGAAGCTGAGATCCAGTCTGTGAGAGTATGTGCCATCTCGCCATTGAGCTTAGTGCGGGGGGGTGGGGGGTGGGGATGTTTGGTCTCTGTTATGCAAGATGGAAATGAGTTTGCCACGCTTTGCTGTAGCCAAGCTATTTTGGAACGACTCACATCGGAAAACGCTGGGCCGAGCAGGAAAATTAGGTCACTTACACGAGCGGGGCAGGGCCTTCTTTCAGGGCGCAAGCCACGGTGAGTGCTAAGACTAAAGAACTAAAACGTGTAGCACTATTTATTCAGGGCAGGGAGTACACAGATTTGAGTAAAATGAACAAGATGCAGGAGCTTAACAGAAGCAAAGCAAAGAAGCGTTTTACAGAGACCTGGCAATGACCTGAATACATTGCAGCACGGGAAGGGAAGCAAGGATCCAGCTCTGTGTGCACAGCTTCAAATTTCCCCTGCATTTTGTAGCAGATCACACTACACACTGTGACTTTCTTGTCTGTATGCAGAGACCGATGCTGACACAGAAGGTCTGATTTATTATGCATGGGACTGTGGGGCGCAATTGGTGAGGGAGAATGAGAAACGATGGCATACTCCTTGTTAACAGTAAATATGTGATCCATCCCCCTCGTTAACCACTGAACTGAGATGAAGAAGGGAAGGCAAAACTTGCACTAACCCCCCTCCCGTTCACAGTTATATTTGAACTAATCATCCACTAGGACAGGGAAAATCCTGTTACAGAGGCCAGAATAACAATGAAACAGAGATGCACTGCAGTCAGACTCAGAGAGAGACAATGTGTGTATATTGTATGTGTGTGTGCAGAGAGAAAACAGAGACACGGGGTTAAGATAAAGGAAATGACAGAGGGAGAAGAGGAAGGACAGACTGGAGAGTGTATATGAGGACAGTCAGATCAACTACAATTGTGTGTGTGGCTGCGTAGGTGTGTGTGTTGGGGGAAGTTAGAAAGGCCCAGAGGTGCCTTGTCAGCGGTTTCAGGAGGCCATGTCTGAGGAGGGCTGCAGGTGGCAGGTGGATATGTCCTAGTTTGAGGAGTGGCATCTCTGTCTGCTAACACAGACTCACATCCACCTACAGGCAGACATACAAAGAAACAGGATGCATATTCATGCAACAAATGCACAAGGTTTGCTTACATGCTGACCTTTTCACTTTATTGCACATTCCTAGCCATTGAACTCCAAAATCCCAAGACGAAGCAGTGCACAGTGAATATTATTCCTCCTAGAACAGTGTTGTTTTCAACATACATGTGTTATTGTGTGTGTGCGTGTGTATATATATACAATTTTGAATCTCCCTCTACTACTCTACTACTTCTACTTTTGTATCAACAAATTTTTCTTATCTGTGATGACGCATTGAGATTGTATTCTCTCATCGGCGCACGACAGATTAACTGATAACTGGGCCTCTGTGACAAAATGTCACCCCACAATGAGGCTCCAGAAAACTGGACGGCAAACAAAGTGATTGATTCAACTAAAATGCACACAACAGATATCCACATTATCTGAACTAAAATGGCCTTTCCAATTCAAAAGACCATTCTGACACACTATAAAAAGGAACCAAATCACAAGTGAGTGCTTTTTTTGCCAGACACAATCCTTTCTGCATCTGGGTTTGATTTTCGGAGCTAGTCAAAGCTAGACATAAGTGCTAAGTGGTCAAAATTGAATCCAAATCATTGTTTCCCAAACAAAAGCTGTATGTTCACGAAACAAAGCTATTGATCTGCGCTGTGTTTTCCGGGAGTCTCTGTGGAAGTGTGTGTGTCTGTGTGTGTGTGTCAATATTTATGCATCTATGTCTGTTTATGTTCCAACTGTTCCAAGTGTTTTCCTCAACTTGCATATTTGCATGTGTGTGTACACATATGCCTTGCCCCATCCGTACATTGGGTACCACATGTGTGTAACTTTGTGTGTTTGTGTGTGTATGTGTGTTCGATGAGCCGTCTGTCCTAAAGAGGGGCTGTGCTGCTGTCATGCAATGACACCTCTCATTTGCTGCTGTCTTGTGAAGCGAAGCTGAAGGCAGAGGTCAGGCCACCCTCACAGAGACGCTGCGACTCAGAGCACATCATGTCTGCCTGCCTGCCTCCTAACGCTGCACTATAGGCCTCAGCCTGTCACGCACACACAAACACACACATGTACACACACACACACACACACACAGTCAAGCATAAAATAATCACAAATGCATTTATATGCATACACACAAACACAGACACATGCTTGCTCCAGCTCTACAAATCAGCTGCATTTATTTGAATTTCCAATTATGTCTGCTTCTTTTCCAACATGCCTCAAATATAGATATTCAGTACACACACAAAACGATGCCAATAATGAATGGGGTCATGAAAATTGACAGTTTCACTGTCTATAACAAGAACTAGTTGCAGATTAACATCTATCCTATCTTCCACATTACAGTGGCTATGGGAAAGAGAAAGAAGGATGACGCATGCATATGAGGATACCTGTAATGTGCCTGTTCAATGCAACGCTACCCTCAATAATCAACTCCTCTCTCAACACCCCCAGCCTCACCCCTCCTTACTCCTGTAGGGCGTTCATTCATCTTGACTGGTGTCACATGCCGTCATCAATTACCCATTAGACAGTGTAATATTCACCCAATATTGCCGGCGTGTGACTGGGAGATTTTAGAGTGATCAAAACCGACAAATCTGATTTACAGAGCGAGCATAAATAAGGGGATTGTGCCCTCCCTGATTGCCCTGTTGAATAATGGATGTCTGTTTGGTAATCATTTTCCAATATCTCAACACTTTCCCATAGACTGGCCTAGCAGAGTCCTTTATTTCTCTGTGTCTTTCTTTCTTTCTTTCTTTGCATCGTAACTGTGGACCAGAATATCCAGGATTTCCTTCAAGAGCCCAGCACTGACAGCAAAAAGAGGTATTTTACCCTAATTAAACTCTTTGACCCAAAAATCTGGGGCCTTACTTAACTCCTAGTAATGACGTTACAGTGGCAGCATCATTACTGTGGAGGCGGGTGTTGTTATGGCTGAAACATTTCCTTTTCTGATTCATTGATTATTATTTAGAGGAACAAAATGTCAACAGGCATGAATATCACTACTCATTTAATTGTAAAAGTTTGGAAGCTTACCAACCTACAGTTGAAAATAAAATATGACATCACATAAAAAACTAACAACTAAAACAGCTATGCCATGGTTTCAGCGACTGCAAAGTATTATTTATTTCTACCAAGCTGTGATGGTAGATAATAATTGTAAATTATAAATCCATATTCATGTTTTAGTGAATACTATGCATTCTTATAAATCTGTATGCACATTACATACATCACATTCATTTCTACTTCCAGCTACAGTTTGATCAGTGGGTGATCAGCTCACTAGATTTAGAATCTGATGACATGTAGAGGCAAAGTAAACATAAGGTATATCCCACCAGTGCATAAGATTGACTTGCTTGCTAGTCTATCTTCCCATTGTATCACTTATGCTTACGTAACCTTCAGTTCATACTAAATGTAGTTCTAAAACTAATTGTAATCGCATGACAACAACATAAGCAGTCTCAAGGTCAGAGCTTTGATGATATCGTAGCAGCACTCTAAACTGCTGCTCCTGAGCTCTTTGTAATATTCTTCAAGGCACAGTTGTCTCTAATGGGAAAAGGCCAAACCAGGTTATGAAAATTCTTATTTACAGCTAGCTGCCAGGCTGTGTGAAGTAGGTCACAGGAGCTCCTGAAATGGAGCGAACCTCGCTCACACCATTTAATACTTTTCTTTTGAATGCTTGCTGCCTTACAATGGCACTGGAGGGAAAGACACAAACACACTGTTTCCTCCTCCTCAGTAAGAGGCTTGACTCTACTGTTAAAATGTGTCTGCACGCTGTGGGAAAGTCCATTTTTTTACTGTGGCAAAACAGCAGAAATATGCAGCAACATCAAACTTGCAGTCGGTAAATATCACTATATTTTTAGCTATTACAGTAATACTACTTGTAATACTAGTTGTAAAGCCAGAAATGCTGACCAGCATATCCTCTATTTCAAAAAGTCTAACCATGAGAAGATGCAGTGCTGCACAGCCCAATTTTAGTCAGGAAGGTAACAGCAAATGATCTCAGTGGCCTACAGATCAGGCAGGTTAATATAATGCTACTATAGCCTTGTCAGGAGCAGCAGTTTGTGCTCATCATCATACACGGTGACATTTGCAACTTATACAGTATGTCAGACAGTTCTGGATAGGTGTGGGGCTAGCATCGTCCCCTAGGCTGATGGATGCCGGTGGGAGGATGTTATGCCACAAGGTGAAAATGTCCATTAATCAGCTGCACTTCCTCCACTGCCTTGGCTTTCCCATTACCAGTGCACTCCAAGCAACCTGATTGGTTTTTAATTGGCCTGCCTGCCAGGAGATAGATCACGTTTTCCTCGAGGAAAGGCACAAATGTGTGTCTATGCAATGGAGGGGCACCCGTGGTGGAATACCCACATTGAATCTATATACTATGTAGTCTGTGCAATCCACTACAATGCACCATTTATCTAAACCACAAGAGAGACAAACAATCAGATTTAGGTGGTTAACTCTGGATTGTTTCTAAAAAAACTTTGCTTTGACATGTCCAAAAACTACATGATTGTGCTATTTTCATAAACTGTTCATTGTCCTCTCATACTGAAACTATGTATTTAAAAGACAACTTAGCTATGATGGAAGAACTTCCATTGTATTGATTTTACTCACTGTACATACACATATTGGAGAACAAGCAACAGCAATTTTATTTACACTTATTTGGTCACACAAGTTTCCAAGGTTTTGAAGACAAGGACAGTTGTAGTGGCAATTTTCACTGCTGTGTTGCTGAATGAGGATATAAATGAATACTACATGTTGTCTTTTGTTAAGTAAAGCTACAAACCATGAATTTATGTCCGAGTGATATACCATAATTAATAGCCTGTAGAAGCAAGCGCAGCAGGAATGCGCGTGTGAAGGACAAGGAAGCAGCTACATCTTACACTGAGTAGATGTCAGTATTGACAATACGTCTGCTCAGATAGATCAATCTCTTCTGCACCCTAGCCTGACCATGTCACTGAGACAGATTGGAAGACCACATCGATTACGTATGGTATTTTCACAAAGGTTCCAAAAGATACACATTCTTTTTCTTGTGGTTCACAGTGCAACCGCAAGCTGATCTCTCTGGCCTGGTTACTAAAATGAATCATATTTGTGATGAAATGTTTAACAATTTATTCCAGCTGCTATCTAACCAAATTTGGGTTATGCTGTGATTACAGTATTGGCAAATAGCTATAGGCCAGTGCTTCAATACGTGCGCTGCAGTCTGACGTCAAGGGTAGATCACTCAGACGGCTCGTCTGCAAGCCTGTCTTAGCCTTCACTGCAGGGTTAGGGTCACCTGTTCTATACTGGGGACATAGGCTTGTGGTGCTTGAAGTAGTATACTCTACTCAGAGCTGCATCCAGTCCAGCATAGGCTGCTGATGGAACTTTTTCTGAGACATACCACTGCTTCTAAGTATGAGCAGGGATGCACTTCAAGTCATCTTCACCTAATTGTTAGTCAGATCCATTTTACTATCGCTAGTTAATGTCATAGTATTATTAACCTTGTACAATGTTGCATGGAATGCATTTAGGCACTGTGGTCTCTCTCCTAGGTTTAATGTCAGCAGCTGATTTCATTTCAAATGCAAGTGAAAAGAGGTCAAAAGTCTGGTGATCCCTCACTGGCACATTGTTAATATTTCATTATTTATATATATTTAAAATGTTTTAGTATAAAACGTAACCAGAATTTGTAGTAAAAAATGCTTTACATTACAAATGTGCACACTTACGTGCATGTTTGCAATTACCAAAACACCTTAACATGTTTTTTGAATATACGTACATGTTAATATGTAGTTAATTTTTCAATACATTATTTCCGTACATGAAGACACAGTGAAGGTGACCAGCAGATCACACGGACAATCTGAATGCAGAGTCATGCTATAACTTGTATGGCTCAGACATGCTAAGCATAATTTAGTGCATGTGGGAGTCAGCCGCTCAACATGGAGGCTAATATTAGCGAGCGGCTACCCCCCAACCCACTACTGTCGGTTGCATGAAGGGGATCCCCAGGAGGCTATTTGCTGCTCATTCATTAGGCTGCTGAGGAATAAGGGACATACAGTATCTCCCACGCAAGGCTGGAGAAAAGACCTTCACCCATTCATCCATTTGATTCTGTGGTCATACATATTTTTGCAGCATTTCTACATAGCTGCAGTTACATGGCACATTATAATTGAGATAATCTACACATCTATGGATAAATATACATTCATATTATTAATTCAGAACAATAATGAAATACTCAAGAACATACTGAACATAAAGCCAGGAAATAATAGTCACGCATTACAGTAACTGAGTACAGTGCATCTTATGACCTTACAGTCTATATTCAGCAACCCCATCAACACCCAATTTCCTCTCCCCTCCAGCTCCGACTAGACTGTTGTGATTATGAGGGGCTGGGTCCTTTTACTTTCATACCAGAGCGGGGGAGAGGAGAGAGAAAGAGAGTGAGAGAAAATGGGAAGGGTGGGGGGTTCCCGCAACGTTGGTCTCGGTAAGACCCAGGTAGCGTGCTTTCCCTCTATAATTTAATCACATTCAGCTGTCTCCCTGTCCTCGGCTCGCTCAGCAAAGCACATCAGGCACCGCGGTGGCACAAACGCGCGCACACACACACACACACACTGTCAGCTCACCAGCACAAGTCTACCCCTAACAAGCAAGACATCTCCTTCCTCTTGCAGCTTAAGGAACATCCCAAAGAACATGGCTTCACCTCATGCCAAGCAGCTTGTCTCGATCGCCTCAACAAAATGACACAAATGTAGAGATACACTGGACTGAAGGGAATTATACTAAATACAAGCACTACCATTCCGACTGTCTGACAAAACTATTACAAGCTGGAAATTGCGAGGAAACAAAATAGTATTTTTGACCCGTTTCTCTCTTTCTTAACTGAAATTAGACTAAATCTCTAAACAGTAACTTAAAATATTAAAGCTGATATTGTGCCAAGTAAACTTTTACTGCATGTACACACTCTACGTTTGTTTCTTTACATAAAAAAAAAAAATCTTCTTAGCCCAGGAAACACACTGGCACAATTCCACACAGTATCCCCAGATGTGTCCAACATTGTCTCATTTTGTTGACATGAGAAAGATGTTTTCTGACACACTTTGGGCAAGGGAGAGCAGACACAAGTAGCTCACTTTGTATCGGAGCTTTGTTTGTCTTGACAGAATGAAGCATGTTACAGTGCATCTGCCTTCTGCTGTGTGTATACAGTATATGCCACCCACGGGAGAACACACAGACACACACAACATCTGCATTGTTGTTTCTTCCACACAAACCAGAAAAATACTGTTTGTAGGATGAAATACAGACCGAAGGGACTGATGCGTGTGTTTTTCATGCATGCAACTCAGCCAAAGAGTTGAATATATTTGAAGTTGGGAAGCTCTCTTCCAACTTCATATTCTCTTCTTCCCTCCCTCAGTCTGTTCTGTCTCTATTTCCATTGCTTCTAATTGTTTTTTGACTGTCACAGCACGTACCTTTCAGACCTCACAGTGACAGCAAAGAGAACATCTCGCACAGACAGAAACTGATCTTTGTATTAGTAAAATAACAAATAGTAATAAAAAAGGCTATCTGAGGATGTGAATCCATGTATAATGAGTAATAATTCAGTATTTAACCACTAAAGTATCATGATAAGAAATGCACTGCAGCGTTATTCACAAAACTTACAGAACAAACTTTTTAAATGGGTACTCCTGAACGCTACTTCTGTTGTGCAATCTTCTTCATGAAATAAAAATAATTTGACATACTTCTAACTACACTGAAGAAAGAAAAAAAAGTTATTTTACGGAGTCAAAAGCAATACATTAAAAACGTAACACTAACCTTCCCAGAGCAACGGGAACCATAATAAACTAGCGGTCACTGCACCATAAGTTCACATAAATAAACCAAAATATGAACAACAGAACGTGAGAGCAACTACCACTATAAGAAAACTGTACAATTTCACATCTCTGTAAGATTACATATGCGTCTTAAACCTCCAATCAACAGACAAGCAAAGACATAAGATGTCAGAAGCAAGTACAAGTTACCTACCAACTGCAGTCTTCTCTTTAAACTTTTCCTCCTGCTCTCCACAATGCGCTCCTCTGCTATTTTCAGTCTTGCCTTTATTTCTTCTATTTCCTCCCTTATACTCTCCCAATTCACTTACTGTGCTCACTGCAAAGTTCTGCTGTCCTCCTGCATGCAAATCATTTTTACGACTTGAGAGATGACTGGGAATGAAAGAAGGAGGGAGAGCGACGGGAGAAAGGATGACAGAGGGGTGGAGGAGTGGAGATAATGGTTGGAAGGCAGACGACCAATGGGCCTGGAGCCTAATGGAAAAAGGGAATCAGGACACACCAATGAGGCGCAGCCTGGAGAGAGCGAGAAAGAGAGAGAGCGAGAGAGAGAGAGCAAGCAAGTGTAGGAAACAAGCAAGAGAAGCAGGGATGGCGAGAGCACAGTCGGAAGGAGACGGTGTAACGCAGACCGAGAGAGACACTGAGGGAGAGAGAAAGCACACAGAGAGAGCCCAGAGAAATAGAGAGAGAGGGAGAGAGAGGGAGAGGAGAGCTGTACATAGTGGCTGTGCACAGTAGATGGAGAGAGGCGAGAATCCCAAGCGAGATGGAGAGACTGTAGATCAGAGAGGAGCGAAAAAAGAAAGAAAAGCTCACGGAAAGAGAACAAGAAAGACAGGAAGAGGAAGAAAGAAAAGGATAGAAGGAAGGAGCTGACTTACCCGGGTACTGCTAGTGGCATCCTTCACACACCGCCTCGCAGACTCCACACACACATACACATGCACCCACCCCAGCGATAGAGGCGCACGCCGCGCTGCCGCTGAGACTAACCAATAGCAAAAACAACAAAGGAGAGGACTGCCAAAGCCGACTGGTATACCCTAAAGCAATTGTGCCTGTGTGTGTCTGTATATGTGCGTATATGTGTGTCAGGGAGAGAGGCTGGAAGTGTGTATGAGCATGTGTTTGTGCTGGGAGCAGACAATTGAAGGAAGCTAAAATGTTCTCTCTCCTTTCTTAGTCCTACAAGCTGAACTGCTTTCCTTGTCTATGTTCTCCTTCTATCTGTGTATCTCGCTCTCGCTGTACACTGCATGTATGTCCTCCAACACTCAATATGTTCTCACTCCCTCCCTTGCTCTCTCTCTGCCTGCTAATGTGCCCTCCCTTCCCCTTCTCCCTCTTATACATTTATTCAGGGCTGCAGACTGTCTGCTCCCACAGTCAGTTCTTCCCACGGGCCCTGGGTAGAGATGAAGGGAGGCAGGGAAAGGAAAGAAGAATAGAAGAGGGATGGGGATGAACGTGTGCCATGTGAAACATGTGCATTGCATTTATTTTAAATGGGAGTGATACAAAAAAAGAGCCTTTAAAAAGGCAAAATGAGCTCCATTCGTGGTTCAATGCCCATTCTTTGGCCTGGGATCGTTCAGAGAGCTGAGAGAGACACAAGATGAAAACTTAAAGGAAGTCTCTGGCTGATCGCTGGCTTGCTGTTAATTAACGCTTTCCCCCCATTCCAGGCTTTGAGGCTGGCTGAGCACCAGAATTAGGAGTGCAGAAGATGAATGATCATTGAAACAGGCTAGCTGTAGCCATGTGCCCAGCGATGAGCACTGCTCCCAAACAGGAGACAGTGTTTACAATATAATCATGCTCAAACCATAAAGAGGGTGACATTCATGTGCACCCTTGTGTGAATGAAAATGGGAATAACAACGTGATGATTTCCATATTTACCCAGATATGCAAACACAGAGAATGCTAATTTGATCCCTGAGACATCATCATAATTAGATTATAAATTAGGTTCATTTCTTACCGGACAAGAGGTGCTAATTCATTCACTCCCCCCCTCCCCCAGTGGGGTAGACTCAGCTGAAAATTCTGCAGCTCTCCTATAGGCAGAACACAATACTGAGGATTTTTCATATGACAGAGACAAGCAATAACATTTTCAAACAAATTCATGTTCACACATAAATATTCAGAATAACATTCAAATGGGCCAATGCTATGCTCCTTAAATCAAGACTAAACGTATATGAGGCACATTGTTTTGATGTGCCCACATAAAAGTAAACAAATCAAATGCCATGCTGCAGTATTTTACAGAACCAACAAGCACTGCTCTCTCCAACAATGCTGCCAGGCAGCTGAGGAAGGCATGATAAGTACTCTGGTGGGTTGGGACACAGATGCCTTGGGGGCGTTCAATATTACCAAATTCAAATTCTTATTTGGCTATGTTAATGCCAATCAAGCACAATTAATTTAGCCCACACTCTTTAAACAAATAAACAAAGGGGAAAATGTGCACAGCACCCACAGGAAAGTGCCGGTAATTTGAGGAATCGTCACACATGAGGAGTACTAGCCAGAAATCAATGTTTATGCAGTTATTGCATTATGATACTTGTGTATCAGGATACAACTGGAAATCTCAATATACAGCAGGGCAGTTAAAGCCTGGGTGTGAGTATGTTTTTGAGCAGTGGGTTCCCTCAGTTGAAAGTGATTACTGTGAGGGTGAGACTGTGGTTAACATGCCTGAAAGAATTCCATAGTTTACACAATTTGAGAATCTTTAATGTTCGATTTTTATAAACAGAAGTTGGGCAAGCAGTCGCCCCTGTTTCGTTTTTATTATTGCATTTTTCTTGTTTTCTTCTGGCTTTGTAGTTCATGTTAATATAACCTCCTTTCAACATAAATCCAGAAGAACTTCTCTTGTGGAAATGTTAATTTGTCAAACATAGCTAGCTACTAGTTGAAGATATTAGCAACGTTTTCGTTGCAAACTATTTAAAACTTACCGTAAAAACTAGCTTAACACGTAATGCCTTTGCAATTTTGCTATTGCGTTCAATAGAAAACGCAAACGTGTATTAGCTGTTGTACGAAAAGGGTTTGGCCATGAAAAAAGCTCTTTAACAATGGTAAAAGAAAGGCTATTATTTATTTTACTGTACTGTACTTTTTTTCTGGCCTGACTTACCTTTAAATGTCTTCGCTGAGAGGTTACACGATAGCTTCAGAAGACATTCGTTAAATTGAGAATAAACGTTAGCTAAATACTATCTGCTATCCAATTAAACTACTAATCAATGCTAATCAACCATGTTAGCGACCTGCCGTAAAGCGCAGTGTTGCCAGTCTTCAGTGTTGCTGTTCAAATGCGCACAAACTATTAGATTGATATTTATATATTTATTTATTTACCATTTTAACCTCCCAGATTGCTTCCGCTGGTGTCGCCTCTCATAAGAAACAACAACAACGACAACAAAAAACAATGCAGGCGAAGTATATAAATCAGACAGCAGCAAAGTGCTTCAGCCATTCATCACTCACGTCTGGCAACAACGAAGCTATTTGATGGCATCCACTAATAGAACCCTTCTCATCTCTGTGGAAAGCATTTAAGTCAAGTAATTAGAAAAGCCAACCCAGATTTCGTCTACCTGACCAGTTGTATTTTTACCCACAAAACAAAGCTCTAAACAAGTGGGCGTGAAACCGCCCGATCTGGCAACACGGTAGCGCCGCAGCAGCCCCAAGCCGAACAGTGTTAGGGGACAGCTCCCGGTGCTGAAGTCATCCTCACGCTTTACAGTCCTGGAGAGAGAGTGGTGGCGATGTAGACCAGAAGGAAAAGAAAGGAGTAAAACTTAGCCTGATACAGTCCAAAACTGACGTTTACTCATGCGAAGACTACATTATGCAGAATCATTCAGAACCGAGTTTCACACATTTTGTGAGCTGGACACATCTCTTACCCTAAAATTTGTTCCCTGCTTACTTATTGTATTGTTTAGACCATAACGTCTGGAGCAACACTTCTGGAAAACTTTAAAATGTGTACTCTCAGTAATAGCCTGTAGTTTTGTGTTACCGTCCCCCAAAACAGGAGCAATTTGTTGTTTGTTTTCAAAAATAAAGTGTCTTTGATGTATTTTTGTTGTATATTGCAATCTGCACTTTTAGTTTGACTTATCTCAACCACCTTTTGTAAGAATATATATATACGTGGACATTTTCGCACAATCTGCATACATTACTGGAGTACTGTTGCAACATTTATCCAGCAACGTGGAGTGAACTTCTACATTTGTTCAGGACCTTGGAAACACTTCCAAATCCAGGTCCACTTACTTACTTGTTCCGGAGCTTTTAACAACTTAGCATACTTAATGTGGCGTTGATGAGTGTGTGAAGGATTTTAAAACTAATTAAATGGGCTTTGAGTAGCAATTGTTTTGTCATCTGCTCTTAAAGAACAACTGCCAAGCTCAACTTTTACACGAGCCTCAAAAAAGTGCTAAAAACACCCAGAACTATTTAATTGTTAATCTTCCTGTTCAGTAAAAGTGAAAGCGGTCTTCGGCAGACGACAACTGTGTGTTTTAGTCAAGACTCCCAGAACAAGCAAATAAGTAAACTCAGACTTTGTACAGACAAATCCATCCTGTCTCTGATAATAAAATCTCCGACAAGTGGAGTGATTGAAGATATCAACAACTGGCATTTAGAAAGTTGCAAATCATTTTTCAAGTTAAACATTAGCATCAGTTCATCTTGGACCATTAAAGTTACCGTAAACACCTCCTTAAATTACACTCTCATCTGAAATGAAAGTGTTTTCCAGGGTGTTTAAATCACTTATTAAAGTAGCAGTCTTGAAGATCTGAATTTAATTGTTCAACTGATCATGTGTTGCAGGTGACCTAGGATGCCTATGCACTGGGTGTCTGTGGAGACATTCCTGTGCAAATTTCACAGTTTCGATGCAGTTACTGACATGCTCCCTTGCCTAGCAGACTTGTTCATGACTAGTGACATGAGAAGTGTGGTCCAAAAACACACCTGCAGTTCCTGCTTATCGCCAAAGAGATCTTTATGAAGTATGAAAAGCCATAACATTGCACCACATTTTCATTTAAGTGCATTTAAGTGCAATCCTTCAGCTTGATACATAGAAGGAGTCAGAGAAAGTGGGAAGGAAAGGAAGGGAAACCCGGAGCTGCAGTAGGGATGGACGGAGCATGGTAGAAGGATGTTGCTGAGGTTAGAGGTGTTGATGCTTCAGAGTGGAAGCAAAGCCGGCGCCAGGGAGCCAAAGGAGGGGGAGGAAGACAATCTGTGTGTTTTGGGACTTGAGATGATAGCGTGGGAGAAGGTGAAGGCTTGTTGTTCAGTGGGACTGAGGGAGAACGGCATGTGGGGTGAGGGGGAAGGAGAAGGGAAAAAGGAGAGGAGAGAAAGAGTGAACAGAAAGAGAAGTATAAGCGGGAAAGGTTGTATCACTGGCGTATTGGGAGTAAGAGAAAGGAGGAATAACAAGCTTCAGCCTACTTATGTACAGTATGGTGTGTGTCTATGTGTGTGTGTGTGTTAGAGAGGGAGACAGACTGGGGTCTTTGGAATAGGATGACAAATGTGGCAGACATGAAAGACCGGAGTACACACAAACCCACAGGGAGCCTCTTTACCTGCACACTCGCACATACACACCCAGTAACGGCACACACATGTGCACAACAGTGGCTTCAGGGGATAAACACACTGACACATACACAGAGTTTTTGTTTTGCTACATTTACGGGGGCCCTCGTTGAAAAAAGGGCAATTTAATTAAATAAATGCTTCAATTTATAAAATCATTTTCACCAACAACTCAACACCTTTCAGGCCGCAGCAATCTGCAGCACGGAGAAAAGGGTTTTTATTTTTTGTAATCTAAAACACATTTAACATTTTGAGTACAGATACAGACAGATTTCACAAAAACAGACGCATAAGGTGGTTTCTTTTTAAAAAGATTTTGCTGTGGCTCAGTAGGTAGAGCGGGGTTGTCCCCAAACCAGAGGGTTAGTGGTTTGATTCCCGTCACGTGGACCACATGCCGACATGTCCAAAAGCAGGACGCTGAACTAAGGGTTTCTCCCAGTGCTTGTCAGTGGTGTGTAAATGTGTGTGCTTGTGTGAACAAATTAGTTGACGTATCATTGTGAATGTAAGGCATTTTGAGAACCAAAAGCTAGTAAACTGCTCTCTAAATGCAAGACCGCTTACATTTTACTTGCGAAATATTTACATGAGATACGGGATAACAAATAATGAACTGTATTTGCACATTTTTTGATTACTTTAGACAATGAAACATTCAGCAAGAGCTACTGGAAAATAAAACAGTTCATATTTGGTCTATATTCATGTGGGAGTCAGATACGGGACAACTGAATGCTAATGTTGCTCTGTATCTGCTGGATGTGCATGTAGACAACTGTTCGCTTATGCATCTGCCAACAACTTTGTAAGTTATGTCACTTGCTGTGTTTAAGGCTTGTTCATTGACCCCTAAAAAAAATAATAAAAAATATATACATACATATAAAAGAAGAGTGTTTTCATTTCAAACCACAGCAACCTTGAAGAAGTGTAACTGCCCGGAAATGTAAACACAACCTCGCTCTTAGGCCGACAATGCAAAGTAAGAGTTTACATACACATTGTTGTAAAGTAAAATTTGCACACATGCACGTAATTACCACATGCAGTAATGATAGCGGGTACATACAGATACATGCACGCACGCGCGCACACACACGCGCACACACAGGCAGATGCTTATGTAAATTCAAAATCATCCACATGAGAACAAAGGCAAGGCAAAGAGGGCATACATAAACATCACGCCCATGCATTATGCAGGCACACGCACACATCCGAGCTCCCATAGACACTCAAACACACACATACACCCCATTTACCTCATTCATAGAGGTAAGACCACGCATCATTTCACCCTCTCACTCTCTTTCTCTTTCTCTCTAGTCCCCAAATCCATGGCATATGACCTTCTGTGGGACAGATAAAGAATGTGCTTATCAGTCATGCAAATGAGGCTGAATTCATTTTCCACAACAGATGGCCCCATAGATAATGATGATGGAGGAGAGAAAATTAAATGTCTCTCGCTCGGTGACCATGGCAACCGCGCCTCTGCGGCGTAATATCAATAATAAGTGTGCCGCATAATAAGGTTGTCAGTCCTGTGAATCAAAACCTCTCATGATGGGATAGGCCAAGGTAGGAAGATGAAGTCTCTTGGAAAGTTTGGCTGACTCTGTAGGGCACGGTGGGAGGTCTTCTGAAGCTGCACCACAGTGACGCTGAAAAGAAACTTTTGATGCATAGTACTATACTCCTTTCCAATAAGTCAGCTTTTGTACTGGGATTTTAAGCTGTGATTCACCGCTTAATAATGTTTTTAAAGCTGTATTTACTAAAGCTTAACAAAGACACCTATCTCTCTAGGTGGTTTATATCTTTTATATCTAGCTCCAATTTATTGTCTGTTTTGCCTGTTTACATCTTCTTCTTTAATTTACCAGTATGAAAACTCCACTGAAGTATTACATGACTGGAAAATTTTACAGCCTGGACCAATATCTGTTTTTAAACACTGTTTTTCAACATTTACAGGTGCAGAATGACAGATTTGGGAAATACAAGAAGACTGATATTGTCTGTCTGGCTGTTCAGTGGATGTGCAACTTACATGAGAGATTTCTTGTGGTTTAGCTTCCATCTGCTCACTGGTTTTAATGGGTGGGGCTCAAAGGTGATGTCACAAAAGCGTGAAAGCCCCACTGGTGGTAAAATGAGCACTGCCATCTTCCACTGGCGAAGCCATTGGCAGCCCGAGTCTGTGCAGCGCTGACCTGAGGTGGTTCCATAGCACTCAAAAACACCAATTTATGGGGATGTTGATGTAGTTGTAGATATAAGTGGTATGTGGCTAGATGCCTAGACAATTAGCAGTTCAATAGGGGGCAGATCAAGTGGGGGCACAGAATGAACATTTGGTGTTGAAACATGAGCATGTAAAGTATTTTGGTGGTTAGACTCCAACTCCAACTGATCCCAGATGAAGAATGAAGATATCCTGGAGTCTAGTGGTGCTGGAGCAGCACATAAACCTCTGATAAAGATTCACAGGATGACCAAGAGATGCACAATCTCTTCCAGTCTTTTTCCTGAACGAAGAGTAAAAGAATATTTAGAATATTTAAAAATGCAGGCAATATGGACTGATAGGCTTATAGAAGGCAGGCAAATAGATCATGGAGCAAGAGTGGGGATACATATTCAGAAAAACATGATTTCAACAGTGTAGGAAACTGGAAGAGATGAGGGGGCAGATCTTTCCAGTTGAACTTTCACCTAACCTTATTTCTATTTTTATTTTTATTTTTTTGATAGTCATGACTGTAGCAGTTGTCTAGTCTATGTAAAGTTCTGGGTGTGGTCGGTCAGGAAGTGGACCTTGACAATATCTCCTCCTCATCAATCATTGTGAAGATGATGAAATACCATCACAATATAGGATGCCTGTGTATATTTTGGCTTCAGTAGGTGCAAGTTGTGAAATATTATGCACCTTTATACCTACTGTGTTCAGATTGCTTAGTAACTATTTTGACAATATGATGATTTTCATTGATATTTTCAAACACCAAGTTATATGAACCTGAGTGCACCTCATCTCGTTTAAGCATATCAGATGATGTGGGTTTGTGTAGTGAGGGAGGAGGATATAAGGAGAGAGATCACCGCCCTATATCAAGGTTTTTATGGGGCAAAATGGGTCAAAACAAGAGATGTTGACAATTGTATGAAGTCTTTCAGAGGGATGCATGACTGTTCAGATTGCAAAAAATTGGGGGCGTGATCACAAAACGTTTTGTCGTAAATAGACAACAGGGTTGCAAGAAACGTGTTGAGAAAGAAAGATTTGAGAAGAATCATACGTGAAGCTACCGCTATCCTCCAGTGCTGTCATATTCCACAACTGCAGCCTACCTGGACAAGGTGTTCAGCCCTCAGAGACATGGCCAAGGTAAGGGACGGCTGAAACCCGACCACCACTGAACTAGACACATAAGTTAAAACGTCAAGACTGGGCCAAGAATAATATGAAGACAAAATTTTAAAGGTTTTATGGACTGATGAGACGAGATCCTTGACAGATCAGATGGATGGTGCCCGTGGCTGGATCAGCAACGAACAGAGCTCCACTTGGCTCAGGTACCACCAAAGCAAAGGTGGGGCAATGGTACGGGCTGGTATTATTAAAGATGAGCTAGTTGGACCTTTTCAGATTGAAGATGGGTTCGAAGTCAACTCAGTTTTTAGAAGACTTTATCTTCAAGCAGCGCTACAGGAAAATGTCTGCATCTTTCAAGAAGCCCATGATTTTTATGCAGGACAATGCTCCATCACATGTATTGACGTACTCCACTACATGGCTAGCCAGTAAAGGTCTTAAAGATGAAAAAATAATGACACAGCCCCCTTCCTCGCTGTTACTTTATCCCTACTGGGCCCTTCTTAAATGAGAGATTGAGATGGAAATTAATGTGGCTACGTTTTTGTTTTTCGTTTGGTTGCATAATAATTCTGCACACGAATAGATGCCCAATAATCATGCCCACATAGATGTTCTGCTTAGAAAGCCAAAATCTCATTTTCACTTTCTTAAATATTCAGGTTTGAGACTTATTAACATCTCTGAATGGCTGAGAGCTGTTGTTGTTCAATAATAATAAAAGGAATCCTCAAAAATACAACTTTGCGCTACTAACTGTGCACACAGTGTACAGTTTAAGGTGAAATCTATGATCATTAAACTAGTTTGGACCTGGCTGGGGTTTGCCAAGCTGCTGTCTGATCTAACCACACGCACACAGGTCAAATTAAACACTTAGCTGCATTCCCTGAAACTTTGAATCCATAATATTTAAGGATGTTTTTCTCCAACTTTTAAATTTAATTGTCGCTTATCTTGTCATGAATATTTCATGTTAGATATGCTGATGACTTCTGGGGTCATTTGATGCCACTACTTATAGCATAAATGTTTTATACAGAATGCCTTAGTGAAATGGTACCATTTGTCCTGCTGAGAGAGGTTTATGAACACACTGTGTCGCCAGCGTTGAGGTACTGTTGAATTCTGTGATTTCTAAATGAAATAATAGTTCTCCTTAGTAGCAATTATCAACAGAACCTGCAAAAATAATAAATGAAGTTTTGGGGTTTAACTTCTACAGTAAAGGACTGAAATATGAATCGGTCTCAGTTCTCATTACTAAATTTAATAGCTACACACTCAAGGGAAAATTGAAAAATCCTAGAGTTAAGGCAGCCAGACCTGCTTTTATCCTTTCAGGCAGATCAGAACCTTCTCTAGCGTTGTACATTTCTATGCGCTGCTCTTGAATGTGTGCATCACTTTTGAATTGGCAAGCACGGTTTGATAGGGCAAATACATAGCTGCAACTTCTGTTCGATCTAGTTTGTTGCATTTTTTTCCCCACGCAAAAGGTTGTGTGCCATCAAGCGATCCCACAAGCCCTCCTTCAAGAACAATGGCTAAATTTGTGAAAAAAAAAATAAATAATAATAATAATAATCAGCTGATTTGGAGCCAC
This sequence comes from Planiliza haematocheilus, assembly GCA_005024645.1. Taxonomy (NCBI): domain Eukaryota; kingdom Metazoa; phylum Chordata; class Actinopteri; order Mugiliformes; family Mugilidae; genus Planiliza; species Planiliza haematocheilus. The sequence continues at coordinate 559,120 of SRSE01000631.1, read as the reverse complement.
GCAGATAAAGAGATTGTTCACTGCACAGAGCACTGGAGCCTGAGTCTCCTTTGCGCCACGGTTTGCCTAATTACTGAGCTGATTTATTTGCTCCATTATTTAATCTTGAGCCCCAGCAACACTGGTCCTGATGAAAACAGTGATTATTGGCCAAGTATGGGCCTGCATGGGGAATTGAACTTTCATTGTTCAGTATTAGGGAAGAGAGGAATTGTGTAAAAGTTGCAGAGAGATGCAGATTTTCACAGGAAGGTAATTCACATCCTCCATGAATTGACCTTTGGGGCTATTTTCAGCATCATCTGTCTCTTTATTGACCAGTTGCTCAGTTACACGTAGTTGCTTCAGCAACCTGCTCGAACGTTCTCAAAGCTAAAATACCCAACGGTTGCTCTATTGCCTTGACTACGCTGGAGCATACCTGTTTTGTCTGAGCTACTTACACACACCCAGAAACACACAGCAGTCAATGACCCACTGCGTCTCCTGTTGCTGCAAGATTGCTTTAATGGGACCTCTCTTAGCGGATTCTTTATGTACGTACATAAAACATCAACACGTCAACAAAGCACTGGTGTCAGGTGCTGCTGTCTTTACTTTACTGCTGTCAGCACTGATGGATTTTGGTGTTTTTCAGAAAAGAAGTGAAACTCTAATTCATGTACTGTATATCTGCTGACTGTAGAGCCCACTGAGTTTATCTGCACCCTTCTGATCATGAAACCAGCACGTCTCTGTGCCAGTGTTAGAAATGACTCAAAATTAGTCGGAGGAGATTCACAGATCCTTTGTACACGTACTACGGAATGCCACAACAGGCCATCATTTTCTTTTGTCTGTAGCGCTGGTAGAGCGTCTGACTCCTCAGCCTCAGCTCACACAGTAACTCAGCCTAACAAGCCCAGGGCCACATTCAAGCCAGCTTCAGTCCAGCATGAAAACAACAGAAGCCTCATTTATTTGAATGGAGCCAGTCAGGGGTGCTAAAGCAGTGGTCTCTGGCCAAAAAGTTGAATCTGCCATCTATGCTTGTAGAATCCTGTTTTTATGGTTTGCAAGGCTTTATTATCCTACTACTACTTTAAACCACAGAGCCCCACCAATATGGCTTCTTGGACTGTGTCAGTCCTCGCTGATCAAGGTCTGAATCCTGCTAAAAGTTTACAGTTGTTTGCATTACTATAACATTTGTGCTAAATCCTAATATAGGTATGCTTTTTGGACAATATAGAGTGGTGAAAGCATGTAAAATGTCAATACAAAAACAAGGACAATGAGGAGGAAGAGGTGAAAAAAACGCCTGAATTAAAAGTAATGGATTAAAGCAACAATAAGAAGTCATAACGAAAAGAGCAACTCTCAAACTGAACTGAATGCAGAAGAATAAAAACGTGCGTTAAGACAGGCAGTGTCTGGGCCAGCCTAATGAGCTGAGGCACAATATTCCAGAGTTTGGGGGCTGCAGCTGGGAAAGCATGATCTCGTACTTCAGCCTTGTTCTTGGGACAACCGCAACATGGTGGTCAGCAGACCTAAGTGACCTTAATGGGACATGTTTAAAATCAATGAAGGGAGGCCAGGACGAGCAGATGTGCTCTCATTTACGTGTTCTTGTTAAAAGAGAAGCTGCAGTGTTTCCATCAACTGCAACCATGACGGAGATCAGCACAGAGGGCATTTAAGACAGTTAAGACAAGATGAGATAAAGACATGAAGGACCATTTCATTTTGGATAGAAAAACGACTTGAATATCAATAAAAAGCTGGAAAGAATGGACTTGACCATAGAATTGATCTGCTTCTCCTATTTAAAATCACTGTCCAGAGCCTTATAATAATCCATGAGTCATACTTCTGGCCTTCTGATGCACCTCCAATAAGTCCAGCATTTATTTATTTATGCTGTTTTCGTTCTCCCTGATTTCTGGCTCTTCAGCTGCCAATGCCATTTGGTGCTCCTAAATTCTAGGAGCATTTTAACCAAAAACAATGCTCTGGGAGGGGTGAGAGTGAGGGGGAAAAATGAGCTGAAATTCTTCATGGAGGTCCATAGAGCTGATAAGAGCTGCAGACTCATGTGATGCTTTTCTGCAGGTACATCACTAGAAATGATTTTTGTTTTAAAACACCGTTTTCACATTGTCAATTGACACTGGGTCATTAAAAAAATAGCTGCTTTTAAATATTTCCAAGCACGCTGACTGTGATGTCACACTATGACAATTACAGTGACAGTTTCCGATATCTAGCTGCTCTTGTGCCTGACTTGCTCTTGCCACCCTTTTCACAGTTGCTCTTTGTCTGGTTTCAGGAGAACTCAACAATAATACAATCACAGAGGGAAGCTGTATTTGCACCCTTAGAATGAATCAGGTTCTGTAATATGGCCTGCAGTGACGGCATCTATTCCGGCGGCAGGGAGCAATGATTGTGGAAATCACACACGACAAAGTTTTCAGCTAATGATTCACTGGAGCTGCCATTACACCGCCACCTCCATCTTTAATAGCTAAGAAGAGCTGGAGGCTTCTTTTTTGTCTTTCTCCCAATATAAACCCATGGATGGAGGGAAAAGACTGGATGACTCATCAGATGATGTTTCATTGCTCAGGCTCCTTCAGCTGGTTGCACATATTTGTGCAAAGGCTAAAGATGTCAGCGAGAGTCACGAAGTTAAGCCACAGTATTAAAACCGATTTATTTGGAAGGAAAACTCCAGTAAAAGAGAAATGTACATTTTCATATTATGTCTTTGCAAAAACCAATGTGTGCTAAAATTAGCATAGCATGTCAAATCAGAGCCACATTTTTGTTCATTTACAATTTACTATTCATATTTCTTTTCCACGTAATGTTCAGTAAAGCATGTGATTGGCTTCATTGTTATTATTGCAATGATGCTGTTCTCTTGGTTCCTACTACTCTTGTGGGTAGATGATAACCTCACCAAAAGAGATCAAGTTTCAATAAACCATTTTTTTTTCCGAAACAGGCATTAATTAATTTCAGAACAGAAACAAACAGCTTTTTTATCACCTCTTAGAGTGGCTTTAAATAATTTGTTTATGGCAACAATTAATTATGGTGGGAAACAATAAACAAGAGCCTAAGGTTTATTATCCTTGTGGTCAGAATCATGGCTCCACACTGTTGCTCTGTAAACACAGGTTATAACATGTCAATGTTGCACTGACGAAATTACCAAACTGCTCAAAAGTCATTCATTCATTCAATCATTCATCTTCTGTAACCGTTCATCCTGTGAAGGGTCGACGGGGGCTGGAGCCTATCCCAGCTGTCATTGGACAAAACGTGGTTACACCCTGGACAGGTCTCCAGTCCATCACAGGGCTAACACAGAGAGACAGACAACCATTCACACCTACGGCCAATTTAGAATCACCAATGAACCTAACTAGCATGTCTTTGGATGGTGGGAGGAAGCTGGAGAACCTGGAGAGAACTCACGCAAACACAGGGAGAACATGTAAACTCCACACAGAAAGGACCCAGTCGGCCTTGATTCAAACCCAGAACCTTCTTGCTAACCACCATTCCACTGTGCCACCCACTGCTCACAATGTCAGTTTAACTTTCACAGCTCCCTCTAGTGGATGTGGTAAACATGAGCTGATAAAAGGAGAGGCAGCGTAAAAGACCCACAAAGTCAACAGGAAAAAAAAAAAAAAGAGCTCAAGGTGGATGGATGGGTTGATAAAACAGTGGACTGTCACATTACTATTCGTCTCCATTTTGCAACAGATAATCAACGTTTTTACCATTTCAAACTTAACCATGTGTTGTCATTACCATGGCAACAAATTTCCTGTATTTTAACCTCAACCCTGATCTTTTCCCTATTATTTATGTGTCTAAATAAAACAAAATAGAGCCAGAGATCATTTAAGCAATATTTCTTCTGCCAGTAGAGCCTTTATAGTCCTAGAGTAAAACCTTTCCTTGAAGTATGGCTGTCCCAATAATTTTAGGCAATTTGAGCCAAGCTTCAAATCACCCAGATAGTTTAGACAGACTCTCGTACTAGAGGATTTTTTTTTCTAACTGTTGATACTGCAATGCAAATTATATTGAGTGGATTCCACTATCATGTAGTTGTCATTGGAACAGACAGATAGCTAGCCTTCAGAAATGTCTAAAGACATTATAAACATTAACTATGCCCTCTAAGCTACGGATATTCACAAAGTGTATAGTTTGTCGTTTAATAATACATGTTTGTGTTATGTTGCCATCTAGTGCTTACCAGTGGTATTACTACCTATGTGTAACCTGAAAACTAACTGGTCAGTTAGTGCTCCAATCACAACTAAATGTTTCACTACAGGCCAGAAACATATTTGGTTTAACCTGGCCATGGTTCTTCTTCGGTGGCTGTCATGTTCGGCAACTGTTTTGAAAAGTCTGTTAATTAATGTTACATGGGGATACATACGTTTTCTAAGGTCTAATCTCTCTGGCGCGCCCTCTAGTGGACCCCAGTATTTCTACATTTCTAAACCAAAGTGTTGTATTTCTTCGGATGTAGAGTTTTTCACTGTTCATTTTTGGACTGTAAAACAAAAACGAAAGGATAGAGAAGCATTAAGATGATCAGAACTATAGAGCCGGTTGATAATTCTCTGTGGGTACATAACTACAAGTTACAAATAGTCATATGATCCATAGTTGGTATACATTATTACAAGTGTACTTATGCATCTTTAGTTGTTGATTCTTATTTTGTGATGGTTGTTTGTCTGTTTTTCACTATTGCATCTCTTTATTGCCTCAGATTAATCTGAAAACTTTGGTCATTGGAGTCTAAAGTCCCTGTCATGTAGTCATTTAGTCAGCTGTTGGTATGTATTGTCATGTGCTTTTTACCACATTATCTAACCCCATTTCTGCCTTTGCCTGGTTGGTCTACTGCCTCATCATCTCTCTCTCTCTCACTCTCTCTCCTTTAGCCTCATCATGCACTCTCGCCCCCTCTTTTCCTCTGTGTCTACCAGCCAGACGCTCTCAATATAGCTCTGCTCATAAACACAGAGACAAAGAGAGAGGGAGGCAAGGAGAGAGAGAGCAAGAGAGAGAGAGAGAGAGAGAGAGAAAGACTCCTGTGACAGTAATAAAAATGAGTGAGGGACAGGGGGGAGATGGAGATGGGGTGAATGAGTGGGAGGAGAGGAGGGAGGAGAGGACGTGTTCATGTAGAGCAGTTTGTGTGTGTGTGTGTGTGCGCGTGTGTGTGTGTGTGTGTGTGTGTATATATATATGCATACGTGTGATAGAGAGAGCAAGGGGCTCGGGGAGATGAATCAAGCAAAGCAGAAAGATAAGTCAATGAGCAAGACAGTGGGAGAGAGAAAAGAAAGATGGGAGAGGGGGGGAATCAAGAAATGACGCAAGACAGCGGGAGAGAGGAAGCTGAGAAAATGAGAAAGGGAGACAAAAAAAGAGACTGGTGTGAAGCGTTAAAATAGAAGGAGGAGAGGGCTGCGGTGAGAGAGGCTGAGGGAGGAAGAGAGAGAGAGGAAGGAGAGCAAGAAGATATCCGAGCTTTGCAGTGAGGTAGCTTTGAAGGCCAGACTGTCCTAGTTTAACCACTCATGTAAATAATGAATCGTGTGGCTGGAGGGACCCCACACGCACGCACACACACCCACACACCCTACCTGGTTGGCAGACAAGCTTTGGCAGTACGCAGGACAGGCCATAAACCAAACAGTGATTAATCCACTATTCATGCATTTTAAAGATCCCCTGATCAATATTTTTTATGTCAGCAGCAGTTTTCTGCCAAAAAAATATGGTGGGGGAAAGAAAAAACAAAACCATAACTTTAAATGAAGACTCACTGTACGAGTAAAAAATAAGGTTCACATCATATCAAGTTTATAAAAAGCTAACTTTGTAAATATCTGTTTCCCGTGGAGGACATAAAATTTATTTAAAGGAACCCTTAAAGTGATAAACTAGCAACACTGTGCAGCAGTGTTGAGTATGGATCCCTTTTTTGTTTTAAGAAGGAATCTAATGCATGATGCGACACAATACTTTATCCCATCAGATTCTTGGGGCTCTGTTTCAGTCTTCCTGATGGAAATATGTGGCCCATCACGCTGCTGCTACTATAGTACCACTAAAAAAAATCAGTTGCTTACCTTGTCTACTTCCTGTTCAGAACAGGGAACGTACACTGGTTATCGTCACATGTTTGCGCTGGTAGGCTGCCCCGATAATGAGGCTAGTAAGACTGAACTCAGACATTAAAGTTGCACGCCACAACACTAAAACAGTGAGTCAAAAGTCTAAATAATTCTGAAAAAGCTGAGGGGCAACCGTGCAGAGATAAAAGAGATGTAAAGTTTCTTTGTGTATTCATCCCTCTAGGTTGCTTTCCCCGTAGTCATTTGATCCATGTTTAATGTAAAATATTGATTAGCCCAGCTTTAAAATGCAAAGCGTGTTTTGGATGCTGACACAGTTATCATCCCCTGCAAGTGCTTGTGATATTCTGGGTCCGAATCTAGTTTGGACGCTTTCATTTTCCTTCCCCTAATTTTCATCTGCTAGATCTGTCCAAAAAGAGAAAAAAGTAAATTGCAAATTGATTCACAAGTTTACAGAGTTCAGTTACATGGCAATACTCCCACTGGAGTAAATAAAAAAAATATTCAAATCTTATTTATGTTACAATTAAAAATGACTGCCCTAAAAATTTAACAAGAGTCTGACCATGACTGTCTTATGAAACGCACAGAATTTCTGGTTTCTGTATGCATCATGTTGATATCTCTCTTTATTTAGCCAATCACCCCCATCTCGCCATTAACCTTGAGCTCCTAGGCATGCAAGACGGGAAGGTGTGAATGGCTGCATGAGTGGGAGAGAAAGATGGAGCGAGAGCGAAAGACGGAACACAACATTGTAATTACTAGCTACATGCTGGCTGGCAATCATAGCCTCTCTCCTTCTCACTTGTGTTTCCTCCCTTGCTCCTCCCTCCATCCTCATCTCCTGCAGACCTCCGACATCTCTTCCGCTCTTCCTCTCTCTCCGTCGCCCTCGCGGGGGGTTTGAGCAGGCGGGGTGCAGCTTTTGGCATGGGGCCCTGCTGGGCTACTATCGATGTGGATACATACTTCAGCTATCAGACATCTACTTAGTCTTTTGCACAGAAAATTGCAGAGACTGAGGGCTGCAGAGCTGGGAATAATTACAGCCATCATTGTCCCTGACTATGTATAGGATGGCTCAGAATTTGCAGCCTTAGGAACCTGCAGGTATAGTGTAGTGTCTCCTCTGCTAATGTTAATAGGGCCCATATTAAGGCATTGTTATGTCTGTGTTGGAGGAAAGGCAGGCAATATAATAGTGGCAGGAAGGACTGCCAAGGGCATAATGTATATTTTTACCTCAGGCCCTGTGTATGTACATTAGTCTAATTTATTTGCCGCTGCTAATAACCTCTGATTTTAGGAATGAATGAACAGATGAGCTCAGTACTTCCTAGGCCTGTAGAAGACACCAGACTTTTTAAACTGCTGTTATGCAAATGTATTTCTAATCTCAATCGTTGAACTAGATTTAGTACAGCTCTAATTTTTTTTTTTTTTTTTTTTTTTTTTTTAAAGGCACTGATAGCTTGATCATCGTGTCATGCCTTCTGGTTGGGACCATGGGACCTATTATTGCAAAAAACATGTAAGTCAAGTAGTCAAAGACAAGAGACAAATCATTTTTCTACTGCACATTACAAACGTGCAATTGAACTGAAGTTTGAGATAAGTTGCACTTTGTTGTAATGATGATAAGGCGCTATTTAGTTTTGTGATATTATGCCCTGTACTCAGGATTTCTCCTTCTTGCACCAAGAACCTATTATAAGAGGTGAAAACCAATACTATCTAACTGTACCTCTATGTCTCAATCTCTTGTGGCTCTGGGTGACTAAAAAAACTTTGACATCAGTTACTTGAAGTTTAATTGCATAATCTTTCTAATTACATTTTTTTCACAGTCTCATACATCAACAATATTGCACAAAAATGAGACTGTCTTGACTAAAATGGAGTTGGAAAGAATTTCAAAATTAGGCTTAGGTGTTTTTTTGTTATTGTTTTTGATATCAGTTGGTCTACCAGCTGATTATCATTGTAATCTATAGAAATGTATTTAATATTTAAAATGAGATGGTAAAATGTGCAAGATAACCTTGTAATTCAACATGAAGCAACGCGGGACAAAGAGGATAACATCATTCAAGAGACCCCTGCAACCAAATCTAAAGGAATACATCTTATCCAGTAGTTTAATCTCTATCAGGGGAGTGGAAAGAGTAGTGACTAGTGGCCCTCGAGGGTGCATGGTGTCAGATCTTCTATATCCTATGCATTTCAAAGTCTGCCACACTGTGCATACCTCTGCTTAGGAATTCTTGCACTTGCTCTTCTGAGGAGGGCCAGTGCCCAGAAGTGGAGCTTTTTCCAAATTATCGTTGACATCCAAACCTCTGCACTGGTGCCAAGAGTCTGATCTGCTCTGTCTGTGTTAGTGTACAGAGTGATGCCACCGTTACAAACACAAAGCCACTAGAGGCTCGCAGTCTGCTGTAGCAGCTTTAACTGAGGTTAGATCTAATAATAACTAATATTAATACCAACTAATAATAATAATGACTTTTATTTGTGGACGACTTTCAGAGCACTCAAGGTCACTTTACATAAAGACATCATAAGAATAAAACACACAATGCCAATAAAAATGAAGGCAGATTTAGAAAGTATAACGGCAGGTTAAATGGTGTAAACCATTATTAAAAAATGAGTTCCGAGTCTATGTTTGGGAAGTCAGGTGGGAGAATGTTCCAAAGGCGTGGAGCTGAGTGACTGAATACTCTGAAATCCATGATAGACAGTCGGGCAGGTGGTGCAATAAGTTGGGTGGCTGAGGAGGCTGAGAGTACGGGAGGATGTGTATAATTGGAGAAGTTCAGACAGATATGATGGAGCTCGGTTGTGAAGGGCCTTGAAGGTAAGTAGCAGGATCTTGTACTCAATACGGGATTTTATTGGAAGCCAGTGGAGCTGCTGAAGAACCCGGGTGATGTGATGTATTCAACTATTTATGAGTGGAAGAGCCTCCTGTTCCCCCTCACTGAGAGCGTGAGCTGAGACAGAAGGCTGGCAGGAGGAGGCTGGGACGCTGCTGTGTTTTCTACTGCAGAGTTTGGAGAAAGCGAAGGGCAAGTTCCTCTCTGCATCTGCAGTGGAGGTTAGAAACATCAGGTCTCTGTGTGTTGGTGCACAAAATCAGCAGCAGGGATTTCTCAGAGGACAGATCGGGGGAGCTACAGCACAGCATGGCCCCGCACAGCCAACGGTGATTCACCTGAGACTGTTAATGAGTTTATTGAACATAACCATGTTTGTCAGCTTGTGCTGGCTGTTGTGCTCTGTGGAAAGTTGGGGATTAAACCTCATTTTTTTGTGTGTCCTGTAACCTATACTGTGAGCAGGGGCAAAATGTGTGCTGGGTGAGGTAAAACTCCTGGAGTTTGTTAATCCAGAATGAAAGGCCCACGTCTGTTGTTGTGTTCAAGGATACTGATATCTGAGGATTAGGAACCGGCTGTCAAACATGAATCTTTTAATTCTGGGAAGGATGTGAGAATTTATAAGTTTGTTTCTGTTGAAAGACTGACCCAGGGACTCTTACCCCAAAAGCGTTGCACCCAGTAAAAAAAGTATTCAAGCTCTATTGCGACTTTCCTAAAGGATCCACTGCTTTTGTAGCCAGGAGGCATAGTGTCTCACTTCTTCTCTGGGCTTTCCTTATGTACAATGCCCATTTTTTTTTCTGAAGCTGTTTATAATGTACATAAATGTGAACTTTTGTTGCATGTACAGTATGTTCTTATTGACTCTGTCTGTACACCAAATAGCACAGCAAGTTTTCCTTTGTCTTGATGTCATGTCTTTTCCAAAGTCTGTGAGGCAGGAGCACGAGTCTTATTGCTTTCCTTCTGCTAATATACTATTCAAGAAAGCTACAGCTAGAAAATTGAGATTAGATGGCGTGGTATTCAGCGTGTTTGCGGATAACAACCAAAATAGCAGCAAATCAACTCTAAACAACTAAGGAAATGTGCACAGGAAGGGCAGGCTGCTTAAAGGTGCTCTGCTTCTGAAATACCAGATATCATTCTGCAGCACGACACAACACATCCCTCTCCTGTGTATTCTGACGCTGTATCTTAACATGTTCTGAGCCGTTTTAGGTAACTACTAGGGGTGGGATTCATTAAAAAAAATCTAATTAATTAGAGGCATTGCAGTTAATTAATCTCGATTAATCGCATGTTAATCTCAACAATATTTGCCCCAAAAAGCAACATTTTGTGCTGCCGACATGTATTGTCCGTACTCGGACCGGGACTGCTAGTGCTAACAGCTCTGGCGGCTTCTGTGCTCTCTGCAAATTTGCCTTCCACCAGTCCTAGCAACGTGCTTTCATCTGATACCTCCTTTGTGGTAGTCATTACCCGAGCTCTGACGTGTGCATCAGTGTAATCGACATACCTGCAAATCGGGCACTGGCAAATGCAGACATAGGGAGAACATGCAAACATGAGACATCAGTGCTAACCACCTTTCCACTGAGTTAATTTGTTATACTTATATACATACTTGACAATGATACTGCCTATATCATATAACTTCAGGAAAGACACTTATATTTGAAGTCCTGTCGTCCTGATAACTGAAACTCTCAATAACAGTCAAATTTTCTGATAATATGATTACTATCCTTTTTTTTTTTCATGTGTATAGTCCATGCCTGTCCTGTAAGGCAGCTTGGATTGCATGTGTTACGTGTCATGAAAGCTGAGTTAATGGGGTCACGATCAACAGAATTTCAGACAGAACGCTGCGGATGGGACCGGGGGCTTGCAGAGCATCCTTGTTTTTGTGTGCAGCTGTTACAGACCGTTAAGCTGCAGCGTAGTCATGTGCGTGCCCTGATATACTGCTGCTGTAATGTCTGCAGAGTCGGCCTGCTGGGGCTTCTCACTGAGGGTTCCTGATCTGATGGGCTCGCTTGTGTGCGCGTGTGCGTCGGGGAGGTTTTTATTTCAAGTTTTGTGCGTTGATTTGTTTTGAAATGTTTCCCTTCAAGTAACATGTTCCTTCTTTCTCCTTCCTTACGTAACATCTTTCTTTCATTCCTTTCTTTGTAGACTTCCATTCATCCTATCTGTATCTCCTCAACCTCCTTCTGTCATGCTTTATCTGGTCTTTCTTTGCTTCAGCCTTTCAATCAGTGCTTTCACTGGTCACCCACCGCCTTTCTTCTCCAATTATTTGCTTCCAAACGTCTTGTCTCCTTTTCTTTTAGCCCTACATGTCTCTGTTTTAATCCCGTCTTTCTTCCTGTCTGTTGTTCTAACGTATTTTCTTCCATCCCCTTGTCCTTCTTTCTGCTTCTGAGTCCCATTCTGGATGGTTCCCACAGAGTTGTTCTATATCGGCTTGATTTCAATTTAGCTACTGACTCTACACACACACCCGTAAACACACACACAGGAGAGAAGTTAACAACACAAGCACAGCCTTCCATCCCTGTCAGTGGAAGCCATATGATGTTCACAGAGAGAGGGAGAGAGGGATAGAGAGAGAGAGAGAGAGAGAGAGCGAGGGAGCGTGGGCTTCTGTCAGAGAAGTGAGTCTGAGTCACTGCTGTGTGTGTGTGTGTGTGTGTGTGTGTGTGCATATTAATCACACTGTGTGTTTCATGTCCCCACAGCTCTAATGTGTATCCTTCCTTATGTGCTGTCTTTCATCTTTAATATGTGTGTGTGTGCAGGCCATTCGTGTGCGTTTTGTCACTGTGCGTGTGTGTGCCCGCGTGTGTGTGTGCGTCTGGGCCGTAGCTGGGCTAGCCGACAGACAGGGGAGCCGATTGGTCGACCCTCCCCAGACATCTGACGAGGCATTCTGTCAGAGCGCGTTCACACGCAGCAGGTCACCTCATTTCCTCTGACACACACACATACGCCGACACACGGCAACACACAGCAACACACGCCAACACACAGCAACACACGCCAACACACGCCAACACACGGACAAACAGTCTAAACCAATCACGCTCACATGCATGGTGAAAACATAAACCATTGTCAGAGTTACATTTTTTTTTCAGCAGTTGGTTGCTTCTCAGGAAACAGCAAAACAACTAAACCTTGTTGTTATTTACATTTCACAGATTATTGATTTCCAACATGTCTCAAGGCGGACTCAAGGCAAACTTTGTGTTTTTACACATGCTAAAACTATCCTCTCCCTCCATTCAATTCAATGCAATCTGCAACATAAAGCAAGCAAAAGGAAGACTCTACATATTCCTTTTAAAGCTATTAAACATTATTGGTTGAGTCTCATTTCTCTGATCTGCTACTGCAGCAAGCAGCTGTTTTCAGCTAAAAGATTCTAATAAACTGCTTGACTACTTAACCTATTTTGTACAGGACTTGGTGTGCTACCGTATGTATGAAAAGCAATACGCAATCATTACTATCTTTGTGTGACATTAGAGCGCTTTGCATAAAATCTGATAAATGCCTTTTATGTAAGTTAACTGTCAGTGTCAGCTGTGGTTACAGGCCACACGTGACAAAGTTTGGCAACGTGGAGTCAGGAGAAAGGGAGTTCAGTATTCAGTAACATTTCAGCTTGCTAGATATGTTACTGAGCTGGGGTGTCAAACGTGTGATCCAGGGGCTAAACCCAGCCCAACAGCTCAAATATGGACCACGGGAGGAATTTGCAAAGAGCGTTGACGACATTAACTGCAAATTTTCATTAAAAGGAACTGCTATTCCTAATATGACCACTAGTTAAACTATTTTAGTAAGAGTAGCGGACATAACACGACAATAAGACCCCAGAACTAAACAGCAGATATTTACTTATTGTTATTATTAAATTTCAGGTTACCCACAAAAAAGGATAGTTCCTTAAATGTAAAAAAACAAACAAACAAACAAACAAACAAATGTTACTGGTCCTGAGTCTGACACCCCTGCCATAGAGGCTTTATTAGTCACGAACATAGCATGTCTAAATGCTAAACTGTTGGTAATTGCAATACCATGTTTTGACAAAGTAGAATGATGTATGGAAAAAAACATCAGTGATTTTGCTGCAGGAACTGAAATTAGGCAGTTTGAGGAAAAACACAATAATTGACAGAATGGATGTACATTGTGCAATTTCCTGAGTAGGACTCTCACAGTGATCTGTTGGTTTGTTTACATGCAAGTGCAATCTTTTAGATTTCGACAGGCAACCAGTGCTTCATCACTCTGTGGGAGAATGTACTGCTCAGGCTGTAGTAAATGATCAGTCAACACACTTTAGATTCTGCCCTGTTCTGACAAAGGCCCTATGATGGAAAGATGATTTTGTGAAAGGTAAGGTATGTAAGGTGTGGGAAACTGGGGAAAAAATGCAGCCATCAAATGTTACCTGTCATGGATGTGGGGTGATTTATTCTTGTTCTGTTTATTGCAGATCAAAAACCCAGGGTAAAAAGCTTTATTGAATTTTCTATTTGAGCCGACTCAGTTTGATGAGAATGAATGCACTCACATTTCTCCTCAGAAATAACATTTTCATGTTTATGAAGGCTTGGGGTGGGGCTGCAGATTTCAATATGCACGGTGGGAGATGTGGTGGGCTTGACTGTATGTATTTAAAAGTCAAGTGTGCTTGTGTGGGATGGCACCTCAGGCACTATAGTTTTTGGAAAACTCAAGTTATTGCTGCGATGTGTGTGCGTGCATGTGAGTGGGTGGTGGCACTACTCTCTACTTTCCATGCTGTTAGTTAATTTTTCAGGTTACAGTAAGGAAACTTGAAACTTGATCTGTCCGTGAGTAGGCAGTTCTAACAAAAGTTTAGTGAATAAGACAACTTGTTCCGCACATGCTCATTTTTATTTATGCATACAGTATACATTATGCCCCACATTGTCAATTCTATCAGCTGCCTCTTAGTGTTCCTCCCTTTTACTCTCAGACAATCAGGTAGCACCACACTTTCTGTCAACCAATCATCATGCTACTGACACAAAGCTTCCTTAATCAGCTGTACCTTTTTGGTTTCTGTTGCAGATTTGGCTGTCCTGTAAGTGAGACACAGATCCAGGCCCATAGGACCCAAAGGCCCCCACTAACAACATTCTGTACCAAACACCACAGGACACCCTCAGAAGATCCATGTCCATTCTCTGATGAGTCTGATGTTTTGGAGGCACAAGGGAGACCTAGACAATATTAGGAAGGTGGTCATAATGTTATGCCTTGGATTATATGCTCCCATGTTAGTTTGCTTGGCTGATGTGACGGCATTTTTGTCTTTTTTCTTTATTGTCTCATCTATGTCTTTCTCTTGCAGTGCAGCAGTGTGGGACATTAATATCTATCGATTAACAAAATGAGGTAAAATTCAAAACTGCATAGTTTGGAAACTGGATGTATGGTTTTCAGCAATGCTTTCCAGGATATCTATGTCAACGTTGCCCCACCTGTTGCCCCACTACAGCTTTAAACATTTCCTGTTTCGTTTCTACCAATGTGTTGACAGTCTGAAGAGACTACAGCAGCTGGCATGCCCCCTTTAATGGTAATGTAAATGGTGATGGCGTGCGTTTTTAATTCATACTGAGTGCAGATAGTGTTAAACTGCCTGACTTGGGTGCTACATAGAACATTTAGCATGTTATCACCTGTTCTGCAGCAGATCTAATTGGACTGCTCTCACAGTGTGAGAATAAGTCACCAACTTGATATTCAACAAAACTGAAATCAAACGGTGTTCCCCCCTGAAAGGTTTAACTGAACTAACCTGGGAGCTGTAAAAGTTTTAATCCTTAAGATTTCAGTCCTGGTGATTTTGGTATCAAGTGTGCATTGTACTTCAGCACCATTCCCTGTTAGAAATACAGCTGAAGTACAACACTAATCCAAACTAAAAAATGCCTGCAATCAATAAGGTTCAGCAGGTAGAACGCTACTGAATTGTCTGTGAAGGTTCTTAGTCATCCAGGTCATGATGTAATCCAAAAAAAGCAGACGAAACAAAGTTAACTGGATGTGTAGAGTATGTTGAAGACATTTAACAACTCATCCAAGTGGCTCTTTTAGTTCTAAATGATTCGAATCAGAGGTTGTTGTCCATCGGAAACTTACTTGCCTTAAAATGTTAATGTAATGTAATAAGTCTCCTCAATGTCCTATCATACTCCTGCACTAGTCTAGAGCTTGTCCCAAAGAGCGCAGCAATATGTGCTAAGGTTCTCAGTGATCCAGGTCATAGAATATTAAAAGAAACAAGCTGAAACAACTGGACTTGTAGAGTGTTTTGAAGACTTTAGTTTAGAGTGTTGGGTGTCATAGTGTGTTAAATAGCTATTTTACAAAGTTCTGAAGGTTGTTTTCCGACCTTCTTTTAAATTTTTAAATCTTAATCATTAAGCAATTATTCTGTCAAAAGTACAGTAGTCCATATTGTATGTAAAACTGAAAAAAAGTCAGTATCCAGATCAAGTCTCTTGTTTGACAGTATGAAATAGTTATTCTGAAAACTGTATTTAACACAGCTTTCAGATGAAATAGGCCCCTTTAAAAATAATGGGCAACATTTAAATAGCAGGGGCAGTTATTCTTTTGTTTCCTCATAGCATTCAACTCCACTAGAGTGATTCAGGACACACCTCTACGCCTGGTTAAAAACTCATTTTAGCGACTCAGTTAAAAAGTGCTTTGTGTTGAGTAAATTCCTATAACATAATGACAGACTCTTCTAATGTTTCCAGTCTGTTCACATGATATTATGCAAGCAGTGAGTTTCTCTGCTCCCCCACAGGTCAGGTGGCTTGACTTGTGTGAATTATTTATGTTTCAGTTTGGAGGTCTAAACGGCAACATCTATGTGTTAAAAGTGTTAAATACAAAGACTTTTTCTTTTTTTTTCTGGAGGAGGACTCTTAAATGGTTCACCCCCACATACCATGACTCACTATTCATGACGGCATACATCACGATGTTGAAGGACTTTATTTGCCTGTGTAGGTGTGTATTTTTGATTGGCAGCGAGCGCGTGGAGGTTCATCGCTCAGAACCGGAACGCAGAAATAGGTTGGACTGTATGTCAGTGTGGAAGAAGACGTATGCATGCACACACCCACGCACACACGCGTAGTCGAGAGCCAGTATCTTGGCAACAGCAGTGGTCAGGTCACTGGCAGGGGTGCCAGACGGCTGCAGGGACAGACGAGTCAGTAACACATGCATGCTTGTAGACATGTACAATCACACACAGGCACGCACACACATAGACAGTAAGGATACGGAAGGTTGCATGAGGATAATGACATACCGGAGATAGAAAGGCAGACAAACAATTACGCACAGTAGATATTTACCATATAAGTGAACATGAGTGAAAAAAGTCCGGGCAATCCGTCCAATAGTTGAAACACTTTGGCACTTGAGGAAACTTTGGGGATCACCACATTCATTGGCCAATTGTGCAGAAAGTAGTCAGTGATTAAGGAAAGCACTATCTAACACTTGCGCGCACACCTCAGGATCTTACACGCTTAAATAAATCTAGGCAAAACATATATGAATACAGATAAATAAAGAGAAATGATAAAAATGAAGGAAATCAATTAAATATGTTCATCGGTTCACAAGAAACCACACCAATCTGCCCTGGTGTTCCATGTCATCCTTACATCCAGCAGCAGTCAGAAAGATACTATGAGGTTAAGGCTCTGGTCTGCACGGTTCACAGCAGCGCAGCTACTGTAACTGTCTCTCAGAATGCGCTGAAGTGATATGTCATACCGTTTTATTTCCTGTCCAACTCTCTCCAGCCATATCCTATCAAGCGCTCAGTGGTTTACTGGCCCTTCAGCATGTGAAACGGAGACTCCAACAGTTCGTTTAGAGGCTTTAAGATTAGCACAATATGGTTGTGACGCAGGAAGAAACACAAAACCTGTCAGGGATTAGGGGAGATTTTGGGGAATTTCGCTTCCTCTCCTCAAGAGAGATGGAAAAGTTTGGATGGGGAAGGAAAAGTAATGGAAGTATGAATTCTTCTACACCACTAAAATTTGGGCTAATGTGAGAATGTGCTTTGCGCACGTGTTTCTGCGTTTGTGTGTCGTTTGCATGTGTGTTTAAGAGCCCGTTGCTGCGGAAATACAGGTGTAAACATGCAAAGCTCGTAATTTACAGCAGTTAGTCACATTTTTATCCATCTGTTTGCTGTGAGAGCCAAACGAGGTATTAAAAAAGTACACATGGACCCTCATGGACGCACACTCAGATAGAGACAGCTCAACAAACAACACTTCTTGAAGGACAGCCAAACCACACAGAGATGCTGCACGGTGGCAACTGGATCAGGGTTACGCTGACTGTGTGTGTGTGTGTGTGTGTGTGTGTATGGTTGGTAAGGGGTGCCAGCAACCAAACCAGGGCAACGCTATTTATACTTGGCTGATGCTGATGGAGTCTTATCTAGCACCAGTGGCCTCGAGCCCCTCACAAACACCCCGTTACCCCAAACACACTTCACTGCAGCCACAAATTAACAGCACAAGTTCCCTCCGATCACCACCATGCGAGGGTTTCACTTCCAGAGCCCATTATTGTTATTATTTTCCACGTCAGCAGGTTTGGGTCATGTCCAAGCGTCAAAATGGGAAAGATGTGAGCTTCTGGCGAGGGACACTCAAGGCGGATTGTAGCAGTTAACTGTTTGCTAATTAAGCAAGCTGCACAGTTTGATAGCTCTGGTGCAGAGAAGGCTGCTGCTGATGGCATAATGGGGAGGTGGGGGGTGATGTGTTACGCTGATTACGCTAAGAGTTTATAAGCTCTTCTTTCACTTTGTTCTATAACACCTCTGGATGTAAGTGAGAGTAACGCCTGTGATTATAAAGGAGTATTTATGGGTTGATAAAATGAATGAAGATAGATACATTATGGGTGACAAATGCAAAGAAGGAGAATCTGTGTCTTGATAAGGTGCTTTTTCATATCAGTCATAGAAGTGCACTGTAGGGATAAATAGTATTCTTCCAAAAGATCATTTTGTGGTGGTGGAGAATGCTCTCCTGGAAGTCAGGCCAAACTTATCCCACCCACAAAGTGTCTGTGGCAGATAGTGGGTTTGTAGTCGGTCCGTTGGGAACTGATTATGCTCTGGCAAAGATCTGCCAGGCCATTCAAATCATTCGGGTGGGCTTTATGCGGTCATACACTTCATTTGAGCACTATTGAATTTGCTTCTAACAAAGTGACTCTGATTGGTTGGGGGACTAGCCAATTACATGCATTTTTTTTTCTCTGCATTAGTTGTGTTACCAGACTCTTATTCAAATAAGAATTTAGTCTGGCTATAATAAACTTACATTAACATCCGCTGACACTCCAGCATCACTGTTCACATACTTGGCTGCCTGTTTGGAAACTATCACAATTATTAAAAAGTACTGGGTGTCAAGTGAGGGGCAACTCATCAATTCTGCACGAAAAATTCAGTATCTTCCCTGTAATATTGTGCAACAATACAAGACAGTAAGCTTCTGTAGATTCACAAGTCTAGTCAAGTTATTTCAGTAAGCACATAAGCATGAGGGTTACTGAAAGATTTGTGCGTTGAGTTTGCTGTTACAGAAGAGAAATAAAAAGCCCCTGTTCATGCAGTGTTGACAAGGCGTCCTCCTCCACAGCGGTAGTGTGTGAAGATGCAAATATTCAAATCATATCAACACTGCTTTCATCAGAACAGGGAGCCACAGATTGAAGCATCCGGTCACAGAGTGAGGCACCCTGCATTTCTTTAGTCTGTAGTGATAAAGTTACATTATCGTACCAGTTGACCTTTAAACTTGGGATAACTGGGACTGCTAGAAAGTCAGAGCTGTTCAGCACAAAGATTTATTATCTGGAAAATACTGCTACCCATTAAAATTACTTACTTAATGTAAGGATGTGTTTGTACTCTAAACCTGACAATATGTGTTATAAAATCCTTCTTTATTTGGATTATAAACCACTGTGGAGTGTAGGGCCATCTGGAAAGTGTCCATAACCCGTCCATACAACAAAGAGTGGTGTTTGTGGTTCTGAAACAACAGTAGTACCAATCCACTGTTTGGAGCCAAAGCTATTTTTTAAGTTAGTCACATGCACCTTTTAACCAATAATTTTGTTTTTGGTATTTATTGTTGAAGAATTAAAAGCAATTATAGCAACCTCCAAGATGAGACTGTTTTAAAGGGAGCTTAGATCCCACAGGTTCTGGACAAAAACTGTACTGCAGACCAGAAAAGTACACATGCCTCTTGTAAAGTAGGAAAATAGAAGTTAATATGATTATAAACAGCTGGCTAAATGGTTTATATACTATTTTATATGATGATCTGATATTTTGAATCATGAAAAACACCATATGATCTGGTAAAGTCTGCTTTTCCACAGTAGCGCATCTACATCATGGAATGTCAGTTGTTAGCATCTGTGCTAATTGGTGATGACAGTTTGTCTGGGAGGCCCTGGCGCAGTGTGTTCGGCCAGGCGTGTCTGCTCCACACACCCCTCCCAGCTAGAGTAGGAGGCTCAGCAGAGCCTGGGGTGGCAGTAATGGATGGCCAAGTGTTATGTGTGTGTGTGTGCGCGCGCGTGGTGTGTGTGCATTAAATTTGCTTAAATCTGAGGATTATTCTGCTGTTTTGTTTACGCGGTTTCATGCTTGAATGCTTGTAAGCGTAAATCCCGGTGTACATGGGATGGAGCACGGTGACCGTATTCATTTTGATGTCTGTAGGCAGCGGGGCTGAGCCTCTCTCACCTTCAGCTTCACTGTCCCACTTGGACAGCAGGGTGGTGGGCTAAGGTGGGGGACTATGGATAAATGGCTCTCCCTCACTTCACTCCTCCTCTGCTTGCTCTCTCTTGCTCTGACAATTTTGAGAAGGTCAGAGAGTCAGAGGGAGGGAGGGAGGGAGCCTCCTCTTCCCTCTCACTTTGTCCTAAATAAGGTGTCCTGTTTAGTGCGCTGCATAGAGAGCACTAGAGCAGAGCCCTGAATGCAATCTAATCCAACCAAACAGCACACTGCTCAACATGAGTGTTCTTAAAGGATGATTACATTTATTTTCAACCCTGGTCTTATATTCCTAGCTGTTGCAGATATGTCAGTTGAGGGTGTTTTATATACTTCACAGCAGAGCTTTCAAATCTCACCAGCAGGGCCGGGGGTGAATACAATCAGACACATAAATCCAAGAAATGACTCTTGACAATGATACATGGCCTGAATTTAAACATATTTAAATATATTTGAATAACCGAATAACTGTATATGAAAGCATATTTTTAGATTTGGCTGCCAGTGTTTAGTCATTCATCTTATTTTGAAACCCAGCCTATGCCACAGTCACTCGCTCTCTTCCGTCTCTCCCAACCTGCGTAGGCACTGCCGTTCCCACCCCTCCAGTCACCTGATCCCCCACACCCACTTATTCACCTGTTCCCATTCCCTCATTCGTCGCCCCAGCATCGGTTCACCCCCCTCATTGCAGATCGTCTGTCATGCTTGCGGTATATTAATACTGTTAGAGCAGATTCATGGGCTCCTTGGGTGGTCTCATTTCAGGAGATGGAAAAGATTTTTTTCTGACTTCAGTGTGCGTCATGTACTTTGGAGGTGGACTGTGGTAACACCATGGACACGCAGCAAAGATGGAAAGAAAATGTTGAATTCCTCTAAGTACAGAGTGAGGGCTTCTTAAAAAAGTTTGACTGACACAGGTGACCCTACACTTATGAGATCAACAACTCGGCAACATGTGACACAAAGTTGTTGCAGATTTTCAGTTGCTCCAACTTTTGGAAGTGGATATAAATTCATGAGTTGATTATTCCAACTTCACGTGAATGCGTATTATTCTTGTTTATAACAAGGTAATTGTTTCTGTCTAGTGTTGCATTAGACAGACTCTTTTCTTGCAGTCCTGCCCACCTAGCATTACTGCAGCAACTTGTTCTTGTCACCATAGAGTTTCAGAAGATGATTCACTCAGCTATTTAGCTCGAGAAGACACAATATCATTTGATAACGTTGATAAATTTATTCATAAATAATCTCTTAGTGTGCATCCTCTAGAGTCTGGAACCTATTACAGCTATCATTGGCCAGGTCATAGAGACAAACAACCTCAAACCTCAACCAAATAACACTGAACATCTTCTGATGATCCAGTGTTTGATGGGAAACTTTTGGACCTGGTATTAAGGTGGATGCTAGTTAGACATGTAGCACCAACCTAGACCAGACCAGACACCCCCACCCCATAGCAATGACACTCCTTGATGGCAGCAGCCATCTCCAGCAGGATGCAGCCTGACACAGACACAAAAACACTTTAGGAACAACTCAAAAAACATGAAGAACAGCACAAGGAGTTGACCTGGCCTCCAAATTCACTAGACCCCAAACTGATCAACAACAACAACATTCCGTTGAAGACACCACAGGACACCCTCAGAAGGCTCATGTCCATTCTCTGATGAGTCACAGCCATTTTGGAGGAACCATTAAACTGTATTAAGTTCATTATTTTTCATCATGATCAGTTTTTTTCTCAAAATTCGGCATCAGAAACAATTAGTGCACTTTAGCTGATCATAATACAAGATTGAAAGATTTCTGAAATCTGGGCAGCAGGATCACGCTATGACACGTGAGGTAAGAGGAAAAACAATTTTGCAGCTAAAATCACAGACGTGTGAATATCATACCAGTTATTTTTAAACAGCGTACGGCTGATTAGAGGAGCTGCATTGTACCTAAATCTCTTTATTTAGTGGTGACTGTGTGACATTAACAACCTTGAATTGTCCGCCACCTTTTTAGGAGAAAAGTAGCGGCAAGGTGACTTGTGGCTACTACTGTCAGATGGTCCTCGCTTTTTCTTCAGCAAAGCATGAAAGTGAAACGACCCACTGAATTCTCAAAGTCCCTCAACACTAAGTGGAAAATATGACAATGCACACGCTCCGATTCTTACAAAATTAAACATCACTGAGGAGAGGAGGAGGACAGCGAACTACTGTGGAATATTTTGTGGAAGCTGTCTGCATGTGGATGCTTAAATATTATAAATAAGAAAATATCCTTCCAGTTGGCAAACCACAGCTTTACAGCCGACATTAGAAGTCCCACAGGGGCAACCAATGGACTAATGAAGGCTGGGTACTCATTTGACTCAAATTTTCCCTGTAAATGGCTACCATGTCATGCATAATATCGATTCTCTCACAAGTCAGCCGGTGAAATATAAACTGCTTCAGGATCGTAGTGTTTCTCCACAGAACCATTAGAAACTTGTCAAAATAAATGTAGCAGATAGAAAAGCCCCTGATCCTTCTACGCTGCATTGCTACAAGTCTACTTATCCCTTCCTGTGTTTGCAGGTCAGCCTCGTCCTTGCTTCTTAGCATGCGCTGCCTTCCAAGTGAGCTTCCATGGGGTTTGTTTATATCCTCATTTGTTTGCTTGTTTGTTTGTGCTTTGTCTGTGCTCTGCAGCTGAGCTAACAAGGCGCCATTTTGCCCGGGCTGCTGGTACGGTCCAATTAAAGCGTGTGATCAGCCAGAACGCTTTAATGATGGTTGTGGTGCTGGAGTTGACCGGCTTACACAGAGAGACAGAGAGAAAGAGAGATGGCATGCTGTGAGGTGGTGTCTGCAGCATACCAGTGTTGTGGCTCAGTGGCTCCACTGCAGACAGCCGACAGGGTAAAATTAGCCGCCTTCTTTTGTTAGGAGAAAGGGAAAAGGCCAGCCAGCTGCAGGAGCTGGCTGAAAACTATTGTTACACACTGAAGCAAAGCTCCTGATATTACCGTTCTTATGGTAAATGAATTTACAGAGCAAAGGTTGCTCTTGTAATGTCACTCATATCAATGTATTTCTGAGGAGAAGAAGTGCTAGTAAAGAAATAAAGCCAGTCAGCTCATGTGATTTTATGTCCATAGCATAGCTGGCGTGCTGAGCAGATAGAACTCCATCTACGCTACGGAGGGATGTGTCAATGCAAGGAGAAAACGTGATAAAACGACTGCTGTCCAAGTTTCATCTCTTGGACCTGTGCTGACATGCCAAGTCTCTTTCCCTATAAGGCATTCTGTATTCCCATTTACATTTTCTATTTAGACAATATACAATATATTCAGTTTTACTGAATGCAGAGAGGTGGATAGATCTAAATACAATACACCTGGAAGTAGTCACTGTGACATTGCTAATAAAATGTGCCATTGCAGCTGACTCTAAGGGCACAGAATGTAAAAAGTAAATTGTTTTCAGCATATTCTAGTTTAAGATGTCTATGTGACTGAAATGTAAAGGATAAATCAATATATGTCACGTTAATGTGGATAGCTCTATGGGTTAGGCCAAATTTACACGCTTCACCTCCAGATTCTCCAGGGACCTTGGTCCTGGCCCTGTGTCTTGTTTTCCATTTGATTCAGCTCTGTGTCTGTGTACTCACGTTTGAATAAATACAGCCAGCTATCACACAGAAATGAGTACACAGAGAAACTGCCTCACACATGCAAATCAAACTGCACTATTATGCCAACCAGTAATGCCAGCTGAATGCAAAGTTATCAGAATCTCCTTACATAAACACAGCATGGACTTCTCTTGTTGCATGGCAGCCACTCCACTCAGTCTGTGCACCCCAGCAGCCCAACCAACCTTCAGCGGGCCGGTATCATTATTATCAGATTCATCACTGCATCCCTGCAACTGCTACAGCTCCACGCCGCACAAGTGAGCTTCTATACGCTGATAACCTGATGCCCCATCTGAAATTCCCTCCATCTAACCTGCATCTCCAAATAAACACCCAATTTACTGCCTGCTTTCAGGGAATGGTCGTCACATCTGTTCAATCATTTCACATGTCAGGTTTGTTTTGTATTCGGTCATTTATCACTCTTGTCATCCATCTAGCCTATTGTGTTGATTTTGGAGCAGCATGTATTTGTGTGTCTTCCTGACAGTAGTAGCTAGACTGTAGTTTAGTTGGTAGCAATAAGTGCAAGGGCTGAAGTGCATTGCTCACATTTTGGTTGCTAAATTCTACAGAGCTCTTACTCTCAGTGAGGACTCTATGGAATATTGTCTGAATGTACAAATGAGCTTCTGTAATAGTAGTATATTAATTACCACTAGGCAGATACTAGACAAACAGATATGTATTCGGGATGATGATGCGAAAAGACAAATTGGGGTCAAGCGATTGAAAGTAATCCGGGGGAGAGGGGGAAGGCATGCATTTCTCTAACAAATCATTCAGATCCATGGTTGTTGACATGTTACGCTAAAATCCAGCTCATGTAAACCTGTGGGATGGACCCTCTCAGAGTGATGCACTAAATTCCAAAGTGCCTTACTTTAGAGTAATTGTGAGAATGTGAATCGTACATTGCTGTGCTTCTATTGAGGTTTCACTGAAGGATGGTGTTGCATTGTGTGGCCAGGTGGTGTTGCAATGCATAGTAACAAAAGTTTTATTTTATCTGCATAACAACACAGCTTTTTTGGAGGGGCCTTTCTTTTTTCTTTTGCCATCACCCTCTACTTTGGCACCCCAACTGCATCATGGTAGCGGTATGGCATGATGTTATGGGTCTGAATGTAGTCTTAGCATGCAACCAGCTAAATTGTTTGTCAGAGTTTGAAAGGAGCACTGTGAAACATCTGTAACAGACTGGTTTGACTTCCTGTTTCATGTCAGAGAACATGACTACATGTAATTTGTAACAAAATCTAATTTTCTTTGCATAAATATGGCTATAAATATGACAGTCTTGCAAAGGGCAAAATGAAAATCAAAGTTTATGTGAAGATTAAACTGAAGAGCACAGCACTATGTGTTTCCTGGAAAACATCTCAATTGTTTGAGAATGAAAACTGTCTTTTGTCTCCCATCCCTTGCACTAGAAGTGCATCATGAATCACAGAAACAAGAGGAGTGCAATAACAAGACGTGCTTCAAAGTACCGTGCGTATGAGTTCTTGACTGTTGTTTCATGACGGACTTGAAAAAATTGAGAACCTATGATTTAAGGACAGAGAGCGATGTAATATAAATCGCACATTTAAGATCACATCTGCCTGTTCTAGTTCAGCATTAAAGCTCGGGTTGCAAATCACTGGTCAAACCTTCCTTCCCCTCGATCAATGTTAGCTGTCACTCTGCATCAAACACGCACAAGTAAACATGCAAACACACATCTATATTTATGTATGTTGTTGTTTACCCACAGTATGAACGCTGCGTTGAGGCGCGTTTGTGAAATGCCCTCACGTACGCACACATGCTGTCTATACCTAACTGTGCATGGGCTTTATGAGTGCATTACTCTGTGTGTCTCTGCCCGTGTGTGTGTGTGTGTATAGCTTCCAACCCTTAGCTCTCAGCAGATGCCAGCGTCTGTTGTGGAGCCCTCTAATGGACGCCCAGCTGGAGTCAGGCACACACAAGGGCAGCCAAGGTCAGAGCCACTGCCTCTTAGGACCCCATCATTTGGCAGAGCTTTGCAGACCGCAGGCTGCAGAGCTCTCTGTGTGTGTGCGTGCCTGATAAAGTGTGTGTGGTTCTGCCTGTGTGTTTGTGTACAATAATGTGTCCTTTTGTGTGCGATATCGAATTTTTCTGGGTATTTGTGTGAATATGTGTATTTGTGTTGGTATGGTAACAACAAGTGGATATCTTGGGTTAAGCACCACATGTTCATCCTTCTCTCTCTCTCTCTCCCACACACACACACACACACACACACACATTATTCATCCTAAAAATATTACAATTTATCTCATCAATTGTAGATAGAATACAAGCCACTAATTGTTTTGGCTTACATACAGTATAATACTATAGTCATCACTTAATTAAAGGCCAGTTAAAAAGCTATTGTTAATTGCTGGACTGCTTGCTGCCTTTGAAGTTCTTTCAGTCCGCTTTGTAATTACAATGCACGGCAATGAGGAAAACAAAGAGGCAACAGTCAATAGACTACTAAGGCGAATACAAAGAGAAATACAGAACATGCGAGAGGAACAAAAGTTCTGAAGATTACTTCATCTTTCAATCAGCCATTTCTCGTATTTATTTTTCTGGTGCCGTTGGTTTGACGTGTGAAGTCAGCACAGTCATGGCTGCTCTCTCAAGCTCCACGAGAGACAGATCCACAAGAAGAGGATGCACGCCAGCCTCGTGTGTCTTGCGGGGTCCACCGTTTTGATCAGCCATGCAGACTGCAGGACTTGAAGGGAGGAGCATCAAACGGAATGCTACAGATGGCCACGGTTCTACCACAAGAATCAGGCACACGGCTTAGAACCTACTTGATCTGGGTGTGATGCAAAATCGAAATCGTTTTGGTTGCAGGCTTTTGTTTTTAATACAAAAAACAGAAGAAAAAGTCACTTGCCGCAACAGCTTGCAACTAAATACATTATGTTGCCAGAGAACTGTGTGATATGGTTGCTCATATATGATCTGGTGCTGCTGCATCCATGCCAATACATCACAAGTGAAGATTATATGTGTGTGTATATATGTATATCTGTGAATCTGTGAATCTTTTGTAGATAGCTATTATCTATCTCAGAAACAGTGTAATTGCCATGTAAAGGTCAACTTAACAAGGTTTTATAGGTCCTTCTATGGCTTTCTTTAGCAGATGTACAATGTTAGTTGAAAGTTTGTTCATCTGATAAGAGGTAGTGTTATACACACCTATATTCAAATATCAAAGTGATGGAATAGGTTTTACAGTGTGACTTACATTGTTTTACATACAGTTCTCAGCAGTAAGAATACTATTCTGTGGACACAAGTGAAGGAGTTCAAGTACCTTGGAGCATTGTTCGGTCTAGCAAAAGACGGACATGTGGTCAGAGGCGATGTCAGCATAATTCAGGCATTGTACCATTGGACAATGATGGTGGTGAAGAGGGAGCTGAGCCCAAGGCAAAGTTTTCGATTTACCAGCTGATCTACGTTCCAGCCACCACCTCTGAATTGAAAGAATGGCACTGCGGATACAAAACAAGTTTCCTCGAAATGATAGCTAGCTGGACTGGTGCTCCTTCACATTAAAAGGAGTCAGTTGAGGAGGTTTGGGCATCTAGTGAGGAGGCCTCCTGGGTGCCTCCCTTTGGAG
Source organism: Planiliza haematocheilus (assembly GCA_005024645.1). NCBI lineage: Eukaryota > Metazoa > Chordata > Actinopteri > Mugiliformes > Mugilidae > Planiliza > Planiliza haematocheilus. The sequence continues at coordinate 531,787 of SRSE01000631.1, read as the reverse complement.
GATAGGCAGGGATTACATAGCTCAGTTTGCCTAGGAAATGGATGGATGGATCAAATTTAGATACATAATGCATGTAACAAGCATTTATTGTCGAGTGTCACACAAATTAAACCACCAGTAAAACATTGTATTTATGGATTGTTTTTCACAAATTTACATGGTTAGTTTTTGTCCCATGACAGTGGAGCGCTGTCTCTCTAGAATGCAATACATTCTGGACGCAGAGAAATGATTGCATATGAATGCTATAGCTGTTCAAAGAGACATCAAATGGGATATAGATGAGAACATTCGACCATGCATGAGACAGGGGGTACTCTAGCAGTGCTTTACATGTACTGTATCTCTGAAGCTGTTCTACTCAACTGAAAAATCTGCAAAAGCATAGTTCAGTACTTTCAGTTGAACTTTGCAGCATAATAACATACTGTAGTTTTTTTGTTTTGTTTAATGGGACTGGCTCCTAAAACTAACATGAATTTATATTTAAGATAAAAGTATTGTTTATATTGTGTTTATAATAACTAGTACTATTTTATATATTCAAATAACAATAGCTGATGGGCATAATAAGGAAACATACTGTATCACTATCAGATGCATTTTAGGTTGTTCAAAATGACAGGTTTTATTGTCATCACACTTACATGATGATGATTGAGCAGTCTCCATGACAACTGTTGGAAGCTGCCAATAGAAATATCAAATACATGTTACAAGGTGCAGTCTGGAGATAGTCACTGGTCACTCTAGAAATAGAAAACAGATGTTCCTGCTACAGTTGGGTTCTTTCTAGAAACGAAAGCATCTAAACAACTAAAACCAACATGCGTTTAGACCGCATTAACTGAACTGGTCTCCAAATAAAAACCTGTCTGTGTTGTCCTTTAACAACCTTCCCCGTCAGTACAGTGGGATTTGTATGCCGAAGGCAAAGGCCCTCTAAAGATCAATGGGCAGGAATGATAGCCCCGTTATCAACCAAAGCGTCCTGCATAATGAAGTTCAAGTGCATCAGTATGCACCCACATGTAGGTGTGGCTCTACTAATGTGTTGGCTGATGTTCATCCATCCAGAAACACCAAATAAACATGTCTACATTCATGTTTGCGTCTGCACGTGTGCATATGGGTGAGAACATAACTTTTGTGTATGTGTCATATGTTAGGTGTTTTTTGCCTTTAAGGAACAATTGAGCAGCCCACACATCTGTTGTGAATGTGCCTGAAATGCACGTGAACATCTGTCCCTGCACACGCAACTGTGCAATATACAAGTATATTTTAGTGTGTGTGTGTGTGTGTGTGTGTGTGTGTGTGTGTGTGTGTGTGTGTGTGTGTGTGTGTGTGTGTGTGTGTGTGTGCGCGACTGGCTGCTTGTCAGAGTTTAAACACCACCACTAGGGATTATGTCCCTCCACGTCTGTGATCTGAGGGAAAAGATAAGCAACAGCATTAGTACACAGATCAAGAGTAGGCCCAGGCAGGGGAACCCCACATGGTTGAAATGGCAACGCCCATTCATCTCATGCATCAACAGCACAAGGCGGCTGTAGAAGCCATGTTTCTGAAGGAACTGTTGATGAAATGAATCAAACCTTCAAACAACATCAAGCCCTATTTATCATGTGTATATCAGTAATTTAAACATTAAATACAGTATATAAGACAACTACATTTCACTTATTTAAAAACTGTGAGCCAATGTAAACACTATTAACTGATCCCTACTTCCATATTTGGAATAAATACACAATTAACAACATTTGATTTTCTGCATTACAATGCCTATTTGTGTCCGTCAACATTGCATGCAACAAAAACATTGTTTTCTTATTTATTTTGTCTTCGTCTCTGTGTTCATTTGGTAACTGTAATTTTGCTAAAATCTTCTTTTTGAAAAACAGTTGCAGAGTTACTTTACATGTACAATATTATATGTACAATATTGTTTTATGGATGACTGGTACGGATCTAATTCAAACAACAGTACTCACCACTTCCTGGTTGTCTCCTTAGCATGGGACAAAATAGTGAGACATTGCTAATCACCTGCTAATCATCTTGGACGGCTTGCTGGAAGCAGAACCAGTGCTGATGTTCTTAATTAGGGTGAGTATTTGTGTTGTCAATTTACAATACATGTACAATACAAATACAAAAATAGACTGTACAGTCAGTCATGTGTAGCAGGGAGGATATAAAAGGCAGCTGGTCTTTTGTCAGTTGTTGGTGTTGGTTGGTCTCTTGGTTTTCTTGCTGATTTTTAATAAATCAACAGGATCATTGCTTGGAAATTTACCTCAGCCTCAGGCCTTTTTCTCAAAAAACTAAACCTCCAACAGTCTAACTAATATTCAGACCAAATCAAAGCTAAAGGGAGTGTACGTTACAGTCAACAGATGGCTTAAAATGTAAATGCTTAATATTTGCAGAATGTGTAAAGTGTAGATATGATTCAATGAATACTCTCAAGGAGCATTAAGTTGTGGTGCGTGCTCTGCAAATGGTCAGTAAAGGTTCTGTAGACACCCGTTAAAAATTTCAGCTCACTTTCAGATCCTGTGTTAATTTTGCATGAACCTGGTGCAGTGTTTGTTCATAATTGTAACATTAAGATTTTTTTTATCTACTTTGATTCACACCTCAGACTGCCTTACACCATAGCTACAGCTCCTAATGAGCACGGATGGTAAAACTAGCCTAATGTATCGTTAAATTATCCATAGGGATCCCTGCTGCTAGTTCTTAACAATGAGGATAAAAGAAAACTTTGAAATTGGACTTATCAAACCAGCATTAACCCAATTGTCAACGCTGCAGAGATGTTATTTGTATTTAAGGACAAGTGTTTATGATTTACACGGTTGTGTTTTAGACCAATCGTAATGGACTAAAGGCTACAAACACACACTTATGTATGTGCCTTGTTATCAGCAATGATGGCATCATTTCTTGTTACCTCCAGCAACTTCCAGATCTAATTCTGTACATGTGATCCCATGGTAGACTGAAGCTACCATCTGGGTGTTTTTCTGTCACTGTCAGCACTCTCTTTTAACCAGCCTGTGGGCTTTGAGACGCTCCTGTGTTCGTTTTTTGGCTTTCCACTGGAGCACAAATGCACGGAGAGCACATTCCATCGCCGGTGAGCATTGAAATAGCTTTGATCAAACAATTGTTGGCACACAGGTGAAAGTCTGTGTGTGTGTGTGTATGTGTGTGTGCACGCACGCACACGCCTGTTCCCTTTAACCAGCTTACTTTCTTATCATGTATATCTGCGTGCAGTACAGGTGAATGTGTGTTTTGTATGTTTGCAAGTGAATCAGTGCCTGCAGCCATCTGTGCGTATGAGTGTATATTTGTGTGTGTGTGTGTCTGTTTTCTCTGCTAGCATCGTATGCATGCCATGTCTGTATCTGTGTGCATGGATCTGACCCTACACAAGCCAGTGTGTGCGTGTCTGTGCGTGTGTTGTGTGAGAAAAGTCAACATCATCTTTCAAGTCTGTTTGACTCTGCTCTGCGTTCTCACTCCCTCTGATCTACGGACTCTTCCTGTATATCTAGCAAGGCTGCTGGCCGCGAGAGTAAATGCCAGGCTCCCATTCCCGATGCCCTTTAACAAACCCCCGTCGGGGCTGTACTGTAGAGGGCTGTGACACATACTATATCAGTGATCTTCAACACACATCACTGTCGTGTCCACTGACCATATCATTTTATTAATTATTTATGGTAATTATTCTAAAGCAACAATCAACTGACAAAAATATTGAAACAATGCCCAAGAAACAAGTCCCACTTTTCTTTGTGTCTTAATATTTTATCGCTCTCAAGATGCTGGCATAGTTGGGGTTTCAAGAGGTAGAACGGGACATGGATCCTTCCTCTTCTAGGCTTCTCTCCTGTGAACCAGCTCCCAGTTTGGTCTGAGAGACCAACACCTGCTCTAGGCTGCTGCAAGTGGAGGACTCCCAATGATGCACTGGGCAACTATCCTCTACTTCTCTCTCTCTATCCATGCATTCATACTCTTCTGCTGTATAGTATGTTCTTATCTGGGTGTCCCTCGTGCTATCTTCCTTCCTCTCCTCTCCTCTCCCCCGTCTCCTCTTGAGTGTCCCAGGCCAGGAGCTACATGTTTTTTGATCTGCAGAACTGCATACTACTCATCTGCGGTTCAGGCCCCTTATGACCCCTCTTATACGCATACATTATGGCAGCCAGCTCTCCTGTAATAGAACTGCTATTGTGCCAACTGTTTTATGCCCCGGTGCTCTTGTTTATCCCTGTAACAGTCACTTTATGAGCACTCTATAAACCCATTAGGCTTTTCTACAGTTAATATTTTGAGTGCCAACTCTATCCATTCTTTTTGTTCATTATCAATCTCTCACGTAACAAGCATCAGCTATGTTTTTAGATGCCACATGTATATGCATGTATATTATTCAGATTTATGTATGACAGATGTATGTATTTTCCTCTGCCCTCTTCTTTTTTTTCTGTCTCTACCCGCACGACCTCAAGCAGATGGGTCCCTCCATATATGGCTCTGCTTGAGGTTTCTTCCTGTTAAAAGGGAGTTGTTGCTTCCATTGTTTCAATTGTTACTTTAATGCTTTCTCTGGGGGTTCCAGGGCTATGTAAAGCATTTTGAGACTGATTTTAATAATTATTGATGCCATATAAATAAGATTCAGTTGAGTTAAATTACAATTTCTGATAAAATGTTGCTTTTATTAAAATGAGTTGTAAAAAAAAAAAAATCTAATTAACAAACAACAATGCCAACTGTGATGGTAAAATATAAACACATAAAATATTGAATCCTGGTATTTATTGTTGGCAGTGTTGTGTTCATGTGCTCAATCAGTTCTACATTTATTGGTTGTTATTTCCAAGCCACTCTTTTTTCTCTCTCATAATGAGAGTAAAAATGCATGCACCCCAAACATTAACAGACTCTGGTGATTCATAAATGTCATTGTTTTTAGAGTATTGTTTAAGTCATTTTAATATTTTACAACTGATAAATAACACAGGAAATGAGCAAAAATGAGTTTTACCACATGATTAACTAGTTGGTTCTTTCCACCATCAGTTCTAGCTGACCATTGAAGACATACAAGCTGCCTGGCATCAGCTGTTTCACTCACAACCATCTACTCATTTACAACCATGTGCCAGTTGATTAGCTCATTACTCATACCCAGTCCCATTCATACAGCAGAATAAAGATGTGATGTACTTTGTGCTGAGAGACTAAAGTAGCGTGATAATAAATTACAAGCAGCAAAACAACACGTAAAAACATCCTCACAAATGAAGCATCTTGACTCCATCCCAGTCAGCGTTGTCACACCACAACAGGTGCTTTCTTTCAGTGATTGAAGGCTGGTTCCTGCTGTGGCATCACCAATGACTGAAATAATGAGTGCAGCGCTCTCTTGTCTGGGCCGACTTGTGAATTTACTCTGCAAATTGATATTTTTAACAAATTAATTTGTTTTCAGGAGATTCGCTTAAACTGGTGAAGGTGAAATCTTCCTGGAGCTTTTAAGAAATAACTTCAGACAAATTTCACAAAGATACAATCAACTTCTGCTTTGATTTCCCTTGAATATTAGAATAAGCCATGACATGCAGTTATTCCATCACATTTGGCCTCTCTCTTCGTGTTTCTCTGTTGTTTGTCGCCCCACAAAGCGCAGATTATATACACAGAGCTTCGTTTTTTCTTTGTTGCTGGCCTTGATCAGGTTTCCATTCATTTGACTGCCTCTGTATTCTGAGTCTCGCATTGCTGCTGTGCCAGAGACTTCACTTCACTCAGCTAATGTCATGCACAACCTAAAACCTATTGTTGTATGTTTTTTTTTTTTAGTTCTGAGAAGCAGCACAACATTTGAAACGCTTTGTACATTAATTAAAGTCAAGTCATGCACGCAAACACATACAAATGCATACAAACAACTTACGCAATGCATTCCCTTTATATGTTGGCTCTCTCACTCCCCTCCTCTTTCTCTCACACACACAGTTTTCCAATGTCCTGGTGTCCTTCAGACAGCAGTGTAACCTGCTCCCCTCCCCTGGGCCCGGCCCAGCGAGGCAAAGACAGTAACAGAGCACCATGAAATGACAGTGTAACTATCTCCAGTGCTGGGCCACAGTCAGACACCCCGCTTAATCATACAGTGGCAAAGTTACTGACAATGAACCTGACCTGAGTGGACTGCTATTTCGTAGTGCTCTCTCTTAACCTGGAAGCCAGACCAGCTCCCCCAGCCACAACGGCTTTGTGGTGTAAAGCTGGTCTGGTCAGTAGCTCCTTTGGGAACAGATTATGCTCAGGCAAAGATCTAGCAGGTCAGGCTTTATGGAGTGATGGACAGAACAGCAACAGCAACATAGTTGTGCATGTCATCTGAGTGCCATGGTGTTGAATTAGCTCACAACAAAAATGGCTCTAACTGGTTGGGACTGTCCATTTGCATGCAAAGGTTTTTTCTTTCTTTTTTTTTTGTTATCTATCAGCTGAAATGCCAATGGCATGTTACCAGACTTATATTCTATTAAGAGTCTGGAGACTTTGCAGGTTCAGTGCAGGTTCCTTAATATTGAATTGATAGACTGATGATAACTTTGTTTATAGTCAGAAGTAAAATTGCAGCAATGAAAACAAGAAACAAGACATTAAGTTATTTAATATTTCCTTCAAACTATTGTATTTCATGTTTTCTACTTAAGTACAGCTACCAATACTGTGCGGAAATGTTCTCTTTCAAGTAAAGTTCATGCATTTAGGTAGGTAAAAGTACACAGATGTATTCAAGGCACCGTTTTTTTCAGTAATTTACTTAAATCGCACTGTAAGCACTAAAGCGATGGTGGCAAGCAGAGGTGGACAGAGTACACACCTTGAGTAAAAGTACAGATACTCCTTGTCAAATATTACGCCAATACAAGTAAAAGTAGCTTAGTCAAAAATGTACTTAAATAAAGTAAATAAGTATTGGCTTATAAAAAAATACTTTAGTAAAAGTATTTAAAAAGTATTTCAGGAAGTACAGGAAAGGAAAGTAGCTTTATTGTCATTATACAATCCACTCCACAATCCACAGTCTCACTACGTTCATCAGCAATTGAACAAACATTAAGCTAGCTAACGTCAGTAGCTACTTTACATACCGCGACGTGATTTTTCACGTTGGAAGACGAGTTCAAACATTTAACTTTTTGTGGCGTTATCTCAAACATGGGTTTGAGATAAGGCCACGGGTGCTCGGTGGGAGTTTCTCCAGGTGTTTCTCCAGTTTCTTCCTGCATTGTATGGATTGTATCATGGCATGACGTAGCGAATCAGCAGAAACAGTTTCTCAGAATTTTGAAAAAATTATAAAATAAAATAAAATAAATAATCGGCTGACGTAAGCTCAAAAGTAGCGAGTAACGAGAGCATCAACAGAAATGTATGCAGTAAAAAGTACAATATTTGTCCTTCAAATGTATTGGAGTAAAAGTAAAAGTATCCCCCAAAAATAATACTCAAGTAAAGTACAGATACTCAAAAACTAAAGTAAATTTACTTCGTTACTGTCCACCACTGGTGGCAAGGACTGCCTTTTAACAGGAAGAAACCATGAGCAGAACCCAGCTAACATGGTACAAACAAGAGTACATGATACTTTCATGTATAAATCAGGTGGACACAAATGGAGGAGTCAGGGATCAGGCAGGCTCAGAGGTGGTTTAATTAAATGCCGGGTCAAAGCCAGTCGAGTCACAACAAGAAATCACTCAAAGAAGAAACTAGCCAGAATGCTTAAGGTAAACCTACAAGATGATCTGGCACAGAAAGAATAGGGAACACAGCTTAAATACACGAGGGAGAGGGAGACAATGAGACACAAGTGAAGCACATGAGGGGGGAAAGCAATCACAGACAGAACTAGACAGGAAGACAGACTTCAGCAGACTCAGACTACATAATAAAACAGGAAGTGACAAAAAGAAAACTAAGCTAAAACTGAACTAAAAAAATACCAGAAACTACGTGGTCCTGACAGATATTAGGTGGTGCTTCATATGCAAAAGCCTGACAATGGATGAAAAGCATGGACAGAGCCAGTAGTCAAAGTATTAATGACAGAGCAGCTTAGTAACTAGCTCATAAAGTTACTGTTATAACAAGTGAGTCTCTCTCAGTGTTATATCACACAATTAAATATATTTTAATGTCACTGTCAAATAAAAGCAGTAAAATGGTGATATAGTGGAAATTTAAAACTGATGCTCAAGTACACCTTAAAACTTTGAAGTAAATACACTTCCCCTCTGCCGCGTTTCTTTGTGCAGTATCCCATGTTTTTCCACGTGTCATGCCCTGTTCAGTCAGAGCTATCAGTGAACACTGAATAAGTCTCTGTAAGTAAATAGTGGCACATCCTACCTCTCAGAAGAGGTGTTTGCTATGATCAGATACAAACCTTTTCTTGAAGAGCGCTCTAAAAGCTTCCAAGAAAGTTTAATAATGTTGAGAGCACTGGCCGCTGATATGTGCTGTATTGATCTATTAGCAGATACACGCTGTCCATGTCCAAACTCTTCAAGGTTCCCAAATTGCATTTGCTGAATGCTATAACAGACTCACTGTGGAGGCCCATGTGGAACAAAATGAATGAAGGCCAAAACTGCATTTATGTACAGAAACTCTACTGGCCTTTGGAAGACTGTCTGCTTTTTTACAAATTTATGGCACTCACTGTTCCTTAACGTGGAGCCACTTTTGTGTATTTGAACAGCGTGCTGTTGTCTTTGCGTGTACAACATCAAGTGTTTTTATTCTTGTGTAGATATCTCTCTTGAAAAATAGTTAAGGATTAAACAAATACTTTACATGAGTTCAAACATGGGATGTTATCAGCCTAATTAATGCCACTGACAAATCTGCTGGTATCCAAACATGCCCTGTGGCGTTTTATTCTAAACAAAAGTTATGTCTACATCCAGTGTGGTAAACTGAATGCATTATCTCCCTCATAAATCATTTACAAGTCAGATTATAATAGAGTTTTAATCTACACTGGTCTGGCCAAAAGAAAAGTTGCCACCAAAAAAAAAAAAAAAAAAGGTCCCACACTCTAATATTCAGATGGACCGCCTTTAGCTTTGGTTACAGCACTCATTCTGCGTGGCATTGTTTTGATAAGCTTCTGTAATGTCACCAGATTTATTTCCATCCAGTGCTGCATCTTGTATTGATGATGGGAGAGTCTGACCACTGCATAAAGCCTTCTCCAGCACATCTCATAGATTCTCAATGGGGTTAAGGTCTGGACTCTGTGGTGGTCAATCCATGTGTGAAAATGATGTCTCATGCTCCCTGAACCACTGTTTCACAGTTTGAGCCCCATGAATCCTGGCATTGTCATCTTGGAATATGCCCATCCCATCAGGGAAGAAACAATCCATTCATGGAATAACCTGGTCATTCAGTATATTCAGGTAGTCAGCTGACCTCATTCTTTGGACACATAATGTTGCTGAACCTAGACCTGAGCAACTGCGGCAACCCCAGATCATAGCACTGCCCCCAGCGGCTTGAACAGTAGACACTAGGCATGATGGGTGCATCACTTCATCTGCCTCTCTTCTTACCCTGATGCCCCCATCACTCTGGAACAAAGTAAATCTGGACTCATCAGACCACATGACCTTCTTCCATTGCTCCAGATTCCAATCTTTATGCTCCCTTGCAAACTGAAGCCTTTTTTCTGGTTAGCCTCACTGATTAGTTGTTTTCTGAAGGCTACACAGCTGTTCAGTCCCAATCCCTTGAGTTTCCTTCACATTGTACGTGTGGAAATGGTCTTACTATTAAACATAGCCCTGAGTTCTACTGTTGTTTTTCTTCAACTTGATTTCACCAAACATTTAACTGATCAAGTGATCTTGTTGCCAGTAATTATCCAATAGGAGGCTTGTACCTGTTTGATTAGTTAAATCCAAGTGTTTTTTTTATTTATTTTTCTGTTTTGTTTTTGGCTATCCAGTGTATATGCTTTCTTTATAGTGCAGCAAGACCTTTTACTGCCACCTTTAATGGTCAGCTGGTTCAGTGGAACACTCTGAAACCACTGTCAGGAATGTGCATTGCATCATCCCATGCCCCTGCACAAGATCAACTACAGGGACCTACTCAGCAAAACAGCTCCATAGTGCAAGTACAGGTCAAAAACGTCACAGTACGTTCATCTTTAGATGGCTCTTCATCTACTTGCATTTATCCAATTTGCACAAAACAACTCGAAAGCTGAATAAAAACATCTGAATGGGAAAACGTACAAAAAAAAAAAACATTATAAGGACACTGTAACATTCATCACTACACTGTTTTGTACAGTGTTTGCCATCATTTGAAAAGAATAATTGCATGCAAAGTGAATTGGGGCACATGACACATGAGGAAAGAGGATGGTTTGCAGTGCAACATATGCTGTCAATGAAAACAAACAACTGCATCTTTATATATATGTGTGTGTGTGTGTGTGTGTGTGTGTGTCTGATATGTAGATAACTCTTGGTGTACAGTGATCAGTCTTGGGAATAATATTCGGAAAGAAGGCTAAGATTGTGACAGACTGTCTGGTAAAACAGTTGGTACGAAATTGGTATACGGACTAAGGTAAAAAACTGGTTTAAGGTTTTTGACACATGTAAATAAATGTACGTTTTCTAGAAATCTATAAAACTGACAATTGTACAAACAGGCATTCCAAATACAGTAAAAAAAACAGTCTGAAACATAAAACAGGAATTTATGTAATTTAGAGCAACTTAGTCTGATACTTAAATTACTAAACCTAAAGAAAGAGAGTATCATTAATGATTATTATGAACATTCAAGTTTGGTTTTTGTTTTAGTTCTTCAACCTGGCTAAACCATACGCCGTTGTTCTCCCTTCTGACATTCAAATGCAAGTGTTATCCAAGTTCCCATTCTCCAAGAAAAACCACACTGTCTCGACTGAATTTGCCATTGACGTCTGAATCCTTTTTAAAGAAGTGGCCAAAAGGATACCTGCCAAATGTTGTTGAAAAACTCACTAAAGCAGAGCTAACCAGCTTCTATCAGCACCTCCAAGACAGCTAAGGCAAGAGCCTGCTTATCAGGAAGGATTGACTGTATACTTGCCTTGAGCTGCAATTAAAAAAAAAAAAACATTTGCCCCTGTGACATTTTACGAAGGATCAGGATATGAGGAAGAGTGACATTTGTACTCCAGCTGAGGATTTTTAAATGTGTTTTTTTTGGCATACAATGGCTGCAATTACCAAATTGCTTACTTTAACAGATTTTTTTTGGAGGAGAAACATAGGAGAAGCAAAACTGGAAGCATTTTTAATTTAGACCCCGGCATCCATATGGCTCAAAAATACCTTCTGAAGATTTCAGGTTGTGCTTTGGGCTCAGATGAGATTAGAACAAGCTGTGGGGCTACCTCCATCTTCTGTAACTGCCTGTCCTACGAAGGGCTGCGGGGGGGCTGGAGCCTATCCCAGCTGTCATCAGACAAGAGGCGGGGTACACCCTGGACAGGTCTCAAAATTAAGTTACAAAACTCACAGTGGTCACAAACACTATGATCATATTTTTTGTTTGAACTAGAGAACCACAAATAATGAGAAAAGGATTCACAAAGATGGCAGGAAAATATGCTAGGAACACGGGGAGCATGACAGAGAAAGAAACATGTCGAGGAAGAACATGCGGGAGGAGGGGAAGACAGTCATGGAAAAAGAAAAGGATGAGCGAGATGAAAGATGGAAGAGAGGGGAAGCCGCTAATTCGTTGGCCAGGCAGGCAGGCGTGGAGGAAAGGATTTGGACTGAGCTCTGGTCCAGATCCCTGCCTGTTAGACTGACACAGCAACAACCCTGCCACCGGCCTAATCCTCCAAATCGCCCCTCCACCACGGGAGTAAAGACGTGCAAGGATTGGAGGAGAGGATTGTAAAGGGAATCAAATGGATGGTTGAGGAAGGACAAGGAAGGAAATAAGAAAAAGAGGGAGGAAGAAAAGTGGGAAGAACGAAAGCGTGGACTGACAGATAATGTAGACTGAGAGCAGAAGGAGGGGTGTAAAGGAGGGATAAATGAGAGGGGAGAACTGCGTAGAGAATCAAGTGGACAAACGATAACGGAGAAGCAGGGGAAGCAAGCAGCAAAGGAAGAAAAAGAGGTAGGGGAAAACAACAGAGGGCCAAATTGGCTGAGAAGGATGGAGTGAAGACAGAAATGGGGAGAGCACAGAGACATCCAAGAGAGGTAGACTGAGGGAGCAAGGGGCGAGGGACACCGGGAGAGAATGAAAGAAAGAGAGAGGGGGTTGTTGTGAGCTGGTGTTTCAGCTCCATCCAACAGTGGGTCTGGCTGCCGCTAATGAGTGTGGCTGCTCTCTGGAGTGTGTGTGTGTGTGTGTGGGTGTGTGTGTGTGTGTGTACAGAGAAACACAGAGTGTGTATTTATGCTGCGATGGTGGGGAGGTGGTGAAGGGGGTGCTAGAGAAGCGGGGTGTTTGCCTGGCACTGCCAAAGCATCCCACCAGCACCACCCTTTTTTTTTCCGCTTTACTGCTTCCCCTTTCATCCATCTTCCTCCCTCCCTCCCTCGCTCATTAGTATGATTGAATACCCCCCTCCCTCTTTCGTCTGCTATCTGCCAGGGTCAGTGAACATGCAAAGCATTCTGCGCCCCCCCCCCCCCCCCCTACAAAATCCACCTCCCTACCCCCGTCTCACGCTATCTTTCTCCCCGCAAAACATGCGCTGCCCCTGGGCACTTCTTACAGTGAGGCTGGCCTCGCTCCCAACATCCATAGAGCTGGAGGTTGTGGCCTTAAGTAACCCCCCTCTCTCTGTCCTTTTACCAGCTCCCGAGGAAAGAACCAAGGACTCTTTTTGATGTTTTCCTCACCAGCCATACTTCTTATTTTCTGCCTGCTCCCTTCGAACCCTCCCTCCTTCCTCCCAAAGCCTCTCCGCCTGAAACCAGGTCCACCATTGATTGTTAAAGGGTGCAAGAGGGCAATCAATAAGGCTTTGCTGGTGTGCATGGAAACTATAGAGTCTATATGGAGAAACAGGAGCGTCTAAATCAGTGGTGGGGCTTCAGGTTGTATGTGGTGAGCGTTTATGTATTTAAGTTGACACAATAGAAAGAGAAAGGGAGGAGAGAATAGAGCTGCTATGTTGTAGAATAGTGTTCAGTATGACTTTACACACATCCAGTCACACACAGAGGCATGCTGCCCTTCCTACCCCCTGATGAGGGCCCTCTTTAAAAATTCATTCAGTCAATAATGACCCTTCGCCCTCCCAGTCTCTCCTAGGAGCTAGCATAGCTGCTTCCTCCCACACTGCCTCGCTCTTCCTCTCTCTCCCTCCTTCCCTCGTTCGGTACCACGCATACGACACACACCCTCTCTCAGCATCCCAGGCACATACACACACCTCTGTGTCGACTCGGCCCTGAACACAGAAAATCAGGAAACACATGGACAGCGCTGCAGCAGCGCCATTAGTTACGCCATCACAAAACACTAAATGCTGTACTTTGTTCACACTACCTGCATGCCACAGTTACACATCTCACGATTAACTGTAGCAGCACTTTCTAGTCTGACGGATTTTGAAGTCGTTCTCATTCCAGCTACAGAAGTGAAGTGTCACCTTGTGACTTCGCCAGTGGCTCAACAAATTAGCAATCCTGTCTGGTGGCGAAGCTAGCAGAGATAAGCGTCATGGTACATAGAGGATGGGACTTTGATCCAGTCAGCCATGTTGTCTGCCCTCCTCTGAGATGGTTCCCATTTATCTGATTACTCATACCGCTGGATGACGCATCTTGGACCAGAGAAAAACGTTGAATTATATATTTTAGAAACATTGGAGAGGCCCCAAGACCTGGTTGAGAAGCAACAAATTGGATATAGTCAAAATCTGGGCTTAGAGCCAAGCAATTCCTTCCTAGCATAGCAATGTGTCTGTGAGTTATTTAGTGTTCGTGCCGCAGTCAAACTTCATTTGGTGGGTATGCAGACCAGGACTAATTATCTTAATATCTCATTCAAATCTGCTGATAAAATGGACTTTTAATTGACTTAGCAAAGACTTGCATGCACATATACTGGAAAATACTGGATACTGGAAGAAAACAAATAGCTGTGTGTACTTGTATATCACTGCTTCAAGAAGTATTGTAATTTTGGCATAATAGGTGCATAATATATGTATTTTAATTTACATTTATTTTTCAATTTTAAAGCATATGAAATGCACAGTCCCTCTGAATTACTTCTATTTCAAAGTAAGAACTAAGCATTCCATATTTTTTTTTTATCATTTAAAAAACCATCCCCAGTCCCTTCACACAAAGCCTTCTAATGGTACGGCATCAACACTGAGCCAGAAAGCAGAGGGAATCGCTGTCTTAAAACAGTGTGATCACCTTTGACTCCACCTGTGTCTGTTCCCATTACCACCCATTACCACCCATTACCACCATTCACGGTTCCAAGAGGAGGTCCCTGGTGGCACCCCGCTCCCAAAGCGCTCGGGGGGCACTGCTTCTCATCTTTGTCCCTCCCTCCCTTCATTCATCCATCATGAGCAGGCTGTTAAATGGAGCAGTGCGCCTCGCTTCTGACCCCTTTCAATGAGCCATGGGGTCTTCCGGGGGTGCAACGCTCCCGTAGTCTCAAACAGGGTGCAATTTGGATCAACCCACTCAGATAGGTAATGTCCTACAGCATTCAGGGTGCATTAAGTCTCTGGACATGCCCCCTTTTCTTTTCACTCTGAATCTGCTTACTCAGTTTGGCTGCCCATGACACAATCTTCCTGTTATCTGCATAGAAACATCAAGAGGAAAGTGTAATGCAGTCAGTGTCGTGAACTGGTATATCGTAGCTGAAAATCCATCATCGTCTGTATTTCATTTCAATACAGCACCTGATCTGTAAGGTAACTGATAAAAATAAAAACTTAAACATTACTAAGGACGTGAAAGCAATTCTGAAAGAGAGTGATTAGGCCTCTGCCCTATTCTGTTAAACACAGGATGTAACAAAAGAAAGTAAAGATGAGTCATTTGCAAAGTACCCATCGCACAGATGGGTTTCAGAGTTAATTTAATTTAAACTTTCTGCACCGGGGCTAAATTAGACATTTAGTTATATAATAATCAAATTCAAGTCTTTCGTTTCTTGAGAGAATGAAAGGAAAGGTTTACACGACAGTGGTGAGGCTAACGATGTTGTGTGGTTTAGAAACAGTGGCTTTGAGGAAGAGACAGGAGAAAGAGCTGGAGTTGGCAGAGCTGAAGATGTTGAGGTTTTCTCTGGACGTGACCAGGATGGATAGGATCAAGAATGAGCACATTAGAGGGACAGCTCACGTGAGATGTTTCGGAGGGAAGGCCAGGTTGAGAAGGTTTGATCGTGTTCAGAGGAGTGAATATACTGGTCGAAGGATGCTGTGGTTAGAGCTGCCAGGCAGGAGGTCTAGAGAAGGAGACCAAAGAAGAGGTTTATGAATGTAGTGATGGTAGTGGATGTGAGAGAAGAGGAAACAGAGGAGAGGGCAAGATGGAAGCAGATGAATCGCTGTGTTGACCCCTGAAGGGGACAGCTGAAAGGAAAAGAAGATCTTTCTTTTCTTCCATACCATATTAAACCGAGTTTTGAAATTCTTGTTAGCCAGCTTGATGCTACCCATGCTGACTTTTACACATTCATCTATTTCCCTCTGTCAACAGACAGCAAAATCCTTCACCCTATTGTTCCATTATCTCTGAAACATCCTTGCATCTCCGCCTACCCTCCCTTAAATATTTCCCTCATCCCATCTAGCACCTGTCTATCAACAAGTCTTCCCTCCTCTTTCACCATTTTTCCTGTCCCGCACCCACCCGCTTGTCTCCCCCCATCCATCAGTGCATTTCATCCTCCCACCCTGCCTCTGGCACTTCCGCACTGCCCTGTCCATTATTTCATCCCTCTCTTCCTCCTTCCCTCAGTCTGTTCAACCTCCATTTGTCTATGCCTTCTTCCTCCCATTCCTCATTTTACTCATTCATCCTTTCCTCTTGTCAATTTCTTTCTTGGCATCCTGAGAGGCTATTTCTGTCCAGCAGTAGCATGACAGTCAGACGCCTAGCCCAAGATCTTAGGTACGTTTGATCTGCACCACCGAGTACAATTGCCCCTGCAGGCCAGCATTCAGTAACAAGTGGTCATCATTAATGTGACAGTTTTATATACATTAAAATACACACCAAATTCAAATGAAGCTAGCTTTACAACAGAGTACTACAGACCAGGAATATTCTTGACAAGTTCTTGCACGTGTTCAAATCTCATCTGTCATGCAAGGAAGCAGATGTGAGTGACAAATTGGATTGCTATTGAGGCTATATAAATCAACTGAACTGAATTAAATGCTGCACATATTCCTGCATATGCAGATAACACTGAAGAGGGGGGTGCTGGGGAAAAAACACGTATGCATCACATAGTACACCTGATCTGGCTGCCTGAGCACAGATCAACATACAGTATGTACTGTGCGTGGATACGCTACATAAAGCCGACTCTTATCAACCATGCTGGGCTTATTTTTGGTCCAGCAGTTTGCTGAGTTACTGGGCGTTAGATGTGAGGTTGATACTGGTTTGAGTTATCTATGCTCAGCGGACAGATTAATGTGAGATGTGTTAATTTGGCGCCTCCCGACATTTACAGCAAAGAGCAGAACTAAAATTGAAAAATTGAAAAGCCTTTATTCAGTGTTGAAGCGTCATTATGAGTGTGTACACACAGGGCTGTAGAAATATGAAGCATTCAGTTCAGATAATAAAATGAAATAGAATTATTTATTCATACAGTAATTGAGTGCAATTCGTTTTTATCAATAACTAAGACATTTGACTTAATATGTTTTAAAGATCCCAGAGCCTGCAACCCCCAGAGCAGGCACCAAGGCAATATTGTAGATTTTGAACTTCTCAGTGAGGGAAATAAATAAATAAATAAATTGGATTTTGTTTCGTTTTTTAATGGAAAAGATACAAATGTTAAAGACACAAATGAATCTTTGGCAAAAGTTCAATAAGGGAAAGCTTTTCACATATTCTGTCTCTGTTCCACAGTCAATTTGGGTTGTTTCTGCAGCTTCGTTCCCTTCATATCTTCCACTTTCCCATGTTGTCAGAATCACTTCCTTCAGAGTTTCAACATCACTCCTCTTGTCCAGTGATCTCTTGTGCTTTCCAAGCCAGTGGCTCCAAAGTCCCTGAGACAGTGATCTCAATAAGTCCCTCTCATCTGAATTCATCCATCAGCAGGTCCCGTCCCATCATGTGTGACATCACCCTTTGATGTCCCTTATCATCAGAGCTGGTAGACGGTCAGAAAATACCTCTAAACCCGCAGTACCTCTAAAGTGCTCACCAGCCGTAGAGAGGCTGCATCAAGTTGTCTGGTGGATGGATAAATTGTTATTCATAAAGAAATAGTTGCAGCATGGCACTCCATCTGAAATGACATAGTGTTATTTTTTCATTTTATTGATTTACAGGTAAAACAAGCAATATGCAATAGGTATCTGTGCACAGTCAGCTTTGGATGTCTCGTTCTTAGAAAGACAGTAAGTTGTAAAAATGTCAAACTATTCCATTAATGCTCTTATAGGAGGACATTGTGAGCTTGTGATTCCTTTGGATCAATATCTTTCTTCTTCTTATATATAGATATGTATTTAATTGTATTTATTTGTTGAATCAATGGCTGATGCCACTCACTGATTAACCATGTTGAAGAATGATCTAAAAAGCATACTGACAAATACTCACAAGTCACACATACGTATGTACCAACTGAGAGATAAAACAGCTGTGCCGCCACAGAGCTGGGTTTAGTTAAAATAATTCCCTCTGAAGAACAATCACACCCACCCAAACACAATTATTTGACAAGCGCACAATCAATCCATTTTAGATGCAGCACCTGGATTCTTCTCCAAATCCCTTGATGCATGGAGCAGTGAAGGAGCAAAACAAAGAGTCGGCATCATCAGCCTGCAATTGAATCCTCCATTGTAATCCCTTGGTTTTTAATCAAGCAATATAATTACTGCCTATAATATAACATTAGTACTCGTACCCTAAATTATGATTGCGTGGAGAAACTGTGATTATTTTTCGGGATCTAACCCTTTCTCTGCCAGGATCATTATGGCTATATAGCTCTCAGTAACGGCATGACATCAGCCCTCAAGTCAGGTCATTTTGTACCTTGTTCCACGGGTGTCCAAGACAAATGCACCTCTGCAGCACCTCACAGAGTGAGAATAGCGTCAGATGAATGTAGCAATCAGTGCTCGGTGGGTACGAAAGAGTCATAGAGGCTGATTGCACGGTGGGAGCCACAGAGCAGTGCTCCTCAGACTCTCTCCATGCTCAGAATAACAAGCTCCGTCGCCCACAGTGTGAAACAACAGACTGCTAATTGGAATCAGCACGCCTCTCCCTGAGCTTATTCTAATATCTGCCGACTGCTTGGCTTGTGTATAGGTAAGGGTATGGGGGTGTGCTGTTGCAGCTGTTGTCCATGTGTGATGCAGATCTCTTCAGTAGTGCATTTATTCTGTTGTGCTGGAATGCCCCTCATCCAAAATAACAAGGAGAGGCTATGCAACACGACAAATCTGACCCCAGTATGCCTCATCACACACCACTGCAACCGTCCACATGGGGCTTAATGCATACATTACTCTTTGGATAAAAATGCATGAGAGGGAAGTTTAGCCATTTTCCGATTTGTTTTTAATTAATTGCTGTTGTTGATAAAGTGCAAATCAAGCCTGACCAACTGTGTCAACCGCGGCCAAATAAACACACCATGTGGACCTCTGGCTCCTTGTGACCCCTGCTCTTCCAATTCAGTGTAATAATGTATGCTGCATTTTAACCAAAAATACCGTGTTAAATTAGACTGGTAATTTGATGACGCACAAACATATTTAAACAAGTAATAACAGTAGATAAAATGTAAATAAAAAATGTATTCATTTCAGAAAGTTTCAAAATTTGCTTAGGGCCTACTTGAAGGACTGGCCTGTGTCCTTTAATTTAATGTTTCTATTTATCAGTAAATGTTCCCAAACAAATCTACTTTAGTCCAGGTACCACACTGTGAACATGCAGCTTTGGGAACCCCTAGAGATCTGGGGGCAGAGGTCAGTTGCCTCACCTGATATTCTGATAATCCTACCAGAAAACCTTTAATTACACCGATATTTTGTTATTCATGAAATGCAAAATGATTATCACGTTTTCCCATGTTGTGATTAAGGAAGAGTGGTGTTTGAAGAAATTAGACTATGGCTTAGGTGATGAAATATACTATATACACAGCATCCAGAATTTTCTGAAACATGTCGCTCATAAACATTCTGGAGAATACATTCTGCTGTTAAAACCTGAACCTGTATTGTACTGGAGTATTGGACAACAGCAGTTTAAACAGAGCTCTGTGAGATGAATATGACACCAGGCATTGATCTTTTTACTATAGTTCTTATATGCATATGATGATATCAGCAGATTTTTTATTTTTTACAATTTATGAAATATTAAGGAAAGGCTGCATTTATCACTGGACTATAAGAGGATATGAGAGCTTTTCTAAGCCACGGAACATGGAGGACCTCACCCAGCATCCACATCCACACCATAGATAGAGGACAAAATACTTTCTGCACTGGCACTGGAAGTTGGCATTGAACAATGTCCAAGACGTGTCCTAATTCCACAGGAAACTGGGCTGACCGTACCGTAATAATATTTCTTGATTATTTTAGAATGACAGCTAGCCCAGGGGTGAAGGAAATTGAGCATGACCTTCAGCATGTATCTGTCAACGTGTCCTCCACTGCCGAACTCGACCTCTCTCTGGTTCTGGTACGGCCTCCTAAAGGAAGACCCACATTGTTCTTCAGGGTACTCCGGTTCATTTTTAACATAGAGCTTAACATTTTATAGCTATGCAACTCAGAGCCTACGCTCGTTGTGCATATTCAACGCGGCAGCTTCAAGAACACACTGTTCCTGCGCTACAAACATCAAGTCTAATGTATTCACTCTTAAGTCATGCACCCATCCCACCATCTACACACTAGACTGATTCTCACAGTCACATTATTCTGCAATGCTTGAAGGTATGGGGAGGTTCCAGTACATGTGTGCTTGCTTCAACGTATTCAAAACACATAATGTCATACTGTATAGTGAGAGCAGAATCTGCTGAGGGGCAACTATGGAAGGCTTCCTTATATTGGACCTGTGTTTTAGTTTAGCCGACCTGGCAGACTTTCTTACATTACTATCTGGACGTAGAACATTCCTGTGCTGGAAATCCACCTGTCACCCACCCGAGGAAATCTGGATCTAGAAAACTGGAAAGGATTCAGTTCACTTTGTGCAGCTCCACAGCTAGATTCTATAAAATATGGCAATTTGTTGGTGTTTATTTGCACTGTTATTTGTATTCAACTGTAGGTGGCCTATTGCAGAAACTACTGCTGTGTCTACTGAAGACCATGTTCTAATGTTGTAATAATTGTGAGATTTGCTAATAAATAAAGTTTGGGGAAAAATTAAGACTTAAAAATAGACAGACTCTGTACTTGGTGAAGTTCAGTTTTTAACATTACAGCAAGGGATGTGTCTGACTTTGGACTTTCCAACGTTTGGAAATGGAAATGGGGGAGAAAAAAAACACAAAAAACACACACAAACAAACATCCTCATTATACACACAAACAACATCACAGCCGCAAGGTTATTTTTCCACCAAATAATCATATGGCTACTGCATCGTCTGTAGGTGGTGGTGGATAAGTAATACAGAGCTTAATTGAGAAACAAAGGAATTGGGTAACAGTGTTGTTTGTTATATAGTATATCATATCACCAAAGATTTCATTGGCCGGCCGTTGGGGAGGGATATGTGAGATAGAGCACGTCTT
Organism: Planiliza haematocheilus; assembly: GCA_005024645.1. Lineage (NCBI taxonomy): Eukaryota > Metazoa > Chordata > Actinopteri > Mugiliformes > Mugilidae > Planiliza > Planiliza haematocheilus. Next base: position 510,690 of record SRSE01000631.1, on the reverse strand, counting down.
GTTGAGATCACTGTCTTGGATGATAAATCACCTGATTTAAAAATGGTGGGCGTAACCACTATCATCCATATCTCAATAGCTTAACAAGGGTTATCATGTGCAGCTGTAGTGCGACTGAAGGTGGGGATGGATGTGTGAGTGTGTGTGTGTGTGTGTGTGTGGGGGGGGGGGGGGGGCTGTGTGTGTGTGTAGGTTTTGTGGTTTCATATCTGTAGTTATTTGCGCTGTGTCTGTGCTGTTTGTTTTTGGATGTTGTGTATTTGAACATGCATGTGTGTAACCCACACTCCAGCTGCCAGTGCAGAGGATGAAAGCAGAGATTCCTGCATGCATGTGTGGTAGAATGGGACCATATCCCCCCACCCCCACTTTACAAGCTATTACAATCCTATTGATTTCTCATTAAAGCCCCTGGCTTAAAATACCGCCTGATGTTGGTGAGACCGAGACTGAGGGAGAGACCGTACATGTGTCATGCACCTGAGGAGCCAAGACGCAAACTGCACGTGTTGAGTCGCACACCTACACGGCTAAAAATATAAAAACACACACCTGGCTGAGGAATGCGCGCGCAGAGGATGCATGTTCACAATCGTTGGCACACATGCAGAGCCTACCCTTTGTGTTACTGAGCGAATGCATCCCTCCTTGTTTTTTTTTTTCATCTCCCACCCCACCCTCACCCCTTTTTAATTAAAGCATGCAGTAAGTGTGAAATTAACTCTCTCCTACACCAGGCCTGACAGCTCTGAGTGGGAGGAGGGAGAATCAGACGCCTTTGTCTCTGCACATAATTAGATAGAGGGAGAGAAAGAGATGGGAAGAGGGAGAAAGAAAGAAAGAAAGAAAGAAAGAAAGAAAGAAAGAAAGAAAGAAAGAAAGAAAGAAAGAAGGCTAGTCGGTCCACCAAAAGGAGAAGACAGCAGCGAGACAGGAGAGATAAAAAGCAAAACAGGCTGGAGAGAGGGATGGAGGGAGGATTTAAGAGATTTCAGGGACAGTTAAACGGACAGATGAGGAAAAGAAAGGAAAAGAAAGACAGAAAGAAAGAAAGAACATATGTTTTGGTATGTGGTGTAGTACTTTAGTCATTACCACCTGTAAAAAAAAAAAAGACATTCTGCTACCGCACTGCCTTCTGCAGTGAGAGTGAGAAGCACAAGAGAGAAAGCCACGCAGAAGAACAGAGAGAAAGAAGGAAGAGGTAGCAGAGTAGCACCAGGCTTGATAGATGGTACAATTTGGAAAAGGAGAGAGGCAGGGAGTCTTATGAGTTTAAGAATTGATGAAGACAAAATGGGCCCGAGTAGCAGGGGTAATAACTTGTGGGGCTTCATGCTGCTCCTTATGGGCCGTGTCCCCGGCTCAGCCCACCTCTGATAGACGGTTTCCCCACCTTTCTCCATCCTGCTGCGCCTCCCCTCTGCAGCTGAAATGAGAAAAGGGAGGAGCATCATGCTAGTTTAAAGGGAGAGATGGCTGGGTGCGAGTGTGGTGGAAAGGTAATCAGCTGCAGCATCGGGTTCGCCCACCTCCGCCGATTTGTCTTCATGATTGGAGGTTTAACTTGGACGCTGTTACCTCGGAGCTTCTGGAATTGGAGTCCTCGACTTCCAGCGCGGGGGTTAAATTAGGTGCTGAGGCACAGACATGTACGACGAAAATTAAGAAAAGAGGATTTGCTTAATTAAATAATGAAAACGTAAGATAACTAATGGATAACTGAGATAGCTTAAAACACTGTATAATTAGCAGCTGAAATATTACTGCTCTAACCTCAAGTGGATTACCTTTTCTTCTTGCTGCAGTGATGCAGGAGCTTCAATAAGTCCTCCAACCTAAACAAGCATGTAGAATGCTGGTCTTTCCCCTCTGTTATGAGCTGTATCAGCGAGCTACAGAAGCTAAACTGAAAAATAAACTAATATTATCTGATGTCACAATGCTTTGGTAAAGGTTTGGTTAGGTTACAACTAAGCCATGTCCTGATTTAAATATGTACTACACTAAGGTTAGAGGACCTTCGTTATAATGATTACACTAATGATGTACCATAACACAATAAAATAGGAAAATAACAGCACCCTCCTGAAATCTTTTGTTGTCCTCCTCTCTGTTAGAGATGGGATTTATGGCTCTTTGAAGGGAGCCGGATCTTGTGGATTTGCTCCTTTCAAAGAGCGATTCAAAAGACTGGCTCATTTTGTTATTTATTTATTTTTAAGATGCCAGGATGGGGGTAACTTATTTTATCCTGGTGAAAGGGTGAGATTTGAATCAGAATCATCTAAACGTAGACATCCCACCAAGACATATTCTCTTGGTGGGATATCTATATCTAAAATATATATTCTAGATAGGCAGGTGCTTTATTTATCATGTGAGGAATTCACTTTGTGCTGCTGGGAATCGAAGGAGCTTCTGTGTGCATCTGTATGAAACACAGCAAAAAAAAAAAAAAAGTACGGCTGGGAACTGCAACTTGGTTTCCATCACCCATCGGTTTTAAAGAGCTGGTCGACAGATTCGGTTCGTTCCCAAACGTCACAACTCTGCTCTCTATGCTAACTTTGTGGGGACACCAAACCAAATGTGACTGTAATAAGCCATTCTCCCCTGGGCATTTTGTTTCTTTGAGTGACTGGGTGGAGCACCACCAAAGGGGGTCCTGATGAAATTCTGTTTGTGCTGCACCTTCTCCCACGGTGTGTGGAGGAGAAAAAGAAACAAGACTCCAGCAACAATTATAGTATACAGAACAACTTTATACAACTTTATAAGGCCTCTGCGTTTTGTGGCCTTCATCAGGGCACACCAATGGGGGAAAGACAGGGATATTTTACCTGCCACATACAATCACATTGTTTCTGGATATATAGTCCAGTCAACATAATGCTGTGTTCCATGAAGTTCTGCTCCCATTTTTGGCAGTTCCAGTTTGTTCCTAAATCGACCAGATCGTTCCCATAGACTCATATGTTTTGTTTAAACACAGTGAAGTCCAACTGGAACATGAGGCATAAAGAACATCTGCAAGCACAGGCCATAAATGTAATTCAAATAAAATAATATTTGAAAGTGTTTTTTTGTTGTTGTTTTTTTAGTATGAAAACCACTTAACAATAAAGCCATGATCCACTGATGTCAGACGCAGGACTGTTAAGCAGTTACATATGGTATTGTGACATTTTATGTTTTCAGTTAAATCACACCTTGTTTTCTACAGGGACACTTGAGACTTAAACAGACACCCTCCCCTGAGTGTGCATTCACTCTCTGTTGTTACATATTAGCAACGTTTCACTGAATAGCCAATCAGGAAAGAGCATCTCAGCAGCATCACAGTGTCCCCCAGCGTGACTGATAAAGCCAGAGCAAGGAGGAGGCAGTCATATTCTCCAATTAATTCTCCTTTAAAAGCAGGAATTTCTCCATCACGACCATTGACGGTGGGGTGTCTTTCAAAGGACATTAAAAAATATGAATACAGCACATTGAACATACTGCCGAGAGCTTTACTCAGTTGTAGTTCAGTTTTCGACTCACTTTGGACATACTGGACATCCTGAAAAAAAGGGTTGCATAAATCACACAGAAATGTAATTTAAATAATGTGTTTATAAGATAACACTTGATTGTTGGAGAACCACTACGACTCCTTTGCTTCATGTTAGCGTTTGCTCCAACATGTCTGCCTGCACCTTAAATTAGAAGCGTGGAGCACCAGGTGCTACTTTGGCCAGAGTTTAAAAGGAAAATGGAGCGCGCAGCTGTTACTACCTGATGTTTGGATGGATAAACTGGCAGGAGCGGATGTTTTTGAGAGTTATTAGCGGAAACGGAATTTTTAATTGATCTAGGATTCTCCACAAGACTGTGTGAGTCACTAAAGATACCAAAGAGGTGTTGGTGCTAAATGTTATTACTAATAAAGGGATTTTGGAAATAAGTTGTAGGTTCTCATCCACAGTTAAAAACATCTCACTGTTGACACTTCAGTCGCTGAGTGAAATATTAAAAGTATGTTTTGCACCACTCCAACACCAGCGCACCCACACATCAGCTATATGGGATCCTTGTAACCATAAATACATTAGAAAAAGATTAGCTTGATACTTGTCGTTCAGACGTAGCTAATCCATTTTAAAGCACACAGACTGCAGAAAGCCTTTATGTGGTTGGGTCTGATTCAGCGTGTGCTTCAACACCTTATTGCTTTTGAGTTTTTATTAAAAACACAACAGATGCTCGGACTCAGGGTAACAGTCGCGCAGTTGTACACTACAGATGTTTGCTGTTGATGATACTGTACATGCATTTCTATACATGCAAACTCACACACTCACCTACACAAAGTCTTTTATATTCGTATTAGAGGCAGATTAGAACACTGAGGGTATTGTACAGTCACCGTTGCGTGCCAAGCCTACAGGCCTCTCAGTGCAGGTTTTGGTTTGCTTGTTGTGACTGAAGCAGTGGTTTGTAAAGACTGCCCAAAAGATACAGCACAGGTCATGCAGTAACATGATCGGTAAAATCTACACTGACGAGAGGCACACCTTGTGTTTACACACGAGCATTCGCCCTCATAAAATATTTTGCCAAGTCAACTGCAAGTTAGGAGTGTGAAGGATAAAAGTAGGAGGAATGGATGTCAGGTGGTGGCAGACAGAGAAACAGAGAGAGGGAGAAGATGTCAACTATAATCCCAAGTGGATGGCTCACCCCTAAGGGCATCCTGCCCTGCGGCTAGAGAGAGAGAGAGAGCAAGAGAGAGCAAGAGAGAGAGAGAGAGAGAGAGAGAGAAAGAGAGACCCTCACAATTCTGTGTGAATGGAGTAACTCCCAACCAACAAGCAACTGCTACTTGAAGCTTGGAACAGAACAGACCTGAAGATTATTGAAACCTGCAAAGACCAGACAGCCCACACATAACAGCTGTTTTCTCCACCACGCACGGAGTCTATTCTAAATCGCGCGCTGAATGACAGGCAGACTACGATTAGAGTCTCATTGCTAGGCAACCCCCCAGGATCCCATAAATTCCTGTGTATTTGCAAAAAAAACCCCCAAAAACCAAAACAGAAAAGCTCATGCATGAAAACATTTACAAACGTTTCTTGTAATTTACAAGAAAATGGCACAAATGGTGCTTTAATATCAACATTTAGCAACTTCCAACACAGAGTCTAATGCACATAATGTCTTAAATAATTAAATTTATATGTGACATTTTGAAAGCTCTGGTGTTGCCTTCCAAATTCTGGCACCTTCTCATCTCTTTATACGTTACTTGATCTTAAACTGATATGATATGCATGAAAGGTTCATTTGTCAGGACGTTACCTATAAAAATGACTTGGAAGGAGAGAGATGCTATTTTGGACTCTATTTGACCCTTTGTTGTGGTGCACAGAGGCAGAGAGCATGGTAACGAGACAAGTCGGACTTTGCCCTGACGCGATGTTACTTGCAGAGTTAACGTGGATTAGCAGCAACTGAGCTAAAAATAAAGAAGGGCTGAAAATGAGGATCTTGTAACAGAATATTTCGAGCACTAATCTTTTCTGATAGATAACAGAAAGATGATAACTCTGTTGCTGTCTGAGCGGATTTTGCCAACTCAGCAGTCTGAGCAGACTCAATATGCAGTGACATGCTCACATTCTAGAGTCCAGTTGTGTTAAAGCAAAACAGAGCCGCTACAGCAGAAAGCTCAGGGGGACAAAGTACAGCAGAGTACAGCAGGGGTGAATTTTTATTTAATTTTTACTTTTTGGAGGGAGGAGGGTCATTTTTGCTTTTAGAGAGAGAGAGAGAGTGAGTGACAGGCAGCAAGGTTTGAGTAGATTAAGAGGCAAACCAGGAACTCAGCAGTTAAAGGCATCAGTAACCATGTGGGTTTAACTATTCCGTTAAAACACGCCAGGATCAGCTGATCTTGTAAGAACAGACTTAAACTCAAAAACACGAAACAACCACTGTTCTATTACTATCTGATCATGCTGTGTTTGGACGTGTGTTTAAATTGTTGCTTCTCCCGCACACACTCCGGCCACCTACAATGTCGGATAACAATAACGCAGAAACAAATTTTTTCATGTACGCTGCGTGGGAAATTTGGATGAACACTTGTTCCAACTGATAACCTGCGCAATCAATTAAATTAAAAGATATTGCAACTCCACCTGGAATGCTAGCTAGCGCTGCCATCAGAGACATGGCATGACTGTGTGTGAGATGCTGCAGACGTAGAGGGGTTGTTGAAGAAGACTGCATACAAATAATAAGCAATGTTTTTTTCCCCCCTTTAATCCATCGTTCATCAGTCATTTTAATTTCAAGTAATATATTTTTTTTCTAGGACATTTCACGGAAGTTTAGAAAAAACATCCTTTTAAATTGTATTATGGTTTTCATCATGAAAAAAATGCTTTTGATATTTTCTTTATTCATAGCTTTTGGCCTAATTCTAGTCATAAAACTGAGACTTGTTGTATATTGGTAATAAGAACCACTGGAGAAATAAACTATTGGACTAATTAGCAGCACACACTGAATGATGCGACAACTACCAGGACCCAAGACCAACATTTAATGGTGGAGTGGTTCATTAGTAGTGACTTGGGATGATTGGTACCTATAGCTATCTGGGTTGTCTTTCTATTTTTGGTTTGGATTGGTTGAACTTTGATTTCCTTTTTTCAGTAATTACTAAATTACTGACAATAAATGTATTTATATGTAGAGGATGCATGCTTGGAGTCAACATTTTGTCCTTCCGTCCCTTTGAATAATAGAGTATCACACATGAATGGTGGTCTTTTGTTTGAGAGAGCATTATTCAGACTTTTCTTGGGAGGGGGGCTCATGGACACGCTCTATGGTATTTGGTGTGGCATTCTTGAGGTGAAAGTAATGATGTGTCGTCCGCAAAGAGACAATTCTTTGCAGCAAAAAGAAAATAACGCTTGAGAGCAGTGAATGAAAAACACAAACCATTAGTAATCACTAACTTAGTATTAAATAGAAGGCTCTGAGTAAAACTACAAGAAGAGCCAACTGGGAGCCTTAAGACCCGTCTAAGGGAACCGAGTCAAAGTACTCGAGTCCTCGAAAAGAGCCAGACTTCGCATCTCTAAGGTGTAGTAACAGATTATGCTGGGGAGTCTCTGGCTTCCAAGTTTCAGCCGTAGACTTGTGGGAGTCACTGTTGGCATGCCGGTGCCCATGATGACAATAATTTAATCTCCCAGTTCAGCATGCTCTGTAGTGTTCTTCCAGAAATTGCCCATCTTGGTCATGGTGGCTTTCAAATCAGATTTATAATTGACCAAAAATCAGATGCTACTCTGAATGCGGCTCTCAAACCTGGTGCTGTTTGCTAAAACACTGTCACGGCAGCAGCTATAGAAAATAATGCCATTTGTGTGTAATGGGCCTCAGAAATGTGACAGCCTATTTGTATGGAAATCATTTTGAATGTATGTAATTACAAGCATTTCAACATCTACGCCGAAACTGTTACTGAAACTTTTAATGTCTGTGGCTTGTGTATTAACATGTTGGGCCTTTTATTCCAGCTTCTGTCGGTGTTTGCTCTAATGGGGCCACTGATAAACAACAATCATAATGTGTGCTATGATGGAAACTGTGACAAAAGGCTGTAAATGATTTAACGTGAAGAAAGGCAGAAAGGCACAATGAATTTTGACCAACTTTTCGATCCTTTCTGAATCAGCCACTTAAACTGTCGAAAGTGTGAAAGGAGAACTGTCAAAGTGCTGAGAGGAAAATCAACTGGTGACTTGGCTGCACACTCCGTCATTGATCCCAGTGTCTGTCTGTCCAACCCCACACCGCTCTCTGTGTCATGTTTACAACGTCCCAGCTCTCGGCGTTCACATCCTCCTGGGCTTGCCAATAGCGCCCTGTCCAAGCCGTCAATCAAAACGCCTGCCTGACCCCGCCCCCTTTCCCCTCCATTAGCTGCACACAAACCCCTGGCGGCTCCAAGGGACCAGACATCCCGCCTCTGCTCCTGGCTCCGAATATCGATTGGTTCTTACGGTAATGGGCGTCTGTCTCCCTATTGTCTAATTGGCTAAGTGATGGGATTGATCCTCAGATTGTTCGCTAAGTTCATTTGCTGCGGCCACCGTCGAGACCAGCAAGTGGACTGCATGGCATGTTCAGAGCTGCTGGGAGCGGTGCAAGACATTCAGCGTAATGGCTCTGTAATTGATCAACTGCAAGCGATGGTGGGTGGGGCTGGATACATTAGTGCGGGAGGATGCTAAGAGAATGTTGATTAAGGCTCATTATGGCCATCATTATGTGATAATCGATCGAGGTACACGTGTTGTGTATGGCCTGATGTGTCCTTTTTGGAACAAACCTTTTATCTGACGTCTTGTCTGCAGAATCGCTGATCTCCTGGTGAGTTTTCTTTCAATCTGTCAGGTTGTAATAAAAGATGCTGTGGACTAGGCCAGGGTAATGATCCCAGACCGGCTCTCTCATGCTCGGAGGATTGAAAAAAGTTGCCATATAGCCAAGGGAAAACATCAAACCACCTAAATGTCTAAACGTCGGTGTAAGTCATTCAATATCGTGCACCCAGAGGGAATTTTAAACATCTACGCATTTCAGCACCATCAAGGAAAAATCGATTTATAGTCATTTGTAAACAGGTATTTTCTCCTCTGAGTTCTTTCTTAACTTTTTTTTTTGTCAAATCTGTTTACACAAATATTTAACCAACAGTGCACTGTACACATGGTATTTTATTTTATCTCAAGCCAAAATAGTGAGCGCAGGCAGCCGGCGGCCTGCAGCCTCCGAGTGCTGTCCCAGTAGTAATAACACATACTTAATTCCATATCTCAGTCTCACCTTGCTACTCCCACACTCCTCTTATTGTTCCTCTCTCCACTTACACAGAGTGGGCAGGGAAAGAGCGAGGTGGGGAGATAGTAAGAGAGAGGGTTAGAAACACACAGACGTGTGCACGAGTCTGCACAGCTGCCAGCATCGGCGCGGCGCAGCACAACGTGCGCAGGATTAACACCTCTAAACGCACACACATACGCACGCATGGAGAATCAACACCCGTCATCACACATGTACACTTGTCGGCAGTTTGTACAGCCCTCCAATGCCACCACTATGTGTTATCTTCCTCCCATATGTGTACCTCAGGGCCCTACCCAGTCTCTGTAATAGACTGTCGCACTCAGTACCATAGAGTTGTGCTGAAGGGATTGTGGGAGCAGGGGGCGGTGTGTGTGTGTGTGTGTGTGTGTGTGTGTGTGTGTGTGTGTGTTTCCATGCCTGTCACTCACCCATAAAACAATTAAATCCAAATTCCTACCCCACCCTACTTTACTGCAGCGGCCCGCAGTGACTGCGACAGACACACAGCAGCACATTTGTGTGTGTGTGTGTTTGTGAATATTCATGATGCTATATCCAATATACACTAGGTAGTGTGTGTTCGTGTGTGCATTCTCTGCCATTAGCTTTCTCCTCCATCAGCCTCATTATGAGTCATGACTCATCGACACGATGTGAAACTCCCTCTGAATAAGCTTCATTCATATTCAGGTGAACGCTGCACGTCTCCAAAATGATCCCTCTCTGTCAAGAGCGCACATATGGCAGCCACGCTGAAAAAAAAAAAAAGAAGAGAGTTCAGCGCCCCAGATCACGTTAACCTGCTGGTCTCCTGTGTAGGCGGCGGGCCGGGATGTTGGAAACAGACAGGCAGCGGCGTGCGTGTCACTTTGCTATCCGTCCAATCGGAAATGTTAAGCCTGAAGGGTAAAAATTTCCATGTGTGAGGAGGAGCAGTTACGAACAGGAAGAGAGGGATTGTGGCACTGTATGTGGCGATAAAGAGAAAGAGAGATAAGAGGTGCAGAGAGAGAAGATGAGCCTGTGAAAGGAGGGCGGAGGAAAGAGAGGAGGAATCCAAAAGAGGAGACAGTGTAACATAGAATGATATGTCATCACAGAGGAAAAAAAGGTTAATCCATTTATCGTGCTGTATATGATCCCAGAAGTTGCGCAGCGTCGATGCTATTTCCACCATACTGCATACACCCTTTAGGCAACATTCTTCATAAAGAACACAATTACCCTCTAGAGTGCACTATCAAAGTGGTGGGGGGCCTCCAACTGTCTCTGTAATGAGTCACATTTTGACAATATGTAGGTCATTGCTGAGGTCAGCACATACAAGACATTATGAGATTGGGACAATTAAACAATTGAATTAAAAGTTCTGCTACAACCATTGTTGAGATTGAAATGGGTCATGTGGTTCTGCACAGCGGCACAAATAGCCACTCTGATTAAGAGAAAGGTGTAGCTACAGCACATGTGACTCTCTGAGACCAGCACAGAGGATGGATGTTAATGGTGACCTGTGGTGTGAGAAAGGAGTTCATGACCATGAATGTGTGTGCTAGCTAGCCAGGACCGCAATTACAGGCAGCAACAGGAGTAGCAGCGGTATCTATAGGTCATTACTGTGATACAGACCGTGGCTGGTTCCTATGTATTTAATGGACACCAGGGTGTTTGCACCATTAGGCTGCTTCTCTACAGCCATCTGGTCATCTGAAGGAACTCCTGTAACATCCGAACATTGCACATCATTATGGCCATGGCCGGACAGAGCCATGTGTGTGCGCATGTGTGTGTCTGAGTGTCTGAGAGTGTGTGCTTTGAGAAACGAAGGTTAGCTCCCGGTCGGTGATAGAATCTGCAAATGGACGCCACCTTTTGCTGCAGGAGGACAAGTCATTTTAGCAGGCTAATGGAATTTTACAGCATTGGAATACAGTGTATAGAGAGAGATATCATCTTGTGCAATAGGGAGAGCGGCGTGCTGTGGTGAATTCTGATATTTCTATTTATTCACTCATAGTGGAAGATGAAACTTATTTCCAGTGGAGGTTAACACAGGTGATATTGCCAATATCTCAGACACAGGTCCCTGGAAGACTAAACGTGGCCTTCTCTGCCTTTAAATGCAGAGGACTACGCTGGTTGCCAGGTAGAACACACTCATTGACATAAACATAAATTGCAGTGCAGTTTACAGCTCGTCAAGCTCTCCAGTACGGATGCTAGTGTCTTGGATGGCTAATTTATGACCACCTTACGCTTCTGAGTCTTGCTTTTAATAAGCGATGGAAGGAGTCGTAAATAAGTACAGGATTCACTATATCATCAGCCATTAGCCACGTTGTGTTTGCTGTTAACAAAAGGTTTGCCAGGTGAGTTTTATGTCTGTTTATTGGCTCTGTGAATTTTTAAGGAGGGTGTTGGAGAGTGCAGTAGATCAATAGCTTTTTCTATAAACAGGTTCTGCACTAAATCATCTCACGTTTGGAGTCAGACTACTACTCGAGTGTTGATAAAGGCAGTTACGAGTAACAATATGGCCGCCGGAATAAAAAACTTGCCCCATCGCCACAGGATGTCTTCAGGAGGATAATTAACTTCACACTGGTGCAATTAAAAGGGTTCTCACTAGTCTGGATCTGTATAGGTAAAGAATATAATTTGACATTTTACCAAAATTGGACTAATCACATGCAGTATGGGGAGAGTTGAGTACTGCTAAGTTTTGGTGGTGACTAAAAGGTTTGTGTAGGACCATTCATTGGGCGAGAGGTACACCCTGGACAGGTCTCCAGTCTATCTCAGGGCTAACACAGAGAGACAAACAAGATAACAGAAAATACTAAATTCACAGACGCATCTACCCATTCATTACCCACACACACTCCAGTGCCATGCACTGGGAACAACTGGGGGCTTCAGTGTCTTGCTCAAGAACACTTCAGCATGTGGTGCATTCCGGGGATCGAACCAATAACCCTGTGCTTAGGACAACTCACACTACCTACTGAGCCACTTCCAGAGAACAGAGCATACGTTAGTTGGTTAAACACATCTTTAGTCAAACGACATAAAGCAGAATTCTGCTAACCGCAGCACCACTTCAGGTGGCCAAGTACTGATCACAGGCTCACTTCCTGAAGAGGACAAGGAAGCAAAATTCCTTATCTCCATAGCAGCAAGCTGCTTTCGATAGGCTTCTGTAGATGGAAAACAGGCTTGTGAGAGGCTGCGCATACAAACGATTGAGCCACAGATAAAGAGGGGAGGAGAGGAGATTTCTCTTATTTTCTCCATGTCGCTTCTTACTCTCGAGGCTGTAGGGGATGCAGAGTTGGAGCAGAAGGCGTGTGCATTAAACCATGAGAAACCCGACCATCACCATCCGTTTCCTAATTGACGTGGTGCCGGCATGACGGCACAATTTGCATTGGAGGAGCGGCAATTGGCTAAATGAGGTTTTATTCAGATCCGTCTCCTTTGTGGCTGCAGCTCCACAAAAGTACATCTGACCTCCATTTTGGGCCCAGTTGCATCTAGTTGACATGTTTCACATAGAAGCAAGACTTTTTGCTTTTTTCCTTAAGAGATTTCAGTGCAAACTTCCCAAGCTTGTTGATGATCTGATTTAACTTTTCTTTGTTTAGAAAACATAAGAATGAACTCTACCTTTGGTTTGGAAGTTAAAACTGCCAAGCAACACTATAGGTTTATATCCCTGTAAAAACATGTGATACAGCATGTGAACCATAAAAAGGAATGGCTTCAAGCCAGACTGATTCAGATTGAAGACAATCCACTTCTGGAGACAACCTAAAACACTTGTCCATATATTTCAATGCAAGGACAACGGCTCAGCATTAGCTACTGTACTAAATGTTTTTAGATGAGTATAATACTACAAAAGTTCATTCTCATCAGTTTGCAAAGTTTAAATAAATGAATTTCACATGAGTCACTTTTGTTATTTGCAGTCTGACTGGAAAGCGACTGAACAATGTAAAAGTGCCATCAGAGCAAAGTTAATCACAAAACTTGAACAATAATCTTTGTTATCACTCTTTAGTCTTGTTATGAAACCCAACGATCCCAAAGCTGTGTGGGCTGAAGGGGGTGCAAAACTTGTCTGAGTCATCCATCATTTCTGGGGAGACTACCCACCTCTGGTGGCACAGCTGTTTGGGCTGTGACACCAGCGTGCCAGCCGTGGCCCCTACATCTGCTGCTGGGTTGCTGTTGACAGGGTCATCTGTGGTTTCTGTAATACAACAGCCATTGTAGCGCTGTCTGCAGCAGACAAACCGAGAGACACAAAACACGGGGTCAGAGGGCTGGGAGTGATATTTTGGGTGGAAATGAGTTTGAGATCGAAGTTGATTTCATATCAGCTTGCCGCTCTACTTATCTGGAAGGAAAGGGAATGGCCGAGCAGGAAAAAGAATGAAATATAAACTGGTCCTTATTAGCTTGATTTGTCTTTTAGCAGTTTGTTGAAAGTAGGGTTTCATTTTCTTGATAAACCTAATGTGGTGGACATTTAATTAGCACAAACTTGACACACTGTAACTGAGTGAAGTTTTATAGAGCAGCTCATGAATTCTCTTTTCTACTAATGTATCCTCTCATTCTTCCATGACTGTAGCAAGCCCTTAGGCACGTCTCATTTAAGTTGGGTCAAGAATTATTATTTTTTTAATCTTATGTTGATTCAAATCATTATCTTTTCACTTGCGTTCTTGCGCAGATTTGCTACGAGACAAAGGTGGTAGCTTTAAAAATATTTTCTCTCCCTCTGACACCGTCACCTCCTCAACAATGTTAAGTTCCTCTTTTTAGTTTTTGCCGACATTTTTAATTAAAACCTTCCCACAGACAAAGCAAAACAGCCATTTAGGGGTGTCATTTATACTTCTTAATCAGGAGGCATTAACCCAAGTGGCAACCTCTAAGGCTGAAATCTGAGGCCAATGTAAAAGTGCCACAAACTGCTGGCCACTCACAAGCGAGTTAATCCCCACACATCTCCAAGTTAAAATGTCTAATTTTACAGCAGATTTAAGCATATTCATGGCCGGGAACAGAAAAGGTTTTAAATTATACCAAGGCTTAAAGGTATGCGTAATGAAGGCAGAGGCTGCCTGAAGTGACAGGTGGGTGTCCTCACAGGTTGCATTTATTCTGCCTAGCTGTAACTTCACTCATGCTTCACCTTTTTCGAGCCGAGAATTGGGGCACAGGCAAGATGCTGATGAGCCTAGCTTCACAGTGAACTTATGGTCCAGTACATCTACCATAACAAAACAGGTCATTTGGAATTTAGGACATTAGGAGGGTTTAGTGAATCTATACAGGGGTGATCACAAACCACATGTGGACAAAGGGAAAGGAGGTTTATATAAGCATATGATAATGTTTTTGCATTAGTAGCTTTAAATGGAAAACCAGACCATAAAAGTAAAACAACTTCATTTTCAAAAAGTAAATGTTAGACATTAATATTTAAATTAAAATTAAATTAAAATTAAAAAAGGAAACAACCTACCTGCAGGGATGCCCACCCTTTTTGGGTTATGAGCTACTTTTACAACAAAAAAGTGCTCTACCTACCTACTGTACCCTAAGTCATATTGTTGCTACAGTGTTAAAAGCTCAATCCATCATTATTTTTGCTGAGAAAAATTGGTGCACTGCAGCTTCAGAAAAATAGAACTGTCCCTTTAGGAAAGATAGTAGTCTTGAGTTGTTGTTGTTGTTGTTCAAGTTGTGCATGGCTGTGGATATGTGTCACTGAATTGAAGGCATGTTACAATAAAAAGTCAGCAGATAAATGATTAGACTAACATCTAAAACATTTTTTTTTCATGGCATGTGATCTACCCACACTGCCTTCATGATCTACCGGTCGATCGCGATCAAGGTAGTGGGCATCCCTGGTTTAAAGTATTTGATTGTGATTAATCATGATTTCAATAGTTAAAGTAATAATAGTGAAAGTAATCAGGTTTGTACCTGGAAGGGTTTCATTTGTCATTACCCATATCATCGAAGCTGCTCAGAAAGCCCTCTGCTCAGTTGATACCTGAGCTCACATCCACAGTACATGCAGATAACCTTGATGAGAAGCATCTGGCAGGGATTTGTAGCCGCATCTGCCATTCAAAAGACTTGATCCATTTGTTTCTGCGTGCTTTCTTTAGGGATTTTTGGCAGTTTTGACATATTATAATGCATAAAATGATTTACTATCATGGCACTTGAGATTTTGCTTGCTTTCACCAACATTACTCTTGCTTTGATCACCTTTTGATTTCCCTAACCGGCTGCGGTCATAATAACAGAACAAAATTGTGCCAAAAAAAATAAATAAAATAAAATAAATAATCAATGGTTCATGCTTTTCATAAGCAGAATCTGAAAGTGTCAATTCCTAAAACTGAAAGACAACAAGTAAAGTAGCATTCAGCAGCCAGCTCGATAAAGTGGTCAGAGTGGGAAAAAAATGAAAGAGGAGCTGCAAACACAGTGAGGAGGAGGAAGGATGAAGTAACATTAGAGTTCAAACCCACAAACACGCCTGAAGAGCTGATGGGAGGTGAGGATGCTGCTGCTTTTCTCCTCGGCTGCTCCACCCCAGCAAGTTTCTCCTCTCGCCTCCCCGCTGAGAAGTCAGCTTTCATGTTCTTTTCAAAGTCTCAGGTAGTATTACCCAGGGCAACCTTGACAGGGCCCGGGGCAAAGGCAGCGCTCCTCTGTACCTGCGCAAACGCACACAGGAGAGCGTGCGGCAAGCACGCAAAATGCAACACATGCGCACCGTCATTCAAGCGTCGATGTTCCCTCTTCCTTCCCAGCCATCCGCCCACCCACCCACGCACTGCCTGCACACACACACACACACACACACATACGCACACCCTTTGATTGTCTCCACGCCGTGGCTGTCATTAAGACTCATTAAGGGGGATGGTTTTATTGAAGGCGGTCGTGTTGAGGCATCTGCTGAATTATTCATAGGCGCCTTGCACCGCGCACACGCTCTCTCAAACACACATATACCACACATCGTTGAAATGCAGGAAGCTGGAGCAGACTAGAGAGAGACAGAGAGAGAGAGAGAGAGAGAGAGAGAGAGAGAGATGCAGAGCCTATATAGGTCACTTCCTCCTCCACCCGCATCGCTCAGAGAAGTGGAACTGGGAGGCAGGAGGGAGTGAGACTGAGAGTGAGGCTTATTATAGAAGGCAGGGAGACACACACACACACACACACGCACACCCACACACACACCAACAGAGGCCAGCAGATAAAGGAGCGTGCACCTCAGAGAGTAGACTGTCACTGCTATGAATGAAGCTCAGAGTGGCTCTAGCTGGAATGTAATCCTAATTCATTGTCGAGAGGGCCAGGGGAGGGAGGCGCGCTTTAGTGAGCGCGTGTGGTCATGAAGACCAGTGTCCGCAGATCTAAAGCAGCTGATCAGATGGCCACCATTCCATCACATGAGCCCACCCCACAGCAGATGATCATGCATCGTACAGTATGCATGGAAACTGATACGCATTTACATTTAGTTTGATCACATATTCCATCAAATATTTATTGCAGGGTTAAATATGCACACATCGCGTGGCTGCAATAGAACAGGAAGAGAAAGCTAAGTGTTGTGGGTAAATGTGCACCAGAGGCTAAAATAATTAAACTCTAATGTTTATTACAATCGTGGTCTCATTTTTGTCATTAAAGCTATTATTTTGTTATGATCAAATTTTACTAAAAGGTTTATTTTGGGGATATAGCAATATTATAGCAATTTCCTGTTTTGATTGGCTGAGAGAGCAGCAGCGTAGGACTCCAAACATGTTGCCATAGCTATGGCCCTTTGAATTCACAGGACAAGAAACAGAGGTAACTGACAGAACTATTACCCAAAATGTCTGCTGTCGACATTCATCATAATTTACAGACTGGAATCTTGACTTTGACCTGCTGTCCATGCACGGCTGTGTGCACACACCTGTCCAGAACAATAAATAGAGGCATACTGGAGTAAATAAATGGGTATACAGCATATAACCACATGCAGGAGGCAGGATTTATCATATAACTCCCCCCAAATATGGTTTGAAGCTGAAACCAATCATGTTACAGTTCTTCATGTCATCCGTGTGGTTGCCCTGAGAGCTCAATGCTCTGCAACTTCAGAAAATGAGAAAAAAATAAAACATCATAAAATCTGACAACACAGGTGCAGCATTTACGCACAGCAGCTGCATACAGATGTGTTGTAAATACTGAAACAAGCTGCAAACACAGAAAACACACCCAAATACTGCTACGTGCAGCAAATAGCAGAGAACAGAAACCTTGAACATGATGGACACGGCTGGGACACACCTGTTGTTGTCTCATGAAATTACTGAACCCAACTAACCTTCAGTGGTGTTGGATAACGAGCTAACACGTAAAGGTGTATACCAATCAGTCATAACATTATGACGACCTTCTTAATATTGTGTCGGTCTCCCATGTGCCTCCAGAACAGTTGTGTCTCATCAGAGAATGGACATGGGCCTTCTGAGGGTGTCCTGTGGTGTTGCAAGATGGTCAATGTTATTTACTTCTCCTGTCAGTGGTTGTAATATTGTGGCTGATTGGTGCACGTTTCCTGTTTGCATGATTTTTGTATGACGCCAACGTAAATCAACACTGTAAGTGCACGGCAACACACTTTAGAGGATACCAACCAGTTTGTGCTGTGATGTGTCTGAGAAACATGCATAGCTGCAAAGTCACAACTGCTTCTTGCAAAGGGTGTGGTCAGTACCACCAGTGTCCAATACTGCCACAACATACACATGTTTTGGTTTGAAAGCACACGCAATAGAGTACTTCTCTCAACACCTACAGGCTACGTTACACAAAGCCCCTTAAGGGTGATGACTGGTGTTAGCCGTTTATAAAGAAAGAGCTAGTTTACTGTCAGCCAACAGGTACTTCTGAAAGCCAATACACTGAGAACAAAGGTCCTTATTCTCTGAAGCAAAGTGGAGGCAGAACATTTTTGTCCCAAAAAATGGGGGACTTAAGTGGTTTGGGACCAGATTGGGTATAAATCATCTGACACGGCACAGCACATAATTGCTGAGAAATAATTGCTAAGCGGCAACACTATGGGGAATGGTGCTTATCCCAAAACATACGTAGGCCAAAATATACCTGTTTTTCACTGTTGTTTCCAGCCATTAAATACATCTTTCGGCACCTTGAGCTATGTTCTCTTACACTGCCAGTAGAGCCAAATGAGGCAGAATTCCCCATCACCAGTTTGCTTCTAAGATGTCCTTCTACCTATCTATCTATCTTTCCCCCTATCTGGTAAATGCTCCCGTGTGCAGTTTTATAATGTTATTCAGTAAATCAGTCCGTCGATCAGTCGTCTGCTTACCGGCTTGCAGCAACAGCAAAATTATGTTTATCAACAAAAAACATTATAAAATGTGTTTTTAAATATCATATAATACTGGATAGAGCGTATGCTGAATAATCCCTCGCTGAGAGCCCCTTTTCACCACATAATAATGAATGACACACCAGGCCCTGGAAACAATACTCAGCAATCAACTCAAAACCGCCAAAGTTTTGAAAATCCATCATTAATTCACCATGGGTTGGACGTTCATGGAGCTCTGAGCTGTACATAATTGGTTTTAATGGATTTCATGGGGTGCTGTTTGTGGGCTTTTAATTGAGAAAGACTGATGTGTTCACCAGTTAGTTGCTGGTTAGTCTTCTGGCCGGTAGTGCACATCCCGTTTGTCAGAGCTTTTCTTTTTTTCTTCAAATTGCTGAGAACAAGAGTGACAAGAGCGCTGAGATTAAAGCAGTCAGGAAAGCTGTAGGATGTCTGAATCTAGAGTCAAAAGGTTCTACTAAGAGTAGAACCTTTCACAATATGTAAATCATTAGTCCATCAATGTAAATGTACTAAGCAGTTTGTTATTGGTTATCAGAACTAATCAAGTGATGGCTTAAAGTATGACATCAGAACACACATTGTAACACACGAAAGGCTTCAACCACGGTTCCTCCTGTCCTTAATACTTTCCTGCTGGCGATCACAGTTTCTTGAGATTTTCTCTGGCTGTGCGGGGTGCCGCTTATACGGAGCAGCAAAAGAAAACATTTGTCTGTGACCAGAGCTGTGGAAGGCCACCGTCTGAATAGTGAGGCCTTCACTGGCTTTCAGAGCCGAGAAACGAGCACCGCTATTCTTGCTCGCTTGACAGGCAAACACAGCGTGAAGATAAGTGTGTGCGTGTGTGTATGTGTGTGTGTGTGTGTGTGAGCTCACAGGGGCAATATCACAGCAAAGGTTCACTGCTTCTCCTTGTCACCTGGGTTCCTCTGTCCTCACCTGATGTCTCGTCAGTGACCCAAATGTCAAGTGCATCTGGGTGTGTGTGGGTGTGTGTGCGCGTGTCTAGCCAACTGGGCAGAGGAGAAGACAGATCTGGGTCAGGCAGTTCCCATGAGTGTGTCCGAGCGCTCTGCGGCAGATGACATGTCTGATGTGAGCGAGTGAGCGGGGAGGAGAGGGAGAAAGAGAGAGAGAGTGTGTGCAGCATGACAGTGGCATAGCCAGGGGTCAGGGGAGGACAGAGCTGCTGCATAGTCACACACATTCCTGAAGCTTGGTAGCTAATCCACATGCATGGGTGCATCAGAGCTGAGACACTCACGCAAGTGGGTGGGTGGGTGCTTGTGCATGTAGTGTAAAAAACCAGAATGCATGTAGCACGCAGTACCCACTATGTAAGCTATTAGTGTCTGGCAAAAAGTGTTACTGCTATATTCATTCACACAGCCTCAGGGAACCTTTTCTACATGTTCTGGCAGCTTCTTGTGACCAGCTGCCAGAGCATCTGAGGCAAAACCTAAACTTCCTGATCAGAACATGTATTACCAGTTAAAACAGCGCCACTAGCATTCTCATTGTGACTTTTTGTTGTCAACACAACATGAGTCAACACGATGCAAGCCCAAAAAAAAGTGGCATTCTTGAGATCAAACTCACCGAGCACGATGATGGGTGTGGGTGTTCCCATCACAATAACAATGTAGGAAATGACGATGTGGAAACCATCTGACGGCATGAGAGGGGTTACTCACAGTCATGAACCGCCGGAGAATTATCAGCTGAATGCAACGCTCCCCTCAGGTAGACTGAGCATCACGGGGAGGTTCAGCTCATTGTCTAGCTGCCGGGCCTGCAACTTTGCTGTGTTCATCCACACTCGGTGCTCTCATAACGTTGTTTCTGGATGTAGCAGGAAGCTGTTTGCAGCTTTAAGAAGCATTTGACCCTTAGCAAACAGATGACAGACGCATTAAGAGAGGAGCTTGGGCAGCTATGACTGTGGCAGGGGCAGAATTGCTCTTTAATCCCAAGGTTGGCAAGACACTGAAACCTAAGTTGCTCTGAGTGGCAGGCCAGTTCCTTGCATGGCAGCTTTACTGTGTGTGAGTGTGTGTGTGAATGGTAAATGACAAACACTGTAAATCCCTTTGAGTGCCACTGAGGTAGGAAGCACCATGTAAGTGCAGACCGTTGAACCTGTAACCTTCCATTTTCATTTTTGTCTATGTTTCCCTGCTTCTGTTCTTTTTGAATGTGCTGCATTGCAAGATTTTTCAGTCTTTGAATATAAATTAACAGACTGTTAATGTCTAGACTGATTTTTGTCGGAGGGGAAAATAGCTTATGGCAGGGATCAATCAATTGGTTTTGAGGAAAAAGGAAAATCTTAGGAACGGAAATTATAGAAAAGTCAGTCCATCAGTAATAATTCCCTTACTTGCAGCAGCAACAGCATTATTTTTTTAAGAACTAACACACATACACACGCATGCACACACAAAAACAGTATTTAATATCATACTGTATAGAATCTATGATGAATTATATCTCGCTGAGAGCCCCTTTTCACCACATAATAATGAATGACACACCGGTTCTTGGAAATAATACTCAGCAATCAACTCAAGCCACCAAAGTTTTGAAAATCCATCATTAATTCACCATGGGTTGAGTGTTCATGGAGCTCTAAGCTGTGCAGTTCTGGCTAAATTGGTTTTAATGGATTTCATGGGGTGCCGTTCGTGGGCCGTTTGATTGACAAAGAGGTTTGAGAGTTGCCACAGCCCCTGCTCCCGCTCTGTCCCCGAGCTATGCACCATTGATCAAACACATACAAACTGTCACTCTGTATTGCGAGGATGCTGGTGACGGACTCAGCAGTCACTTCAATCATTAGTCAATCAGCCTTGCATTCAGAAGCCCAGGAGTCACAAAGTGAAACATGAGGATGATGCTGCATACATTTTCATTTGGTCCAAGGTAAAAATGAAAAATCCTTTAAACAACAGGAAGACTGAACTGTCACAGAACATGGTGCTTTACTGTTTTGTAAAACGCATACTTTGCTCTGTTTTTTTTTATAGCAGCTCCATCCAGATTCCACTGTCCAACACTCTAACACATACTCCAGTCCAATGTACAACCTATGACCTGTGATGTCCTTCAGTGGCAATTGGCTCTCAATCTCCATGGAGACGGTGAGAGGGCATGGGAGGGGATGTCTGTGCCGGACATGAGAAATGAGGACAATTACAGCTTTTGAGAGGTAATTATATGTGCGTTGTCGTAGCAAGGGCCCATAAATAACGCTGGATCCACTCCGTGTGCTTGCTCGGTAATTGAAGAACAATGAGGAGGGAGAAGGGAGCCGGGCACATGCCGCATTGCAATAGCACCTCTCCATTGTGGTCCCTTTCACCCTGGAAGAAAGGAAGGTTGGTCACCCAAACAAAGCTGAGCGATATCAAGCAACTCAAGGCTACAACTGTGTGTGCCACCGTGTTACTAATACCACGGTGGACAGCGAAAATGGGGGATTCATTAAAGGAAAGAACTTGTCAGCTTTTCAGTGTGGTCTTTGCAAAGACATTTGATAAGGTGTAGGAATATGTCAGCATTAATTACGCTCGACACAGGTCCGTACAGATTTAATGTGTTGGGAAGCCCATCGCTTGGAAAGTACTTATGCAAATCAATCAGAGGTTTCAAACAGCCATCGTGGGCTGGGAGGGTTTCCTTTAAAATATACCCTAAATACAGATATAGATTACTACGGAATTTCAACGAAGGCTTTATAGTCTCACCGCATTCCAAAGCAGTTCATCTTCTCCAGAAGCGATAGGACGCTAAATAAGTAGCTTACGGCACACTGGAGTTTCTCCTCCACTACATGGTAATTATCAGTGTTAAGTAGTTATCCATGCACGTACTGAGCTAACATCAAAAGTGATGGGACCCCGTTTCATCGAGACTTCTGCCACTAAGAGCCTGAGAATACACTAACAAAGAGCACGCCGCAGCTCAGGTACAAGTAGGTTAACATTTAACAGATTTTTTTTTTCTTTACTGTGCAACAGAGTGGGCCTTCTGTTGCACAGTAAATCCCAGCACATTTCAAATGGTTTGTTTATTTTCAGTTCCCCACAGGTGCTTTGCACTGTAAATCTGCTCTCTGGATGTATATATATTTATATATATATATATATATATATTATGCAGGGGGAGAAATACCAGTGTTGTGACCGTTGCTGGCAACTTTCTGCTATAAAAATGTTATCTTCCAGCTCAGGATTCATATCATTTGGAAAAGACTGATAAACATTGGTTCTACGTGATTGTGGAAGTCATTAAGCTCACCATCAACCCTGTAGGGACTATACACAGCTCTTCCCAGCTCCCCTCTTCTTCCACAGACACGTACAACCCAAGATATACATTTCCTGCTCATGCTGTCTCCTCCCATCCCATGGGCGCCTTCTACAGAAGTCCTCCTTCTCCTTATCAGTCACCCTTTCTTTTCTTTGTCTTTCCGTCTCCTCTTCCTGCAGAGGGCAACATGTTTGTGCATAATTTTCATTTCAGGGGGTCATATAAATTCTCCTCCATGCAAATGAGTCAAACTCTCAAAGGTAATAATCACCTGAACCCCCCCCCACACACACACACACACACACAAACACACAAACACCCCAGGTGGCTCTATATTGCATTGCTGACATGAATAAATAATTAAATGAAATCAAATTTTTTTTTTATTTTTTTTTTTTATTTCATTTCCACAGCAGCTGAATCCAATTCCGCCTCCACCCTTTGAAGACGACACCTGTGTGACCCTCAGGTACAATTACCACTGTTCAAGACGTTACGCAAACCCTTGTGTTTTAAAAGTGTTGTTTCTGGCATAAGATGTAATTTCCTGATGTTTGGTGAAAATAAAATACCAAACAGCTGCCAGCATCTGCGCTATTTACAGAGACTCTTTGAACAGAAAAGCAAAATAACAGTTGTGTTCACATGCCAGACATGTTTATTTGTCTCTGTGGCATTTTCCTCATACATTTCATGTAAGCTTAGAACATGAGATACAAGCACGTCCATACTTCTTTCCACACGGTCCATCCACAAGCATAGTCAAGCAAGTCAATCCTTGCCTCAGAAAACAACATCCTATTTCCCCTTCATTAATATTTCAGTTATTTTCTCCGTATATAGTTCCTTCCCAAGTGAGTGCACTAACTCGCGTGATGCTGCCGGCTGCCACAACACTATCATCTTTTATTCCAGGCCAAGAGGGTCATAACCCAAGGAAGCCAGGGTGGTTGGCAGGAATGGTGCCCCAGCCAGGTGACCTGCAGTGACACCACTCTGAAGATCAGCTGTAGAAGCTGCTGTAGAACGGCTGCTGTGGGTGCGTCATATCTGCAATACTTGATTGGACCATGATCGCTCTACTGGTAATCATCTATTACCAACATGGCTTCTGAACACCTGAGCACCTAACGTCACTATAAATATTAATATTGGTGACGGCATACGCTTCCTTGGCTTTAGCTTATCCGTTACAAAGATTATTGACAATTCTGTTAATAGTTTTACAACTTCTGTGCAAGTTTGTTAAACTCTTCACATTTCTTAACCTTTATTAGTTAGTGTCAGTAGTGAGAATAACGGCGTTAAAATAAACAGCGTTACTAACTTTTTTCAGTAAGGAGTAAACTAACTAATTACGGTTTCCTCTGTTACAACGCCGTTACCATTACTGACAGATAAATGTGATGCGTTACTTGCACCGTCAGCCAGCCACAAGAGCTGCAAAGGCGTTTTTTTCCCTCTAGGCGGGGTGGGGTGGGGTATCCACATAAGTGACGACTACTTTTTAAAAGTGACGTGCCCAACACTGGTTAGTGTAATATGTGAAACATTAAGTCAGTACAATTACTCCGATGACTGTCGGTTGCTTCCAGTTTGTCTTTTGCCGTTACAGAAGCCAAGCCTTACACACACAGCTGATGATTTTTTTCTGTGCTTTGTGAGTGTCTTAACAGTATATGGAGTTGCTGCCATCTAATATTGTTAAACTTGTTTAAAGGTTCAACTTTGAGTCCCTAGTTATATTGAACTCAGAGAATGAGATTTTTGTTAATCCAGTCTAATCAACAAAAGTGTGACTGTTTATTTTAATGTGTATGACAGATCCTTATGTAAGACGTATCATATTAAAGACGTCATATTGAGACAGAAATGTGTCATTGATTCCAATTCTCTCTTTTAAATTAAAATATCTTTATTATTCATGCGCTAAGTTTGAAGTATATTACTGGATTTTTGAGGTCTGTAATTTAAATACTACCTGAGGAACAAAACCTGGATGATCTGGTGTAGAGGAAGCCATGGCTCATGTGTACTTTGCCACAGCATAACAATAAAGATGCAGTTTTAGGAGGTATGCACAAGAAATAAGTGTTAGGAGCAAGCTATTATTCTGCATTTCCTAAATCGTATTATACACCTTTTGGTCCTATTTTAATTTGATGTTTACAGCAGCTACTTTGATATTAACAACATATCAAATGGCCATGTGTAATATGAAAGCCATCCAGTCACTGCAGAGCTTTTGACGTCTCTTCTACCACATTCATGCTTCCTGCACATCAGAGACAGAGAATAGCAAGAAGCAGTGGGGAATCTGCTGTGTACGAGACGAGCCGGTGGAGACTGAGTGGCGCCACAAGGAAAGGGAAACGCTGGACTGCTGCACATGTGCAATGTGGGCAATAAATATTAAAGCCAGTATCAGTTCTGATGGAGGCTAATGGGCATATGAATTCACCGGGGGGGAGGGGTAGACGTGTCTAAACAGCAAGTATGGTTTATGATCAAATGCAGAGTTTATGCAGTTCCTGTATTTCTCTACATGCTGAAACCAGAAGATGTGAGGCTATGGATATGGGAAGATCTTGAGCTTAATGGGGGCAAACGCACTGTTTAAACAAGTAACACATTTAGATAGGATTTTTTGACAGTGTTTTGCATTCTAAAGCTTAGCTCCAGATGAAAAAACAAGCTTGTATTTTAAGTATATTATACAACATACATTAGTCATTTATGAATTCAGTGCGTGATTATTGGTGTATATACCATATTTACTGATGTTATGTTTGTTGACATTGTTTTGAGCCCGAGACTGCGTATGTATTTATTTAAATCCCACCATTGTGCTAACTTTGGGGATTTAACATGCTGCATGTGTAAACCCGCATTGAGGCCAAGTAAGTGTGCTGTAAGATGTTGGTGTCTAATGTAAATGAATGTAACACAAATGCCTGCATTTAGCATCCGTATTTACCCACCACCTGACATTAGGCGTAATTGGCCAGGAAAATGCCAATACCACATGATAGACTGTATATAGGAGCTGAATATGCTGCTATCCACACTGTCAGCAATAATGTATCCAAATCCCCACACTGACAATCAATACATCATAGCTGATGTAATCTGTCCTAGGCAAGCCTTTCAGGCATACTAAAGAGGTGCCTTCATCAGTTCCCATGCAAATACTCAGCTGTTATTAACATTTGGATTGACTGATCGGTCACGTAGCTGCATTCATATCAGCTGATTGATACTGCGTACAAGACGGGGAAATATCAGTCTCTGCTTTTTTTTGACTCAAACATCTTTTATAATGGTCCTTTTGTACAGCTCGCACTGAAACATAGTTAATTGCACATGAGACCCTGGCACACTGGCTAGTCGCCCTCACATGTCCTCACCCAGGTAGAAGAGACTGAAGATGTGACAATGAGCGTCGTGTGTGTGCTGCCTGTGACAAGCATGATGAGTCTTCAGATGGGCTAGTTTCAGCGATTACCTTTTCAGCGCTCGCTATTCTTCTGTATATCCACTCTGATGCCTCCTCTCAATAACTGACTGCAGGGTAACAAAGACAGCATGTGTGTGTTTGTGCGTGTGTGCACTTGCACAGCTATCTTTCTGAGGACCAGTTTGAGTTTTAACCGCCTGGGAGTGAGGGCATTTGTGCGAAGTAAAGAAATTTTGGCTGGTCCTCACTTCTTTCCAAGGCTGTTTGAGGGTAAAGACTTGGTTTAAGGATAAAGGTTAGGTTATGGTTTGGGCCGGAGTAAGGGTTAGGGAATGCATTATGCATTATATCAATGAATGTCCTCACTAAGATATCTGTACAGACGTGTGTGTGTGTGTGTGTGTGTGTGTGTGTGTGTGTGTGTGTGTGTGTGTGTGTGTGTGTGTGTGTGTGTGTGTGTGTGTGTGTGTAGCATCTCTGATTAGATGGACGAATATATTCTGTATTCAGCCACTGCACTGCCTGCCCCGACCAGCATGGCTAATGAAGAGCCCTTGCTCCTCCCTTGCCACTGTTGTGTGTGTGCGCATGTGACTGTGTGATCTATAGACTCAAGCTGCAATTAAAGGAACTGCCAATGGCGTCTGTCACAACAGAAGTTTGGACTATCACTTTTGACCAAAATCAGCGCTGTACAGATTTAGACGGGGAGGGAGTAGACATATGGACGACAGGAGACAGAAGAGTGATGAACGAGGAGGCAGGAGACAGGATGAGATGGTGAAGGAAGAGAAAAACTACAGTAGGTAGTTTACATGTTATCTCTGGTAAAAACTATAATGATTAATTCAACTTCTGTAAAGTGTGATCTTGACTTCAAGCAGGAGGAAAAACTGTAGAAATCTAGCAGATGCAAAATGAACGTCGGTGACAACAAAAAGCTGAATATTAAAGAAGTCACATTTCAACATTTAAGAGACACACAATGTCAAGTATTTATCCAGAAGTCATTTTTTTACTTCAACATTGAGGAGCATACAGTTTTTTTTCTTTACAGTTTGTGGAATATGAGCATGTTTAGAAACATCATGTTTAGAGCATGTACTACAGTAAAATTAAATCACACACACACACGAACAAAGAGAGTCTTTTCCATTGCTGCCTTCACATGCACACTTACTGCATCAAGCTGTCACACACTCATACTGCACACACGGACGTTCCACTCACACTTAATCACCTTCCCTCCCCTCGCTCAGAGCAGGATGCGGTATTTGAGAGCGCGGGGGACCCTGTTGATAACAAGGCGTCCGTCGTAGCTGAGCGAGGCGAAGAGCCAGGGGTCAGCTGATGACCACTCGGCTGCGTACACGCTGTCCTCGTGTTCCTCATAGGTGGACACCACGCTGTCCTTTAGTGGCTCCTTACCCCTAGTTTACACACACATAACGCAAAGAGGTTATAGGAGGAGGGATGCACCGCGTTCTGTGAATTTTAATGTTATGCCACGATTCTCATCTCATTTTCACTGCGCGGCTAATGTAAATTGTGAAAAGATTTAATAGATCGTGCTGGATGGTATCCATAGAAACAAGCATCATCAGGTCATCAACCACCATCTGCACCAGAAGGAAGCAAAAGCGCTTGTGCACTGCCTGATGGGTGCTTCGAACACATCTGAAGGCAAAAGTGTTTACAGCTGTTGTCCTCTGTCACACTTGAAGGCAGAATAAAAAGAAGAAAGAAAAAGAAGAGCAGGACAATGTGACAACGCACACCTTCAGAGAGTCACTGACAGAGGAACTTGCTGGAAAGAAAAGGAATTTAAGAGTTCTGCCACACATCTGGGTGAACTGGGCTGAACGGTGCTGGGTGAGGCCTTCAGAAGCAGTCTTTACCATCCGACAGAAATAAACCGAATAACGTCATTACAGTTTATTTTTAGTGTGAATAATTCATAAAAGGTAAGTGAAACTTTGTCAAGATCATAGTGTTTTTGTTAAATAAAATGAAAACTTTCCATTTCATTCTTTTTTTTTTTTTTCCAGTGCACAAACATCTTCACCGGTCCTGAGACATTTCCCCCACTGCTACAACAATGTGACAGTAAAGACACTTTTAGAATTACGATCTAGCGTTATTGCCATCCCAAATTCCTCCCAAACCCACTGCTGTAACTAGCCCTGAGGGGAAACAGTGACATACATATTTGGATTTATTTTACACATTAAGTGTTTGGCGCTGACAGTAGCTACTCCCTCTGGGCTGCGGCCTAAAATAAAATCACTCTTACCACAGAGTATAGATTCATTGCAGAAGAAAGGAACAAGAGGGTACTGTATATGTGAGGGCACTTGACTGAAGCTAAGAAATACTGGGCTTGGCCTCAGTTAGCCTTAAGGATGCAAGGTTTTTAGAGGACATGCCACTGAACCGCTTAACTGCCAAGACACTGTCATACATCATACGCCAGGGTTAACGTCTTTTATGGCCTTACAAGGAAAGTTGACTCTCTTGTTTATTGCAAAGTAGTTCTGTTTTGTGATGGTATGCAGATAGTGAACATAAAGGTTTAATGCATTCTTCTCAATGAAATTCACAAAAGACTACCCTTTGTGTTCAATGAAAGTAAAGGCCATGTAATAATAATAATAATAATAATAATAATAATACGTATTTATATGGGTACACAACAAAATAACTTATGAAATTAGATATTTTCTTGTTTTTTTTTTTACAAGATACTAGTACTATAATGTTGCTATGGATAAGGTCTGTGTGCAAAAGTTGTTTTCTTTTGAGTTCACAAAGATTGTTTTCTATAAGAGAACTCATATTTCTTGTTATTTAGCAACATTTAATATCACCAATTATTGGTTCATTTCACTTGTGTTTCAAAAACCACATGCATAGTCATTTGTAATTTTAGCATTTCCTACATTAACTCGTCAGCTCAACAAGTAATCCTAGTCACATCCCTCTATTTAAATATGAGTGAGGAAGCAGCTTTACCATAGGGTGGGAATTCATTCTTTCTACCAGTAGTTAGTAGGAACCAGTCTTTGGATGGCAGTCCACCCATGCCATGCTATGTCCAGGCGAGAGGCTTAGATGATGTTTCCACAAATGTCTCAAAAAACTAGTTTGATCCTCTTCCAAAAAAAACCTGAAAAAAGGAAATTAATGCAGACTCCCTGTAGTTTAGATTTCTTCTCTCAAAAAAAGGTGAGGCTTATTCAAAATTCAGCTGGACTTCAGTTGACACTGAACATGTTTTATGATAGAAGTTCCTCCTTCTACTGAAGCTCCTGTGGATTTGTGTGGCAACTTATGAAATTGTTTTGCAGGAAGAGCATCTTGTGAAGACATATCTTCTTTAATTTCTTGATATTATAACCTTTCCTAGCTGAAAGTAACAACACTGGTAAAACAGAAGGAATATAATCCTTCTAAAAAGAAGCAAAAAGTAGAGACTGCTTGGCTTTCTAAAAAGTGCTCATCTTCAAATTTTGTTGAAGAACTGAGTTTTCAAAGCCACCCCCTAAAGTTAGAAAACAGCCCAAACACTGGAGGAGTTCTGGATGTAGAGTCCAAGAGGTACTGTGGAGTGGACATGTACTGTACACACAAGAGGGGTCAATGACTACAGCGGAAGGGTTAAAACTAAAGTTGAGTGCTGGTGATTAGGAAGAAGAGTTGATAATTGTGGATGAGAGTCAGTCATTGAGTGTAAGAGCAGGTAGTTGATGGATGAGAGGGGGAATGGGACCATAATGGACGCAGGACAGCGGTGGGTTTGGAAAGCACTGAGCACTAACTATTACTAATGATACCAGTGCTATTTTGAAATCAACTCTAAATGCTGTAGAGAAAAACACCTAAAGTGTTGTGGTAGTAACATATTTTTACGCTTTAAATCTCTACTCTTATCATAGTGAGTGTCAAAGAATGTGAGAGTGAAGGTTTAGGCAATCGGATTTAATCTTGGGAGGACCATTATCAAATAAGCTCTACAAAATACAGAGCGTGTTTTTGTACACTCTTCAATATCTCACAGTTTGCTTCATTAGGCTCCTTGTACTAAATGAACATACAAGAAAGGTATAATGCTTAAGGAATGTTATCAGACATGATTTAATGGAATAAAGCGATGAAAGCTGGCTGCCTGTTCCTTTTCAGTGCCACGATTTCATCTTGAAATACACTAAAACATCAAAACTGGAGTAAGAGTAACACTGTCCTGGCAATTTTAAGATGATCAAGGTCATAGAACGTGGGTTGTTCATTTTTAAAATGAGCAGAAAATGTGCATGCAATAGAGTAAAATCACATTCATGTTAAAGTTTAAAAGGAGGAGAAGTGAAGGATGGGTTTAGAAACATCAATAACTGGCAGGGAGAGGATCATATGCCACTCAGTCTCAAATCATTGTTATTTCTTTTCAGATTGTGTGAATATAGAAGGCAAGGTATGGTAGATTGTGGAATACCTCCAAACCATTTAATAGTCTTGGCAACGTTGTAGCACACCAAGGCACGAACCTTTCAGCTGAGCCACGCTGTCTAATGGATAACTATGCTATATTACACTGTGCAAAAATGTTTGTTTAAAAACAACAACAATCATAGCATTTAATTTATCAATTAACTATATAGAAAGTGTAGTGTATCAATGTTTGATGACCATCCTTTGTCTTAAAAGCTGCACTAGTTCTGGACAATTTAAAAAGCTGAAGAGCTACACTGTTTGCTCAGTGCTGTGCATCATACCCAGAGGATGATGTTGCTCATTCCTCTGAACCACCAGAGACCAAATGATTATACCTGAGACTTCTCATAATCGTCTAGTGGATTTATGTACACTTATGTGTAAATGAATGTGTGAATGGCACACTTGTTATGTTTTTTTTTAAACAATGCGTATATAAAGGTTATATACACTGATTAAATCTCTGACAGGAGAAGTAAATAACACTGACCATCAATGTTCTGTTGGATTTTTGGACATGGCATTCGTGTGGATGTTACTTAGACATGTAGCACCCACCTAGACCAGACCAGGCAACCCCACCCCATAGCAATGACACTCCTTGATGGCAGCAGAAATCCTCAGCAGGATGCAGCCTGACACAGGCACATACACTAAAATGCTTTAGGAACAACTTAAAAAAACATGAAGAACAGCACAAATTGTACACAAGGACGCAAAGGCCCCCATTAACAACAACATTAAATTGTTCTATCATATTGTGCTGCCCTACCTGTTCTCTATCCTTGCAGCTTCTCTTAGCTCAGACTAAACTCTTTTAGGAAAAAGCAACCGCCAGTGATTTTAAGGTTACTGAACGCGTTCCTATCCCCAGCTACTTGGAGTTACTCTTACTTGTCTTCCTGGTGGTTGTCCTCCCCCTCACTGAGCTCCTCGTCGTCCACTAAGTGTCCGAATGGCTCTGAGGAGATGGACACCATGTTGGAGAGGATGAGGCGGCTGTCGCTGCTGGCTGTCAACACCAGCTGGTCGTGGCTTTGGTTGTAGCGGACGTTCCACACCCTGGGATGCAAGACACACATCACGAGTCATTCATTCATTCAAAATTAAGCAGGGCGACAGCGTAAATAAGCGGCCCCTTTCACATTCATGCGTGCATAAATCACATACACAACCACATTGTTCTGAACAATGCTCCGTGTGGGTGATGAACCCAGCAGCAAGCACTGAATGCAGTGAGATGTCTACAGTGAGGGATAAACCCCCATATATGTTGACTCTGCGTAGACCACACATGCCGAAACACACGTAGACGCAAAGAGAAAACGCCTGTATCTATCTCCCTTTCACACACTCATGCCCACACAAATCATGCAGAAAACGCAGCGGATTCACAGCTAAGTATGCCTATCTGGGTGTGTATTCTGATGCCAATGATGGGATTTTGTTCCTTGCAGTCGATGTTTGAGCTTAGTTCAAATGAGTTGACGATCATTATCATAAACTCCATGATCCGGGCTTTATTTGTTGCTCAGTTTCACTTCTTTTTTTTTCATTCCAACGCTTTCTCACCTTCCCTCCCTTTCTGTGCCTTCTCTTTCTATTTCTGACTGTCAGCACGGCCTCCCTGTCTTGCTCTTTTTCATCTTCTTTCTCTCTCTCTTTGCGAGCCTGGGGCACAGCTCAGAGTGCGGTCCCAGTTTCCTCACAGGGAGGGATTGAGGGATAACCAAGGCTGTTGACAGAAAATCAGCCTCGGCCACGCCGTTCCCTGCGCTCCCCTAATCCGCTTCCCTGCTAAAAAATAGTCCCTAATACCCCCAGCAGCCCCGAGGCCATATCCTGGCTGCGCTCCAACAAATCAGCATGCACAAAAAAATACACACAATACACACGCATCTCAATAACAATACACGCACGTATGGGACAAATGCGCACACGCATACCGTATGCATATGCATCACAGAAATGTTTGAACATGTAGCCACATACAGTGATAAAAAGAGAGCCCTTGCAGAAAAATATAGATTAAATGGTGGTGCATGTAAACACACACACACAAATTTGTATGGCTTTCTATTGTGTACACATCCACTGACATAATGCATAGCCCCTTAACCCAACATTAACCAAAAGTGCCATAAACCAACCATGTTTCTAAACTTCAACTAATCCTAGCCTTAAAACTAAGTCTTAACCCTCAAACAGCCTTTTGAAGATGTGTGATGTCCTCACTCCTAAAACTCAAACTGGTCCTCACAAAGATAGCACAACGAGTATGCGCACACACACACACACACGCACACACGCCTATCTCCTATCTGTAGAGATCCCATCTGCAACAATCTACAGTTATGGATATGTTTGCCAAGTCTATCCTTCCTTTGGAGATAACGTCTGCTCTTGTGTGTGCGCAAAGACATCCGTGCGTGTGTGCGTGGATGTGCCATTGTGTATGTGTGTGTGTGTGTGTGTGTCTGCCTTTATCAGGTAAGGATTGGTGTGCTGCAGCAGTAGCCCAGTTTGCCTCATAGACACACTGATCATCTATTCAGCTCACACAGGAGAGAGTGTGTGTCTCACACACACACACACACAGTGTCTGCGGTACACTGTGTTCCGCTCTTAGCAATGCCTGGAGCTTCACAGAAGACAACCCAGAGCAGGACTGGGTTTGCGTTCCACCCACTGTGGTTCAGTCGTTAATGACAAAACGAGTGGCTGCCTATTTAATTAGTAATGGCTGTATTACTACCTTTTATTACACCACGAGTAGTTCAGCGCATTTCATTAGGTAGGGAATAAAGCCATTAATACAATCAGAAACCAGTCTACAGTGCAGCGGAGTAATTATCATGTTTATCATTACTGTTACAGTGTTTACAGTGAGGGTCTTTTGACTATTATACAATGACATTAGAATCAAGATTACTTTTTACACATTCATTCGAATTCACTGAAATGATGAATGACATCTTCAATTCACCAAGAAAGGAATATTTTGTTGATTTGTATACAGCAATTATAGATAAGATAGGACTTTATTTATCCCCGTGGGGAAATTAGGGATTTTAGTTTAATATCAAATACCATAGCACCCTATAATTAGCTCGATATGAGTTTACACTTGAATTTCACCACATCTCTACACGTGTATAGCTAATTTCTGTAGATCTGGGGTTAGACAATCCTCATACTCTCTCCCTAAATACTCCCTCAACAACTGCTAGTGGTATGCAGTCATGGAGACAGCTTGGATTTTTTTTCTCTAGTTTTGTAAAAACTTCCCACTTCTGGACGTATGGCTTTTAACGGACTTCACAGCATTTTTCCTAAAGATTCCCGATCAAAATCCCCCTACCAAGAATCACTCAACATTACCCTTGATATGCGATAGAATCAGTTTCTTTCATAAAGAGCAGTTCCTAGGTAACAAGTCCTGGGCATGAATTATTTACAATATCCAGGACATAGTTTTTTGAAATAGATAACGTTGTAAATGCTAAATTTTTAAACTTAACACATGCCAAAAATGTGTGTACAGCTAAACACGTATAACACTCAGACGTCTCAGTTGAGCATCATTCATAAACTACAGTCACCAATAACATATCTATAACAGTTTCAACTCTCTGGGGAGGGATTCTGACAATTGGCTGCAAATATTTGCTCCCATTTAGCTACGAGAGCAGTCGAGAGGTCAACTAGAGATAATGGGTGATCAGAAGTGGATCCTCTACACCAAATTCTAAAAAGCATTTTGTCATAGACCTGGATTTGTCCATGGGGGCACTGCCAGGAAAGGAGGGCTGTGAGCGGGTTGTCCACTAACCAGAAGGTTAGCAGTTTGATCCCCGGACATGCCACATGCCAGTGTCCTTGAGCAAGACACTGAACCTCCAGTTTCTCCCAGTGTGTGGCACTGGTGTGTGAATGTGCTTGTGTGTGCAAATGGGCAGATGTGTCATTGTGACTGTAAAGCGCTTTGACTTCTACTAGGTAGAAAAACGCTTTATAAAAACCATGTAATTTTTCTCAGGCTGTTTCAACAAATATCTTGATCTTCAGGCACTGTTCATCAGTACATTCAGACATAAATTCAGATATAAAATAAGGGATACTTGATCAGATGAACATGCCTAATATATTCAAAATGTATTTCCCAGGAGAATTTCACAACAGCCCCTACACTTAGAATCCTGAACACAGATCTGCATAGCTGCCATTTAGGCAGGGTCTGCCGTTGCATTTACTACCACAGAGCTCTATAAGTGTAGTAGTTGCGGTTGGAGATTAGTATCAGTCACAGTCATCATAATCATTATGGATTATTGGATTATGAGCAGTTCCTTTCCTTCTCCATACCCTTCTCTTCACTCTGGTACAAGTAGATCTTTGTCTCATCTGTCTATAGGATGTTGTTCCAGAACTGTGAAGGCTTTTTTAGATGTTGTTTGGCAAACTCTAATCTGGGGCTCACCAATGGTTTACATCTTGTGGTGAACCCTCTGTATTCACTCTGGTGAATTCTTCTCTTGATTGTTGACTTTGCCACACACACCAACATCCCAGAGAGTGTTCTGCATCTGGCCAATTTATGAAGGGTGTTTCCTTCACCAGGGAAAAAAAATTTCAGTCATCCACCACAGTTGTTTTCCGTAGTCTTCCAGGTATTTTGGTGTTGCTGAGCTCACCGGTGCGTTCTTTCTTTTTAAGAATGTTCCAAACAGTTGATTTGGCCGCACCTAATGTTTTTGCTATCTCTCTGATGGGTTTGTTTTGATTTTTCAACCAATGATGGCTTGCTTCATTGATAGTGACAGCTCTTTGGATCTCATATTGAGAGTTGACAGCAAAAGATTCCAAATGCAAATAACACACTTGAAATGAACTCTAGACCTTTTATCTGCTCCTTGTAAATGGGATAATGAGGGAATAACACACACCTGGCCATGAAACAGCTGAGCAGCCAATTGTCCCATTACTTTTGGTCCCTTAAAAAGTGGGAGGAACATATACAAACTGTTGTAATGCCTACACCGTTCACCTGATTTGAATGTAAATAGCCTCAAATTAAAGCTGAAAGTCTGCAGTTAAAGCACATCTTGTTTGTGTCATTTCAAATCCATTGTGGTGGTGTACAGAGCCAAAAGGATTAGAATTGTGTCGATGTCCCAACATTTATGGACCTGACTTTATATTCATGGCTAGACACCACTGGAGGCAGGGGTCTCACCTAACATCCTAAAACAGGGAGTGCAACTCGTAGAGAAAGCAAGCAGTTCTGAGAATGTTCATTCAGTGCGACTAATACTCAAACAATATTGAATAATAGGTTATCTAATCTTTTTTAAAATCCCATCCACTCATCAAGACTACCTGCATCTGGAGAAGCACTATGCCATCCAAACATGTGAGCACGAGAGCATGTTCTGATTCATTGTGAAATTTAGGGACACTTCAGCAACAAGGATGCTTGCTGATGAGAATTCAGGATCACTTGTTCAAGGACAGCACTCATTCAACAACCCACCCCTCTCTCTCTATCTCACTCTTTCTCTCTCTCTGGATCCACCCACCAGTGTGAGTGCTCCTCCAGGGTCTTCACGGGCTCCTGGACATTGCGAACGTCCCAGAACTTGACCTTGCAGTCGTCTCCGCAGCTGGCCAGGTAGTACTGGCGGTTGGGATTGAAGTCCAGGTCACGCACCAGCTGGCCATGGGCGTTCTCTATACAGTAGATCTGACTGGAGAAGGGAAAGAAGGAGAGACATGGACAAAGAAAAAGAGAGAATTGATTAGAAAAAAATGGAGAAGACAGAGGGCACGGAGGGAGGCAGATAAGCGGAGAAAGAGAGAAAATTTTAGGATAGAGGGATAAGAATGAGAGGGAGCAACCGGTGAGAAATGATAAGAGAGGTATGGGAGAAGAGAATGGGGGGTGGGGGTGAGGTGGCAAGGCAGAACAACAAAAGGAGATATGAGAGAAAGAGAATGATTCACAGGGTCCACACAAGCCAGAACATTCCCAGGCTAAATCAAAGCCTTCTCTGCGTCTGTGTCTGTCAGTGAAGGCCAGGCTCAATAAAGCAGCCGACACCGCCGGTGGTAAATTATAAAGGCCAGCCTCATAACCGCACAGCCTTGAGATCCTGCTAGAGTGGAGCTAACACAATGACATGACGGAGGAAGAGACGCTCTGTGCATTATCTCTCCCTCCATCTTTCTGGGCACCTCCACCTCCTTTGACCTAATATACATTTTCACTGGCTTACATCCCACTAAGTATATATTTTAAAAGTTTCAAGAGCCACATTCAGCAATATTAATGGTCATTAACAACAAAATAACCTCTTTCTTTCTATGAACTTTTATTAATAATAGTCACTTTGTGAGTGCACTTTGACTGCTGAGTTCCAGCGTTCATTTACAGAGGACTAGCTATTTAACCTCACTTGGATTTAAGCAAACAATGATTTGCATCTTTAAGCTCTAAACTAAAAGTGAAAGTGCCACTCGCTGTAGCACAACTGCTATGCACAAGAACCTTAACAAAGACATCTCGCTAGCCTTCTGACCTAAAAACACTCATGTGACGCCATCTGAGGGTGTCATTTGTATTTCTTTCAAGAAAGCATTGCATATTATGTTAACTGCTCTCATATGTTTATCCTGCATTATGCGAAATGACTTACTATGTGAGAAAAAAACTTCAATAGAGGAAGACCTATTGATTATTTAGTGCTCAAAGGGTTACACATTTATTCAAAAAGCGGTTGGTAGATTAACCACAAAAAAAACTAAACAAAAATAATTGTTTGTTGCAGCCCTACTTTTCATTGCACATAAACTCCCCTTTCATCAAGTTCATTTTCAGACACAGCAGGCAACAGTTTTCACCAGAAAAGCTCCGACAAACACCCTGCGTTTCCTGGATAGCACCACAGTAACAGACACACAAAACAAACAGACAAATTAGAAAAAAAAATAAAAAAGAGACAAATGAAACAAACAGCAAATACCTACTGTATATATAAAATATTTCAGGTGCTGGATGAGTGAACAAGCAACTGTTTTCACATTTAGAAGTTACAGACTGTTTTGGGGAAGCTCAAAAAGGTGTCTCCCCTACATCAGCAACTCCCGAAATTTTATCATATGACAGTTAGGGCTGGTGCTCAGATTTTGTCAAATCCAAATCCAGTACAAAATCTACAAATGAGCTTGAAATCATATCAAGCCTTATTTGAACTTTTATGGCTGCAAATAAACCAGTTTTATAAATGCAGTAATACATACAATTAGTTAAGGTCTGTGATTACCTATTGTTAGGCCAGAAATACTAAAAGCTATAGCAGTAATCTGCTTCTCTTTCACAAGCTGTAACTTTTTAAAGAGGTAAAAAAAAAAAAGAAGAAGAAAGAAAAAGTCAAACTGGGAGGATTGCAGTAGATTGGAGAGAGGACACTGACAGACTGTAATCAGCATAGATATCAGCATAGACATTTACTTTAGGTGTAAATCCCATAAAAATACATTTTGTGTGACCCACACAGCGTGAAGTTAAAACTGCAATGCAGTTTTTCCCGCATTAATCGGTAGCAGGTGATGATAAATCAAATAACTTTCCATCCCAACATTTAATAAATCAATGATACACATTTGAATAAAAATGGAATATGCAGAACTTTGCCAGTTCAGAAAGGAAGAGATCAAAGACACTGGTCTTTAGTTTCTAGTCAGTTTATTATTAGTGCTATCAAATTTAAAATGTAGACCCGATGTATGATAAATGAAAGTTACTTTTTTATTCAGAATATAATGGAATATAAACTTGTGATTTCTACCTTCAACACAAGAACATGTGAACATCTTCTTGTGTATGTTTATGATTCGTTTGCTGTAGAGCCGTCTTGGAAGGCTCATGATACAAGAAGGAAGTAAATAACAGGATCACAGGACAAAAACCCATTGGAATAAACCGGTAATTACTTGGATCTAGAGCTCACCCTTACTTGTTTTCTTCAGCACCAGCTCATCTTCAGGCTAGCCTAGCAAAGCTCAGTTCTGTATGGTTGTGTTCAGTAGAGTGGAAAGCCTCAGTGCTATGGCCCAGCTGGATGCCAACAGCAGCTAGCCAGCTAGCTAGTCACCCTGCTGATCGTGTTAGGCAATTAACATGCTAATTAAAAATCTCATTAAAATAAGAGAGGTATAAGAGAATGACCCGGGGCAGACTGCTGGGCTTCAATTAGGTCAAGACAACACTGGGACTGCGTGCAACACTGTGTGTATGTGTGCACGTGCTGTCACCATCAGTGGACTGTTGCCATGCTCTTTGCAAATTAAGTTTGACAGAAAACATAAAATGTTCATGGAGCATGGAAAGAGGATGCATGCATGGTCTAAATAACCTACTCTATTAACTCCTATCTGGTTTGCACTGATTAGCTTGTATCCATATCCATATTGAAAAGCCCTCAGCATGTTCAACGTTGACCATGTAACATTTCAGTGTTCTGCCGGGAAACCTTTGGACCTGGCATTCATGTGGATGTTACTTAGACATGTAGCACCCACCTAGACCAGACCAGACACCCCCACCCTGTAGTAATGACACTCTTTGATGGCAGCAGCCATCCCCAGCAGGATGCAGCTTGACACAGGAAAACAAACACAAACGGTTAAGGAACAACTAAAAAACATGAAAAACAGCACAAGGTGTTGACCTGGCCTCCAAATTCACTAGATCGCATACTGATCAAGTATCTGTGGGATGATCCACAGAGGCCCCTCCCCTCAACCCATAGGACCCAAAGGACCCACTAACATTCTGTTGCCAGACACCACAGGACACCCTCAGAAGACCCATGTACATTCTCCCATGAGTCACAACTGTTTTGGACGGACATGGGAGACCTACACAATATGAGGAAGGTGGTCATAATGTTATGCTCGATTGGTGTACTGATTCTGACAGGACAGAATGTATACATATAAAATCACTTCTTAAAGGTTGGACTAGAAGGCCACAACAACGTAGGATATATGGGCTGATCAAAAGTAGAATAAAGATCAGGAAACAGAAAATACAAAAAGTTTGGAAATACATTTTTCTTGCTATGGAATTAGTCCTCTGATTTCAATATGGCTGTAGTGTTTCAAAGCTATTGCTGAATTGATATCTGTTTACTCTGTCAAGCTTTTTTTTTTTTTTTCAAAAAGTTTCAAGTGCATGGAAATGTTTTGCTGGGTGTTCCTGAATTATACCAGGGTTATCAAACGCAGAAATTTATGTTACAGTGGGTGATGTGGCTGTAAATCTGTCTGCAATCATAAATTTACTGTTTATAATGCAGTATGAGAAAAATGCCTTTAGATAGCTGGCTTTGTTATGGATCCATACAGTGTTTGTGTCATTCCTGGTCACTACTTTTATATAATCAGGAAAGGCAACCCTTATTTTGGTGTTGAAAGAGACCTGCAGTACTAACTAAAACAATCCAGCTGTGTCAGCTTAGCTTCAGCAATCAGACACTTGCAGTTAAACATGAATCATTTATTAATAAATGATTAATATTCTTAACTTTATTTGCAGATTTTGAATGCTGAACCCAAATACCATTCGATGAAGTAAAGGATTCTAAAACAATAATCAGATTAAATTTTGGATTCAGATTCCATCAAATTTTATCACACCAAAGAAATAATTTGCATTTGTTTAAATATTTCTGCTTGCATTAGGCATTTTACATTAATGTGACTGAACCGTCAACTTTTAAGTGAAATCGCTCCCGTTCTATTATTAGTTGATTTTACTGCAGGAAGTTGACTAGTCATCGATTACGTGACAATAACAACATGGACGCCTAGGACAGGTGAGGAGCCCAATAAATCATGCAAAATAGCAGCAGTTCATCAAGTGTGTGGAAATACTTCACTAAAAATGAATGAATACGTGAGTCCTAAATTTACAACAAATGTATTACTGCAGTGCTAACGCCAACACGGCAGCAGAAGAACGGTCCAAATCCTCTCAACAGCATTCACTTAACAACTTCATTGTCTACAGTTATTAGACAATTAGCTACTATACATGGAAATGGCTTCAGAGATTTTTAAGACGTGAGATTGTGAAGCACTATTAAATGCTATTGATGGTGCTGATTTATATAGGCTAAACATATCTGCAGCACACAGTATTGATAAACACAGTGTTGTGCTCTATTAGTTGACATAGTCGCTGTGGTTGTAGAGCTTTCTTTTTTTTGCAAACGAGAGCTTCATATTAGAAAGTGTCAGACTGATGATGCTTATGGTGTTGATGTGGACAGTAGCCCAGAAAAACACCGTTCAAGCTTCAATATGAAACGCTATGTATTGTGTTTTTATCTGTGACGCTGCCCAGACTTTCATATCAGTCAACAAATCATTCGACCCCTAGTGTACATAAGACTCCACGATTAACACAGCATGCAGGAAGATCAAGAAAGCCTCTGTTCAAATCTGAGATACAGGCCTGATGGTAAAGTGTCGCATGTTGTCACTTTGTCATTAAGGCTTAAGGGAGCGGACACAGATGGGAAAATATATTTTAATTAAAAGGGTCAAAACACTTATGTATGTATTTACTGCCTTTATACGACAATGGATGGCGGGTCACTAAGAATAAACTACTTACGTTACATGTAAATATTTGAAACAAGCACTTATTAACCAGCAGCATTCTAATCTGAGTCGACCTGGAACTTTTGGTGAACTTCAGTTTCTCTCAAAATAGCAGCTTCATGTGTAATTTTGTGCTGGGGCACATGATTTATTTACAGGGCTCCCTCCTTCTCCTAAGTGTGACTCTGAGGTAAAAGGCGTGACCCCGGGCTGTAGGGTGGCTGGTGTTCAACCCGGCCCGCTGTGGAATGGGACACGCCCGCTGCGTGAAAAGGAAATGGAGCAGGAAATTGGGTTAGTTTCGCTCTTTCCCTCTCTGGTGTCTCTGAGAAATCCCCTCCAAGCACGCACACACGCGGAGACACGCATACGCTCCCTCGGCCCAGGCTAATAGAGGAGAGGCCTGGGACCTCATGTATGTGTGCAGCTGTGTGTTTATGTTTGTATGAGTGCAAAGGATTAGAGTTGTGGTCAGCCTAAGCCACCAAACACCCTCAATCTAAAGTCATCCAGCCAGCTAGGCTGAGAGTGAGAGTGTGTGTGAAGGGGGGGCTGATGAGGGGACAGGGGACCTATTACACACACTGTTAGGCGCACTCAGATAAAAACATAAAACTCGGAAAACACTCTCTCAAATACTGTTATGTGTGTAAATACAGAAAAAGATAAAGGTGTATAAGAATAAGGCTGGAGACAGACAAGCACACATTCGGCCAACACGCACTCGCACTCCGGCACGCACGAATGAACACACACAGCGCACAGACGCACACACACACACTCTCCGGGTTTCGTGGTGATAAATCTCTCTGCTGAGGGGATCGACTGGAACGCATACGCTCACAGTCACACACAAACTCTCTCTCTCTCTCATGCACACACACACACACACAACACACACACTTCTCTGTTTCTATGACAACTGCCGTGGAAAGGGAGGGGTAGAAAAGAAAAATCGAAAGAGGAGAGCAATCATTTCATCGCTGATCAAAATTAAAGCCTGGCTTTGAGATGGAGCTGGCAGAGAAAGAAAGATGGAAGTGAGAAAGGCGGGCAGGCAGGTAGAGGGAGGGGAAGAAAGAGGGATGGAGAGAGGGGGAAGAGTCTGCCCATGCATAAAGGTAAGGGATCATTACATCAAGCAACCTAAATGATAGGGGAGATCATCACGGTTAGCATGAAGTTCTCTGAAAAGTTGCAGAGAGAAGACGTAACACCACGTAATACTGTGTGGAAAAAGTTACATTCTCTGCACTAAATTTGACTGTGTACCCTCTCCTTCTCTTCTGGAAGAGGGACACCAGGAATATGCCTAGCCTCAATACAACTCTAAGCAGTGAACTACTGATGGATGGTCAGATAGATACATTCAGTACTCATGCTTGTAAAAAGCATAATGCAATCAAAGTAAAAACAGTAAAAGTCCAACCGTAGCAACTGTAACTACGCATGGCAGCCATGCCAAGCTTACAGTTCCTCCACATGTTGTGGGGTCGTTGTGGTAAGAGAGATTCCAAGCATTCAGAAGCATTCAATTTGAAATAGTCTGAAAAAATAGATTAAACTGTAGGTTTACTTGCAAATACCTCAGCAATTTCGATTCAATTTTATTTATAAGGCATCACAAACAAAACTAATTGTCACAAGACGCTTCACAAAACCTGGTCTGAGACACCAGAGCAAGCACAAAGGCGACGGGGGCAAGGAAAAAGTCCCTTTTAACAGGAATAGAACCCAGAGCAGAACCCAGCTCATATGGAGGGACCCATCTGATTGAGGCTGGCCGGGTAGAGACAGAAAATGAGATGGAAGGAATGAGATAAACATACATCTGACTAAAGCATTCGTGTATGAAACTAATCATCACACAAGTATAAGATGCACTGCAGACAAAAATATCTATCAATATTAACAGTGTACATTCACTGTACCGATAAAGCCTCCATCTGTGAGTTCTATTTATATATTCTTCCGTGTATTTTGTGTCATAATACATTGTAGTAGAAGCAGTGTGGTAGCAGAGGTAGCTGTGGTGTGTGAGTGTTATCTGCATACATCTCTGGGAGCACAGTGGGACTAGTTGGAACTGTATTTCACACCTCTGTATGTTTTCATTAACATATTGTGGAGGTGATAGTGAAGAAGAGTTGAATCTTGAAAAATAGCATTTCATTTGTACGTTAAAGAATCTTAGCTTATAATTGAATCCAAGGACTACCTAGTTCCTAGTACCTAGTTTATGAATGAACAAAGGGAAGAATGCAGTACTGTTTCAGCTGCAGTCTTTTAGCACAGTATGAAAGCAAAGCTACCTTGATTAGCTCGCTAAGTTAAGCTGATTAAGTCATTTTGCAGAATTTGCCATTTTAATAAAAATAACCAGCTAACTGTTGTTCCTTTGAAACAAAAACAATCTGAATTTTGTCTACTTCTGTCTGAGATTAAGTAGAAAATTTATAACAAATTTTCAGTGATACATTTGCCACCATCATAGCTGTCAACTGCATATCTGCTGTTAGCGAACAAAAAGGCT
Source organism: Planiliza haematocheilus (assembly GCA_005024645.1). Classification (NCBI taxonomy): domain Eukaryota; kingdom Metazoa; phylum Chordata; class Actinopteri; order Mugiliformes; family Mugilidae; genus Planiliza; species Planiliza haematocheilus. The sequence continues at coordinate 466,845 of SRSE01000631.1, read as the reverse complement.
GACAGGCGTAGGAAGTGAGAGGGTTGGAGGGCTGGTATCTGGAGGGTGAATCTGAACGTATTTCTGTTCATTTTCATTCTTTCATTTGAACGTCTGCATAAGGTCATGACCACGCCATTATGAGAGTTTACGGTACGATGTCTGCTTCGTGTCTGCTTCGTGTCTTCAGAGGGGGGAGAGGGAGAACTTGGGGGACATGAAAAGGTTACAGATGATCAATTTGACACTGGAGGGGTTCAAAAGGTCAGCCCCTCAAATCAACAGTGGCATAGGGAACGGTATTATTTCAAATACGGCTGACGTCTTTTGCATAATGGTCCATATTTTAATGTGAAATCCAACACTCTTAATCGGCATAATGCTACATTTGAATACGAGAACAAAATATGATGGAAATGCTTTAGAATGATGGTTTACTGGTACTCTATCATTATGGGTATCTGAAGCACTGCTAAATCTGTTGAATACGTGGAATAAAAAGGCTGCTGGTCAGGTGATGTACAGTCTGATGAGGAGCCTATGTTCTCTGGAGGAAGACTTTTGATGATTTTTAGTTCCTGTCTGACAGACAGACAGCTGGCTTTTAACCCGGATTGTGCAGGAGCAAATAGCACCACTATCAATCATTTCGCCTTCTTTTACACTCACTCGCTTTCCATTTCTGCACATTGAGCTTACTGTTTCTCTCGCTCTCTCTCACTGTCTGTCTTTCTTTCTGACTCACTCACACAAATGCACAAATACACACCACAGGGGAGGTGTAGAGAATCCATGCTTCACTGCAACACTGCACTGCTTTTCAGTATGCACCCTACAGTGCATGGTATGGCTGCAGGCCTGACAGCTATTACACAGCTCAGTGTGTGTGTTTGTGTGTGTGCCTTGCCCCTCACTGTGGACTGTGGATCCAAGAGGGAATTCAGGGGAGATGCAGAGTAAGTACATTTTTGGTGACAGGCATTTCTCTCTCTCCTTCGCGCTCTCTCTCTCTCTCTCTCTCTCTCTCTTCTCTCTCTCTCACACACACACACACACACACACACACACACAAACGGAAAAAAGAGAGAGAGACAGGGGGAGAGAAAGAATATTTGCCCAGTGGCTAGTACTACATGCCTGTTAGCTAGCCTAATATTATTCAAAGGCTCAAAGCACCCCAGTGTGCCAAGAATGGCACACAGTTGGTTCTTCACAAACTAACACACAAAAAAACAAACATTTTTTTTCTCCATTACTTCTATATAAAGACATTTAAGTTACTAGCATAATTGTTCCTGAATTAGAAGGGGGGTCTGCAACTGCAATCCAAGGACGCCTGACTAATTTTAAGAAGGACTTGTTTTAGCTTACATTCAAAGAAATTTGAGTCATATGCACAACAAGTTAACCACAGAGGAGTATACTTTTTGTTGATGTCCCCAGTGGTGGACATTGGGACTTACTTCTGTTCTTATCCGTTTTTATTTCATTGCCATGGTACCACAGATCACAGTAACCTGACAGAAGCAGAAATAGTTTTACTCAAAATTACAGATGGGATTTGGGAATTTGATTAAAAATTGGAAATCGGATCACACCCCTCATGATCCAATTTGGGTCAGGAGCAACATGTAACATTAGCATTTGAATACATTAATGTGATGTTATTATATTTGTTCCACAGTAGAAAATGAGTGTAAAAGACAACTGAAGCCATTGAAGTTATTGAACTCAAAACTACCTTTGGTAATTAATGGCAGTAACAACACTTTTCGTAATGAGCTCTACTCAGCATCATACATAACTTTTATTATGATTAGTATCCTTTGGTAAAAGTTTGAAATAGTTCCTAAATTATGCCAAAATTAGAAAATGTTTAAATAAAAGGTTGGTTGATTAATGGTAGAAGTTATGGCTATCATTTAGTTATAGGTTAACAAAAGCTTTCAATGACTAAAAAATAATAAATAAATTGATCCACTGAAAAAAAGTAATTGTTGGTGTTAAGTCTGGGACATCTTAAAATGTAATATCAATCCTCCTACTTTTGCAAACATTAGCCACTATAAACTATGCCATCTAACATGATGTATATTAAAACTAAGTTGTAAAGTGTGTTAAATCCATATTTTTTGCCGTTTCCGTGTTGTTCAGAATACAAATGTTCACATTTAGCATGTATTGTTCATCTGGGGAACTTGAAAATGCTGCCAAAGGATTACGACCCAGAGTATAGTACAGCTGAAATGGGACCATTCAAAAATACATTAATGACATAGACCTTGCCTCAAAAATCTCAACAGCAGCTGTATACGGCCGGGATTAGTGCCTGAATAATGTAAAAGCAAAGGTACACTACAAACGACAGGTTAAGAAGAAGTGGAAACTGTGTCAAGATTTTCCATTAAACACTGCTTTCTGTCCCTAGTATTGGAGCATAGTATTACATAATTTACATAATGCTGCATATTACATCAGTACAAAGTAGAACAGAATCCATATATGTTTTATAAGAAGTGTTATCTCTGTATTTTTTGAAGTGCTGTGTGTCTGGAATAGAGGGTGTTGTACATACCATGTTCCTCTCATGGGTGTTAGATAACTGACTAGAGGCATCTGCTACTGCTGGGCTGTACTCCCTGTCCCTCTTTAAGAGCAGGGTAGGCGTGTTTGGGCTGGCAGGATGGGTGACGAGCCCTGGGACTAAGTGGGAGAGGAGAGGAGAGGAGAGGAGAGGAGAGGAGAGGAGAGGAGAGGAGAGGACTGTGTGTTTGCGTTGTGTGTGTGCAGGTGTGAGGGGACACCTCAGAGGTCACCAGAGGAGGCAGTGGAGCGTGCTGAGAGGCTGCCATCACACAGCTGCCCCACCAACTGGACACTCGCGCATGCACAAAATCACATAGACACTCACAAAAGGACAAGCATGTCATATTTATGTACAGGCATGAGCACACAGCACCACACAAAGATACAAGGGTCCTCATAGCAAAGAGCAAACCCAGGCAAGCACACAGTCACTTGTCACGAGCAAGTCACTTACTCAAACAGACACAGACAAACGTGACTCACCGCTCATTCACACTTGCAAGCTTTTCCACTTGCGACCACTTCACACTTGCACACGGACACACACGCACGCACACACACAGAATAATACACTGTGTGCCCTTGGTGGATGTCTGTGTCTGTCTAAAACCTTGGACTGAAGGAATCACAAAGGTTAGATTTATTCAGTTAATCTCTCCCCATTGGACAAATGGCAAGAAACCACGCAACCCACAGACATACTATTTAAAATGCAAACATCACCTGAGGCTGTACAAATGTTTGTGGGTATCCCATTATTTTTTAGATATTTAGGGTAAACTAATTATTAAGCTCAATATCAAATGCTTCTTTTTTGGATTACTATCAAAAACAAATCGAAAGGAGAAAAAGAAAAGCAAGACACTGACTCACAAAACTGATACTGATTGTTTTTCTTGTCATTCTAATACGTGATCAATTACAAAGAAATCTTTGGACCTGAACTATCATACAGATCATTCGTCCCTAAGTTTTAGGTTTGACCTGGGTTAAAACGAAGAACTTTGGTAACTCTGACAATAAATTCCGTTAAGTAACACTGATGCTAATAATAAATGGTGAATTCTGGTTTGAAACATCAGCCCTTTGTAGTGACCATAATAATGACATGTGATCAAAGCCCTGGAGCTGTCATGTTTAACAGGCATTTACTTGGTTTGGAACAGCACTCATCTCTGGCAGTAACTATAACTAGCAACTGTAAATAGCTGCTTGCACAAATAATTTATTAAAGTCTTAATAATCTTACAGTCAACTCGCACAGTCACTCGCTGGCAATCACTGAACTTTACTTCCATTATTATTCTTTGGTGGTACCAACATTTAAACCATATTATCAAATATATCAGACTAAACTTCAGGATAAAACTCAGCAAACGACGCACAACACATTTCCATTTGATGAAATCATTAGAATTACTTAAACGACATGCAGCTTCAGTTAAGGGCAGTAACAAGCTGTAGGAAAAGAAATGAGAATGCGATCTGAAGATGAGGAATACAACAACCTAACTGGTCCAAAAACTGTTTTCTTCCGGGTCCCGATGTTTAAATGGGGTCTGGTTTTCGCTGATTTGACTGATATATATTATATTGTTAAGAGAACAAGCAGAATGTTCCTCTGTGCAATAGACAGTTTTTCGATTTTTGTTGAAAATCTCATCATGGTGCTCCCTCTACTGGTTTGTAGTGGTCCCTTCAGAAGATAATGGTGTGCTTTCATTACACTCAGATACAAGACACTGGTCTTTGCTAACAAGCCCTGTACCGCCGCCCCCGCCTTCCCTTTGTGCCGATGGCTAAATCAGCGCTGTTGCATCTTTCAAAACAGCACAGAGGGAGGAGAACGGCCAAAACTGGGTGTGCAGGAACTCTTTAATTTGTGATGGGGCTGACGGTGTGATATCAGTGATTCAGCTATCTTATCTAGCCCTGTGATACGCATCTTGTAAATACATTTTCACTCCTCCCGTCTCTCTCCCTCTCTCTCTCCTTCACCCAGCACCCCTCTCAATCTCTCCAGCACTTTGCTGTTATCATGGCGATCGATAGCGAGGTGATTATTATTCCTCCAGCACAGCCCACACGAACACACATGCTGACCTCACTCATCAGGTACCTCAGAAACGCAGGAAACGCAAACAAAACACGCACATAATGCGATCCCCGCGCACGTACAGGTTGTGAGGTGGGCTGCTGATAACCCACAGTTACAGGGTTAATGTGTGGTAGTACACATGCTCCATGTCAAGCAGAAACATTAGTGTGCCGCCGCCTCGCACTCCATCATGTGCAGAGTAGAAGGATGCAGTTCATTCAATCCATGAACGAGTACACGGTTGCAGACCAAATATGTCACAAGAAGACAAGAGGATATTCATAGTCTGCTCACTAATACCACTGCTTTCCTAATGTTTCCGCAGAGGAAATTAGGCCAGACGGGCAGACTTGAAGGCGTACTTCACATCTTTTTCGGGACAAAGACAGAATTCACAATTTGGATCAACTGTACCAACGTGCAATTTTTTTGGAGGAGGCCCTAAATGATGTAAAAGCCTTTGTTACTACAGGTCCGGGTGAAAGCTGTGATGAGCCTCAAATATTTTTGCTCAGCGTGATGAGTCACATTAGACAGACATTTCTATGTTTTGCATTGAAATGTCTTGTAATGACATGTTCACCCACTGGAAGTGTTAAGCTGTGATAGTCTCTTAAATGACTCACTTCTGTCAGATTTAAATGTAGGCAGTCCAACTAATTTTAAGTCAGGTGCCTGTGCATGTGTGACTTAATACTGAGTGGCAAAGCCTACAGAACACATGTTCTTGAAATTTCTAGCCATCAATGCCAAGTAAGCAGTGCATTTAAATTCGTGTTCCTGGCACGGGCTTAATGGCAGCTACATTATTAGTGAGCAGATGTGGTTTTATCAACTGGGGCATTTATCCTTGTCAAAATTCAAGACAAACTATCAATACAGTGAAATTGGAGGTGAGTTTTTCATAAAACAACTTAAAAGAACAATCTGCCCTTTCCTTAAATAATCAACATCAGGGTTTACAGAAATATCTCATAGTTGAACTGTAGGAATGAGTATCCCTAGGTAACAGAGCTCACCTCATAGTGCGGAGGTCCCAGCCTCGTATGGCTGTGTCGCTGGCTGTGGCGAGCTGGCTGCAGTTGTGGTGAGGGCTCCACTTACCAGAGGTGAACTTCAACTGACCTTTACCTTCGAGGGTGGCGGTGCTGGAGACCTGCGGAGGACAGAAACACCTTAATTGACATTTGAGATGTGGATTTCATCCAAAAATCTGCGACAGCCAGCACAGCACATTCAATCAACATAATGAGGCGCTATTAGAAATCATTATCTCTGCGGGCCTACAGTTGTTCACTTTGACTATGTCGTAATATTTTGGGTATTACTGCCACACCAACTACTTCCAGGTTTGCACCATGCTGAACCGTGCACACACTTGATCACGTATTTTAAACACATCTGTCAACATTTTTCCCAGCTTGCTCCTCTCTCATAATTTCCTTGGCCCTCAAGCTTTACTATAAATTGTCATACATAGATCCACATGTCACCCAAGTTGCCAGATAGTCCGTGATACACAGCACATACAATTCCGACTCATCTGTCACTGCAACCTGGTAATGCACAGCCTGATTCAAGGGGCGTTGAGTGCAGCTGCTCTCTGCACACAAAGGCAGGCCAGTTGAATGCCGTTGTTGTTAAAATGTCAGGGTAGGAAGGCATTCCACCTAAAAAATGATTTTCGCCTTCAGAGTTGAACTGAACAGTCTCCATTCATACCTGCTAATCTCCAGGACATTGGAGGGACAGTGGCAGAAAACATCTCAACAGTGTAACTAAAGATTTTTGGAGCCTAAATTGTGGGAGGTAAGATTCTAACTTATGTGCTTACTTTTATATGAAGAACTGAGCAGATAATAAATAATCTAGAATTGCTGTTGTACTGTAAATAGCTACAGTAAAAGTACAGAGCCCGTGCAGCCCGTTTTGGCTTATTGATTTTGTTTACTGGTCCGTACAGTCTGCTGTTATCTACCCATTACAGCAGAAGTTAGCTGGTTTCAGACAAAAATTAGAAGTAGAAGTAAGTTACTAGCTAATGAACATAGTCCTGAGACTGATTCTTTCATTCAGTCATTGTGTTTATATTGGCCACCATGTGTTTTGCCCTAACCAGCAAGCAGCATTTGACAAAATTATCCAAATGCAATCATCATTTGACTTAGAGGCGATATGCCATCGACAAGATGCACAGCTTAAATTTGATCCATAACGGTTTTAATTTTTTCTTTTACTGTTTTTAATTAACATAAAGAGGTAGCTAATTAAATACATTAAGTAAGATAACATCCCTTATAGGCATGTTTGATCAACCATCCCTCCCACGAAAAGAGCTGGAGATGTGTACAACTGAACTGTGAATTAAGAAACAAATCTGAGAAGTGGGTAGGAACTGAGGGTTTGAGACCAGGGTAGGTGAACACAAAACAGCAGCTAAAAAGAAAGAGATTTTTCTCAGGTGTTGGTGAAAACTAACTGAACAGAGCAGAGAGCTAAGAGAGCAGACCACATGTCTGATCTAGGCCACTTGTGACCACATTCCTTTAACAATGTGAACCCTAGACTGTATAAATATGGACAACACGTCCCCACTTTCTTGTGTTGGCCAAACTGACACTGTTTTCCTGAGGATATGCCGTCTTGTGAGTTTGGAGCCACAGTCTGCGCAGTGCGGTCAGAGAGTGGAGCATCGCGAAGGTGCGTTATGGATAAGCCGCCCACACTTCCTGCAGACTCACTGGTGTTTGGATTTAACTAATAGTACACTCTGCTGTGTCTCCACCAGTAATAAAGAAATATTGGATTATACACTAGCTATTTTTTTTTCCAACTCTCACAGTCCTATGGACCGCTTCACAGAGATGTTGGCATGACAACTCGAAGTCATAGTGACGACACATTCGTTTATACAACGTCAAATAACTACTATTGAATTAAATGTATCAGAAAAATTGACACTTGAATATGCACTGTACCTTAGTGTTTTAGTTTGGCCCAAGCCCCATCCACGAACATGGAGGAGGTGGAGTTTATGACCTATGCTGCAGACAGACACCAGGAGCCAGCTCCACTACAGGGAGTTAACATGTCATTTATAATGACAGGTGTCTTTATTTACATTTATTACTGCAGATTTTTCTTTCAGTGCTGCAAACAGCACAGCAGCGACATCAGTGAATGTGAACACTGCATCAAAAATGTTTTGGTTAGACTGGCTGAAACTCCTTTATTGTTAAAGTCTTATTTTTTTTAACCAAAATACATCTACCTGACAAGATGTCACCCAAACTCCAAAAATGAGGAGTTTAGCCGACAGGCAGTCAGGTTAAACTGCAAAATTCAAGGCTTTTCAAACAAGACGACATGTCATATTCATCAAACCCGCTACATATATCTTACAGGGCAACAATGAAGGTGAAATTAATCAAAGTCAAAATGCTTCAAGGACTTTGAATTAAAAAGCATATCACTTCATCAAGCCACTTTAAAATGGAATCCAATTAATTCAGCAGGCTGGCTTTGGAAATTATTATCTTTCCCTTAAACTATGATGCATCTAAAAAGTAGCATCACACGCCTCCATTTTTCTCTGCTCCCTGACTATCTGCAGGTTTTTATCCTCATCTTTCTCCTTCTCCCATTTCTCTTTCTCTCCTTCTCTCTCTCTCGTCTCTGCCTGTTGGAGCAGGGATCATCGATCGCCCCGTCACCATATAGCTCCCTGGTACACTCTCATTATTTCAGCTAGAGAGGACAGAGGGAGAGCGAGAGAGAGAGAGTCCAACAGAGCAGGAGGCAAAAAAAAGGAAAGAAAAGCAGAGAGGATTAAAAGAAGGAGAACAAAGTGGGTAGAAGAGGGGGGGAAAGGAAAGGAGTCACAAGAAATGAGCTGAAGAAAAGTGGCAAGGCAGGGGTGGACGATAAATTCAGCAGCAGCGTGGCCTCAATGTAAAATGAATCCATGACTCAGTGAATGTCCATTATTATGTCAGAATGCCTAAACTAAAAACATCTACATTTTGGTTTATTAAAATGGAAAATTACGCAATAGGCTATTTTAAAACATCCTTGATGTCTCATTAGAGTTACTGAGCACAAGGAACAGTTACGGACCAAAGCAAAACATACATCTTAAAACATTAGAGCCAGTGAAATGCAGCATGAGAGCAGTCATATTTGCTTTTAACGTGCGTGACAGCCACTCCAACATTCTATTATTGGCCTGGGATGATAGGTCAACGGTCTGCTACCTGTGCAGCAGTTGCCAATATAATAGAAAAAATATCTTCAACCACTAACATGCACTTTTAGGGAAGCATCAGTCTGCTGTTCTGAAATGTAACAACAAGACAAGTGAATTGCAGAATGAACTGGTAAGAACAGGTGCAGTCAGATATTCATTATATATCTGATTAAGAAATCGAGAAAATAAGCCTATAGTTATATTTCACTGTGACGGTACCCTCTAGTGGTCAGAGTAATTGTGACTGAAGAATAGCAAATACCGAGCGGAGCAACCAAACTAAGGTAAAAAGAAATAATTACCTGTGTTTCCTACTGCCAGCAGGGGTACTGGATCTGGAAATGCTTTGACGGTTGTATTAAGACTGCACTGACAAACAATGTACCCTCAATATCTAACCAAAATATTCTGTACATAAGATATGACATATTTCCAAAATTTGAGGAATGATTCAAATAAACACTGTTTTCTCTTTATGAATCAAACGGTCTGTATGCTCAGTGATCAATGGGAAGACTGCAGTAGAACTATTGTTACGCTAGTGGTACAACGGTAAAGCCCGAGCTTCGTGCATCCCAGGTTCCCAGCTTTATTAGCGCGCTAACCAAATTAAGGGCCCTAACAAGGCGGTGCACACAACACGAGGGGACGCATTCATTTAGGACGCAAGCGGCACTAACGCAAAGCTATCTATCAAATCGCCATGCATTTACGCTTTCTCTAGACTCTCGAAAAGAGTGTGTTAGCACGCGTACACGTGTTTGTGTGTGTTTGCGTGAGCAGATGTGCAGGACAAGGTGTGTGGGTGTGCTGTGAGCCTGTGGAGATGTTCTCACTCAATTCCACCAGTGAGTCTAATTGATGAGCCATGCGCCGTGTACACGAACACACACACACCACACGCACACGCCCAGGCACACCAGTACACAATACGCTCTACGCACACGCTCACTAATCTAGGCCAGGCCCGAGAGACAAAGACACATCCACGCTGCAGCTGGACATGGCTTGAGATGAACACATCAGCCTCTGACAGACAGAGGAAACAGGAGAGAGTAGAGTGGGATGAAAGAGGGAGGGAGGAGGAGGGAGAGAGATTAGCATTCTCATCAGCACTGGAGGAATTTGTCTTGGCTGCCAAGCTCTTTCTCCTCTTTTTCATTCCCTTTCTCCTCATCAAGCCCACTCACTTTCCTTATCCATATTCGCTCTTTCTCCCTCCTAATCATCATCTTTCCAATCAGCAGGGCCCTCCATCGTTCACTCTTTCTCTAGCCTCCCTCCATCTTTCCTTTCTCATTATGTACCCTTCCTGCACATTACTACCCACATCTGTCCTTATTCCTTGACGCAAGATTTATTAACCGTTTTTTTCCAGTGTCTCTGTCATAATTGGATCAACACCCGACACAATTCTTCTGAGGTTCACTTGTCCTCACGCTGGGGTCACAGTGTAGGGCATGTGTGCGCACACACCACAGACATAACAAAGCATGTTTACAGTGATGCACATGTGCTGATACAGAATACGCAAGGTATTGGGAATTGATAAATTCATTATTGTTTGAGCATATTTGACACAGTGATCTTTTTATTAGATTTATTTTGGGTCATTTAAGGTTATTCCTTTTCCTAGAAAATGTAAATTGTCCAGAGTTAGTACCCTTGTGGGATTAGCACAGACACATTCAGCTTGTTGCGCACAATGATACTGTATGTTCAGATGGGAACACAATAGTCTGGCTGACCACACTCTGTTCCCAACAAAAGGATGGAATTTGGATTGACAAAATCCACGTCCAAATTCTTGCAGACATTTGTGCCAGATCATAACCATTAAATGGCAGTATTGTTATTGTGCTTGCTAGGTGACATAGGTCAATGAGAAACATAATAGAACTCAGTCATTGTTAAGGCTATCAGTTCCACTTGTGCTTTGAATGCAATGACAAGTCAAGTTGTCATTGCAAAGGCCTAGCGACCTTCAGGCACAAATATCTATGTTAACATAAGATTTTTAATTTGTGTATGTGCAAGATAAACACAGATTGAGAAAATGTTCTTGATAGTTGCAAAATCAAAGCAAGAGGAATATTAACTTTGGCTTCAGTCTGGATAAACTCACCACTTGTGATATATTATTGCACGTCAGCAGAGATGAAACACGGCTAGCCACCGGCACCTCCCGCTCTGACTATAAGATATACTCTACATCAAACAGCTTACACACAACTAAAATCATGACATTTGTCATTTTATAGAAATTACTCAAAAATCAACGCAGAACGTCAATGAAGAATAATCAATAATCACTTAACTGAGAGCTCCAACACACGATGACAAAGAGACAGCGAGAGGAAGGCAGCCATGTGCATGCATTTACCCAAAACGCAATTTGTGAAGGGCCGCATTACAGAGATTAAATGAACACATCACATATGCACTCTCACAAACACACAGACACACACTTCTGTTAGGTGTTTGACCTGGCTAGCCTTTATGTGAATCCCTCAACGGGTGCATGAATCACTAATGACTCATCTATATTCCTCATCACTTATGGCTTCTAATGGGACTACACACACACAGATGCACCCACAAGGTCAGGGGTTGACACACAACTACTGTATTAGCTCTTCCTCACATGCATGCACACCTGATACACACCATTATTTGAGGCTTTAAATACGTAATGGGCATTTCAGGCACACACCCGGCAGTTTGGAAATATACAGTGAAAGGCCTCTTCACCTTGCATTAAGGTCCCAACTTGCAAGTGAAGTAAGTCCATTGCACGGTGAACCCTTTATTTTTTTGTGTATTAAAAGTCATCAGCATGCATTTCTGCAGGCAAGCGGCGATTTGGACAGACCACTTTGGATCAATTTGTTTGTCCATCTCCTGATTCAACCTGATAATGTTTCTATTAGGTCAGGGACATCACAAAAAGGGCTTTCCTGGTTTGCTGTGAGATTCAAGGACTCTCATGGGTGATGCTGTCAGCTCTTCAGATTACAGACTGTGTAGGTGAGCCACACCTCCTCCATGTTAGTGGGTGGGACTTGGGTCAAACTAATGCACGATTTATACTGCGTTACTACGCCGCTGCCCAGACCCTACACCATAAGCAGACATTTACCTCCCCAGAAATGTAACAACGCCACACGGACCATAATAGCTGTGATTGGTCCAAAATGCATTTCCATGTTCATGTGACTCAGCGGCCGAAGACAAGCTCAGAAAGTTCTGTTTTCATCAGGCTCATACACACCATCTACTCAGATGTCTCTCCATGTTCTGTACTGCAGTGAACTTAGTGAAACTAATTGGTAATTAGAGATGCACTGAAAATCTTCGATTGAAAACCGAAAATGCACTTTTGGCGATACGTTTTTGGCCGAAAAATGTTGGACCTTTATTGCCAAAACAACACGTGCAAGCAACAACCGCAGCAATTTTCAGCCTAAATGGCCGTTTTCAGATGAAAATTTTTGGCGCATCCTTACTGGTAATACACATTTATTTACTTCAACTCCAAGATGGCCAGTTTCACTAGCCATTGTATGAAGTGCAGAGTGAAACTCAAGGCAGCAGGTCAGTCGCCGCCTAGTATTAGTAGTTCAGTGGTGCAAAGGTATAAATGACTTTGACAGCTCGACCCCCTATGCACGTTGAGCATTGTGGTACTGTAAATCAAGCTTAAAACACTAAAGTACATGTTACATACATTTAAAATAATGTTCAAGAGTCCATTTTATGCTATAAAAACAGGATGTGACATCATGATGATTGACAGCTGTCACTGACAACCATTCTGTGAAGCTGCACAAGGAAGTGGAGACGCTTCAACCATTTTCAACAGTCTATGCTCCAGAAATAGAGAAAGGCTATCATTACTTTGTTTTTAACATAATTAATAAAAAGACCTCAACTTGATATTAATACTGGTGGAAGTCAATACTTATATTTATTCTGAACAAAGCTGTACAGACGTTGTGGAGGAACGTGCATCCTCACTGATAACAGTATATACTAGGTATAGTTACAAACTAGAAACTACACAACCACATGTTTGGAATGAGATCTCCCACATTAATTTGCTTTGTAGGTTTCAAGTGCAACACAATGTGTAAGAACTGCAGCACTACGTCAGTGAACTATGAAGAGAGATGGAATGACTTATATCTTACTTTTTAAGCAAGACCATTACTATCACAGTGGACTAGACTAGACTTGACCAGAATATTATTAAAAAGAGCCAAGGCTTAGATCCAACAAGATACTGCGGTTGTGTGTGTGTGTGAGTGTACTAGTATGAGCATTTGAGACAGAATGAATAGAGGACACTCTGCCGTTGTACTGAGAGGATGTGTGAGTCTGATAACAGCAAGACGATATGGTGGTTATCAAATAATGAGTTAGCTATTGTGTGATATGGTGTGCTTGCCTGCGTGCGCGCCGTGGTTTACAGTTTGTGTGTGCCTTACCGTGGCCTGCGTGGAGCTCTCCTGCAGGTCCCAGAGTAGTGCGTGGCTATCAGCCAACGAAATCACACGCTTGCCGTCCCCCATCGGCTCCCACAGCACGCTGTGAATACACAAAGACACGCATGTAGTACACAACACACGAACGCACACAAAAGTCAAAGTCAATTAGGATACAGATGTTGGTCAAACATGCATATAGACAGACGGAATGAAGCGTGTAAGATTCCACAATAACACAGCGAAGCCCATTTCAGCCATCTGCAGATAATTCCGGTAAATATATGTGCAAACTGTAGTATTTCCACAAATTAAGTGCATTATAAACTACAAACATTAAAGCAGCTGTTATTGTATATTTTCCCAGTCAATGAATCCCATTAAAAAAATAAAATAAAATAAAACACTAACCAAAAGATAACAGCAGTGTGTTGAAATAACACTGGGAAATCGAAGTGCATTATTCAAGGTACCATTAACACAAGAAAATAGATTTGAGGAAGTCCAGTCAGAGGTTAATGTGTTTTAATGCTCATCAAGACACCAAACAGGTCACAACAGTTTAATGATACTATGAACAATATTTAGAGATATTATAAGTTTATGGTGCCAAGACTATCTTGTAAGCACGAGTTATGTTGCCACTCCACCACATCATGTAGATGACATACTGCATTGCAGCAATATTTGTTGTTTTTGCCAGATCCCATGACAGACTGGTGCCATTCTCTCTAAGCCTCATTTATTCACAGTGGTTTCACTAAGAGCTCATCTCCGTTTTGTGGCAATGGGCTGATCACGATCACACATTTCCACACACACTGACACCTGGAGGCTGCTCAGCACAACCTCCTGTCTGCTCCGCTTCACATGGTCGAGGTTAAGGGCCTTGCACGAAAGTGTTTATAGGGTAAAGGGAAACTCAAATGTGATCCTGGCAGTATGTGGGAAGTGAGGACCTCCATTCACAAGCTTGTTTGTCCAAATTTTAGGCCACCAAGTGAATGAGAGTGCTGCAGCTGTCAGGGTTCACACTCTTTTCAAATATTTGACTGGGAACCATGACAAGTTTAAAACATAAAGTACCGTGAAAAGCTTTGAGGCAGTCTGCAGCCTCCATCACGCAATACAGTCAAATAGGCATCAGATTGTGCCAAACTTATTCTGCCTCTGAATCTGACTTAACATCATGGAAATCTCATGGAAATTACTTGTGAAAAAAAAAAAAAAAAAAAAGACAGAGAAAACACTTCTTTGGATTTAGAAACGATGCAGGAATATCCAACATGTGAACATAAACAGCCTTTTAATCATGTTTAAATCTCTGGAGGGGGCAGCTTCATTCCTACACTTTTTTTTTAATTTGCAAGAGGACGCTAACTTCAATTTAAATTGAAAGTCTGTACTTGGTGCCTATATTCACTATAACACTGCAACTTGAATATGGTTTGGTAACTAAATAACAGCTAAAATAAATGTTGTATCAGTGGCACATATTTTACGGACTGAACTGCATGTAGTGAGGACTTTAATGAAACTGCTTTTGTAGATTATTATGATCTTGCAAAGCTGACCCTTTCCAGCCTGTTTGCCTACAACTGTGTAAAATATGGTCATAAAAAGCATATGAATATCTGATTTACTGACCAAAATCTAATCAGTTCATCCTTGAGGAAAAATGAACGTTTGTGCCATATTTGTAATTCCGTGACATGACATTTACAAGAAAGGGATACACATACACTACAGTACAATGTTGTCAACAGATGAATACATATTTACTGCTCTACTGCTTATTTCTGGTAACAGTTCCATGATTTGATTTATACTGTGTGTCACAGTGTTATACTGTAATTTAGTGGAACATTACTACTCAATGATGTACTTTTAATAGTTGTGGACAAATACACAGCAATAACACAGAGGCACATTCAGTCGTGGTTCTCATGTTTTGTTTTGTTTTACATAAAATCATGAAACAAGGATATGATTCAACCATGCTATAACCTCTGTATTCAGACGTACCTATCAAATCTCAGCTAACCTTGGATGTTCACACTAAACATGGATTATATTAAGGGAAATGAGATAGCAAAATAAAAGGTGACAATTGTTGAGTAGCACATATGCCAAAGAAGTTTTCTCCATGACTGTTCTGCACTTCTTCAATTCTAAGTCATAAGAGCACATGCATGCTGGCTTCTTGCACCAATGCATGGGATGAAATCGGGGGAAAATAAATAAATCTTACTTTATATTTGTGAAATGTAATATTCGTGGGGTTGATAAGATGCATGTATTACTGTTTTGTTGCTGCCAAATTTGTATCACTTCGTAATGCATATAATGAATCCTAAACGTGCTGGTGTTGGTCATGTAAGACGCTTTATATCTGTTTTGGTTTTGTGTTAGCCCACAAAACGTTGTACAATTCAAATTACAATACTTTTTTACAGTTTACTTTAGCTTAGCGTAGCTAGTCTGGTTCCATCCAAATTCAGGAATAAGCCTACACTGAGAAAAAAATAGTATTAGTACCTATTAGCACCTACTATGTATCTACAGACTTCTTCCTAGTCTTAATAGGTTACTACAAAACAACAGATGCTTTAAAAAAACAAAAAAACAGCAACGTTAATTTTATTCCTAAACAGTCAGGGTGCTTTGACATATCAAAACTTTTTTTTGACTTGCAGTCACCAAGAGCCTGACTTTGCTCAAGGATGACACACAAATCTGCAAAGATGTTGCCTGTACAATGACTAAAGACACAAATCTTCAAGACATACAGAGTGTAGTCATCTTTGGCATTTTGTTTAATGGCATCCTGTCAAGACATGTAAATTGCTGGTCAGACTTAATATACTATATGTGTTCTCCACAGTTGCAAAATATACAAAAGACAGTTCATTTTAAACCACTTGTCCCAGTCTCAGAACAGGATGTGGGCTAAACGTTGAGTAACAAATTATTGCTCTGATGCAGATAAAGGTAATGATCTCATTTATAAAATACTACACAGAATCCATACTTCAAGAGAATGTCCATGCAAAAGCTGGAAATGGCACGCTCCAGGAGAAAGTCCTGGAACTGTGTGCATGCAAAACTGTATAGAGACTATACTAGACAAAGTCTACATGGAAAGGTGCACACGTAGATTATGGCTCATAGGCTGCCCTTTAAACACCCACATTAACCATAAATAGTCAATGCAAAGTAGCTCATGAATAATGATGACCATGAAGGAGCCGGAAACAACTGGACCTGCACAGCACACAGGTAAAAGAGAGAACCTCCTTTGGTGTCACCGACTCCACATGCTGTCGAGACAAATGGGCGTGAAGGGCAATAAAAGTTTTAAATGAACAAGGACAAACTATGTGGAGCCCAGGGACTGACTGTGTCCAACCACCATGTCTGTGTTTCTGCCTGTAGCACTTTAACAAGCTTTTTATTTTACATGCCCATCTTATCTTGAATAACCTGAAAAATACGTAAATAAGTTTCTTTCAGTAACATGTGAAATATAAAGCGCAATCAGAATAGAGATATCACTGCCGCACAGATGATTGCCTAAAATATTCATGATTGCATCAAGTTTTAAGTTTTAGTAAATCCTTCCTGTGCATGAGAGGAGTCGGTCTCCCAGGCAGAATGCACCCAGAGAGGGCACAGGGAGATGACAGGAACACTATAGTAAATGACAAACATTTTTTTCTCTCCATAAATCATAGACAACCTATATCACAGTCAGTTAGCTGGCTTGCATGATAAGCTAGTGGGCTGCGCTAGCTAGCTAAGCGACTGAGCAAACTAAACAGTGACTTAAGCTGACAAGCTTACAACAAAGAGAAAGCGCTAACAAAGCACATGCGTAAATATACTCACATGGGAACAAAACCGTGGAATGACCCGCCAAGATGTTGTTACCAAAACCATGAGTTTTGTATGGGCTTGAGGAAGAAGGAGGAATAAGAAGATAATGGACAAAGTAGAACAAGTTTCACTATATTCTAAATTCCTCATTTCTAATGAGTCCAGTTTACTATTAACTTGTATTTGTGTATTGGTTGTGTGCACAGTTAGTCATGTTACTTGATTTCTGTCTGATAAAGTCCTTTAAAAAAAAATCTGTACAAACCAGGTTCCAGAATCATTAACTGCCATGAAAGTGGCAAGAACATATAGCTTTACTCTGCATGGTTAGCACAAAGAACTTATTGGCAAATCCAGCAGCCCAATTCTGTCAATCTAGTTCCACATCAGTGGAGTACATGGTTTCCTCACTGTTGTGAAAGCAGCGGTAGCTTTGACTGCATACTTAACTTTGATTCCTCCCTGCACACCATTGTCTGTAGAGTATTGATTCTTTACTGCATGGTTCTTGGAGTTGTGATTCTCCACTGCGCACTACTTAAGTATGTATCCAAGTGCACCAGCCTCAGGGACCTAGCCTGACCAAACATGCTAGAGCCCTAACTGTTTTTCATAATTCCCTCGATGTGGACTGCGATCACTTGAATGCTTTTGTTCATTCTTCTCAATTGGGACAGATTTAGCAGCTAAATAAAGACAGAAGACACAGCCCAAGTGAGAAAGCAGTGCTTTTAACTCTGAGTTGCCAACTTTAAAAGCAATATGTCAGTGCAGTCACCTGGCAATAAGTTACATAGAACACTGGCCTGCTATATGACTGTAACATTACAATCATAGTGTGACAGTGTTAGTTTTCAGCTCAAGAAAGAAACGCTGTGTCTAATCTTTATTAAAGGATATAAAATATCACAGGGGCATAGAAGAGGTCTGGCTGATGGTTTGGATGTCTGAATGTGTCACAGCTATAAAAACTGCTGTCATTAGAGGTTTACTAAATGATGCAATTTATTTAAGGACTTCATCAATCAAACAAGTCAGTTTTCTTGGACTCATTTGTCAACCTGAAGCCACAGTAACAATGCTAGTGGCTGAGAGGAGGTGAGTGTTAGGGAGAGATAAAAGAAATGACAGTGGAAGGGAGGGAAAACAAAGCTTAAGTTTGCTTTTGGACTGTATCCAGGTTTCAAATATGCATAGTGCTATTAGAAAAGGTGGAGAGCAGAGAGGGAGGGAGGGAGGGAGGGAGAGGGGAGAGGGGGGACCGTTTATAAGGACAGTAAATTCATGGCTGTAGAGGGACAGCTTTTACTGCCCTCATGAGGAGCAGGAAGTCAGGGACTTGGAATGCACACACACACCAAGCTTCTTTTTGTCACAAGCACGAGCACCTGCACAACTAATGTATGGAACTGGCTTGTGTTCAAATCTTTGATGATGCACTTGCCTATGTATATGTACTGGCCACAAAGCACTTCCTTATTGATGTACAAAAACACATGAACTCCCCAGAAAAGAAGGACAGAACACAATCTGTGAAATTTCATAATTAGCTGTTTATCTTTTGCCGAATTTTAAGATGCGACTGATCGACTGAAGCCTCATATTAGCGTCAGTCAAACTGTAGAACACAAGGAGGTCAGTGATATTTGTCGCTTTATCCTTCACAGAAAAGTTACAGAACAACAGGACTGCTTCATGGCCGGTGTAAAGATAGGCACCATATTATGACAGTCTAGAAAACAGAAATGAAAATTTAACTTAACATAAGCCTTTTTAAATCTTAAACAAAGCTGATCAGCTTTTGTCCCCAAATGGAAGGTAAGTAAAATAACTGTGGGAAAGTTTTGTCCCCACACAGAGCTTAGCAGGTAGCACGTACACCCTATAGATGGAGACTGCAGCACGCAAGATACCATTGCTCCTTCTTTCGCACACACACATACCCAAACATATATCTCAGCACGTAATAGGACCAATTAAAATACACTCACCACACTGGGATTTATACACAGTACATTTCCCTATATTATCAATTAAAATAGGGAGAGGAGGAGACTGCTGATGTATGGTATCTCATATTGCCTTTCAATCTTATTAAAGACTATAAGTTATGTGTATTTGACCTTGAGCTCTGCAACAAGCTGGCACGCTGGCTTCTGGAATGGTATGTAAATACTGACGGGGGAGCTGTGGAGGTTTTACAGCCCCATATATCTAAGTCTGGAAAGGAGATGCACTTCTCTCTCTCTTTGTCTCTCTCAATGTCTCTCGCACATCAAATTGTTCCCCCACTTTGCTGTGCTTTGCATCCATATGAGTTTAAGCCCAGCTCCTCCTACAAAAAGGCAAACAGAGTGTGTGTCTTTCCTCCTTCTGGGTAAGAGTCAAGCACAGACACAGACACACCAAGGGCAGTGCTAACATGTATGTGCGTGCCTTACAGTATGTGGAAACCAGTCTCCAGTTTAGTCAGAACACATTTTTGCAAAGTGGAAATAAATTTGTAGCAATGACGCCAACAATTATATTAAACCGTACGAGGACTAGGAGTACAGGTCAGAGTCTATGATCAACTTTATCTGAAACTTTATCTATCAAACCAAGAGGGTCCACGCATGACAATGAGGAGTAAAGTTTGTGAAGACAGTGTTACCATACTCCTTAGATTTGAATTTAGGGTTTGGGTTTATAGCAAGTTTCATGTTGGTTCCATGCATTCCAATATGTTCAAAAGGAAACACTGACACTGATACGCCTCATACCAAACTTTTTCCATTTCTTTCCTTGATATTCTTTATAAGGGAGAGCTGAAAACACCATCATTACATACATGTTGATGACCAAGAGTAATGCCACACCTTGTTAACATGCTTTCGTCAAGCTAGTCTGTATATTGGGCCAAAAAAGATCAGCCAATAACCATAAGCAGTAGTCTGAGTGTTTTTTTTTGTTTGTTTTTTATTATTATTTTATATAATATTTTAAATTTTGAATGAGGGCCCTTGTTTTGTGCAAGTAGGTCATAAAGAAGTCAATCATATCACGCAGCACACACACAGTCTGGTCCAGAGCGGCTGCTTTATTATATAACACAAGAATGTTTGATTTCTGAAAGTTAGTTTGGACAGCAAGAGAAGAAGTTATTTAAGGAGGCCATTAAAGCCAATCCTAAGAAATCAGTTATGTCAGTGTATCTGTGACATATTTAAGCAACATTTTATCATTGGTTATTCATCTAATTTTTAGGTTGCGGCTGCAGGTTGTTTGCATTAATGAGGCTGTCACTGTGGTGAGATTTGATAAAAATGCTATCAAACCGACGCTCTAAATGTGATATACAGATCGAAACGGCAGCTGCTGTAATAAACTTGAATTATTCTTTAATGCGCTTGCTACTTAACTGCACCAAGATTTATTTTTTGGACCAACACCTGCTGGCCCTGGAGATAAAACCACTATGCCTCCATCACCGTGTTAAGACATGCATGCACACACGTAGGCCCAGTTCAGACCTTGCATTAACATCCGTCCTGGGCAACCTGATCGCAAGCGGCCTGCTTTTAGTGCCCGTGTTCAAACCTGGCACTAACATGTATCTCCACATGCATCCTCAACCAGCTCTCCAGATCCAATCTTAGTTTCACTATGTATGCAAATTAACACCAACATAATTTGGAGCAGAGGAATGTTTTAACAGCGGCCGTCTCTAATGGATCTCTACTGCTGTTTGAGAACCAAGACCAGAGCTGTTTTTTGTTTTTTGACCCTCAAACTCTGGAAGATTCTATAATAATGAACGTAATAAATAAGACACTGGTGATTGAGGAATCACATTTAACTCTACCCAGCTCCTTATACATCAACATAATGGCATAAATAATTAACCACATGCTGATACGTTTTTTTAATGACAGAATTACACAGTGTATTCATATTAAATAATTGCATTTCTTCATTTGAATAATTGCATTTATTTATTATAAGGTTAGTTAACAACTAGAAGGTACTCTTACGGTAATTTTTTCTTTTTCAGGTGATCATTTATAAAAGTGGTTGTTTTTTTTCCCTCTCTGAATAAATAAGACAAAACTCCACTGAAGCAAGAGCACCCCTGTAGAGCAGGCAGGCTTTAATGTGACACACTGCCAAAGGAGTGTTGATAAATGCGGACACACGCGACACAGATCACCTCTGAATGTGGACAGAAATCAAATCTCTCAAATGCAGTCTCAATGTGTCCTGCGTGTGTTCACACCTGTACTAAGACTGTCACATGTGATCAGATTCCCCAGGACGGCTCTTAATACGAGGTCTGAACGGGGCCATAGGCTTACAGTCAGCACCAGAGCCCACTTTGGATATTCAATTGACTGGGACAACAAGACACTCACAGTGAAAATAATACTCTGTGATCACAAAAAAAAAAAAAAAAAATATCAGCTTACACTTTCACATACACACTACAGGACGAAAGAGGTTCAACAAACATACAGCCAGAATTTCAACCCGAAAGACCTTCAAACAATTCAACACACGAGTGCATCCACGCATGTATGCACAAACACACACAATCACACCCATAAACACCTCCTACCCCCTCCTGTCACACCCCACTTTAGAAAATCAACCTTGTTGCCTTTTGCGCTTTACCATTCCCTCCTAGGGCTGTGATTGGCTCAAATGGCTCCACAGGAATCGATTCACTCAACTGGCAAGGCTCCCAATCGAAACCAAGTGCAGGAAGAAGAATAAGGGAAAAAAGCAGCCACAGAGCACACATAAAAAATAAAAAATAAACACAGCATTTTTCCTGAGACGCGCCATTTTTCCTGAGACATGTTTAGCTCCGTTTTGGGGGGTGTATTTTCCATTCAGAGCACGATTCACAACGGGGCAGAGGTTCAAATGTTTGCCCACCCAAACAATGAGGGGATTTGGAGGAAGGAGACAGCGTTATTGTTGGTGGGAGTGGAGGGACACCAGCAACCAGAAAACACACGCGTGGAGGATGCAGGATACACACGGGCTGACACGCTACAGTGGACGCAAACAAGAACGCAGGCAGGTGAACAAACACACACACTCGCACACCCCAACACAAACAAAAAAAATAAATAAAAAAAAATAACACAAAACAATCAGCCTCATAAGAATACAAACTCCAATCTCTTTACTCTTTGTCTTCTTGCACAGAAGCATGCACACATGCCTGCTGCAAGCTGCCAGTATTATCAGAGTGAGTGGGGATAAGTGTGTGTGTGTGTCGTGGAGAGATGGAGGAGGTGGGCAGCAGACCAAAGCCATCCATCTAGGGAAGCCAATAGTGCACAGCATAGGCTACAGGCTTCACAGCATTGAATTCAGACTCCCACAACACACACACACACACACACACATACTGTGTGGACACAGTGTGGTGCCCTTGTGAGGGTTACAGCTCTCAGGGTGTTAAGATGGTGGAGCCCAGAGCCATCAATCTTTACCCAGCAGCCTTGCTTGACCTGCCCTCTGACACGCACACACTCGCATCCAGCACATGGGCATATCGCTGCGCAGACAAAGCCCCCATCGTTCCGCACACACAAGCACAAAACACACACCAAGTGGCACAAATTCAATCTCTTTTCACTCCTCTTTGTGAGCTTCTCTCCATCGTTCTCTCCGTCTTTCTCACTCCCCCCCTCATCTTTATCTGTTCCTCACAGACACCTGCTACAGTATGCATCACGCTAACTGATTGGCGCCTCTAAAATGATAGCAATCATGAGGCAGACGATGAACAGTGGCGTAAAAGAGGGAATGACCATTGATTTTTTATTGTCATAGGCAGTGAGCTATGGTGAGGAGCTCTGACTGTAAGACAAAAGGGATCAGGCCATGGCTGCAATCTGAGATGTGGGCCAGTCAATAATCTGAGCCAGAAAAAATTAAAATAAAAACACTCATGAGGAGAAAGAAAGAGAACCTTAAAGCAGAGTCTAATGATGTATAGCATGTGAGTTGGTTCAGTTTCTGTAGGCCTGCAACATGTCCATCTGTCCCCCAGAGTCATTTTAATGCTAACTCTACTTCCTACACGGCTCCCACTTACTGCAGAATTTCTAATCTCATCAAATAAGACATATCGTGCCTGAAACTGCCTGTAGGTTGTTTGCCTCATCATTTGAGATGGGCAAATCAAACAGCAAAGTCTCTGCCAAGGCTCGTCACAGCGCTGCTGACTAAAATAAGGTAAGGGTTTACACATTCTGCTCCGAACAACACAATTGGCTCTGTGATGTATGAATCTGAGAATCACATAGAAGCAAACATCAAACAGTGTAATGGGTTGGAAGAAGTCCAGGTCGGTCTTAAAACACCACTTACATGCCCATTTGTACACTGGAACATATGTGATAGCTGGGATCATTTCTCCTGTTTATACTGGCCATGAAGACACCTATCAAAATGAACTTTCATTTAAAGTGACACTTACAGTGCTTGTCTTGCATGAAAATAAATATTGATGTTCATTTAATGTTAATAAGAAGCTCAGACAAATTGAGAGTGAGACAAATTAAATATCCTGGAAGTCAGCCAACCACATTTTTTTGAAAGCTGGTGTCACTTCGTTGGGAACTGATTATGCTCCAGCAAAGATGTGCCAAGCTAATCAGACTGTTTGTGTGATGGACAGAAGGATAACAGCGACATAGTCATACAGGTTGTCTGAGTTGAATGTGTTTACAACAGAACGGATCTAATTGGTTGTCAGACCAATTACATCATGGAACCACTGTCAGATCTGATTGTATGCGGAGCTATTTTTTCTCTGTATCAGTTAAAACATGCATCTTGTTACCAGACTCATATCATGTTAAGATTTCAGTTTGGTAACCTGAGGCAACAAATTATATCTACAAATATCTATCAAAATGTCCCTCTTCTGTCCCTCTCTGGTAATGTTCACATCACTGGTTTCCAAACGTAGACATCCCCATAAAGGGGAAGGAATCCAAGAAATTCACATTTGCCTTGTTTTTTAAAGAAAATGACTGAGAAACAATACATAAATATGCTCTCAAAATAGTATGCTTTACAAAAATGGCTTACTGCATCTTTCACTGATGAACTGAGATGAAGAGTTTCAGAAAAAGCTGCTAAGCAAACCTTAAGTTAACATTTTTTGTCCAATTCTATATACTAGTGATTAATTTCCACTAAAACTAGAACATTATATCACTAAAGAAGCTTTAAAAACATAAAAAAGACATTTAAGATACAGTACAATTGCCATTTCTGAGTGTTAGGTCACATATGAACCAATGAACCAGTAGTTTATATTAATATTTATAGTAACTACTGAACTAGATGAATGGTATCACTGTCTCAAAAAGAAAGACCTTCGGGTGCTTATGTTTGTATTTTCATTGAATCTGTATGAGTTATTCATCATCCTGTGGTCTTTCTTCAAACATATGATTGCTATATAGAATTTTCCAATTATGTACAGAACGCAAACACATTACTGCACACTATAGTACATCAAAACAGACAAAAAAACAACAACACCTTAACTTGCATTACTTTTACTGACTGCAACAGTTTCCCTGCAACACCTACCAGGCTGCGTTGCCGTGGGCGCTGTCGTCCAGGTGACAAAGCAGCTCCAGGGTTTGTGGGTTGTGGGCGGAGTCATCAGGTGACTCATGACTTCCGGTCTCCCAGTCAGAGGGCATCCGCCATACTGCTGCACAGGACACCACCCTGCTGTCACTCGCTGGAGGGGGACAACACACAAATACATTTAGGCAATCACAGCTTGTTATGGTGCAGAGTGTGTGAGCAACTGAATTACTCATGCAGTGAGGACATAAATCTCTTGACACTATCACTTTGTGTGGACTCGCCACAGTCCCTTTGGCATAAATCCTTAAAATTTAGGGTGATGATTAAAGTTAGGATAAGGGTAGGGATTATGGTTAAGGTTAGAGAAGTGCATGTAAGTCAGTCTAATGTCCTCTGAAGTCATGGAAATACAATTATGTGCGTGCGGTGTGCATGCGTGTGCATATGCATGCACGTGTCTTAGATGGACAGGTACTAATGTGAGGACATGGATGCACTTTCCTCCTAATCCACACCATAGAGTTATTTCGGCACATCCACACCACAGCCGCAGCTGCTAATTGGAAGCAGTGAAGTAAATGTAGAACTGATACAGTAATTGGACCAAAAGTTTGAGGCTGGAGGGCATAACCAATCAGAGAGCGAGAGAAAGAGAGAGAGAGAGAGAACCTAACTTCTTTTTGGTGCGGATATTGACAGTGTGTGGGAAGGCGTTGGGCTATGAAACACTGGCGTTAGGCCTATTTGTCAAATTAAAAAGCAACGTGGTGAGAGTCCACAGGCTCTTGAGTGCTTTTAGACAACCTTGCACTTGGAGTAAGTGGCCGAGCAGTCATTGTGAACAAAAGCCTTTTCTTGCTCACATATTGGGAGTGCCAGCACGAGGCGGTAAGCCATATTAATCCCCTTGTTTATGTGTGTTCATGATTAGTCCACCTGTTTGTGGACACACAACTTGTTTTCAGTGAGTGCTGATTGTCCTGTCCAAAGCGGCTGTCATCCTGTGATCTGAAGCATGCAGAACTCAGACACAGAGTGAGAGACAGAGGGGAAAGAAGAGAGGGATCAAGTACTACGGAGAATACACCCTGTCCCAGAACTATGTACCCCCGTGTCCCAACTGGCATGGCAGGAGGACTCTCAATAACATAATATAGGACTATCAGCCTCAAAAAATACTAGCTTCAGTTTAGTCCAAAATATGTAATGTCATGCTTTGTGTTAAACAATTGTTCAAACTGGTTGTACATTCATGATGATGACTCAGACTATATCAGTATCACCTCTCAGCTCATTAAAAAAAGCTGAGAGGTAGCTCATAGTTTTTTAGAGTAGGTAACAAGCATGAAATTGCATTTTAGAAGGAAATCTCACATGCATCTTTTGCAAAACTGCAAATAAAGTGCCCGGTGCACCTGACCTCCAAGATATTCTCATCTTGACTTTGTAGCTGCTGCTTTAGACTCTCTGGTGGGTCATTATGTCCACACATTAGTATTGATGCAATCAGGGTCTGAATATGACGTTTAACACAGCTGCTACTGTTAAACCCAGTCAAGACAGGGTGACTGTGACTGATGACCTGTTAAAGAACCTACATGGAGCCATTACATACAAGGAATACTAAGAGGAAAAAAGCAGGATCATATTTTTTGCCAAAAAAGACAAAAGAAAAAAGATAAGGATAGAAAGAAGAGGCAGTGAAAGGAGCCAAAGACAGAAGGAAACAGTAGGACTCACTTTTGTTATAGCAGGTGGTAAGCACAGCCTTATCTGCAGGACTGGCGCCAATGTGCCATATCTCCCCAGCTTGGTGCAGAAGGACATTCTTATTAATGATGTTATTCTCATCATCAAAGTCAATGATGTGGATCTGAAAGAAAAGCAGACACAGAGACGAGAGATGTGTTGAGGATGAAGCTGAAAAACACTAGGCGCACCTCCCTCCATTCACACCAGCTGCAGTTCAAAGCTCCACTCACTCCTCTGATTCCCTCTGAAAAAAAAATAAGTTCCTCTTTTAATATGACAGTTAACGCAATTTCAAGGCACAAGTCACTTTGGTTCTTTTTTATTTATTTATTTATTTGCCTATTAAACTTCACACAGCTGAAGATTTCATCTTTATTTGGCCTTTAAAAGGGTGATTAAGACACTTTCAGAAGTCATGTTGACTGATGGGGACGCATGTAACATGTTGCAGAAGTCAAGGAAAATGCTGTTTTTACACCGGCCCTGCTTGAAGGAGCTGGCCCTGCCTAAAGGGCCATTAAGCCAGACAACATTTCTGAAAAGGTCTTTAAATCTTTTGTAAAACGACACTTCTTGTAAGCACATCTTTGGCAGCAGACAGAAATGTATCTTTAGCTAACAGTACCCTAACTTTATACATCTAGTTTTGATTTAAATAATCACCAGTAAGGTACGGCAGTATGGCAGTCATGAATAGTGAAGTACACTACCTTCCCACAGTATCAGAAGAATTAATATCTTCAGTCTTAATGGAACATTCAACAATCCTTCAATACCATTATCGTTTTTTAAAAGAAGTCTCTAATCCACTTGCAAGCTTCGTTCTAAACTATAAATATATTGGGTGTGATTGAAACCGATGTAAGCTAGTAAAACTGAGTCTCAGGACCAGTGAGAAGGTATCTAGACGTGGCGGTTGCACATCGCAGCCAAGAAAAATATCTCTGGTATGTGTACGTCTATGTAAAATGGAAGAAATGTGCTTGTTGCTGCCTCTACAAACTCTTCTCTTTCCACGTTCAACTTTATTCTTCCACATATATTAAAAAACCCGATACTCAAGCATTCAAGAAATGCACACCAAGAACTTAAAAGGTACACAATGTCTACTACGTGAGCCATAAAGCATCAAAAAAATACATTCAGGTTTCCCTGACCTGGCACGAGGCCATGGCTGTGCCAGAAAATAGAATCAACAGCTAAGTTCAACAAACAAGCTCAACTTTTATCAATAAGAAGTTAATAGAAACTACTCCTTATTGAGCTTTTTTCATTAGATGGAAATCTATTCTATGAGGGCCCTCGATTGAATGCAGTTCAGGGCCCACAATGCAGTAAAACAGTGAGGGTCTCAAGGTTTGATCAGACAATTAATGGTGGTTTCTCCCATAAGAAAGACACTTACAGCGCCTTGGGGGACTGTTAATGGGGTTGCACTGGACAATAACTCCTTCTAGGCACTTCAACTCCCCGTGCCTGTACTACTTTTACAGGCTGAACAAGAGGATGAAAAGAGGAGGTGTGAGAGCATCAGAGCGGTAGCATCCTTCAGCCTCCTCAAAGTCAGCTAGGCAGCTATTAACCTTGGGTTGGACTGCATCAAGCAAAAAATTATTACGCAAAGTTATAATTTTATGGTGGTGGGGGAGCAGTACAAATAAATTCAGGCCGGCGGGACAGGGTAATTGGAGGGTCTAGTAATAGGGTCCCCCCGAATGATCCCAGGTGTGAGAGGAGCGAGAAGTTCCAGCCCTCCTCCCCCAGGTGATTTATCCCTCATTCTTCCAAGCCTGGGGAGTGACTCATAGCTTTCAGCCATTTGGGCACCCAGCCCAGCGCTTTTAATTATGTGCCGATGGTGGGAGGAATCAAGGCAGGGAGGAGGAGAAGAGGGAGACTGGTAAGGGGGGGTGAGGGAGGGATAAAGCCAAGCTGGCTTGAGGCCCCCACTTCATGGGCTTCTCCACTAAAGCTCTTTAGCCGCACAGATGACAGTAAGCGGGGCGGAGGAGTAGCGAGCGGGTGAGAGGTGCCAAGCTCGGGCGCTTTATCTCGTTAGCAGCCTTAAATGCCATGCCGACGCGCCCTCCGATCTGTCATTCCAGCTATTGGTCTCTGAGGGATTTGAGAGGTGCTCGGCGAGTTAAGAGAGACATTTCCACCCTGCATTATGCTTAATGGGAGGTGGAGAGGCCAGCAGGCTTATGGATACAGCAGGAGCTATCAGGGCTGAAATGCCAATCGAAAAAACATTTTTCATTTAAGTTCAAACTCAGACAAACTGAGCTGCCCGATGTTGGCCGGAAAACACTGTGGGAAAGACAGCGAGCTCCGTGAATAAAATGATATGCAGAGACTGAACTCACAATCCAAGTGTAAGGTCATCTCTAAGAACATGGCAAGATGAATAATGATCCCTATTAGCTTTAAAAGCTTTTAATGCTCTTTGACATAAAAACAGAGAACAAACCACAAGTACACTGTATATTGTATTAATTTTTGGAACCTGGGTTTTATAAAGTAACTGCATTCCATTCACTGTAAACCCATACCACTGTCTAGTAGCGGCAGTGTTGGAGGTTGTTTGCATGCCACACTGGTCAGATTGTCTTAATGTATGGTGGCCCATAAAAATATCATTCTGAGTAATGTAAGAATGTGTGAAATTGAAGCATGATATTCTTAATTTACAGAAAAAAATTAGAGGTAGCAGGTTTGTAAAGATTAAAAAAAGTAGCTGTCAGTCATTACGACTAGCGTCTCCTCAGTGAATGAGACAGAAGCATACTGACAACTGACAAAATCTTAACGCAGACTGTGTTTGCTCAGTGAATCCCTAAATCGGGTGGCATTTGATTTATGTTTTGTTCCTGACACCGCTGGGAAGTATTGCATGGTCACTTGAATCCAATACACCTTACACTTCTATTCGCTTTAACTCTACTGTCTCAGTCAGCTTTCATTTGAGATGCCGCAAAATCACACAGTCAGCAAAGGCATTAAAAGCAAACAGACCACTGAAATAAATGAGCAATAAGCACCTTCATTACTACTAAATCTAACTGCACCAAGATTAGATTTGCACTAGTATGAAGAATTCATCTCTTTCGCGTTCTTGCATTTCAGCTCATGCCAGAGAGGAGGAAAGTGTTAGGAGGAGTATATTAAGCTACTGACAGTGTGTAATAAGAAATCACACAGATCGACTGGGATGCATTGTCACCATTCCCAACAAGCTCTGTATTAGCCTCGCTACACAAGACTTGGATTGAACCACGTCTGTGTTCAGTGCCAGACTGTTTTCACACTGAAGTCTGCCAGAAAATAGGCTCACTTTTTCAAGGCAGAAATCTCTCTCTTTCTTGCTTTCTCGCATCCTTCTCTCGCTCTCCCTCTCCCTCGCTTGCTCTCAGAGAGCTAATTATTTCTCCCCCCATTTAGAGCCAACTGTTTCTGTCATCTGTCTCTGTAATGACCTCTGCAAGATGTGCATGCATGCATGCAGCACACACTCTTTCTTTCTCCTTCACACAAAGACACACAATCACGCACACGCAGTAGAAACCCCTCACTGACAATCAGACACACGGACCTTTCCAGAGAAACTGCAGATGAATACACAACGTGGAGGCAAATGCAACAGCTTTGACTATTAATTAGAGAGCACCAGCTCAAACGCAGATGTACACACGGAGGTATGCTGAAACGGCTAGTTGGTATCAATGACGTCTCTCATCAAGTGACACAAAATTAAAATTATGATAATCAATCACTTATTTAGAGCTGGATAATTTTAAAAATCAATTAGTCTACTAACAAAATTATAATTTGCAATTGCATTGCAATTATTATTTATCAAGCAAAAATGAGGCCAGTTACTCAGTTAGTCATCTGTGATACAAGATGACGGTCAGCCGCATGATGGCTCTTTAGCCAATTCAGAGATGATGAATTGGCAGTGGAGTGCAACAGAAAGAGAGATCATTTCATTGGTTGTTCAGTTTAGGGAACCAACACACGATTTGAAGGAAGAGGTCACACACAGGTGGCTGTACATATTCATCTCATCTGCATATTCGTATACACAGAGGCATTATCACATAAGGTCATCTGGAATGAAGGCAGCTCTGTATGGTGATTTGTAGCTGTTCTTAGCCACCCAGCTAATCCTAGCTCTAACAGTTTTACCTTTTTATGAACGAATATAAACTATTACCACAAAGAGGTATTTCCTTTCATGTAAACACAGCGCACTAGCTAGCCGATGGCTATACTTGCTTAATCCTGGGGGGGGGTGTGTATTATAGTCTAGTACAGATGGCATTGAGAAAATTTGGGATACACCCTGGAAAGGTCACCAGTTCATCTCATGGCTAACATGAAAAGAGACCGATAACTACAATGACGAAGGGAGAAGACACACAGTACCCCACATAGACAGCTTATCCTTACATCCTTACTGTAAGGCAGCAGTGCTAAACACTGCACCACTGTGCCACCTGAGGCAGATGCCCTTAAAAACTAAATTAATTGATTGCTAAAGCAGAAAACATTCCTTCATATACGAGCCTGTGCTTCTTTTTCACTTTTCTAACTCTGGAGAGGAATAAATATATAAATATATACTTTCTATGGTTTGACAGAAAGAACACTTTACACTAGAATATTTATGACAGGTTATTTTTCATTTTTATACTTACATGCTGCTAAATGATTTATCAATATATATAAAAAGAAAAAAATATTGGTATGAAAAGAATCTTTATATGAACCCTTATAAAATAAGAGCTTTCACAGGGCATTGTGATGGGATTTTTCTCCATACCTTCTGACCATTCTGTTTAATAGTCAAATAATTCATTTAGATCTGTAACAAGTATCTCCATGAGCAATTGTTTAGATGTTTTAGCGCACCATTTGATTTATAAAATGTGAGAAATAAATTCTTCCCCGGCGGCCAGGAGTCCTCTTCATCTCATCATTCTCTGGTGCGACAACATGACGTCAAGTCAAGAGAAAAGTAGAACGGTATAAGAAGGATTGCAGCATTAAACATTTTCTTAATGATAAATCAATTATGAGTAATTACTTCTGAATGGACCATACTTCATAACTGACAGCTTTTCACACACGCACACAGAAATATTATGGCGGCTGCATGTTCTTCAGTTTTCTGATAGGGTGTTCTTTTAAATTTTATATCTGGTCCTTTTTTATTGTAACTTTTAATTGAGGAAAAAAATAAAACTTTTTAACTCAACCTTCATCACCCTGCAAACTGCAGCCACCAAGATCCATTCATTTATTTTCTGTAACTGCTTAAACTCTGGAGGTTAAACCTGTTATTGGGCAAGAGGCAGGGTACACAATGAACAGGTCACCGGTCTATTACTGGACTAACACAGAGAGACAGACAACCATTCAATCACCAGTTAACCAAATGAGCATGTAGAGTAAGTCAGAGCACCCAGAGAAAACCCATGCAGGCACAAGGAGAAACTCCACACAGGAAGGCCCCAGTTGGCCAGTGGGTTGAAACCCAGACCTTTTTTTGCTGTGAGGCAAGCAACCACTAGTCCACTATGATGCCCTGTCATGATTCATACATACACACACAAACTGAAATCGTAACCTCTCTTTTACACTCTCTTACACATTTCTGCTTGTTCTTTGATCTTTAAGTAGTTCTTCAAAGCTCTGAGGTTTGTTTGGGTTCATTATCCTTCCATCCATATCCATACTCTGGACTTTTGTTTTTCTTGCACATCTGCACATGCTTGTTTGGTTATTGGCTGTAATTTCATTACATTTCATTGCAATATAATTTAACTTTTTTTAATAGTCACTTATTCACTTATCATATACTTTTTTTCTGTTTTTAATTCTCTATTCTTTATTATTTTTTTTTGGCTTTTTGTTATATTTATGTATGGTGTTGAATGTCTGCAAATTGCTGCTGCAACAGAGAAATTTCCCAGTTTGGGATAAATAAAGAAACCATCTATCTATCATAGTAGCGAAACTCCCCAAGGCTTCAATACTCCAAACCATCATGTTGCATTGAGGTGTCATTTGTCATTTTCTTTCCTATTCCTCTCCTTCCATAATCCTTTTTGGTTACAGCAACAAATCTTAAACTTGGATTCATCAGTAAACATTTTCCATCTCCCACTGTTAAATGGTTTAGTCGATTGAAAATGCTGCTCATCCTCTGAGAACGCGTCTTCTTTTGACAGGACTCAGGTTGAATGGTATGTTCTGTCCACTGTCCCAATAGAAACCTTCAATCTAGGCAGGATGTGATGTTGAGAGAGGCAACTTTGTGAAGAATAACACCCACAAGATTTAGTTCTGATGCCACATTTTAGAGAGAAATGTTCAGCTGGGAACTTGAGTCAGACTATATACATATAACAGGTGAACAATAGCAGAAAGAAAGGGTAACACAGGTTACAGCAAGCTAGGCACTAACTTACTTCAATCCTAAGGCTGTTGTTATTAACAGAAAGACAATCAGAGTTGCAAAGGGACACAAACTACTACTATGAGCTAAATGAGTAACATCAGAAGAAGTCTTTCGCCTTCCATTGCTTTACATCCGTCTTTACATGAGATGTGTGTCACCTGTGAACAGTTTTTCTTACCTGGTTGTCAAATTTCAGTGACTGTGTGCCCACGAGGAAACGAATGGCATCAGTCTCAGCTGTCTGGGCAGTAAGTGCTCGTGCCTGTAAAGTGCAACAGAACTCTTAAAACAGAATGTGAACACAACTAGAACAGAATAAAATATAACACAATAGAAAATAATAAAACAGAGGCAGCTGTCAGCCAGGAGGATGATAATGAATGACCGTGCGTACCTGAAATTCGAGACCATAAATAACAGGAGCGTCGTCCTCCATTTTTTTTCACTCTGATGCCAGTGCTCTCTTATCTTGTAAAGGATTTTTTTTATACGGCGAAAATACTCGAAAATACTGCAATTGTGCTACGTACAGCTCAAAACAAACCACAGTAGCTACACTTCCGCGATTCAAAAAATTCAGCGTGTGGACAAAATACGTAAAGATAGTCGTGCGACGTCGCGTAAGCTTTTAAAAGCACGTACAGCGTTTTCAAGAATACCAAAAACCACGGCAACATGAAGTTTGTCAGCTCCGGAGCGCCGTACATGTAGCTGTCTTGTGCCGCGCATGCGCTTTATCGTTCTATCCGTCAGACTGCAGTAAGGTAAGAAAAAGCGTCCTTCTGGATTGTGTTTCATCTTGTTGTATGTTCTCTTAGATTGCTCAGTGACAGGTGTAGCGCAGTAGCATGTCCCATCATTTTAATGTGTGCTGAGACATTAGTGAACCCTGACAGTTGCAAATAGCTGATCAGCTGAGCTAACCCACGATAGCCAGCCGGCTAATGTAGCATTAGCAAGACATCCAACACCAAACACTAACAGTCCTTCACTATCCTGGGTAAGGACACTGTGTGGCAGCATAAATATAAAGACGGTGAACTGGGTCGTTCTCTTTAGTTGTAGTTCAATGCTGACGGTACGAGCTTGTAAAAAATAGCGTTGGCTCACAATGAGGAAGTGACTACGACATATGCTGCACAGCGCACATAATGAAGGTTATTGGTAATCCTTGTTGACATGATTTGTATTGTTGTGTTTTAACTGTAAAGAGCAGTAAGATGGATACAGGGGAGTCTCATGCCCAGCGCCCAGTCACCTTGGACATCACAGTGGAAGATGCAAGCAAGGAAGACTCAACTCCTGAACCACCCACCAGCCAGGGACCCTCCAGAGACAATGTCCTGCCCCAGGAGGACAGCATTTACTTGGGTGGGGAGTATGCCACCCCCCAGGAAGACAGCAGCGCCACACCCTCGGAGAGCCTGATGGACAAGCTCAATGAGCAGATGATGGAGAGTGTCATGATATCCGACTCGCCCAATAATAGTGAAGAGGATGACGTGGCTCCCATTGATTCCTTTCTGGATTCAGGTGGGAATGATGAAGGAGAAACTTCGGAAATCAAAGAGGAGCAAAGCAAAATTGGACAGAATACAACAGAGACTAAGGTTTCTGCGGAGGAACAGGAGAAAGAAGATTCACAGGAAAAAACAGAGGAGGACTCAAAGGAGGAGACAGATGCACAAAAGCAAGTATCTGCCAGTGTTTCACCTCAAAGCGACGCACAGAGTCCTGCTGATAGTAACGAAGAACCAGCATTTCAGTCAACCAAAGGGAGCAGCCCAAAACATGAGCCTGTGCCAGTGTGCACTATATTCAGCCATGGCGCCCAACCAAAGTCTCTGGTGCCCGACGGCTTCCAGCCCACCCTGATAAAGTCCCCAAGCTTTAGCATGGGGAGTGGTGGGGGAAGCGATGAGGCAGTGACCCCCAGCAAGCTGACAAACCCCTTTGTTTGCCAGCCCAGCCCTAGCCTCAGTAAATTTTTTACTGACAACGGACAGACCAATCCAGCATCAGACTTCTTTGATTCATTTACTGTCCCCTCCAACTTCATCTCCGTGTCCAACCCCAATGCAGAGATTGCTCCTGGTGCCAGCTCTGCACCAATAGCCCCTACACTTGAGCGCCAGCACTCTTCCACGTCCTCCTCCATCTCCACTCCCGGAGGCGCTCTTGACTCTGGTGCTCCCACACCTAGCTCAGTCTTTGGCCCTGCCCCTACAGAATCAACTTCCAAGCCTCAACCTCCTCCATCCCAAACGGTCACAGTACCAACTCAGGCTTCTGCATCAACCCCGGTCACTCAGCCGCAGCCCTTCAATCAGCTCCAGGCCGTGTTTTCCGGCAGCGATGACCCTTTTGCTACAGCTCTGAGCCTGAGTGAAGTGGACAGGCGCAATGATGCCTGGCTGCCATGTGAGGAGACCAGAAAGGTGTTAATCTCTGTTGCCACCCAGCAGTACAGCCCAGCCTACATAGAGACCAACAGACTCACCATGCCTGGACTAAAGTTTGACAACCTGCAGGTAGGGCAGCCATGAAGTAAAATGTTTACTTGCACATTAGAAAGCCTTGAGATCAGTGCCTTCTCGTGTAGTACTGTATGCCAGACTTAATTTTTTCGCTTTTAAATGAAAGCTCAATCTATCAATGTCATAGAAAATACCATTCATCAGACGAGGCCACCTTAAATTGTCCCCCACGGACAAATAACTTTCCCTGAATCTGAATCACCTTCTTCCATTACTCCATGGTCCAGTTCTGACACTCATGTTCGTGTTGTAGGCACTTTTGTACTGTGTGCTCTTAACTTATTTAGCAATTTAAGCCACAGTAGCTTGTTTGTTGGATTAGAACACATTACTAACCTCTTTTCATCCTTGGATTGAGAAGTGTTCATCTAGGTTGAGTTTAAAATGACCAGTGGTAGAGGGTGTGGTATTTTTAGAGCTGGTGTCGATGCATCCCTGATATAAACCACAGAAATTCAGCAAAGCATCATATTTCAGTATATTCATCAGTGTTTTTGTGATTAAACCATCATATAGATTATCTTGCTGATAAGTTTTCTGAATTTTGATTAATTGTTAGGCCTTATCTTGCTTTGACACTTCCTTCATAATAACCATTCTACCCTACACAGCTCTTTTTGTACAGATTTTTTAAAATATTCCAGTAGTATAGTAATAACAGTGTCTATTATGTCAAGACATTTGATAGCCACAGACAGCATCTCCTATATTGTTTTGTCCGTCTCAGAATGACATATTTTCAGAGATTTCCCCTGCTCTGGCACATCACATAATGTAGAGACATCTATAACCACACATGCGCCTGCCCTTCCTTGCTCCTGGGTCACCATGTAATGTTTTCATTCCTCATAAACATCCTCTTAGTTCGTTCAACAGCAACATTTATCGGTAATAACAACCCAGATGAAACACCAATTTGCTTATTTACTCTGTTGAGTCTTATGGTGTGCGTTCACCTCCTGGCTCAGATTGTGTTCATTATCCTCTCAGAATGTATTTGAATGGCTGCTTGAATAAATGAATAAAAATCAAGGATTTTTCTATCATCTTGGTCTAAGAGCCAGTCTCCGGCAAACAAATTAGATCTACTTTAAAGCTGGATTAAAGACAACATTTTCTGCCGTCTCTAGTTTTTCTGTCCTGTTCCTTTTAGGGCCAGACATTGTTTTTATTGATTGCGGTAACATTCAGACCCAGAAACGTCCAGACGTTTCATGTCCCCAGTCCACTTTATAACAAGTGCTGATCTGAGAGTTTTAAAATCGGCAGTTAGCACTCATGTTTGGAGTGTACCTATCAGGATCACGTCTCTTCACTCTACAGTTCTCTTATGTCCTTTTATATGATGTTTGATTTATTTATGTTTTTATTCAGGGTGATGCTGTGAAAGACCTCATGCTTCGTTTCCTTGGAGAGCAGGCAGCCATGAAACGTCAGGTCCTCACGGCCAACTCTGTGGAACAGTCCTTTATTGGCGTCAAACAGCTCATTGTAAGTCACTAATTTTTGTGTATGACTAATTTGTAAATGTTAATTTCTGAAGCGTAGCACATCCTTTGTTCCGTTTCAATGGAAGTTCCCGAACTTCATCAAGGTCCCGAACAAGTGAAGAAGTGGAGTTTTCAAAACTTTCTCAAACCTCCTCGGCGTGCAGAAGTCAAGTTGTTTGTTTATAGTTTTCATGCAACAAGCAAATTAGGAAATGAGAGTTAATAGATATTCAGCCTCTAAACACGTGTTACTCCACAACTGTTATAATGGTCACAGATTCCACTCATTCATATTGTATTCAGTGGGCTTTAAATAAAGCTACCCTGACACAAGGATGTTTTGAATCTCTTATTCGAGTTATGGTTTCAGGTGTTAGTCCCATTACATTAGGGTACTCAACAGATCTGAGTATACCAGCTAAAAAGCATCGCTTGTGCTTTCCAAGAGCAGTACCTAGCTTTCTGGAAGTAAATCCCGTAACACTGGTAGGTTGTCACATCTTAGCATCCCGTACTGACCCGGCTGACCTTTTGACAGTCAGCCTGTCTGTGATTCCACTGAAACTGCAGGGTGGTTAGATCACAGCTGACTTAAAATAGCGAATCATTTGTCTCCTTTCTCTCTGTATTATATTTCCTCATCTACCACTCATAAAATGCATGCATATCTTTGTGACTGTGGAGTCTCCCCTGATTCCCTTTCCTGCTGCCATCTATCTCCAGCCTTTGTGCGTTTCTTCCATCATAATTTCTGACCAACAAATGACCCTGAGAGACGGTTGTTATTTAAAACATATGCACAGCAGTAGCAGACAGTGTGATGGAGAGAGGGAAAGAGGAGAGGCGGACGGGAGGGGCGGAGTGAAGAGATGGAGAGGTGGAGATCCACTCGGCTCAGAAGTTCTTTTCTCCTGCTGTGCCCATGTATTATGCATGGGACTGCTGTGCATATTTCAAGGGCCTTCTGGACTTGGCGTATATATATACACACACAAGATGGTGCTTTCAGCTTGCAGTCAACTGAACTATATGGTGTAGGTGAATGTGTGTATGAAAGAGGATCTGCTGATTGGTGTGGGTGGCTCCTCGGAGCAAGAGGCAAAAGAAGGGAGAGAGACGTTGGGCCAGAAAGGTAACGCAGGGCTACAGCAGAGATGTCAAGGAATGACAAGGAAAGAGCGAAAAAGAAAGCGGCGTTGTGTGAGTGGGTGATATGGAGGCAGAAGAGGGCTTCACTTGGCCTTAAGCATACACAAAGG
The DNA here is from genome assembly GCA_005024645.1 of Planiliza haematocheilus. Classification (NCBI taxonomy): domain Eukaryota; kingdom Metazoa; phylum Chordata; class Actinopteri; order Mugiliformes; family Mugilidae; genus Planiliza; species Planiliza haematocheilus. The sequence goes on along the minus strand of SRSE01000631.1, from coordinate 428,464 downwards.
CACCTCAGAATATGGAAGGCTTTCGGCTGTGGGGATCTCTTGACACTTTTTGATTAGATTTCTTCTAGGAAATTATTCTGAATGCTGGGAAACTCTGAAAAAGAAAAAGGAACAATAAACGAAGTTATTCAGGTGTTAAGTCAGGAATCAGCAGACCCAATGATACAAACAGGACAGCGTCGGTTGACATTCTTCTCACCTTATTACCAATTTACCTGCTTTGTTCTGTGAACCTGTTAGTTCACTACCTCTTTTGATGAAGTCGTAGGATGCAGAACTTTGACAATCAAGTGTTTAATTAAGTTGCCATATGATTTGCTTTACTTTGTCCTTGTTGGGTGAAGTTATTTGACATTTCACCCAGCATTCTCTGCCTGTCTCAGTTTGAAATTTTCAGTGTGGGTTTATTTCTGCGTCCTTTTGTTTCCAAAATACCTGTTAGGCACAGCCATATAGGCCCATCTGAGGTCGCTTTTACATTTTAGAACTACTGTCGCTCTATGAAAATTTGTTGTATACTGGATTTTTCTGAAATACCACAAACATACTTTGGCATCTGCTGTGTATTTTTGCGACATATTCCTTGATTATGACACACACAAACATAACGTTTTGGGTACATCTGAGCTTTAGTATTATTTTTTCACATATTCCTTGATAAGATAATAGTAATAGGTTGAACCTTTTTTGGATAAATAATAATAGCAGATGGTTTGTAAGTGTAAGATGGTTATAAGCAATACAAAGAATGCAAACTTTTACACCCAGAGGAGAAGACTAGGACACTGTCAAAACTACAGACATGGATGGAGAACATGGAGCCATTATTCTTACTCTGTTGGGTCTGCGGTCTGATATTCCACATGACCATGAGAACAGCATCTAAGCAGCTGGTGGATATTAGCCACTAGTTGCAAAAACCTCTGTGAAGTTGGCACACAGTTGTTTCCTACTCTCTCTTAACTAATTAGAAATCTTCATGCTCTGTAAATGAGGAGCACAAACAGTGGGTTTAAGCAGTAGCGGTTGTAACATCAACTTAATTTGTGATCAATCCAAAATAGCCTAGCGTAACATTAGTCAATTTGCTCAACTTGTAACATATGTAGTGGACTTAATTTGAGGAACAAAACTATGTTAACTTACACTCTGCGTTGGTAGCATTGATGTGAACATGTCTGACTCAGATGCAGCTAAAAACCCTAAAATAGACAGAGCATTGTTCTAAAAGAGACAAGAGTCGGACACCATTCATATTTCCTTACCAAGCTAAACATACTTTACTTCACGTAGTGTTCACTGGCGTTATTAATGATAAGACTGGGTTATAGATGCTTTTTGGGAGCAATGAGTCAACACCACCATAACGTTGTTTATGTTAACTGAGACGTGTTGAAATATTTCCAATGCATTACGAGACTATGACAGTACAAATTAAACTATGAAAGGCAGCTATACTTTAAGCAATTAATGAGTAACACTGCTGCATTACATTCTTGGCAGTTGATTTTTTTGATTAATATTTTGACACCTTGACAGCAAAACGCCTTATGCCTCTTACTCCAAATTAGCACATCTCAGCACAGAGCCATTGCCAAAGACCCGTAAAAGCCATGTAATGTGATACTTGTGAACCTTGAAATGAAATTCTCTTTTTCCTGGCGTTTTTTTTTTCACTGGGAGTCCAAAGGTCAGAGTGAGCTACGGGGCATCTCTCTTGCTGCTGCTGCTGCTGCTTGAGATTCAACGTCTTGTTCAGCAGCGGTTCAGTAAGGCAGATGATTGCCCATGCAGAGACTTGAACCCATAGCCTCCAGAAGAAGGACAACATCTCTACTCACTGCATTGTATACTGTGGAACAAAAAACCCTGCTCCCAACAAGACTAGTTTGATTATGGCTCTGCTAACATAATAATCGAGGACTGAGTCACTGGTGAACACTGACGAACGGATCAGAAACCCTCTATTTCCTCCATCTACTGCCATCGACCCGCAATCTGATGATTTACTTACCGGTGATTTATGCAATTTGCAAACTTCTATGATCAAACATACACATAGATCAAAGCTGCTGTAGGTGTCGCTCACTGAGCTGGCAGTAGAGGTTAAAATTGTGAAAATGAGAGGATGTGCACAAGCAAGCAGATGCAAATGTCAAAAAGGTTTATGCCTTTACAAGTAAGCCTGATGAAGCTTGATGCTTGTCAAGATATTTTATCAGTCACATGGAAATATGGGAGCAATGGCCAGCATACACACATGTATATGCAGCACATGCAAGGTAAAGGATCAGCTGTGTGGGATTGTATGCACATATCTGGGGTATTAAGGCATGTTTCCGAACTTTAAACATATATCCTGTTTAGTTGTCAGCTTGACATCCTCCTTTGTGTACGGCCTTTTGCTCGGATGACACACGAATATTCTGTTCATAGAGCTTTACTCTGCTGTGTGGCGTCCTTTACGTGCGTATGTTGCAGAGCCCTGCTATGAGCTGGCAGAATGAGTCATGCTGCAGAGCCGGTATGACTTCACCCACTGCCACCACACACACTCTGTTCATACATACACACAGTACATACCGATGACACACAAGAGTTTGAGAAGAGGAGTCTGCATTTCCTCTTCTCTTTTGTCTTTTTGTGTCTCTCTCCTCATCTGATGAATGAGGACATCACTCACTCTCTGTGGGAGAGCTGCCATTAGATGCACAAAAACACACGCAGTGCTTCTTTCTGATAAATGCTAATGTAGAGTAAGAGTTGGCTTTTTTGCCAGACTTACTTCCGTACCAGTGGCATGAACTATGAACGATCCTCAGGGACAAATACTATATACAGTTATGTCAGAAGTCTACGTACGCCTGCTTTGAAGTTAGCCCTGCATAAAATGAGAATAATCTAGAAGTCTTTCAATTGTTTTCACAGCAGTTTGGCAACATCTACTTTGTGCACTAATGGACCCTAATAGTTGGGTCTTTTTTTGTACAGTTGTTTACAGACAGGTGATTTGACCTCAATCCATAGATCCTGTGAAATCACAAAATAGCTGGCATCAATACTATTGAGAGTGAGGAGTTGTCGTCATGGTACAGAGCCCCTCCCCTTGATGTGGGTGGGATCTGAGCCGGTCAGCCATGATGGTAGGAGACGTTATCGGTTGCCAGGGGCAACGCCTTCAGAACTTAACGGAGGCGCGACAAAACATTCCAGAACTTTTTAATTTTTAGGCATTTCCGGCGGGACAGATACAAGAAAAGTAAGAAAGTAAAGCAAAGTAAGGGTTCTGGGTTGGCTAGTTGGTTTCAGACGAGGCTGCAGACATTAGATCTGTCTGCAGCCTCGTCTGAATCTCATACACCTTGCACTCACACTGTTAATGACTTTAAGCTAACCAGGACATTTACATCTTGCAATCACACATTTAACTACCCTTGCCAACCCAGAACTGGTTTGTCACTTTGCAGCCCCCCAACCCAAAAAACCTGGTACCATAGACTGTTCTATACAGTCTATGCCTGGTACAGTATGTGTCATTGGGCTAAAATCAAATTACAAATACCTAAACATACGGTAAACAGCATTAGCCTACATTAAAACATGTTGGAAACGTTTGTGTACATTGAACATCTCGTCACAATCTAGTGTTTATGAAGCAGTCGCAGTTAATTACTTTGTCATTTGGGTCAAGAAGTGTCTGCTAAATGCAATGTAATTACGACACACTAAAACGCATGTTAAGAAAACTTACCTTTTCCAGTACAGCGCTGTTTTCGCCACCCGGAGGCTTGTAGATGGCCAAGTCCTGCACCCAGCCACAGCAGAAAGCCTCGTAACTTCCCAAAGACTTGTGGCTTTTAAACTCATGCATCGTGTAGTAACTCACACCAAAAACAAGGTAATTTACAATATCTATATACGTGCACGGAGGTAAATGGTCCAGGTTTCTGTGCCATTCCGCTGAAGGGAGCTCGTATGGGTCTATGTGTTTAATGTCTAGCTTCTCTAAATACCGCTGTTTTGCGGTAGGTGTAGGCTTGTCCCTGTAAGGTCCATTTTTTTTCGCCTTAACTTTATCCATTGCTTTACTTTCTTACCTTTTCTTACTTTTCTTGTAGCTATCTGTACCGCCAAAATAATAAACGCGCAAAAGTTAAAGAGTTCTGGAATGTTTCGCCGCTCCTCCGTTAAGCTCTGAAGGCGTTGCCCCTGGCAACCGATAGCGTCTCCTACCATCATGGCCGACCGGCTCAGACCCCCCCCCTAAATCAACCCAAATCGGCACGTGACTCCTCACTCTCAATAGTTGGTAAATTCTATGGATATATTGAATCAAGATTAAAGAATCGGCAAGGAAGCGGAGTGGCCATCAGTAAGCCCTGACCTAAATTTAATGGAAATGTTGCGGACAGAACTGAAAACCCATGTGTAAGCAAGGAGGTCTGCACACCTGACTCAACCCCCTTTGACACTGGACAAAAAAAGAAATGACTAATCACTAAGCTATGCCTTTTGTTGGTTATGGAAGACGTAACGACAACATTGACTCCCAGGTCAAAATACTGCAATATCCATGGCTTCCATCTCCATGGCAGTGATGGAAATCTGACATGAGCATGGGTTTCTAGTACAATGCTTATTCTTAATAGTTTTAAATAGAAATGTTCTATAGACTAAGTTTGGTTTGCTCTCCAGGCCTCCCCTCTACTTCTCCCTTTGTCTTTCCAGTGACCTTTGTCTCTTTCTTGTCTCTGCTGGTGTGGTCAGCAGTGAGCTAGTTTCTAGCTCAGCACCACCCTGGGCTGGCCTCATCTGTCTCTCTCATTAGCAATCACCCCTCTTTCCCTCCTTCTCCTTCATCTCTGTCTCTCACTTCCTTTCCCTCTGTACTACCCACCAGAGACTCCAACTTCTCCCTCCTCCTACAGTGTGATGCCGTCTGGGCCGGGGGCCAGTGTGTGTGTGTGCGTGTGTGTGAGTGAGAGAGAGAAGCAGAAAGGGAGAGAGAGACCCACCTTGGCTGGGTCAGACAGACACACCCCCATAATCACTGCAACAACCCAGCTGCTGCATCGCACTTTGATATCATTGCTGTAACCTTTACTTGTCATTATCGTAACCTTTCTACATAGCTGTCATTTCCGCCACCAGTTACACTCACAAGCCGAGCTCTGACTAATGCACCGTCAGCTTTTGTTGTGCTGAAGGGCATGTTTAAACCTTAGTGGTAGTTGTTCTCACCTTGCTCTGTTTATGTTGGCTGCAGCCATATGCTCAGCCCGACTGTAGAATTGCAGGAGGAACTTAACCTGCTGGTCTTCCAACAAAAGGGACAGTTCCAGTCTACAACTGTGGACTGACAGTGAGACCACCGATAGAATGGCATTGTAACTTAAGCATCCTGCATCAGGTTTTATATATATATATATATGTATATGTATATGTACATGGTGGGTAGTACATGGCATTGTAACTTAAGCATCCTGCATCAGGTTTTATATATATATATATATATGTATATATATATGTATATACAGTATATATACAGTATATGTATGTGTATATATATATATATATATATATATATATATATATATATATGTATATGTATATATATATGTATATGTATATATATGTATATGTATATATATATGTATATGTATATATATATGTATATGTATATGTATATATATATGTATATGTATATGTATATATATATATATATATATGTATATATATATATATATATGTATATATATATATATATATATATATATATATATATATATGTATATATTTTGAAATAATAGTCCATTCACACACAATCAAATACTGTTACATCTGCAGTTTATAGAAATACACCCAAAAGTGGATGTATACATTAAATCTTTTGGGTGAATAAGTCTGAAGTTAAAACTATATTGCACTTCATTCCAGTAAGCAGTCCTAGAAAGCGTTCTTCCCCTGCTCAGTGATAATGTAAGTTACTTTTAAAGCCATCTTTTCCCTTAAGTAAGCAGCATGACCACCAGCAGTGCATTTAAAAATATTTGACTGAACAGAACATGTTTCAGTGGTACAAACAGATTTTAAAAAGTTTGTAAATTAGTTAAAATGGTAAGATTGACATGCTGACTTGATGGTGTTTTAGTATGACACCACATTCACGATTGTCTCTGAACAAGCTAATTAGCACTTAATACAAAGTATAATGATGATGGGAATAGTTCCATCACAATTCACAACGGCTCTGGTTACATTGTATTTACCATATTTGCTGTTGTTGTGCAAGTGCACAGATCACGCCATGAGACAAACATGTCCGGTTGCTAGTGCACAGTGATAAACTAACTAAATGTCTGTAATATAATGTAGATATTGTAGTAAGGAATCTGCATCCAGGCATTTTTGTTGCTCTCCAAAATGAAAGTCGTCCAACAGGTGTGTCGGCTTCACACACTGTTTGGCCAGTTGCACATAACTGTTACGTTTCATTTCTTCTTCTGTTCACACATTACTTTTGTGGCCTTTGTATTAAAGAATAACTAAGAATCTGAGGAAAAAAACATCTGAGAGAGATTGTTTTTATAGCTCTTCCATAATCCCTTGCTTCTATCAGCCTTCCGTTGTGCGTTCTCATTCTGTTCCTAGATCTCAGCAGTAACATTTGCAAAAACATGGTTACCATAACTGATAATGATGGCCAATCAATTTATATTCCAAATCAGTCAGCATCAACTGTAGTCAGGGAATCCTTGCTGTGTGTCTTGTACTTTGGGAGTCATTCGTTACGGATCAGGCCTGACGCAAAACTCTTAAATGCTGTCCTAAGCGTCACTCTCAGAGGGGAAGGAAAATGGGACATGTTGTTATTGTTGACAACCAAACCATCAAACGCTATCCAGTAGCCCACTGGTCCATCAGTTACCCTGAGGAACGTCACTTAGAGCTTGTTGAGCCATCTTTGGGAGTGTTATGTTGAGTTCTCTTACAAGCTACGAGTTAACACGGTGCAGTCATGGAATAAATTATTCTGCTTTGTGTCTAGATGTGTCTCTGTGATACTGTTTGAAGAGTCCGGGCGATTGCCTGTGGGAAACAAAATGGCTGCTGTGGGAAGTTCACATAAGTGCATCAAGGATGCATGGTATCCTTCAGCTGGAGGCCCATAACTGTCCCTTGGTTCAAGTGTCCAGACCAACTCCATCAAAGTAATGTTAGCTGCTCTGCTGTTGCAATGGCTGGTGTGCCATTTTAGCATATTACATTTTTTTCCCCTTCTGTGTAATCCAAAATGCAGGGGCTTAATTGAAGTAGCACTGAGGCTCCCTGTGTTAACAAAAGCTGGTGTGAGGAAGCCTTTTTAAGTTATACTCGCCTGGAGGCTTTGGGTCTTGCGAGAGAACAAGTGGGCGTTCGTTTGTTCATCTGGCTTTGTTATGCAGGGTTTTTTCAAACTCACCAAAGGATTGGCGCGCTGAACTTCCGATCTTCAACACAATTAAAAAGCCTCACCCCTTTTAAACTCACGACGAGACTAATTATGTAAATGTGTTTATGTGTAAAAAGAGAGATGGAACAAGTAATATGTGCACATTTTCATTGCACACATTTGTCTCGGTGGGTGCGAGTATGTAGGAGTTTGAGTGACTCGCTGCAATACCACTGAAGTTACACTTAATTAATCAGTTAATTAGAATGAGGGAAGTTGCTTTCTGTAATGCAGAACATATTCAAAGCATCTCCTAAGCCCTCGTTACATATAAGATATGTATAGGTGAATGAGTACATGATGAGTAATATTAATTGTACACGTCCTGCTCAGTGTCTACACTTTACCTCCCTGTTTTTCTGATCATTTTCAATCACTTCAGTAACTTTTGGCTTTGAGTGCTGGCCTCAACCTTCAGCTTCATATCAGATGTCTCCCTTTTCTTCTTCTTTACGTCCTTTCTTTCTTCTCTTGTTTGATGTCTTTGTTCTGCCAGGAGCAAAGTCCCACTTTCCTTAAAAATAACCCCAAAGTAGTACATAAGACAAATAGCCCTGTGCTGAAGACGTGGATACAAAATCCCTACATACAGTCCTGTCACGAAGCCACTATAGTCAACTCTTCATTTTCTGTCAGTGGCAATACATCACTAAGGTAATGCCCCCTCATTTGATTTGTGAGGGAATCTGATTATGCATTATTGCGGAGTCATTTGAGCTGAGCCAAATTATTAATCACCACCTATCGTTTTTCTAACTTTTTGTCATCCCACCGCCCATTCTTTGTTAATTGCAGTCATTCAGACCTTGGGAATGACAGTGTGGTTTGTGTGCATGATGAAATTCATGGCAAGCTATCATAAATCACTTTATGTGATCTTAAATGGTGTACAGTATGTGTTGACCTGTACTTTACGGTAGCATGCAGCAGTGCAGTTCCAGACATGGTAATGCTATTCGGCTGGCCCTCGCTTTGTAAAGGTCAGACCACGGCAATCCATCTATCTCTTCAGATCAATTGCTGTGGATTCATTGTCACCCGGGGATCATGTCCTCTGATATAGTATGCAGAGGATAAATACTAATAACGTTCATGAGCACCAGAATGGTCATGCTCTACTGTGTAGCTGCAGTTTCATGTGACCACAGTTTGATGACCTGCGGCTCTATACTGGGCATATGGATAACCGCTATTGGACCAGAATTCACTGAGGTAAATTGAAATGACAGAAAAGAAATTTCATCAGCTGTAATCAATGCTGACAGCCAAAGTCAAGACCCTGTACATTCTAAATGTAAGATTAACATCTTGAACACAGTCCGGTCTGTGATCATTCTTCAATTTTTTCATCAGTGAGGTCCTCTGGTTCAAACATTTTAGACGGCAGTGATCAGAAATGTGTGTTATTATCACACTCGAGGACGCTCGGATCACATTTATAACGGAGGCTGACCCTGTTATGCTGCCACTCAGGCTGCTGCTGACTGTTCATGTCACCGTTTCTGTACGTCTATGTACATACAGAAACATACTGTATGGTTCAATAAAAGTTAAAAAGTGATACACTTTGAGAAATATATCACGGCACAAAGTCATGCGTAGCAGTGATGCTGCATTATTACGTATAGGACTACTAAGCTGACTTTCAATTTACCAACCTTGTGGGTTTTTTCTTTTTTTTCCTCACTCCTTGCAGTGCCTCTCTGTAGCTTTCCTGGCCCTCAGCTCTCTCTTTTTATCTTCTTTTGGCCCATTATTCCTACTTTTTTCTTTCCTCCACCATGGCCAACTTTGACTTCTGCACTCTTTCACTGCATGTGGGCCAGATTTCTTCCAAGCCTCTGTGTGTATATGTCGAGGAATGCAGCTATTGTACACCACTCCTGGCTCACTGCTAGCTGTTCTCATTTTCCTTTTGCACCCCATATAACCAATTTCATGCAGACACCTAGAAACACATTCGCACACCTGTCTTCTTCTTATGCCCTGTGGCAGGGCAGTGGTGTACTCTAGCATACTGCAGGATATGTGTGTGTGTGTGCGTGTGTGAGTGACTGCAGCTGCTTTTGGCCATCCAGGCTGCTTCCTCGTTTTCAGCTTCATTTCCCCCCCTAATGAAGATTCAGAAGCAGCGCAGCTACTGGCACAGGGCAGGAGAGGAGAGCAGAGGAGGGTGGGTTGAGGAAGCGGCAATATATGAGGAAACAATGACAGCGGGAAGTGAAGGGAGGCAGAAATAAGAGTCAGATGAAGGGGAGGGCGGAGATGGAGGGAGAGGAAGGAGAAGAGGAAATGCTTAGATGGAGGGGGAAGAAGGTATGGGAGAATCCCGAGGAGGTGTGAAAGGCAGCAAGGCAGAAAAAAGAGAAGAGTGGGATGAAAGGGGAAGAGAGGACGGCTACAACTGAGAAAGAGAAAGAAAGGGGTGATGTGTTTTGCGATAAAGATGACTAGAAAGAAAGTAGCCCTCTCTCCTAATTAGCTCCCTGGCTGTGATGAATGGCACAGCACTTAGGACCCAATCGGCGAGCCGACCTTGTCATGTGTGTTGATGGGGTGGGGTGACTCTACACCCCCCTCCCACCTCTGTCCCCCTCTTACCTATTGTACCACCTCCTGTGGAAGCAGATGCTGCTAATATCAAGGTGTGTGTGTATATGTGTGTGTGCATCCTCACTAGTCCACTATGTTTGTGTGTTTGGGGGTGCTTTGTCCTCCAGCCTTAATGGTTGGCAGTACAACAAATCAGTGCACATTTACACACCTGCCTCATTTCACGTGTACTGACTTTTATTCTTCAGCTTGAAATGTCACATTAGTATCAGTTTGAAGTTGACACTGGTGTAAGTTGATTAATAAGACAGTGAAACATGCTGCATGTTTGCCTCCATTATGTCCTGGAAGTGGTCTCCTGTAAATTAGAGGCCTTGTCACTTCTCATTGTGCTGTTCGGACAAAAGTTGTTTGCTCTAATACTTTGTCTCTTGAAGCTTTTCCCATTAGGGATTTGTTTTTTAATGGCATAATACTATGAAAAGGTTTTACATTGAACAGTATTTCTGGTTTATTGGATTTCCATGGATGTTATCATCATCTGCTTCGATCAGTAAGAGACATGGGCCTGAAGCAAATGTTAAACTGAGATAACCATTAAACTAATAATTAGTTACAGCCATTGACTGTATATACTAGGTTACAGCCTAGTATATACAGTCAATGGTTACAGCTAGGGCTGAACGATCAGTTGTATTTGCGATAATATCGCGATATGATAAAACGCGATTTTCTAACCGCGCGATTACAAGGTGGTCATGTGACGCGAGCGACGCGGATGACAAATTTCTGACCTGGACGATCTCTCTGAGCGCGAGGGTCGGCTTGTTTAACTGTAATTTGCTACTGCTGTGGTTCGTCCACAACCTCAGAGTTGGACAAATATTCAGCCATGTTGCAAAAAACTACCAGCAGCAAATTACTGGTAAACAAACCGACTATGCCGGGTGCGTGCGCTGCTCAGAGACATCGTCCAGGTCAGAAGCTTATCGTCCGGGGTCTGCAGGTCAATCTACAAACCACGGACTCAGCGGGGAATAGCACTAGCGTATCATAACAAAGTATTGGCGGAATGAACGAGTTTCGCTGCAGATAATGCGTCATTTAGAGGCTGCGTTTCGATGCCCTGACCACTCCCGCTATATGGATACGCTGATCTAATTATCTCCTGACCAAGTGCAAATGAAACAAAAGTGATATTGGTGAGTAAACGATGATATGTTATAGTAGAAATAAGGTCCAGGTTGTAAAAAACAGTCGTTTCCCTTTAAATCCACAGTGGCAAAGCCACAGATGTTTCTGTAATAAGCAGTTAAATAAAAATGTCATTTATTTCAAGTCATACATCTTTTAATTTAATTCTAACAAATAGGCCCAGCCTATGGGAAAGAACATTTTACACTAAATGTAACTAATATTGTGTTGTTCATATTTAAATCATTCATTATGTTTTGTATGGTGAAAAAAAAGGATTAAATAAAAAAAATCGCATATTAAATCGCAATCGCAATAATCGTTCAGCCCTAGTTACAGCCCGTCATATTTTAGTCTGATGGTAAACAGGTTGTCAAATAACTTTAGGCAAATTTATTTGGAAGAAGAACGGGTAAAAGGAAGGTGAACAATCAAATTACAACTAGCCTCCACCAACTGCTAGGTGTATAGTTATTCTACTGCTGAATTACTGGTGCACTGCTTGAAAAGAAACTGGTATAAGCTGTTGTGATGCCTGCCTTTTGATACTCTGCCAGATTGCTAAGAGGTTGTAGACCGCAGACAAAAGAATCGGCTCCAAGTCCCCTTAACTTTATTGAAAGTTTTGAACCATTCTTTTTTTTATGTTGCCATTGAACTCCAGTATTATGAGCAGTTTCAGGATTTCTTGCCTGGACTTTTGAATCCAGTTAACAAGCACTCAGAATTTCATTCTACGATGAGTAAATTTCGATTTTGGATGCTTGTGAATCATCATGACTTTGCTTCGTCACTGGCATGTGTAGAGTGGCACCGCTGGTTATCTATAAAACCAAGGACTGTTAGCAGAAAGACTTTAATGGTTGCACTATACAAAGGGCATATAATTTATACAACTCATACTCAAATAAAATAGTGGCTAGTAAATATACTCTTGTATAATGAGACTAAAAGATTTGACCTGCTGGAATCAGTTGTAGGCTGGTTCTTTGGTGAATACGCTGTTGCCATCATTTCGGTCTATGATAACAACAGCCATGAAAACAGAATTATCCTTTAAACTCGCAGTAAACTGTGTCCTCTCTTGAGAATATGGGAGTTTTGCCAAAAATCCTTCACATGAAACAGAGATATGTGCGCGTAAATTCATGAGACAAGGTGTGTGTCTCCTGTTAGTAACGTGTAATAACTAAAGCAGACATGTCTCAGACATGTTTTCTTCTCTTTCCTGCAGAGCAGTAAGAACTGGCGGGCTGCAGTAGATCTGACTGGCCGGTTGTTGACAGCTCACGGTCAGGGATATGGCAAGGCCGGCCAGCCGACCTCCCACACCACGGACTCACTGCAGGTAGGATGCCAATGACTTTCTCTTCATCCATCCGTCTCTGTCTTGCACCTGTCAGTCTATCTTTGTTTTCTTGTGGGTGGTAGAGAGGCTGGGAGGCAAGACATGGTTTTTACTAACGTAAATAATTTCTCAACCTGTACCTGAAAACTAAACCTCTTATGCATTTACAGTAGATGAAAATAAACCAAATGATGCGCTTGAAGAAAAAAAAAGTCTTGAAATATGCCACAAAAACTGGTTTCTACATTTTTGTTCTTACTGATGATACCGTTTATTAAAATAACATGAACAACATAATCAGGGAACAGATGTGAGATTTGTCCTCTACTCTTCCGCATGTGCACATGATAGACAGGACCACTAACACCGACATCTGTTACAGGACAATGAAGAGATTTTCACATTGTTGATTTTATTTTTAGTTTTTTGGAATGCTGTCCTTTCATGCTCTTCCTGAATTTTCCCTTTTTTCCTTTTTTCTTTTATTTTTTTTTTTTTTTGTTTCTTTGCCCGTGTTTGTGCGGCTCTATCCACATGATGGATGGCTGTATAAAGCTCATTAAGGGGGCCACCCCTGTGGTCTGCTTTCCACATGAGACTTTAAATTAATTGACCATGTCGCTGCAACATGCCACATTTTACAGTTAGCTTTACTGTCTTAAACATTCTGACACACTTCTAAAGTTCACCTTTTAAACCTCTTTAAATGGGTTTTTGAAAATATTTTGAAAGTCACTCATTTGTAATGACGTCTGACAACCTTGAAGGAGAGTGTCTTGGTGTGTAACCCAACTTGATAACAGTACAGTTTGATAAGCTTGTGGCTGCATGAGTAGCACAGTGAAATCTCTGTGTCTTCCAACTAAATATGCACGGACTGAAAATGGTTGAATATGTACCCAAGAAAAAATGAAAAGGTCATTCACATCATCATTTGGCTTTGTCATCAGCTCACCTTAAGTCTTCTCCAAGTTCTTCCTCAACCTTTTAATCTGTAAACAGTTCACCTAATGCCACTGCACAAAGACTTTGTCATCGCCACTAGTACTACTGCCCTCAGTGTTAATGACAGTGTCCTGCCGCTTCTCATGCAACTCGCAAAGCTTCTGGATCCTTCTGTGACGTTGTCTCACAGCGAGGCAGTCCATCCCCAACTCAATCAGTTCCGGATACAGCGTGTGCCTGGGCTTCCGTCCAAGTCCATACGGCTGCGTACTGTCAAGAGCTCATGAGAATTTACACAACGCGGCCCTGGAACAGATTGTGCCCTCCAGATGTGAATTAGCTCTACACAGCATATACAGTATAGCATCCTTCACTCAAACTTGAGCCGGCAAGGGAAGCTGCCTGAATGTTTAACTCTACACTGCTGCAGTTAAACACACAGTATAAAAACAGGATGAATTCTGTTTTAGGGACATTTTGTTTACATAATCTGTGTTTATGCTGTTATCATTGCACAATTACGCACTGGTAATAAAACACAGATTTCATTACTGTATTGATTGTTGGCAAATGGAATTAGATACAACTTTAGCAAAAAAAAAATATAAATGAATGAAGTCAAACATAGACTCTCAATAACCAACATACCTTACAGACTTAAATCTGCTGACCTGCTGTGAAAACAAGCCAAGACCTATGGTCCCCATCCTTGTCAGTGAGTCTGTTGACTGTCGAGAGACTGTCATTGTCTGCCACTGTGGAGTCTCAAGGAGTCACAGAGTGCCAAAAGTTGCCACAGAGGTTATACAACGTGACCGTAGCACTGGAAGAATGATGTCTGTCAAATTATAGATACATTATTTGCGCCCATGGTGGATTTCCATTGTGGGAGTAAGTTTTTACTCTCTCATTGGTCACTGCCTGTCAATCAGCTGATGTGCAAATGCACACACATACACGGAGTTTAGAGATGATTAGCAGAGTGCATTACAACTGTGACTGTAATAAGGCAGTTTGCATGTTGTGTCTCTGTTTTCTGCTTTTGTACATTATTTTGATTAATTTTTCATGCATTTTATAAACAGAGGAAGGTGTCTTTTTGTGTGTTCCAGCTCTGGTTTGTGCGGCTGGCTCTCCTCATCAAGCTGAACCTCTTTCCAAACGCTGAGCTGGAGTTTGAACCGTTTGGCAACCTGGATCAGCCAGACCTCTACTATGAGTACTACCCCACAGTTTACCCTGGCAGGAGAGGTATACGAAGTCATACCATTTTCTGATTTATGGTCTTATTGTTATTGACATTTTATGGATGCATCACTTCATATCTCTTTCCTCATATATAATATGTTCCAAAGCTGTTCTGTGAATCTCCTGTCGAGCCATCTGAATAGCAGATTTCATTACAGCGCTAAAAAGCTACTCTAAAACTCTTATCTGTGAGTTTTGAATGTGTGATTAGTCTGCTCTCACTTTCCAAAAAGGATTTTGCATTTTACACACATTTTTCAGAATACACAAGAATACCACCACTGCCCCATTAAATATTCAAAGGAAAGTTTCTGCCAGGAGCTTGATATCAGACTATATCGTCGAGAAGCTCCAACAACTCTACTTGTATCCAGCAGTTCTTAGGTTTTGTTTTTTTCTCTTTTTACACTGCATGAATTGCTCTCTAATGTATTCCCATTACTTTGGATCTGCTTCGCCCCTCGGGCTACCACAGTGAAGGCAGTAGCAGAGACACAGCTGAACACACACATGCACACCACACTCTCATACCAGAAAATAAAAAAAAACACTCAAAGCTACAGTGCACAGCCTTCTAAAGAGAGCACCGATTGACTTTCCATTGCTCAATATTAAACGCTTTGTGCTCTACTAGTTGCTCACAGACAAACTGGCATGAGTTGGATAGCCTAGCATCAGAAGTCGAACATTTTTTTTAGCCCGACGCTTTCATCGACTACCTATTACCCGTGATCACAGCAACGCCTTAAGAGATGGCTGCCCCGTGTATTGCTCTCCCAAGAGTTAGGATTGACTTATAACTTAAAACAGAATCAAAGATGTCATTAATTGGCTTACCAAACGAAAAGCTGATTGTAATTTGTACTCAAACAAGTCCACAGATTTTGTTTAATATTAGTTGTTTAAGACGAAGATATTAGAATCCCTTTTAAGTGTAGTTTTTAGGTATATGGACTAGTGTTTAGGATTAAGTGGCATCTAACCATGAGGTTGTTGATGAATACAACGCCTGCATCTCTCCCTTTGCGAGAATGCAGGAGAACCTGTGGTGAAGGGCCTCTCTAGAGCCAGTGTTTTGTTTGTATGTGTTGGGCTGCTGTAAAAACTTGGTGGTGCAATATGGCACACTCACTGGAGAAAGGGCCACTTCCTGGGTACACTAAATAAAGTAAAGGGTCCATTCTAAGCCAATAAAAACACAACAGTTCCGAGAATTATACACTATGAAAATATAATTATGAATTTATTCATTCACTCTCGCATCAAACGTGCGTTGCTTCACATTTGCCGACATCTTGACCTAGGTCACAGTGCGGAGTGCTGAAATCCTAGATCCAAACGGTCCTAGCAGAAAAAGCGACCACCTGATGGTGCGTTCACACTAGCAGCGAGAGACCGACAAGCTGCGATCAGTTTTTAATGGATGCCAGCGATATAAAGCGACAAGCTGACGCCTGACACATTTTTGTCTCTCCTCTGACGTGGTGAGGCATCAGCCACTAATATGCATTTGCTTCTCCCCTGTTATGTGCTGTCAGTGTCTGTTCCAAACCCCCGCGTCAGTGATGTCACCAAGCGCTTGATTGACGCTCCCACGGTGACTCGGCCACAATGTTGCATCACCAGTTGCAAGCTTTTGTCGCTCGCAGCGTGAATACGCTGTGTGCAGTCCTAGCTATGGTCTAAATTTAGTTTCTTCTACAGTGTATTTCATTCTATTTGAGAATAATACATTTTCTTACGGTCACTAAACTGTACACGTTCTGATTTCACCCTTTAAATTGCAACTTGTGTTGCACAGAACAACTTGCCACTCAGATTTTCTGCAAGTATTACCTCCGTGACAGCACTGGTTTGTATTGCTGGATAGTTCATCTAGCTTCTTCAATGTCAATTATTAAAAATAAACTAAAGTTAGACTGTATCACTAATCGAGGACTTTAAATGTAGTTTATGGAAGTCGGTACAATGTTGTGGTTTCACTGCTTGTTTTTCTGCTCAGTTACAAACTTAATTCTAGCATGTCTGTGAAGATTCACAGTCAGATTCTTAATTTCTAACCAGTGTCAAGGAAGCACGGTCCAGTTAGCATGAAGATAAAACCATGTCACACCGGACAGGAGTACAGACAAAGGGATGTATGATGGAAAGGAGGGCGTCTCATGTTCCACAGATAGATTAGATAGAAAGCAGGCAGACAAGAAAGATAGAAATTGAGATACGCAGACTGGCAGAAGCCGCAGCCGAAGATGGACCAGCTAGCTGAGTTTCAGATCTGATGACAATATCAAAGAGACCCTGATCAAAGCCCGGGGACTCACCTGAATATAGGCTCTTCCTCAGGGATGTGTCTGCGCGTGTGTGTGTGTGTCTGCGCGTGTGTGTGTCTGCGTGTATGTGTGTGCATCTGCGTGCGTGAAAGAGACAGTGTGAATGATGTAGAGGGATGAGGCAGAGATGAGTGATGGAGCTGTGCAGCACACAGAGAGAGAGAGAGATGAGAGGGTTTAATAAGCAGCCATACGTAGCTCAATGCCATCTGTAGGTTCCTGCCTCCAGGGCTGTGTGCAGTCTGTGTGTGGGTGGATGGGTTTATATTCTCATCTCGCGCTCTGTGTCTTTCTCTCCCTCTCTCTGCCTTCCTCTATTTTTTTTCTCCCTCTCTTCTCTGCTATGTCCTCATCCCACCCTGTTTCTTATTTTCCCCTTCCCATCTCCCGTTTTCCTCTTGATTCCCCACCTCCCTCCTTCCCCTTTATCCAGGCTCCATGGTACCGTTCTCCATGCGGCTGCTGCACGCCGAGCTTCCCCAGTACCTGGCCAAGCCCCAGGAGGCCCTGGACCGCCTGCACAGTCTCAAAACCGTCTGCCTTGCTGTTAGTACAAACACATGCACGCACGCATACCTGAACATAGCCTCTGGTTGAACATAAAGATATGCGCATTCTGTAGCATACACACAATGGAACTACACACCGACAGAAAAGCACATCAGCCATACAAATCCTTAAGCCCACCTGTGTAAACAGCTAAATATGGTTGGATTTAAGGGGTTATTGAATATGCAGATTTTTATTACACACCAAAAGCCTTCAGTGCTGGCAGTAAAACAACTTACCCTACTGAAGTTTGAATCCCACCTACCCCCGCCTCCCTCCCCTAACAGATTGTGGAGAATTTGGAGAAGGGCTTGGCTGAGGATGGCAGCATGATCACCCTAACGCAAGACAACAGGCAAGGTAAGCACACACGCATAGACATTTGGCTACGGGCCTGGCTGCAGTCCCAGACTGCATTACACTGTGGGAGGAGAGTGAGGTCATGGGCCCCAATGGGTACAGCACACACAAGCACCGAGGCAGAGGCACACCTGGCGCAGGACTGCAGCATACTACGGCCACACATACACACGCACAAACACACCAATGCGGTGCTCTAAAAGTGTTTAGCACCTCACTGCTTCGGTACTCACGCTGAATATCAAATGGTCTCTCCAGCCCTTCACGCCAAACAGATCAATACAGATCAATCCTACCCAATCCACTCACATCTGCACAAGTGTGCTAGGGAAATAGACAGGCATCTGCATTTGAAATTCACCAGCTTTGGGTAGACACACCTCCACACAACCTGACTTTATCACGTATTCTTCTCTTCTTTTCCATCCAGAGGACTTTTATCAACTTTTCCAATATCCGTTTGTTGGTTTAAAAAAAGGACACCAACCTACTTAGCAGAGTTTTGCCAAATGTACCAATATGCTTGCCTGTAATTGGGAATATTGGCTGGGTGATGCATGTACAAATGCATGTGTAAGCGTGTGCCGATTCCCCCCCCCCCCCCCCCCCCCCCATAGCAGTGTAATAGCCGTGTCCTCTGTCTCTCCTCTCTCTACCCACGCAGACAGTCGGCAGTCAAGTCAATAACGCAGGGCCTTGCCTTCGCACATCAGACCCCTACTGAGTGATTAGCTCCTCTCCCCGGCACTCACACAGACACACGTGTGCGCCGATGAATAGTAATAGGCAGTGCACACGGGCTCTTCCACAGGGCACACTGTCTGAGTAGAGACAGGAAAGCAGAGTGTGCCGCAGTGTCTTCCTCACCACCTCGCCTTAAAATAAACCCTGGCGTAGAGAGGGGGGAGGACGGGATGGGGAGATTGGTGGGTGGAGGGGGATGTAATGAGAGGGATGGAGGGATAAGAGCGAAGGGTGAAAGTGTGGGTAAAAGGACAATGTTACAGGGGTGCCCAAAAAAGCAGGTGGAATAACAATTGGAAGTCACCCATGCAGGAATAACCCCCCCTCTCCCCTCCCCTTCCCTCCCCGTCCCTGTCTGTCTTCTTCTCTCGCTGTTTGTAGCATCTCTTAAGCTGTGGAGGTCTCGTCTCAGCCGGGTCATGTACTCCATGGCCAACTGCTTGCTGCTGATGAAGGTAGGTGTGTGTGACTGTGTGTTGGAGTGAATGTGTCCCTGTATGCGTGTCTGAGTCTGCCCGTGTGTGTGTGTGTGTGAGTGTGAGTGTGTGTGTGAGTCTCAGAGATCTCTGATGCCAGGCTGGTGGAGGATTCGCAGTGAAATCCCCACAGACTGACCACTAATTGGATTCTTGGTCAGTGAGAGAGCGAGAGAGAGAGAGTGAAAAGGAGAGAGAGAGAGAGATGATGGGGTGTGGGTTCAGATCAAGCTATAGAGAGAAACACAGTGCCACCTACTGCTGAGAGTTGAGTTGAGAATATTTCACATTTGCTTTAGTACAATATCATTCATTCAGTCATTTTCTATACCCGTTTAGTCCTGTTAAGGGTCACGGGGGTCTGCTGGATCCTATCCCAGCTGTCATTGGGCGAGAGCCTAGTACAATATCAATTTCTGTATTTTTGTTGTCAGTAAGCAAAAAGCTGACATTTCTGATAGTAATAGTAATCTTTCTTATCCCCCCACAAGTTGCCACTTATTTAATTACATTCCATGATAAACCTTTTTGCTATAAGTCAGAAATACCTAGTTACATGTACAATACTTTGATTCCATGGGACAATACAGCATGTCATGCAACCTAACCTTTATTGAGCAAACGAAAGCAGCACACAAAGATGACAGTTAAAACAAAGGAAAACAAACAGAAAACTGAAGAGCTGCCACCATAACACATTTGTATAATTGTAAAGTTTAAATTAATGCAAATGAATGCAAATATTGAACAATAAATCCAATGTTCTGTTTGCATTACACAGTTTCATTGTTGTTAGCATTTTGTATTTCACCAAAGTTTTGCCCACTGTGATGCGCACGGCGATGCACACGTGCAGTACACACACCTTGTTTCCAGTCCAGTGCACACTAGCTCTAGACACACACACACACACACACACACACACATCTGACCTCTCTCCGTCGGCCCGCTCAGCATTCCAGTCACCAGGTGAGCGATGTGTAGCAGCACAGTGTGGAGGTGGGAGGAGGGTCACATCGCCCCGCTAATACTCCATATGTTTGATTAATGCTCTCTCTCTCTTTCCATGCCTAAACTCTGCTCTTTTTTTCCTCCGCTCGCCCTCCACCTGTCTCCGCCTCTTACTGTTCGCCTCGCTTTACCTGTCCTCCATTCTTCACTTCCACTTTTATTTAGCTCTTTTATTATTATTATTATTTTAATCCGTTTTTCTCTTTCTTTGTCCTCAGGACTTCGTTCTGGCCGTGGAGACCTATCACTCCATCATCCAGTACGAGCCCCAGCAGAGAGTGCAGCTGCTCAGTGGTATAGGACGCATCTTCTTGCAGGTCTGCACATTAACAGATGGATGTCTAGATTATAAGACCCTGCTTCCTGGAGTAGGTTCGAGTAGCCTTGCCTGTCATAAAGACTGGAAGCAGGGGTAAAGAGCTAGTTTAAGAAGTTCAAAAATGAACTCATTCTGTCTGGATTTTTTAACAGTTGTACATGTAAAATATAAATACAGTGTGTATTTTGACACACTATCTATGTGCCCAGCATGCCAGCATAGGCTAACTAGATGCTGCTTGTCCTGGATGCATTACTCCCACTTTGAATTTTCAGCTGAAAGTTTAGTTTGAATGATATTCTGGGATCTCAGTTTAGAAAAAACTCCCAATAAACTGATTGAGGGACTCAGTGACTGGATGTTTGTCTTTAGTGGAATGTCCCTTAAGAGTCCACAAGGACATAGTGCAGGTATGGGCATAAAATACTTTCTAAAGGCCTGGTCTTCCAAAAAAAATTACTCCTACTTCATGAATTCATTCTCAATATTTGTTGTATTATTATCACTAATTTATATATTTTTGTCAATATTGTTACATGAAATCCACCTTATTTGTTCTTGGCCTATTTTACGATATACACACACCTTAA
The DNA here is from genome assembly GCA_005024645.1 of Planiliza haematocheilus. Taxonomy (NCBI): domain Eukaryota; kingdom Metazoa; phylum Chordata; class Actinopteri; order Mugiliformes; family Mugilidae; genus Planiliza; species Planiliza haematocheilus. Next base: position 407,305 of record SRSE01000631.1, on the reverse strand, counting down.
TAAACAGCTCAGAGCTCAGTGGTTAAAGTGTTGCCGGCGCTTTGTTCTTTGCCAGATTGGAGACGTTAAAACGGCAGAGAGGTACTTCCAGGATGTGGAGAAAGCCTGCCAGATGAAAGGGAGCCAGCCCAGTCACACCACATGCGTGCTAATGAACAGGTACGCGTGTGTCGTGCTTTTAGCGCCTCTGTACAGCGTGTGAACTTTCTGCTGTTCAGGGTAATTTTTTTTGCTCCCTGGACGCTGTAGCTTCTTCGGGGCTTTTCACAGGTTTGCGCTTCTTCCTGCTACGTGATTTAGCACAGGAGCTAACACCTGTGTAGCTTTGGCCTGAGGTGATGTGAAGTACGAAGCGGGGCACAGGTGACTACCCGTGTTGCTCACACTGTGACTGCTGACGCCCGTTTTGATTGATATAGTTATACAGGCATGCCAGTTATATCTAGCATGTCATTGAAAACTACTATTGTAGAAAATGCTATGTCCTAACAGAGGTCTTCAGAGAACATTCCTATCCTTTAGAGCAAAATCTAATCTGTTGTCTTATACTTAGCAATGTCATATTCATGTTGATGATCTACCAGCCGTTGTCATCTTGTAGAAATCATTCATATGAGTAATATACAGTATTACTGTCACATGGAACCTTTTCCATGTCTGGCTGACATCCTGAGTTCCTTGAGTGTAGGTATATACTGAATAGGGCTGAAAAATGTATCACGATACAAGTGTTTCATATCAGTCGATATCGATAATTATTGATTCATTTTTTTTTTACCTATTACCCAGACTTCTCAACTGTGTTAAGCTGCACCCATTATTTCTTTATATCTCTTTGATGTTTTGTCGCGTGGCACTGCTGCAGTGCGCTAGATTTTTTCGTTGTCTGTAATTTTGACTGACAGGGTCATAAAAATCACGTCATAACCCATTTTATTTAAAAAAAAAAAAAAAAAGATAATTACATATTCAATAGCATTTAAATTTCATTCATCTTTAATTAAGTAGCGGTGGAAAAAAAACATTCTAGATACCGGCTCAGTTGAGTCCTATCACGTTTGATTGATAATTAACACTGTATACATGATACATCCTGGATTACATTAAAGACTACATAGGCAGCAGTGCTCTTGCATAAATGGTGTTTTGCCTTATGGCTGTTAACTAACTGAATAATAAATAAATGTAAAGATACATGCACAAATATAAGAGCACTGTGTGTGACTCTGTCATTAAAACATATTAACGTGGAGTGAAGTGCCTCAGTAATCATCAGTGTCTTTATTTCCCTTTATTGTTAGAGTCATATGAAGCTTCCAAGGTTCAGGTATAGTGTGAGTTTTGTGCAGGTCTCTGTAACCCGTAACATCAGGGTGAGGATAAATTAGTAATAACTTAACGTGTGTGCCCCACGTCCTTAGGCGTACACAACAAACAGCTGTTGGTGATTCTGTAGCGATCCATGAGAGACAGCAGCTGCTCTAATATTCTACTGCGCTCCAAATTATGATGGTGTTTATTTGCTTACAGAGCGCGGAACTGAGATCGGATCTAAAGTTCTCGGCTGGAGACACACGTGGAGATGCTCTTTGATGCTAGGTGTGACGGCAGGTCCTAAAAGCTGGAGTCCTGTTATGCTGTATGCGTTACATTACAGTCTAAGGGTGGGTCACTGAGAAAAGTCAGTTCCACCTGTGACTGAAGCTGTTCCACTGCTGGTGTTAGCAGGAGTTAAAGTGGGGTAGGCTCGTCAGCGGTCTTGCAGTAACCCTGAAAAAGAATACGTTTAAAGGTAGTTTGGATGACAGGAACAAGGACAAAGTACAAAAGGCTTTGTGTGACTGAACCAGACCGGAGCATACCATCCTCAAGGACAGTCACACAAAGACACAAGTGAACAGTATAAGCAGCTGACATGAGAGAACGGCCACAGCTGGGACTGTAGTCACAGTTATTAAACTTTGTGAGATGAATAAAGACAATTAATGGGCATTTGAAACAGAACATAGCCTATACAAATACAATATTAACTCTTTATTTTGGTCACTTTTTGTGCAGTAGCTATTTAGTATGTTTCTGTTAATGTAGCAGCTTCAAGCAGCAGATGCTCTATAGATTATAGATGTTGAAATAATTCAAATACATCTTATGGCCAAGGGTATGTCCACTCTCCTGTCCACATACTTTTTCCCTGGTTTGGTAGAGGCCTCTTTGGCTTGGCTCAAACTACAGCTCTGTGCCTGTTTATCCCCGAATCCTACCTCTGACAGTTGGTGGAAAATCCAGTTACAGATTTGATATTTAGGATTTAAAAATTGGATGATATTGGCACAGATTAATGTTACAGTTGTCAAGCGAAAGCAAACGTGGTTAAAATCTCACCTGAAGAATAGACAGCCCACGCTTTGTAGTGGTCTGGTCTGAGACCCGGCCTGAAACCCCCAGAACAAGCATGAAGAGTGACAAGGAAAACTCCCTTTTAACAGGAAGAAACCTTGAGCAGACCCCAGCTTATATGGGGGGACCTATTTGTTTAGGGCTGGCCAGGTAGAGACAGAAAAAGGGAGACATCAATTCAAACTGAGTAAGATTTTAATACTTCATACCAATACTGTAGTCTAAGCTCAACGTTTGTTCAGATCCTTTAGACACAAGTGCCGGGCCAATGTTATGTTTGACTTTTTTCTTTTTCAACGTGCCAGTGACCGCATGCAAAAAGTTGGGTCCATAAATAATCAGTGATCACTGTTTAATGTGGAAGAACTTGGCCGGTTTTCACAAAGCCCTGACCTCAGTGCCATCCACAGCGGCTGGAAGTCAGCTGCTGCACTGTATCACCCAGCGTCGGCGCCTGACCCCACAAACCCTGACGTGCAAGAAGGTCCCAGACTTTAATAATGGATGGGATGTTTATGTAAGCAGGGCTACCGAGCCACTCTGGTGCTCGTGCTTTGCCATTGTGTCTCTTTATAACACGTTTTGTAACTATACAGTAGACGCTTGTGTTTTTCCATTGTTACCACTGTGATCTGAACGTAACACACAGGTTTTGTCTCAGTGTAGCACCAGAACTGTTTCTGTATCAAATGTGTGTTTGTGTGTTTGTTATTCCAGGGCCTTTGTCTACCTCAGTCAGAACAACTACGCTGAAGCACACGCATCCTTCCTTGAAGTGTTAAAAATTGACCCCAAACACCCTGTTGTAAGTACAGCCAGGTGCACTACACTCTGTCTCAGTCTGTAGTGTTGGTTAGCACAGGGTTAGGTGTCTCTCTAGCATGTCTCTCTGCAGAGACAAGGGGACCAAACTTAGCAGCATCACAGTAACGTGACGTCCCAGGAAGCTGCACAAATACTGCATCCAGCCGTTCACCAGAGAACAGAGCATGCAGATTCCTGTATGTGCACAGATTAAACTAACAAAGCACAACATGTTAATTAGTGACATTGGCGTGTGTATCTTGGAAATATGCTTAGTTTTTGTGTTAAGCTAACCACATTCTGATGCTTTAGAAGAAAGTTACAGATACAGTAGTTGCCAGAATGTTGAAGTATCCCCTTTGTGAATATAATAGTGCATTGCTTCTTTGTTTTCATTCATTTTCAGTTTCAGCACTTTGGAACTGTTCTGATTTGTGGAACTCTACAGTGCCAGAATAAATAAATAAAAATGGCCTAATTCCAAATGGAACACCATTAATGATGAGTTCATATTTAAACTCTTTCGCTTCCACTCCTTCCCTCTCTCCCTCCATGAATTCCCAGGCCAACAACAATGCAGCAGTGTGCCTGCTGTACCTGGGGCGACTGAAGGAGTCGCTGGGGCAGCTGGAAGGCCTGGTGCAGCAGGACCCCGCGCTGTACCTCCACGAGAGCGTCCTCTTCAACCTCACCACTATGTATGAGCTCGAGTCGTCGCGCAGCACGCAGAAGAAGCAGGCTCTGCTGGAGGCAGTGGCCTGTCGGGAGGGAGACAGCTTCAACACACAGTGCCTCAAACTGGTCTAAGAGGAGGGAGGTTAACTGGAAGAGGATGGATTCACGCACTACTGGAGTGTCCTGCTGTTTTACAGGGAATAAAACCCCAAGAACGCAATCTGTAGAGGGGAAAGACGTCTGTAGCTTCTGTGAGAGTGTGGTGACAGGATGTTTGGTTTCCCAAATGGAAGATGATGTGAGATATTTGGGAAGTGGTTTTATTGTTAGTAAATCCATTTGGGAAGGCACACATGAGTACACATTTCTAAATGTAAGCACATAGGGTGCACAGTGACTTGCATTCTACTGAAGTGACCCAGTAATCCTCACATTTACTTAGATCACACATACTGGTAAATTGACATTTTTGGAAAGGCCTCTTAAAAAGACCTGGATCTGCAAGAGATGACATTTTATACAGACTGAAAGCATTGTTTGACATTTTGGAAGAAATAGTTTTTTGATTTAAGATGAATTCCACACACCTATGCTAAATATGAAGCTATTCCTGGTAGCTTAGCTTAGCTTAGCATACATATTTGAAAGGGGGCAGTGCTAGCTTAGCTGTCTCCAAAGCTAAAACAAATCCTCCAGTTGACACCTCTGAATCTGTCTAATTAACACATATCTTGTTTAATTAGTACAAAAACAAAGGTGTGAAAAGTTGGTTTCACAGGGGGTATGCACTGGACTATTTCTTGACCAAGCCCACTAACTGTTGCTAAGCAACAAGCGGAGACTCCATGAAACTGACAGAACACTACAACCTGCAAAGCGAAGGTCATGTGAGGGCTGAGGTTGCTGCTAGTCAGCTGCTCTCCACTAATCTGGCTGCAACCTTCCTTTGTTTACAGCCAGCTGTGTGAGCTCTTCTTACTGTGGGGATGGCTTTTACAGATCTGAATTCCCTGTTCAGGAGGAATTTACAGTTGAAGTGCAATGTTTTGTCTTGTACATATTTCTACAGCGAGGCTGAGTGAACAGAAGCAGAGCAGAACTGGTGGAAGTGTTTCACTGAATGAAAGAACTCCAGGGAAAGAAACTGTAAAGCACAGGATTTTGTAAAACCTGATCAGCTACGGGTTGGAGGGAGGCTTTGCTTGTCTTGTAAGCCATTTTGCATTGGTTATATTTAAAATCATTGTCATAATTAAATAGGACAGGAAGAATGTGGTAGGTTAGCCAGCTTACCATGTTCTCCCTTTTGCTGTTTAGTTTTAATAGTTATTTTCAGGGTCAGTTGGGATTATTCTGTTCAGATGAAATTCACGTGAGCCTCTCCTTGCAGGTTGTGGCACTTGCAGGTCTTTACAGTCCAGTGCCTCTGCCCCAGCTAGCTGTTTCATTCTTTTTAGTATTTATGCTAAAATAACCATCTAATAGCTACAGCTTCATATTTAGCATGCATATAGGAACGTGTTTCTCAAATCCGCTTTTAAACTGTTCAAATTTTAGCAAACAGATTCTAGTCAACACCACTACGAAGGACTTGTCAAAATACTCATTTTTTGTGGAACAGACTGCAGAACACATGTGCATGACACTACAGCCTGGTAGTGGTTTTAAGGGAGTTGCTGGCTCATAATATGAGACCTGACATGGGCATTATCCTGAGCTTTAACGTGCTTACAGACTAATAAACTTCCACGGAGGTAATTTTAAAGCTTCTTCCTCTGCAGACACCTGTAATGCTGGATTAGCAGTCAAAGACCACTCGATTTCAGCTGGCAGGTTATTAACTGGTGCAGTGAAAATAAACAAGCCCTTCAAATTGCATTGTATTCTGTCCACTAAACAAATGTAAAATATTAGATCTGAAATTGTACATATCAGAAGTTGATTTTTTTCCCTGTTTAAATCATTATCAAAATAACTGTCTTATTGATTTGTCCTCCACAGTTTATGTATTGTGCTGATTATATTTATGTATATTACAAGAGCTGTTGTTTTATCTAAATAAAACTCTTCTTTTAAATCAACCTGCTGGGTTTACTAAACAGACAACAAAAACACAACAGACTGGAAATAGCAGCAGCTTTATTTTTTCCATTCAACTAGAACAATATATTAAGTCAGTGATGACCCAACCCACTAGCTCAGACAGGTTAAGTGGTATCTCCCACTTTGATTCACTGGAATATGGAATTAGAAAATACTTCTTAGCTGCATAATTAATGTCTTATGTATTGTTGAGGGATAGTCTAATAGCACCTAACACAGCAGTCTTAATAGAGGAAGGCACTACTCAGGATATCCTGAAGTAAGTGATGTACCATTACAGGTCAAAAGGTCTGAATTCAAACTCATGTACATAAACATTATTATGTTATTAGTTAACATTTCAGAATGGCTCATTAAAAATGTTATTCCTGATTCATTAACTTGCACACAGCCAGCTGGTTGACATGAAGATAACTTTGATGCTCTTGGACAATTTATGACAATGCATAACATGTTATGATCTGATCATAGTGTCACAGATTCTGTAGCTCTCAAACTGTTAGCTTTAACTGTAAACCTACTTGATTTAAATCTGCAGAATCCCATTACAAGCTTTGACTGTAGTGTGAACAACAGTGGTACGGCATCCTTTGTGTTGGTTCTCTCAAGATCCCTGCAGAGAAACTACGTACTTCTGACGGATGTCAAAATCATCGGCTGGCCTGTTGTAAGCCTTCCACACTGGTTCCCCCGCAAACAGCCTCATAGCCTTAGTGTAGTTCTGTGGAAGCAAACATTGTTCAGATCAGTGTGAATGTGGCTGAATGAGGGCACCCTTAACCAGTTGATGATCTTCATTAGAGCGTTTGCTTGCCTTACAGAAATCAGTTGGCACAGCTAGCCAGAAACTAATGAATTAGCAGGTAAAGCAGATTTGACAAAGAAAAGCTGCTGAATCAGGACCAGCAGTCTGGGGATAAACTGAATAATGATCATACAGATATTATTAGAAAATTAAAGTGGCCATCATCAAACAGATTGTAATTCAGTTGTGTTCTCGTGCTACCCTCCTGCATGCTTATTGTGTGTCTGTCCATTCACTTGGGGTCCCAGAGACCCCAAAGGTAGCACGAGGGTTAAATTAATCACTGGACACTTGCGAAAAGACAGAACTAATTGGAAAACATTGACCGACGAGGATGGGATTCGAACCCACGCGTGCAGAGCACAATGGATTAGCAGTCCATCGCCTTAACCACTCGGCCACCTCGTCTGAAAAATCACTGGAGGTACAGCGCCCACTTGTGTTGAGACATGAGAACGTTGTGAATGTTGTATGGTTACTAACATGTACAAACACGTTAGTTTGCCTTACAAAAATCAGCTGGGTTAGCTAGCCAGAAGCTGATCAACTCTAAACGAGTTTTAGGAAAGAAAATCTGCTGTACTGAAGCTCTGCGAGACCACCATCCTTGAGGTGACTATAAGTGTACTTATTGTAAATGAAAAAACTAACAAAACCTTCACAGCCCTCAGTCAATACCGCACATCTGTATCTGCACATCTTTGAGGATGAAAATCTTGAAAGTGTAATACAGAGAGTATGCATTATTTAAATACTTGAGAAACATTTGATTTTACATGCGTATCGTATTTGATAAAGCACTTATGATGGGGGTTGTATAGAAATACAGGTAGCTCTTTAGTTTTTGGGGGACTCTTTTTAGTGAGTCTTTTGTGTGTCTCATTAGCAGATGCTGTCAGAAATACCGTCTCGTCCAGGGTGAAGCGGTGGTAGATGCCAGCCGGCAAGGTGATCAAGTCCCCTTTGCTCATGGCAATTCGGATCCATCTGTCCTCCTTGTCCCTGACATCAAAGTAGGCCTGGCCATCCAGGATGTAGCGGATCTCATCGTCCAAGTGTAAGTGCTCCTCGAAGAACATCTTCAGCTGAAGGGACAGCCAGGCAAGAGGTCTGAGTAATGGCAGTTTCTTTGTTGAATTATAAAATATTACACCCAAATATCACCAGTGACTGAATCAATGGAGAGTAGTATAAGATCAACATGACCATCCTTGTACAATGTCTTCTAAGGTACTTTCAACTGTATGAAACATTTTCTCTGACAAAAACTCTTAGAAGAAAGGAGGACAACTGGTTTACTTAACATGCACAGCTCTGCAGGTTACCTTGTCCTCATAGTTGGGTAGTGTGTCCTTGTGAATAGTGATGATGTCCATGTAGGAGTAGCCTTGGTCTTTGCGGATCTGCTGTAGCTCTGGGTCTGTTTCATAGATGTCAGCGTTCAGCTGTAGAAACAGGGAAACAACTCTGGTCAGTAAACTACTCATGTGTAGATGTTCCCCTAGCAGTTATCCCCTGCCCATGGCTCTCCTGTGCTATAAAGACTGTGCTAGTAGGCACAAAATGGAGCCATGTCGCTTGCAGGGTTTAATTAGAAGTCAGACTTTGTAAGAAAGCGCTAACAAATCTCAGGCCCTTAATAATCTTCCATCGACTGCAACCCTACAGCTATCGACATGTTTGTACGTTACGTTGAGAGCCACTATGGGTTAATATATTAATCAGTAATAATTACAGCCTGCTTTGTGAATGCAAAGTGAGCACACCTGAAAAACAAACCGTTTCATTTAGTAAAAGTCGACTGTTGTTTGGAAACCTGAAGGCAGCAGTTGAGGTTGAAGAGGTTGAAACTTTTACCTTCCAGTGAAAAACACCGAGCTTTTTTAACTGGTCCAAAGAAACAGGCTGGTTTGGGTTCAGTTTGTGCGGCTTCCTCTGGTCTTCATCAGAGCTGTCCATGTACCAAGCTTCTATACCCATGTTGGAGATAACCGCTGGATTCTTGTTGACAGCTGAACTCCGATCAACACGCGTAGTGAGAGACGATTGTTGCTGCTGCGCTGCCTGTCACGTGACTTCCTGTATTCAAAAGCTGCACGTGCTGCTTCGTCGTATAAATTAAATGTGTGGAGGTGATTCGGTAGGCTGCCTGTCAATACTGCTAATAACTTCTGCAACAATGCAAATGACGCCGGAGTAGACACAACTGCTACCGGAAGTATTTGTTGTTCACGACGGCTACAATCTTGACTGGGCTGGAGTTCAGCGACTTCTAAGTGAATTCATAGGTAAATACTACCCCCTGGTGGTTATATTTGGGAACTACAATTCCAGTCTCAATGGCGGATATATTGTAACGCCTATCCTTGCAAGCGTGCATGTTCCTTCTTCTGTGTGCTCACGAGTGTATCGACACGAATCTCATTTCGATAGCTTACGTTTACTAAACAATTACAGCCAAAATACAAATCTAAAAGCAAAAAATAATAAATTAAAACGGAAAACATATCACAAACGTTGCCACTGTATTTTGTACAGTAAATCTTTGGGCTAACTCGAAAATGAAAACGTTCGACGAGGATGGGATTCGAACCCACGCGTGCAGAGCACAATGGATTAGCAGTCCATCGCCTTAACCACTCGGCCACCTCGTCGAGATGGTCCATATGCGAAAATATATGGTTTTTCATATTTAATGTACCTCCCTACGACGAGATGAAAGTGTACGTTCTTATTTTATCTTTATGGGTCTACACTTTAAGGAGAAGGGTAGAGAGTAGACACTGTGTGGATGCCAGTGTTAAGACATCTTTACACATCTTCTCAAATCTGCTACATTTTTCTCACAATTATACATGGAAAAAGAAAGAAAGAGAGAGAGAGGGCACAGTCTGATCAAAGTGGTCTGTATTCACACTAGACATTAAAATGTGTCTTTGCACGCGTCACCAGGCAGCTCTTCATATTTGATTTCAGTTTTGCACTCTGTATGCAAATAAACACTGACCTCGTGTGGGGGAGCATATAACATTGCATACATGCATGGATCTCTGTTGTTGTATCAGAACCAGTGCCCTACCCCTCAGTCTAGCCGACGTCGGGGCGAGGGTTCCTGCCCGACATAAAGTGCGTCGGCGATCGTCTTATGGAGAGACGGCGTAAACCAAATGATCGCCGACCGTGAGCCGACGAAAACCCGACGTAATTATGACCTATGCGGCACGATCCTATGGCAAGCCAAAGTACCCACAATTACGCGTCTTTTTAACGTGTTATATTGTAAAACGGCGTTAAAAACGCCGTATTTTCTGCACAAAACGCCGTCTTTAACGCCGTTTTTGTGGACTACGACGTTAAATACGCCGTATTTTGCCGAAAAAAACGGCGTTTTCAACGCCGTTTTGGTCTATTTACATAACGACGTTTTTAACGACGTTCAACGACGGCCATGAACGCCGTTAAGAACGCCGTTTTGTGTCAACAAAGACGGCGTTAAAGACGGCGTTTTCCCTATGATAATGAGCTCCTCCCACTGGTTTTCACAGTCAATGAATTTAAAGTGCCTTCACCCAATCGCTAACCGAAACAAACAGACCAGAGCAGTCCGACACAGACCTCCCTGTGCACCGATCTTTCCTAATGCAATCAGTTTTCTCAAACTCACCGTAGGCCTACTGCTCATCATAGTTATCTGTCAACATAACTAAGAATAAAGCTTCTTCAGTCCAGATGCTGGCTTTGTTGTTATTTTAAAATAAAACGAAACCGCATGAAACATTTGCCGTAGCCGTGGCGTACTGATCAGCGCCCTGGGCTTGTGGCTGAAGGGTTGCCGGTTCGAACCCCCGACCAGTAAGAAGCTAACCATTCACTTATTATTATTATTAATTATTATGTATTCATCCTTTCTACCTGACAAGCGGACGAGGAAACACATTTATTTAAAATAACGTCGCAGTATATAGCGAGTGACATGAGCACAACATTAACACAAAGAATTGCTGGAGGAAAGTCTGTGAAAGACTGCCTTGCAATCGCAGGGTATTCGAACTCTCACCGAAAATGACCACTACCATAACAGGCAGTTATCTTCACCACAGGGCTACCGACTTCACTAACACTGAGCAAACACAGTGTAATCTAAACCAAAGCTTGTCAGGTGATTGGGTGAAGGCACTTTAAATTCATTGACTGTGAAAACCAGTGGGAGGAGCTCATTATCATAGGGAAAACGCCGTCTTTAACGCCGTCTTTGTTGACACAAAACGGCGTTCTTAACGGCGTTCATGGCCGTCGTTGAACGTCGTTAAAAACGTCGTTATGTAAATAGACCAAAACGGCGTTGAAAACGCCGTTTTTTTCGGCAAAATACGGCGTATTTAACGTCGTAGTCCACAAAAACGGCGTTAAAGACGGCGTTTTGTGCAGAAAATACGGCGTTTTTAACGCCGTTTTACAATATAACACGTTAAAAAGACGCGTAATTGTGGGTACTTTGGCTTGCCATACGATCCCACTAGAGCGAGGAAACCATTAGTCACCTCGCTCTCATTGATTTAACACTGGAACAGCTGATTTTCGGCTGCATCGCTGGAAACGCCACAGCATGCTTGAAAACCAGCCCTTCCAAAGTTAAGTCAAAGGGAGCGAAGCGTCTGAATGGTTTTCGCCGATCCCACCGTTATATCTCCCACCGTTCTATATCTCCGCTTGCTTGCGAGACCCGGTGGCTGCGCAGTCTGCAGCCGCTTCCTTATTTTTGAGTTGCCAGGTTTTATTACAAAAAAAGTTTAAAATAAAAGTAAGTGATTGTTTATGTGTAGAGTCTATTTCATACACAATCTGACAACCTGGGAAATGTCAGTCTAACATGGTCTTGCAAATTAGGCTACAGGAGATTTCTAGGAGAAATTACAAAACAGGAGGGCACTGACAGATGACCGTGAACATTTATTTTTACATCGTCTTGCAAAAGTAGTATCAAACATTTATTTTAACACATTCACACATGTGGGGATGGCGCTCGATTTTTTTTTTTTTTTTTTTGTGATTTTAATAAGCAGATGACACATTTCTGAGCGTGACTTATCTAAATCAATGTCAAAACATCCTTGAGGTTAAGAGTGGAAGAAAGAGAGAAAGAGTGGTGCTTGTGTTGCCTCATGATTCACGAAAAATATGCTTTGCTTTACAATTTTAATGCATCCTAGGCTTTATTGCATCGCAATGCATTGCCGAATCGAACCGAATCGAATCGTGACCCTCAGAATCGAATCGAATCGAATCGAATCGAATCGAATCGTGACCCTCGGAATCGGAATCGAATCGAATCGTGAGGGCAGTGCCGATCCACACCTCTACCCCTCAGTGGCATAGACTTAGTACTGCAGGCTGAGGCCTCGTCCACACGTACAAAAACGATCTTTTTCCTGTCCGTTTTCGCTGGCACGGTTTCAGTCCAGACGGATCCGTCTTTGCACGACTCAAAACGCTACTTCATATCCCAGGTCTATAGGCGCCGCTGTTTCCGTTTCAGAAATTCACCAAAAACAGAGAGAAAGAGGTGGCACATGCGCATGAAGCTTGAGCACTGTTTACAAATCGGCTTTATCCAGACAGGACTACTGAAGCTTGTGACAGATGCTCTCAGGTGCCTTGCAATCTAGCGCACATGTTCTGGACATGTTCTAAACTATCCAACTATTGGCAATCTTTCTTTAAATCTGTTTCGGATATCCTAGGTATACCTAACAGCTATTAGTCGTTCGCCACATATAGCTAATTTTTGGTGTGGCAGCTTTCGCATCCTTGATTGCACGTAGGAAAATTCTTCTCTTATGGAAATCACTCCAGCCACCTTCCTTTAAATCCTGGCTGCATGACCTATTCTTTCTATTGAAACTCGAGAAAATCAAATTCAGACTCGGAGGCCGAGAAACTTCCTGAGAAGATTTACTCACACTGGAAACTGCTATTTGATTGTATTTATAATAAACTCCCTGCTAATGAAATATTCCCATGATCCTATGCTTACACCTTCCTCGGTCCACCCATAGACATATGTACATACACGCCTCATTGAGCGCTGTCGTCTACTGCAGCAGCGTGCCTACAGGGCGGCCATCTTGGAACAGGGCCACTCGCTCCTACAGTGCATTACATCTATGGAGGAATGGTGTTTCTACACAACAAAAGTCATCATAAATCATTCAGTTGAAGTCCGGCATCTTTTTTTTACAATCTTCTGACAGGAGCTAGTCTGCTGATAACATTAAGTAAAATTTGTATTTGGGTAGTAAAATCATATTTTTTTCATAGCTACATGTGTGACGTTGTTAACAGATCAATGCGTTTGGAAGATTGAGGAGTACCTCTTTCCTTCGTATGTTCATGCACCGCTGCCTCTGCTAGCCCTGTACCAAGATGGCGGCGCTTTAGGCACGTCCCTCCACAGTCAATGCGGCGTCTATGTATATATGTCTATGGGTCCACCAACCCCTCCTAAATAGGACCACTTGCGCCCTTGTGCCGTTTATTATTATTGTCATTTTTTGTGTGTATGTATATGTAATGTTGAGTAATGTATGTATATACATTCACACAAGCACGCACACATTCACACACTGGCTTTAGATGCTCTAACTTAACTTTTCCATATGGTAAATGGTAAATGGCCTTGCTTTTATATAGCACTTTTCTACCTATTGGTACTCAAAGCGCTTTTACAGTCAGAGACACATCTACCCATTCACTCACACAAGCACGCACACATTCACACACCAGTGCCACGCACTGGGAGCAACTGTTCAGAGTCTTGCTCAAGGACACTTTCCGTGTCCTTTTCATGTGGCACATTCCGGGGATCGAACCGCTAACCCTCTGGTTCGTGGACAACCCGCTCTACCTACTAAGTAGACCTGGGATAAGTACACAGTCGCCCCCAATCATATCATTCATCTGATGGTAGACATCTTATGATATTCATTTGAGCACAACTGGGCTGTAGGCTATTGATTGTTGTGATTTTGCTTATAAATTCCGGTTCAGCTATTAGCCTACCTTCGTGATTTTAAAATTCATGTCATTCCTAATTAAATAACCCTCTCTCAAATCACGAGTCACGATCGACAATGCCTTGGCATACCCTGATCACGCCCACATAGCAAAACTGGTGTGGCACACCTCTGGGTCACACCTCCCACTTGCACTCGGCCGACATGCCTGAAAGAATTCCGGCTCTTATGTGACCCACATCTGGCATCCAACATGTGTGCCACTTAAAGCCCACACCTGCAACCAGAGCTGGCCCTAATGTGGCCCTAAGATGGGCCAGACCATTTTCAGAATGTCAGCCTTAATTCAACCACTATATTTATGTGCTAGCTATATATATATATATATATATATATATATATATATATATATATATATATATATATATATATATATATACATACATATATATATATATATGTATATATATATATGCGAGCTCATGGCATGGGATAGCAATCTATCAACATCTCATCAAGCGTCAGCAAGTAGCACTGGGCAAACTGTACACTAGCCAAGTGAACATGGAACAGGAACAGTACAACAAATTAAGTACAGCCAACACGTCACATAATGAAAAGTTAGTATATCCCAAAATTCAATTAAATAAAAAGTGCTATAAAGGTAGTAGCGATTCATCACCGAACTACCTTCACAGCACGGGAAGTCGCGCTGGCTAATTAGCTAGCAGGCAATGCTAGAAAATTGGTTGAAACAACCAACATAAAATATAAATAATTACGCTGTGCATATACAAATGAAGACCAGTATAAGCATCACAAAGGGCCTCTGATACAATATATACAGTTGACAATTCAAAAGAGGTCGATATTTCAGCAACTTACCTCTGGAACAACTCAATGCGCAGCAATGTAAGTGAATGAGGTCCAACGCCCAAATGACAGTGTTTGGAGCTAGCAAAGAGTATAGAAGCACAAGAGGCGAAACTCTGTTGTGTTATGGGTAACTGACTGTAGATGGCGCTGCGGAGGCGGGTACGCCAATATGGACTGAAAGCTGCTGAAATCGTTAGCGCCAGTTTGCACGCCACACAACCAAAGAGTAAAGCGAAGATGAGCAAGTGGTCAAAACGCAAGCAGTGTTCTGCAATAAATTGCAAGAATTATCAGTCCACCAGAAGCGATTTGGCATTCCATCGATTTCCAAAGGATACACAAAGGTAATAACTCATTTAAGTGGAAATATTTTAACGATGTCGTGGTTTAACTTGAATGTTGAACGTGAATGACAGCATTGTTAGCGTTTGCAAATCTGCATGAATGTTAGGCTAGTGCATCTCTGTCATGTTTGCTTTATAAACTAATGATTGACAGATCATTAGATCGCATTTATTTTCCATAGCATAGAAATCATTTTTGGAATAAAAATAAATAAATAATAATAATAATAAATTACTGTGTCTGCCTAATATATAGTGATGTTCACTAATTTCAAAATCAACATTTGAATAATCTTATTACTGTGTGTTTGCCTATATTTTATGTCATGAATTTCTGTTATTCATATAACAAGGAAAATGCATAATAGACATAAATATTGATAGAGTAAAGGTTTGCAGTAATTTTATAATTGTATCTTTGCAAACCATAAGTGGTAGGCTAATGAAGCAGATTCGGTGATGGGATGAAAAATTACTATAGGAATCTTATAGCATTTTGGGACAAAATATTATAGTAATCTTATAGGAACTATAGTAATTAGGGTTATAGAAGTACTATAAGACTACTATAGAAATACTGTAGCGGCTATACAATATTATAGAGGTAGAACATCACAGAAGTATGTTATGTTCTGTAATACCTCTATAATATCCTAAAGCCGCTATAGTATTCCTATAGTAGTCTTATAGTACTTCTATAGTATGTCCCAAATTACTATAGTATTTCTCTAAGATTACTACAATATTTTGTCCCAAAATACTATAAGATTCCTATAGTAGCCTACTTTTTCCTAAGGGTAATTAGGCCATGCATAACCAACACATAGACGTAACATTTTCTGTCATTTAACGTCAGTCATCCTCATTAATGTATTTTAAATTGTTTTTATATTTAGATATGACGGCCAGAAAAATTTAAGATTACTTTACATTTGTTATGTTAAGTTGGTTCAGTGCCATTGACTCTCATTGTTTTTCGGCGTTTTCCTTTAGTTTACAGTCCATAATGGCGGCCGCGCTGTCACGTCAGGGGGGCAACTGTTGCTATGGAGCGTTCTATTGAGCTTCTATGCTCTTTGGAACTAATCCGATTTTCAAATCCGGAAGTAGGCGGTTAAAAGCGCCCAAGCGTCTATGGGAGTGTCGCAACTCTCTCTCTCTCGATGGCACTGATCAGAACCATGGACAACCAGTTGGTTGTGTGTGCACCGTGACTAGGGAAATGATACTTATTTTGGAACAAGCTGTGAAGTCTCTTTCTCTCTCACTCAAAGGATGAATGAACATCCCAGCTGAGTGGAGAAAGTGGATTTGATTGAAACGTGAATGGGTTGGTGGCGAGGCGTGGGCAGTATGCAAGACTATCCTTCCTTTGTACCTCAACCAGCTGCCCTAGTTTGTTCCTTAGCTGCCAGGGGACAGCTAACAGAAGCTACACTAAATCGGTCACTGGCCTCAGGGGACACACTAGCCACCACTAGTGGGTTGTTTTACATGGTACCTCTGTATATAATCCATTTTATATTTCCTGCATTTCAAATAGTTTTACTGAGCTGCGCTGAGCTGTGTACATAGGTGGTAGTCCAATAACTGGCAGGTATGATAAACAAGAGCCACAAAACACTCAACTGTATGATCACCTGTAACACAGAACATTTTGTTATGCTGTATCATCTTGAGACAGACAAGAACTCTTCAGTGTTTGCACTCTTGAAAATTACTATGGCAACATGAGCCTGAGCTGCAGCAACTAATAACACACTAATGGTCATGGGCTTACTACGCATGGAGGATCTAGTAAAGTGCTATTGGATCATGACTAGCTATGTTTTTGGGCATATAAGAGTAATAGGAGGGCTATACTTCTTGAAAATAGGACAGGTAAGTTTTTGATGCTTTTGACAATTTTGTGGCCGTATTATGTGGATTTACAAAGTCATAATTTCCTTAAAAAGTCCTTAAGATTTTGCATTTTCACTGAATTTTCCTTTTGCATTTTCACTGTAGAACAGAATCCTCTCAAACAGGCAATACAACTAAGTGAAATTTTTTCCAGCTTTCACTCGGTGGCTTTGTTTGAAGGCTTACCAAACAAGCCACTATAGACCGGTATTATGCAAGGGTGTTAGTGACGTAGATGAATAATTTAAGAAAGTACTGAAATGCAAACAAACCATTTCAGGCAGTTTAGAACACTGTTTTGCATGAGAGACAGGAACTCCCTTGATAGTCTTACACACACAACCGTATGAAAAACCAAAAATGCCTTTTTAATTGGCGAGGTACATTACTTAATGAAAAAACTGAGTAGACCTTGCCCACCATCTAATGTCAATCAAGATCAAGCTAGCAACGCAATACAGTCGGAGCTCTGTCTGTGTTCAAAACAGATGACAGGAAATGGCAGATTGGGAGACTAGAAACCTTTCCCAATTAAACCACCAGAGGGTGTTGCACTACACCAGGAGGCAGACTCCAATCCGCCTAACTTCACCTGGAGGGTGTTTCATAATGCAGGATTAAAGAGCTGGTCTGATAGCTGTGAACATCATGCTCTATCCTGATAGGAATAATTACCAATCAAGCTGACAAAATCAGGAGCTGGTTATTATACATTCATTTTAAAATAACTCTTTTTGTGTGTGGGATGAAATCCGCAGAGGCCGACTGTTCTTCATTTCAAGGTGAACCCAACACCTCAGCCTCAACGGGAAGAGGAGACGTCATGTGGATGTGTCACATCGGCTGGCAACACTTGCTGGTTTTCAGACGTAAACAGAACAATGTGTGAAAAGTGAACACAGACCAGAGCAGTACAGTTGACTCATAGACCTACAATAGTTACCATGAAGGGGCATTTTTACCCTTACATCAGAACAACTCATAGGCATCAGCTTCCATATGAGACAGAATATCAGTGCATTTTACATACAAAAAAGGTGTACTTGTTTTACAAAAAGAAATCATTAGTTGCTTATGGAAATTGTCAAGGATAACACACATCTTTAGCTCCATGTCAGTGCAGTCTGGCCACAACCATGAAGTTGGGAAGTACTGACAGCTTCCCTGTGGACTCAGCTCTTCAAACTTCACAACATCAAAGAAATGACCCAGGACATGTTGAAACTAACTCCAGTTTAGCCCAAAAATCTGACATCTTAGACTGTGCATGATCTGTTTTGTGAATCCACTATTGAAATGCGTGTAGGATGGCTATTATTGTCACAATGTAAAAAAAAGAACAACCACAAATTGGCCAGAAAGACAAATACACCTTTATCTTCAGATTTTGTTAAACACATTTGTAATTTATGGTAGTACGTTGTTTGCTGTGAAAGAATGGATGCCCTTCAACCCACAGTACTGTTGCTGCATTCATGTCATCCAGCAACTCAACATTACAGCTGTCGTATCTAAAAACAGCATCAAGGCCTAGTTTAAGTGCATAAAAAGGCAAACTACTGCGAACCAAAACTGTAAGGAAGGACCTGGCAGCAAACCAATTAGCTGAAACTTAAGTACACATTCAGATGGATAACTATCAGTGGGACCCTTTCACGCTGACACATTTAATTGAGAAACAAATATCTCTATCTATTTGTTTCGGCATTCATTGAGCTAATGGAAAAACTATGAGAACTTCCTATGTATGTGCTGGATGGTGGTCTCCCCATATACAGCTCCTGAAAACAGAAATGCCAACAAATTAAGGTAATTGAAATGGTTTAAGGACTTTCCAAATGATGTTTGTGAGGATACAGCACACTAGCGAGCATACTGAAACCAAACAGGACTTAAGAAATAGTCACTTCAGCTTTAGGTGTAGATCATTGCAGCACCCATTCAAAACATGCCTGCTGGCAAATTGCACTTTCCTCAAAAAGTATTGATGATGTAGCTTGTTTCCTTAAATGCTGTATTACCTGTTAGAACCATACCCGTTCAGGACAGGTCGGTTTCAGCTTTACTTGAGGAAATGAGGTAGCTGAAAACTGCTGTGAATACTCTATCAAAACCCTCTGATGAAGAAGACCAGGGGATGAAACCATGTTGTTGCTGAAAAATAATATACATTTTCTTTAGCCAGAATTCAGTGCTGAGTCCAGGGCAATACACCAGCAAGTGATACGGATCAAATGAACAGTTGTCAGTATATGCAAACACACATACAGATTCTTTTCTTTATTAATGAGATGGGTCACAGGAGTTTACAAGCTCATTTTTATCCATAGTCCTCAAACGTAACATACAGACATAGCAGTATATACAACGTATATAAAAGTGACAAATAACATTTCAGTACAATAGATAAAAGACTGCTTAAATGTGAGCTAGTACTTTAAAAGTGCAGATCAGACTTCACACATGTTCACAGGTTTGATTTCTTTTTAGACATCTTTTGAGCTGTATTTTGAAAGCAGTGACAGTCTTTCTCGAATAGTAGTTGAGAGACTATTCCAAATCAGACAGCCATTGACAGACATGACGTTTTGGCCTGTAGTAGTTCGTCTGAACTGCACCTTACAGTCCCCTCGGGCTTATCTGGTTCAATTCAGTTCAATTAAATTTTATTTATATAGCATCAATAACAATACAAATTGTCTCAAGACGCTTTACAACATCCGGTGTGCAATCTCCAGAGTAAGCCTGAAGGAGATGATGATTTGATGATTTGACCAAGATACAGATGTGGAGGTATCTCAGTGTCATAAAAGACCTAGCCTACATTGTGCAACATGTCTTTTAAGTCCCAGTCTGCTATCTGCCAGGTTTCTACAGGAACACACACTTTAAACACACACACACACACACACAAGCACAGTTTGCTGTGATGGCCAACATATCAGCCCACACTGCTTCTTTCTCTGAGCTCTAGCCCAGGTTTAAAATAGCTCGGCTCCCTCTCAGGTCTTTACCATGATATTTGTGATGGTCTTATATAATCGGCACCCTCGATCTCCTCTTCCTCTTCGTGCCAGTGCTTGTATTCTATTCTCTCTTTTACTCTCTATTCAGTAGCTTTAACAAAAGAAACAGCAAAAATGTGTAATTTTCATGGCAAACGTAGCCAGTCTGCTCTTGCCCAGACACACTGGCAAGCATTGAAATCCTCCTATTTTCAGCTTTTTTTTTTTTTTTGACGCCGCTTTTGTTCTTTTGTAACCATGCAGCAAACATAAAAGTTGTTAATATGCTAATGGTCCTGGATTTTATCCATCTAACACGTACTATAGAGCCTGCTTATTTGTGACACCCTCATCTATTGTTATCCGTAATCAAGTGCTTACAATTTCACCTCATATACAGCACATATCAGCATTAGTTGTTTATGCATAGTGCAGTTTACTGCAGTGAGGGATGTACAGACTTGCACATCGGGTAAATGAAACAATCCATTAGCATGACAACAATGTACAGTATGTACTTTAGCCAGGGAAGATGAATGGTTTGAAAAATGGTTTGGAAGATCTTTTTCTAAAAGGGAACAGTGAACTGAGATATAATCTGCCATCAGTTTCCAATACAGAATTAACATTCCCTGTTCCAACCTGAGTCACACCATGAGACTGGACCTTCTGACTGATAATGGATCATTAGAGTTACACTCACTGGAGAAGAAAAACATGCTCAAAACTATTTCCTCCAATCACAGGTAAAGAATCTAGTCATTAACAGAGTTTCTGATGGGCATCTCATATGCGCTATACTTGTTGAACAGTTGCCTTTGTTTCAGCTTGATTCTTGGATATTGGCATTGTGGCCACACAAAATGCCAGGCATTCAGTTGTGAAAATGAGTATTTAATTGCGGGGGAAAATAGCAGAACGAATGTGGCTGCACTGCATGGTGGATAGGAGTCACACAAGGTCACTTTCATTGACTGAAAAGGAAATGTAGGTCAAGCGATTAATTCACAACTCTGTGGGAGAGTTCACAATCCAGTCTGGCTGCAGAGACAGTGATTTGCACTTACAGGAAGCCAAATCACGTACCTTACTTTGGATTTTGGTCTGTAGATGACAAAAGTACCCAAGCTCAAAATAAACTAGTATGAAAGCTATGGAAGCTATGGGTGGCTTCATTTCATTCATTCATTCATTCATTCATTCATCCATTTTCTATACCCGCTTATTCCTGTTCGCCCGGGTCTGCTGCAGCCTATCCCAGCTGTCTGGCATAATTTCAGTGAACATTATTTTCAGATGAAGATATCTGTTTATCACCGCACAGCTAGCTTGAAACATCAGAAGTTCTATACACCTGCTTCTTTCATTTGATCATTTTGTATGTTTTAGATATTTTAGGAGGAATGTTCATTCTGAAATAAATATACCTATATGATCTCTCTCATGTTATAACAGATATATTAATAGTGAATAACTGAACATAATATTTGACTAATTGTGGCAGTGCTACAATGTTTAGTTATCACATGCATTTCCTGCTGTCAGCTTGTGACATATAGTTTATAAGCCACATTTATTATTTGTTTTAACAACTGACGAGCACTACAGCTAATTCAGTGCTAGTTTAGTGCAAAACAAAGTGAACATTGGCAGGCTGCTGATACTCTAATTTAATCTAAGTGAGACACTTGACTGATTTGTAATGAAAATCCTGTATATCATTCTACTGCAGATTCAATAATAAAGTTTCATAAACTTTTATCACTGGAGATTATATTCATTCATCCATTCATCTTCTATAACCACTTGTCCTGTGAAGGGTCGCGGGGCTGGAACCTATCCCAGCTGTCGTTGCACAAGAAGCTAGGTACACCCTAGGATTTTGGTCTGTAGATTTGTACCGTGAAAAGTACAGTTTTTGACAATGCTGGAGTATAATCATGATGAGACATAATCAACTGGGCCCATTTATGTCCGGTTGTACGTTCATCCGGTGGATCTGTTATATGTGTTAAGATGTTAGTTTACACTTACTGTTCTTGCTTTTGACATATTAATTTGAGCACAAATAATAAATATCCACACAAACTAGCTTGACCAGGCTTCAAACTCTGCAGATCACTCCAGCACAAACACACATCACTGCTTTGAAGAAATTCTTAAAGGACGAAGACGAACGAGAGGGGCTGACTGTGATGGACCATCCTTAATGAAGCCCACTGAATATTTATGGATCACTTCCTTGGAATGCTGTCGGATGATGCTGGGAAAACATCAGTTTTGACAAATCTTGTGGAGTCCATGGAACTCAAGACAGCCAGGCTAAATACTTACATTGTGAAATTCAAGTAGAATTTTTCAGAAACTTCCCTGAACATCAACGTCAGAGCTGATATTATAATGTATATGTCTGTGAAGGTTCTCAGTCATTCAGTTGCCTTTAAACACTTATATAAAAGCGAGACTGAGAGTTGGTGCTGGTGGATGCTCATGGAGATAAATACTAATATTCCAAACTGGATTTGGGAGCATTGTTGACAGTGATAAACAGGCCAGTGCATGAGCTTACAGTACAGCCCTTTGTTGTAGAAGCCTGACACACATCCTTGAATCCTGATGCCTTCCACCTTATACTCTTGCATGCGTGTGTATTTGTCTGTTCGACTGTGCTGAGATTCAGCAGCTCGTTCCATCCTCTTCTCTTCACACATGCAGTGAATACAAACAGCTAGCACCCACACGGAACCACTCACACACTGACAATATAAAAGCCAGCGTCCACCCACACGCATACACACACGCCCACGGACACGGTGAAATACACAACAAAAAATGCAAAGAAGAAAGACTCCCAGCAGAAACAGAAGCAGGGTGAGGCAGTAATATATACATATATCCATACGCTGTACATATAATCTCTGTCTGCACCAAGAAAGGAGCGTCACTCTTCTAAAGTCATCTCTTTGGCTGGTTTCTGAAAGCACTGCTAATGCTCAGTGCAGACACAGAAAGCCATCAGCACCTTGTCAGTGGGAAGATAAATTACAGTGTTTTATGACATTACACAGTGGTGCTGTGGCATTTTTATTTGGCACATGAATTTTTTTCTTCTAATATCTTCTCCTTTGATATTTCGGTCAATTACCACGGCTACGGCGGCATACGAACTGAAAACAGGGACCTTCACACTGAGCAGACCTACCCTGGATAATCAGGCAGCGTACAATGCAGCCACCTACATGCTCAGAATAGGTCAAAAAGCACCTGGTGAAAAGCTAAGTGGTGTACTGTGCTGGGCTGATAAACAGAACACTAAGAAATCCTCTAATCAGCTGTTTCAGACCTCTCCAGAAAAACACCGGCATCAGCCATGAAAATGGGCGGAAGGTGAAAGTAATGTTTTATTATTAGACTGCTACAAAACCTCAGAGGAAGGTGGTCGTCATCGTTGGTCTATTTTACAAATGATAAAGATTCTACACTCATCTGAAGGCAGAATTTCCACTGGGAATGGGAGACGGATACCAGATGTGCAAATAAAGAGGCTAACATCTCCTTCACAACCAGGGAACTCCCTGAGCTGTGGAAGGACACCAGATGTAACTGAACTTGGAAACAACACATGAGCTATCCAATGAATAGTAATGCTGGTTGAGTGTGATGATGACATGCCTTCCTGCCAATGAGAAAATGGGTTGACATATTTTCACCCGTCTTCTTTTATAAGAGTGGATGAGTTTTTTTAGCCATTATAACTATATCCTTTACCCAAGTATATAGAATACAATAAATCACACTGCTTTTCTAAAGGCAGCTTGGGCTTGGACACCCACAGAAGTATTGGACGATTCAAATAAACTGTATAGGGGCAAACAAAACTATTTATTTATTTATTTATTTTAAAAGAGAGAAAGGAGATCATATTTATAACAAAAAGCTTGTGTTGCAAAGTGGAAATGTCAGATTAAAGATGGGTAGGAATGAAGTTGCAGAATCCAGCATCTTTAGAGTTTGCCCCATACTAAAGAGAAAAGTAAAACTGCAATTATTGCATCTTATTTCCCACAAGAATTACATAAATGTTACAAAAGTGCAATACTAAATGTATAATTTTACCCTGACTTTATATTCTTCTAAAAGGGATTTTTGACACTGTGCTGTGAGGGCGCTGTCAAAGGAAGTCCGCATTGTTCTTTTACATCATGATCCTGCAGCGTGCTCCTGGCAAGCAGCACAGTGCTCCTAGAAAAGGGAGCTAAAATAGGTGACTGGATTGGTCACTGCTGACACAGTTCCCACCGCTACTATCAGTAATATATATTCCCACAATACCCATTTTCTTTCTGTGCGTACCTCTTTGACCCCCAACAATATCAAAAACCATTCATCATACTAATCCAGACACTGGATCAGACAAGATATACAGTGTGTAGCAGGATCCTGGGCAGGTTCTATTCCAACAAGTCATCCAAATTTAAATAGAAAATGCATTGTTTGTTTGTGGTCTTTGCAAGAGCACCGAAGAATATTCTGATCTGATTCTCCTGGCAGCAGGTCAGCCATCCAAAACACCTGTTGAAGAAATCCCTCCTTTAATAATGTTACTATCTAACGTCTATCTATCGTCTTAGGTTTAAGAACTAAATTCCTGGCTCTTACTAAGTACTTAAGTTTATTGGGTTAAAATGGCTATTTCACTAATGGTAGTGAAGCGATGCCATCCTAGTAATTTACAGTGTGGTGTAATGGACAATCATGGTCTTCTGCAAGATATTTTAGCAGGAGACAAATGGAATACTGTGGCGATGAATTTATTAGCTGACGTGATCAGTACCAGCAGTTTCAGCATGTGTTAATTAACAACATGAGAGCAACAACCTCATTAGTCTGGGATGACAAACAGTACAATGGTGATTTGGTGAAACCGGCTAATAGTTCGTTATGTCATTATCATGAGGTGACAACAAAACATTTTGGACTAAATACAAAGTTCATTGAAATTAATCCCACATTTTTCACAGCATGAACTGATCTTGAAAAGTTTTTATTTCCTCTCTTTTTTTATCAAATTAGTCCTGGAATCATAGTTAATCTGGTTGCATATTTTTGCACACTACACTGTGTGACAAACAGACTGTGTCATCCGGCCCAGTAAATCACCACCGTCCCTGTGGTGACTGTGGAACTGGCACATAGATTAACTATTCATAATGGTAGTCTCTCTCCCTCTCTCCCTCTCTCTCTCTGTGGCCTTATTCAGAGTGTTCTAATTAATCAGCCTTAAATAGATGGACAGACCTACATTACTGACACAACTCCTCATGCACCATGTACTATTTAATACACAGACGGCACCGCAGGCAGTGTGTGTGAGTGTGTGTGTGTGTGTGTGATATTTTTCATTACCTATTTGATTATTGTTCCATCTGACTTTGATATTACAGACATCAGAGTACATTTAAGAAGAACACTCCAATTAAGATGGAGTTTTACTTTCCAACAATCAAGATTTGGATTTCATTTAGCTATAGCTAGGAGAAGTCCAATCTATAGCAACTTGGGAACACTTTGCACGATATGCCACATTACCAATAAGTATGGTAGAGTTCAACCATGAAGTCAGTCAATACAAGTAAGAGTGTCTTACTAAGTTTGGCTAACCATGGAGTTTGTTTCTCATTTTTAGCAACATACTTGCATCTCGTTTCTGTATGTTTTTGTTGTTGTGAGTATTTGCAGGCCGCTGTATTTGCTGGTGTCGTGATTATTTGTAGTGCGTGTGTTTTTAAACTGATAACGACACTTTCGTACTTGAGTTTTGTCTGCTTGCATGCAGTCTATTGCAGAGTGTGGCTGCTGCTATTAGCAGATAGGTTTAGCAATCTATATGTTATTCTTTTCTTTAGGTTGTTTCTAATTCATTTATCATGAGTGGACACTAAATGTTAACATTAATGTGCCATGTCTCATTAGCTTTGGTAGGTTTGCTTCAGTACAGTGGGATACATAGTTATTAAGGGAGTGACACATGAATCCGAACATTGGTCGTCTGTGGCCCTAGTGTGATGCATCCCACACTGTTGGCACATGTTGGACCACTGTCAGCAGCTTTTCCAGTCGGTTGAGCGTGTTGAATCAGTGATGGAACAAGTGCACGAAAAGAGAAACACAAGTTTAAAGTAAACAAAATACTCCTCATTTCATTTTCATCCAATCTGAGCACTGACACATCATGGCTGTGGACAAATTAAAAATCATAGTTAATAGTTTGCCTGCCTGAATGTTGGAGCCACAGACACTCCTTGTGTGTTCCAGGTGTGGCTCTCCCAGACCTTCACTGCACCCGCTTTCTTGCTTGTTCTGGGTTCTTTGTCTTCACTTAAGGATATTCCACCACTTCACCCTGAAAAGTTCTTTTGTTGCTGTCATCGTGTTTAATGATTAGGGTCATTGTCCTGCTGAACGATGAAACGTCATTCAGTAGGTTTTATAGTGTTTGGCTGAATGTGAACAAACAGAATGTGCCTATGCATCTACACCTATGCTGCTGCCATCAGCACTGAACTCATCGGGATGGTGTGCTCCAGCTCAAGCCACAACATAGGTGATGCTCTGGGTCATGAGTTTTTCTTTTGTCTCTATTTTGGCAGTTTGTTTTTTGTTTCGTCTGTTGGCGTCTTTTTGTATGTCTTTGTGAAGTGCCGCCAAACCTTTCTGCTCATGAACACTCCTCCTGACAGCTGAAATAACAGACTGTATTAAGATGGACAGCAGAACAGCTCCTCAAAAGTGAAGCCAGAGCAAGTAGAGCTCCCCCTGGTGTCTGTCTGCAGTATAGGTCATAAGCTCCACCTCCTCCATGTGAGTGGATGGGACTTGGGCCATTTCTCAGATTTTAGGTAGTTAATATAATGCCAATGCATGTTCACCTGTCAGTTTGTCAATCTGATATGTTCTGTTTTAGTTAGTTATTTGATGCTATAGAATCATTTCTTTGTAACTGGTGGAGGCAGAGCAGAGCACAGTAGTGAGTGAGTGAGTCTGGTAGAAGTGTATGCAGGTCATCAGTAACGTGGCTACGTGTGACTTCACTCTTGGACAGTACTGCACAGACTCTGGCACCAAACTCACATTAACCTATCCCTGGAAAAATAGTGTCAGTTTCTCCAATGCAAGGAAGTGGGGATGCATTGTTCATATTTATATACAGTCTAGGTTGAAATGGAAACACATATGACTACTTCGTTCAAGCTGCCCAAAACATATTTGGTTGCCTAGTGTCCAATTACTTTTCTTGTAGTAATTCTGAGTTAAATATCTCCCGCAGGGTTGATCCAGTACTACACAAGATGTGGCACTAAACGTTTTAATCTCTTTGGCAGCCCCTATGGCAACGGCTTGCTACTGTCGCTGCGCTTTTGTGCCACACTTCTCAGAGAACAGTGTTGGCTGAATATTAGCTCTGCCTACTCTTTCTGACAAAAGGACTACTGGATGATGGATTAAGGATTACTCATTGTGCGAGAACGTCTCCCCAGACACCCAGTTTATAATACAGTGACTGAATGGACTCTCATTAAATTTCATCATCGGGTCATAGGCTCCAGTGTTACCTCATTTAGCAATAAAATTAACACATATGTATTACATGAAAATGTAAGATATCATCCATTATTTTATTTTAGACTTTGTGTTGAATCTGAAGAATGTTGTATTGTTTACATTGGTGTAAAGGAACAGGGCAGCCTCTTCAGTGCAGTAGGGTAACCCAGACATTGTCGTTCTACTTCCACAGAGACAGACAACAAACTGGCCAAAGTGAGTCACATATCACCATCAAGATTAGTCTTTATTTGTACATTAATGCGTTTCAACAAGGCTTGGGAATATGGCACACAGTAAGTTTTACATCAATCATTTCCCCCCGTGGATCCATCTCAGGTCTTAGTTGTTAATCACCACTAAGCTTTAACAGTGATCACCGTTGACAGGAACAGCAAAGTATTTAGTAGCACATGGCCTGATACTACTGGATTTTACAAAAGTCAGAGGATGTGTTGAGTAATTTATCCATAGTATTTCACAGTGAAACTAGATGTCTTGCCACAGTTTAATGAGAGCAAAAATCACTATGTCTTTGATAAATCCTATACATACACCAGTCTGGCTCATTCTTTCATTTGCTCTGATTCGTGAGCTGTATTCAAATTAAGTAACTCAGACTAAACCCCTTCCTAAAGACATGTAAAGCAGCAAAATGTCATTATTCCAACAGAATGCAGGTTTTCAAGTTGTAAAAAGAAAAGTACCAAATGTCTAATATATTATTAAAAAATCACATGAAGGTTACATTAACTAAGTGCCATTTAAACGTCCGTTTTCAAAATGAGACCTCATCCAGAACAGAAGGTCAGTATGATGTAAGAACAAGAAGAAACAGGCAGTTTGGAACGTCACACAGTTTATCCAGGTAGCTTCATAATGGTGTGGCCCTGACCTACCTCTACAACATGAAACATTCAGCTTCAAATAGACAGCACAGCCCTCCATACATGACCATGTGTCTTTGTGCCAGAGCTGGCAGAAATTCACCAAGAAACTGCCTGAAGCCCAACTATAGATCTGCAGGCTCTGTGAACTTGATCTACAGCCATGTTCTGTATAGAATAAAATGGAGGGGATATAAGACTGCATCAGTGAAAAATGTGTTAACACATACATCCTCTCCATGCCTTTATATTGCTCGAACGTGGGCGGAACGTGGGATACCATCACAACGTGAGCTCGGCCACTTCAGAGCTTCTAAAAGCTCATTCTGAATTAAATATTTCACTCCCACATCCCATAATGTAATGCTGGATTAGTAACAAAGCTTGCAAATGACCTGCGACCCCGGATCCGTAGATGTGTCAGAAAGTTGATGGTAATTTGATTACTTGTGAATTCATCATTATCAACACCACCAAATCAAATTTAAATGCCTTTATTAGTTTTACCATGGGCGCTGGGAAGTCTCTGCTCTAGCTGGGTGACAGGGTCCACGATTAACAGCCGTCAGTAACCAAATATCTGTAGATTTTCCATTTTGGTGAGTAAATCTCAGAAGGCTATCTCCCACTGGTGGGTTAATATCTGAACCAAAATTGAGTACCAGGTAGAATAGGTAGAAAATCACTATATAACTATTTCACCATTTACTGTAAACATTACTGCTGCTGTGCTAGAAACTACCTGTTACGTGTTTGTTACTGTACTGTAAACTTAATGTCTTATCATTTCCTTGTTGATGTAATGTTCTAAAATAAATGTACTGTTTACAAAAAGGCAGTTTATTATTTTGGCAGACTATTGTTGGTGAGTCAAAAAGTTAACTTCGGCTACTGCTGGCAGGTGTAAACTGACTTCGGCTGGTATACCAGCATGGGTGTATGTTCACTGTTCTAGAATTAGGCAACAAGAGTGAGGCAAAGTTACAAATTATTACAGTTTTTCTCAGTCGCTTTGGTGCTTTTCTCAGATCAGAATGAAAGTTCTCACAACTATTAGTTCAACCTCCACAACATTGAGTCATTTGTGCACATCATCGTAGCAGTTTCTCATTCCTTTGAACAAATTGCAAATGCTTTTGGACATGTATCAGTTACTTTCATACAATTCTCTGCTGTTTTATAACGTTATCATTTGCTTATGTCATGTCAGTCAAAATGAAACATACTTTTGCATGCTGAATAGTCATTCCCTATAAAACTAATAGTCCTTATTTCATTGGTTGAGTCATTACATACAAAATTGTTGAACTAGTTGTCAAAATCTGTCAAGCTAATTTCATACATTCCTTTATCATTTTTTTTTTCCTGAAAATGTCTCCCAAATTGAACAATTGCTCTCAGATGAACTTCAGCTTTCACTCATGAGGAGGTGTGTGAAGCATTAGTTGTAAACAGTGACAAGACACTTGTCCACAGCCATTCAGAGCTGAATCCCATGAACCCTCACTTGGCAAGCATATATGAACCAAGCAGGTAGTGTGTACCATTTCTACAATTCTGTGACACAAAAATGGAACGTCAGCGTCGTGGAGGAGGGGTGAGAATCCGCAGAGGAAGGGGAAGGGGAAGGGGAAGGGGAAGGGGACAAAACAGGGGCACAGGAAGAAGATGTAAAGTACATAGGCAAATTCCTGATGAAATTAGAGCTACACTTGTGGACCATGTTGTGAATCACGGCCTCACTACGGCTGAGGCTGGTCGAAGAGTGCAACCAAATGTAGGGAGAACCACTGTGAATTCCATCATTCAATTTCTACAAACCATGTTGCAGTCCTTACAACACGCAGCATGGTTTGTAGCACATGGCAGGATGGTGGTTGAATATCTCCCCCCCTACTCTCCATTCCTTAATCCAATAGAGGAGTTTTTTTTCTGCCTGGAGGTGAAAGGTTTATGACCGGCGTCCACATGCCCAAATGGCCCTGCTAGCAGCCATGGATGCTGCATGTGATGACATCACAGTGGAGTCCTGCAGAGGGTGGATTCACCACTCAAGGAGAAACTTTACTCGTTGCCTTGCAAGGGAAGACATCCGCTGTGATGTAGATGAAAATATGTGACCAGACAGACAGGAACGTGTGGATGTCCAGGAATAATCTATGTTCAGTTTACAGTAATATGTTCTGTTATATTGTTTACATTTGTGCACAGTTCTACCATAATGGTATTTCTTAAGGTTGTTCTAAATAAGTAACTGTGTATTTTATTTTATTTTATTTTATTTGCACAATGCTGTAGAATTGCAAAGAGCATATGCAGTAAGTATGTCACAATGAAAACATGACAAAGCCATTTGACTGTCTTGTTCATAAACAATGGTGTCAGGACTTATTATTTTGATGACACAGGCAGTTTCATTGACATGAATACTTGCTTTTGAGGGATCAACTATTAATTTTGAGCAAGTGACGCACTTTTGCAGGTTATCCACTAGGTTTAGCAGTTTGTACTAATTGTTCTGAGAAATGCACTAACTGTTGTGCAAATGTTATTAGTGATGTGAGAAATGCACCAAAGCGACTGAGAAAAACTGTAATCTAAAAAAAAAAAAAACTGAATTGGCAATTGGAGCTGCAGGGGATCTGGAGGGGACATGTGACCAAACTGGAGAGATGTGTTGTGTGTGTCTCTGAGAGAGGGAAGGACTGACGCACAGTGTCAGTAATCTTAGATATTGTTCTACTTTCAAAGCTTGCAGACAAGTAACATTCTAACTTATAACAGTATACTCTTTTGTGTTTTACTATACGTAGCAGCACAAATGGCATAAAAGAACAGTACATTTTACAGAGCCAAATGGTCAAGGTGATATTTAGCTAGCCTTTTCCTGTATAACAGACTTTGTATTCCTCATATAATGTCCATTTATTCCATTGTAATATTTTCCATTCTATCTAATCCAAACAGATGTGAATTTGCTGGTTCCATCTAATCCACCAACTCTCTGTTGCAACTACAGAAGATGATGCTTTACATCATGCACTTACACTGATCAGCCATAACATTGTGACGACCTCCTTAATATTGTGTAGGTCTCCCTTGTGCCTCCAAAACAGTTGTGACTCACCAGAGAACGGACATGGGCCTTCTGAGGGGGTCCTGTGGTGCCTGGCAACAGAATGTATGTGTGTGTGTGTGTGTGTGTGTGTGTGTGTGTGTGTGTGTGTGTGTGTGTGTGTGTGTGTGTGTGTGTGTATATGGTCTGGTCAAGGGGGGCGGTGCATGTCTAAGTATCATCCACAAGATTGCCAGGTCCCAGCAGAACATTGAGTGTTATTCACTTCTCTTGTGGTTTTAATGTTGTGGCTGATCAGTGTATTGCACTTTATTCCTTCCAGAAAGGCGGGCTTCAGCAGTATACTACACATGGCTGTAGTTGCTTTGCCTATTTGTGCTGAGTAATGTGTAAATATGGATATGGTTGTTCTCAGGTATTATAATGCTGTGGGTATGTCTAGCTCCACTATAAATACTCTTTACTGCTCCACTTAACACTGGCCAAGGGAGGATAACAATAGCACATGGCATTTGAACCTGCACAGCTTCTGTCAGATATGACAGATGTGTTACCACAGGAGTTCAATAAGCCCCCAATAAAATGCACACCAAACTCAATTATGTCAGCTGTGCACACACAACCCCTTAGCATGTGCACCTGACAATGAATGAGTCATAACCAACCACAGCCATACAGCTACAATAATAGCGACAGCTCTGTCATCCCATGGCCACAGTCGGGCAAGAGAAGTGATCTACCTTCTCTAGATATCATGTGGCCCAGACACACGGGAGGATATGTCCTGCTAGCGGTCAGCTACACATGGTATAGTACTATTTTACAATACAGCTCAACCTTTCTCTGTGGATCAGAGAGAATGGAAATATATTGCAATGTCCAATAAGATAATAAGTAAGAAGGAATCAAAGACTTAATGTGAGGAAACTCAAATAAATTAGGAGGCTCATAATATAAACACCCACATAATATTTAAAGGAAGAATGCAAAAAATGCAAGATTAAAAAAAATAATAATAATAATAATAATCCAGTTAATGAACTGCTGGTATTATTTGAATACTGTATATGCCATGAGCCATGGTTAAAGATAGATAGATAGATAGATAGATAGATAGATAGATAGATAGATAGATAGATAGATAGATAGATAGATAGATAGATAGATAGATAGATAGATAGATGGATAGATAGATAGATAGATAGATAGATAGATTGATAGATTGATAGATAGATAGATGTTTTTTTGTTTGTTTTTTTAAATTTATGTTAAATCACATTTCAACAAGCTGACACAAAAACACCCGGGGCCAGGTAATATTATTCCAGCATATACTGGATGATTTCTCCTGTAGAGGAGGTCAGTAGGTACCCATCGGGGAGGATTACTTTCGGGTTAATTCTGGCTTGTGCCAAAGTTTTCTCATGGTTCACTTTTTATGTTTCAAAAACTCTTTCACTGAGATTCTAAGTGTTATGATGTGGAACAGAATTATAAAGGAACATCCATGTACTGCATTCTGAGACGCAGAAAACAAACATCACAAGCCGGCAGTTGCGCTTACTGTAAATCTCCACCAGCCATCAGATCTAACATTCACTTTCTAAGACATTCAGACAGTCAGAAACAAAGACCTGCAGCTTTAAAAATAGAGATATGCTAATGAAACACCTAATTCCTCTGTGGATGTGTTTATAAATATGTGCTTAAAAGCACCATAGAGGAATCAGTCTCTGAACCTGACAGGTGCATGTAAGGCTCTACCAAATCCTTCTGGTTTACACAGAGCATCCTCTTCACCAAGGATGAAGGCTGGCAAAGCCAGTGTTCATACTGGCAGCTGTCATCTTGTTCCAAATGTAATCAAGAAATGTGGCAGCAGCACACATCTGAAGGATTGACCCTTCAAATCCTTGTGTCTTCACAGTCACTTTAACTTTTGACTTGGAAGTGCTTCAGCTGCCCAGTTTGAAGTTCAAGTTCAAATAATTTAATCTTAGCAAGCAGTTTGCCTCTCAGGCCGTGACTTCCAACACAACCTTTCACAGCCACATCATATTTGTAACAAGAATCCTCAATGTGCTGTTGACAATCATTTGTTACCCTCCACCTTCATTTCCTGCCACGCTGGTAACAAATCTGACAGCACAGTTCTCTCCTCTGAAGGTGCTACATGTATCATTTTTAACATCAGTAAATGATTGCCACATTCATCGTGATACATTAGCATAATTATTCAACAACCAGACCACTGCAGGGATGATTGGCAGCTTTACCAGCCTCCACACTGCACTTTACATTGCGTATTGCCGCCAACTCAGATTTAGAGGGGAAATCTTCTGGATTACTTTTCTTCGGCGCAAACAGAGCTGAAGCTGTTTAATTTCCTCACTGTGACAAATGGTGGAGGGCAGCAAGAGGCAAATGGGACCAAAATTATCTCCAACATTTTTATCCCTTTCAGTAAAGCCAAAGACATCCTGGAGGCTGAGACAGTTATGGGAAGAGTGTCTGTTTTGAGAAAGGCAAAGTCCATCGATCATCTCAATCGCGGTCTCATTGTTTATGGCACTTACACCAAACTACCTGATGATTAAAAATGTTACACATAAAACCTCTAAATGAGCGTAAGACTGCATTTACAATCAGTGTTTGGCTGTAAAAAATAAACTTAAACTCAGCCATTATAATACATATCAACAATTTCCACATATGAAACATAGAATATAGCATGACTCTGTAAGCATATTGCTCTAATAGAACATTCACAATTTCAAATATAACTGATAAATAAAACATTTTAATTCAATGTTATTAAACCCTTTCATTTGCTGTTCATGTTTGCACATTCACCACATATATCTATATATATATTTTGCTAAATAAGTATCTCAATGTTTAAAATATATTATCGCCACACTGTTAAATTCATAGAGTTGGATGTGATTATAAAATACATTATACACTGCAAAGTTCAACCCCAGCCACTTGTCAAAAGCTGTAGTTTTTAAAGTACATAAGGTGTAGTGTTATATGGGTATTTTGATGTAAGGGCTGATTCCAGTACGGTAATAATGTTTGAATACAGGCAACCAGTCCAGGTTACCAACAGCTCCTGATATGTGAAACCTGCTTGGGCAGGTTGGGTATATCCTGTACAGTACATTCAACGGCATAAATGTCCAACAGAACTACTTATATTTATTGTTTAGAGAGAATATATATCTAATAAGTCCACCCTGTGATCCAAAATTTGACTGATGAAGGTAATAAAGATGCCACTGTTTCTGTAAAGCCTGAGTCTCACCAGCCATCTTTACAGTGCTTCTATATGATACTGTGTCAGCTAATCTATGAAAATGCAACAATTAACAACTCTTTATGCAGCCTTTACAAGGTCAAAGAAGGCAATAGCAGCAGCTAGACGCAAAATTCAGAGTATACAGGCAAAAAACTGAAGTTATTCAAGCCATTGGTTTCTACAGAAAGTTAAAGATCTTTCAGCTTCAGGTGTTGCGTCTCTCAAAGGATTAAACAACATTTCTTTCATCAGTTAACCAGATGACGATGAGGAGGGTGATGATGATGATGAAGATGATGATGAAGGTGAGGGCCTATGGGTCTCGCCGCCTTCCTGTTCTGTGAACCTTACCAAAGATGATGATGTAATTTCCTTATCTTTTTCCTTCCTGCTTCCAGTGCAAACTGACCGCTGGGCTGGTTTAAACTGCCACGTCACCTTCTTTGTGGTCGACTGCTCTGCTGTTGTCGTCGTTTTGACTGATGCAGAGACCGGTGGAGTTGCCGTGGGTACGGCAGGCGTTGCTGCCGCGCTGGTGGAAACTGCAGCGACTGTTCCTGATTTGCCGTTGTTGTTCCTGTCCTGTTCGGTGAAGAGCTCGCTCAGCACTTCAGGCTCAGTGGTTTCCCCAAACAGGTCCCAGTCTGGTTCAGCGGGCAGCCGCTTGGGCCGTGCTACGGCAGCAGATTTGTTACCGGATGTGGAGATTCTAGAGGAACGGCTGGGATCGGAGTCCGACAGGTCTGAGTCCCAGTCGCTGTCCCCGGCCACCGAGTCGCAGCCTAATACTGACAGGTCAACAGGTCCAGAGCCAGAACTCTCTGAATCTGACTCCCTGGAAGACAGACAGAAAGGAAAAATAAATAAGACATTCCACTAGAGTAAGACAGACTAAAAGCAAGTATTCCACAGATTTTGAACTCTGCACCATGACTCAAGAAATCTATGTGTTATAAATAAAAACTATTAAAACAAGCATATTGCTCATAACAGCCTGGACCAAGCCCTGTCTCTCCTCCTGTTTCATCTGACAGTCTGCCAGACACTTCTTCAGGGCCTTCCAACTCCTCCCCACCAGCATTTTTGTGACCAAAAGGCTCCTGCTGCAGTTTGATGATCTCCTCCTAAAAATAGATTTACACTTCTATGTTGGATATAGGTGTAGGTATGGAATACCTTGCTATCTCACAATATGGTGACGCAGACTGCAACAACCATTTAGTTCCGATCGCCAAGGACACAGCGTGACTGAAAAGCTCCCGACTAGCATTTTAGCAGCGTAATTACAGAGCAATGCCAACACACCCGCGCACGTATAAAGGCTTACAATGGTACAGGCCCCTTATTGACACTATGACGTAGGTTCTGAGCAGATCTGTTGCTGTTGAAGTATAAGTGAACATGAACATATATAAATATAAATGAACATGGCACACCATCGCCCAAACAAACAACATAAATTGAAGCTGACCTCTAAAAAATGTGTGCCTCAGTCAGACTTTCCCAGCTTATCCTAGTGAGGAAATGCATTTCACAAATATATTGCGATTGACAGGCTCATTTTTTCAGGGGATACACATTTCAAATGTCAAGCAAAAAATAGATGGATGGATGGATGGATGGACATGTATACTGTATATTAAAAAATTGTTTTGTGTTGTCTTCTGATCCCTTCTAAATTACAAAAATACGGAAATGTATATAAAAACAGTATAGTGAACCCAGATATGAAGGTATACCTACCTGCCGCTGTAAGGTGTGGTTCCTGCAGGGCCCAGTAGGAGGCAGTCTGGAGCAGCCAGGTAGACAAAGCTGTCAGTGCAAAGAAAATCTCCTTCCTCTGGTTTTTGTGGGGCAAGGTGAGTCAACTTGGTGTACTCAGGGTTTGACTGGTCCACAGCTGTTTTCGTGATGTCCGTATGTGGCGGCACGCCATCTTGTTTTTTATGACTGGAAATTTCTGTCGCTGTGGTGACGTCAGCCCCGTAGGCAGGCCTTGCAGACACAGCGAGGTAAACAAAGCTGTCCGACTGGACAAAGGGATCTAAGTCGCCACAGTCTAGTCCCGAGGTTCTGATTGGCTTCTGATTGGGGTCTAGAAGGTGTTTGACTTGTTGTTTTGAGGGTGACAGAGGAAGAGGGGAGTCTCTTCCCATGATGGTCACTTTTTTCCTGGGTGGCATTTCTTCTTGTGGGGCATTCAGAGTCACAGATCCCTTGAAGGCTGTTTGTTTTAATGGGGACTTGGTTGAAACCATTCCTATTTTACCATATGTTCTCCCATTCTCGTCTTTTCCTCTCTCTTCATCTCCTGCCATTGTTCCACACCCCACTTCCTCTCGTTCGCCATCTCCTTCAGTGTCTTCATGTGAGGCTGTGTCGAGGAGTGATGGGTAGCACCACTGTAGCTCTGCACTCTCCTCCCTCCCCCATTCCTTCAACCCTCCATCTTCCCCGTCTTTCTCCAGTGATGTGTTGCTGCTTCCTAGGTCAGAGCCACTGATTGGCTGGTCACTGTCAGAGCCGGCCTCCTCTTGGCTTTGATTAGACAAGGAGAGGAAGACACCACTGGAGTCAGATTCTAGCGTCAGATTGGAGTCTGGAGAGCTGTCCTCTTTAGTGGAGCTAGAAAGAAAACACAAAAAAACTGAAATGACTTCTTCATCCTCATGTGTCTGCTAAGCTTCTGTGGCTCCTAATGGTCTCTCTTTACTGCTGGTTGCCGTGGATGCCATAAACCTTCTTATAAAATACTTTTTCACATGAGGGATATTGATTTGTTTTTATCGCACAGCCCTAGGACATCTCACTCTCACAGATGTATTTGGTGATGGATACATCATTACAAATACATTAGCACTCTCATTTGGGTGAGATTGTGGCATAGTTTGGTTTGTCATGGCAGTTTGACTGATATCATGATCTGGTAAAGATAAGGGTAATTTGATAATGTTGCTTCCTCATCAACCTAGATGCTGCGTCTGACTCATACAACCATTTCAATTATTTCACAATGGTCCATGCTGCAAATCATACCCAGAACAATTGTAATCAGCTGTTAGGTGACATATGTAGCCTAATCTTAATTATAAAATTATCATTATGCATCTCATTACAGACATCGATATAAAGTGTATATTCTTGGCTTTTAGTGTTTTTTAATGTTAGCTCGAAATACAGTGTCAGCTCTAAAAAGAAACATGAAATTCAGTTCTAAATCTCAACAATCCCATGCTGCTTATATGTACTTAAGGTGCTATTGGCAGGTACTCATCTGGTTTCTCCCATTATGAGGAGTACATGGTAATGACAGATGAACAACAGTGAAAAAGCAACACACTGGAAGTTCACGGACCGGTCACCAAACACCCATATACACACAAAAAAGTATGGTAAAAGCATAAAAATAATTGTAATTTACTGTAATGTATTGTTGCAACAACTGAAACACAACATAAAATTTATCAAATCACTAAATGCTGAAGCAATTAGCAATTTTTTGGACAAGATTAAAGAACCTAAGTACTATTGTTTAGTTGGTTTTGTTTGTGAATTTAGAAAAATATCATATTCATAATCTCAGTAATAATGCTCAATGTCTGTCTTGTCCAGTTTACTTGTTGTTCATTCTGATTTGTTGATTAGACGTGGCGTGCTTCAAGGCTCAACTCTTGGGCCACTGCCATTTTGGTCACTGATAACACTCATGGTTCAGAATTTACTTACATGTTGAATCCAAACGCGATCAATTTTAAACTGCGAGAAATCTCGACACCACACTGCACGGTACACTGCCGCAAGTCAAAATCTGGTGCTGATATATTTCAATGCTCTGTGAGTATATATCAAAAATATAAAAAATAAATAAATAATGAGAAATGAAAAATGAAAAAAACAACAACATCCAGATGTTATATTTTTCTGTTTCGATTAGAGCTGAAAATCTCAGAAACATAAGATAAGATAATCCTTTATTTATCCCTGTTCTCTGTGTCACTGTGGTGACACCAACAGGATGAATCTAAAATATCCGCATTAACTGAACTTAGCACACAAGCCAGGAAATATCAGCATGTAATAGCAAACAGAACAGAACTGAAAGTCCAAGCCCAGCTAGTGCATTTATGACCCTGTCTATTTGTATTCTTGGTTTTGCAATGACCCCCGAGTCACCCAGGATGTATGTAACGTCTGGTGCAGAGTAATTAGGCGTTTCTGACAATGGCAATGTTCATGGGATTACCTTGTGCCAACAGTGGAAGTCCCAGTAGATTTGGTTGACCAGTCAACCGCTCTGTCTGTGTCTGTAGCTGGTGAGGCCATAGCACTGAGCTCCAAACTGACCTGTGATCTGCTGCCCATCCCTGAAAAGTAGAGCATATATTGAACAATATCAAGCAAGAGAAAGAGGGCAATATTCATTCATTCATCTTCTGTAACCACTTCAAGACAAACATGAACATGCAAGGTAATAGTTTGGCCGGAGAAGAAGAAATTGGCAGGTGGCTAAAGGTTGGAGAACTCTGATGAGGACTTTGAGGATGACCATGGAGAGGTGGAGATGGGGAGGAGGAGGGGTGCATGATGGACAGCCTATGGAGTGACAGAATGACAATGATTTTAATGCACATGGATGAGGGAATGTTTGGAAGAAAGCTGCCAAATAGATGACTGGACGAAAGTAGTGATGTGCCAGTTGATTTGACAGCGTTGGGAAAATGGAAGAGATCAGGAAATAGAGTGAAAGCCCACGTTCACCCGAAAAGAACGGAACGTGAGGGAACAGATCTTCCTTGTTGAACTTCCACCTAAGCTTCATAAAAACGTCTCACATATAGGCGTCTATGATGATAAGTATCAGCTGAGTCGAGCAAACAGCTTTCACAGCTGCTTAGGCACAAGGAAGTCAAGTACATAAACTGTTCTCTTCAAGATGAACAGGCCGATGTGTCACCACCAATACAGTTCATAAGGCATTTCGAGATCACCTCCTTCATTTCTTCCATCCGCTCTGAGTTTAACTTCCCCCTAGGGGCTAAGGTATTGTTACCCCCTACTGTGTCATTGCTGTCCATATTTAGCATTTACATGCAGCAGTATCTGCAGTATTATGATGCAGTATGATGCAGTATTAAGCAGTGTGTCCAGTCAGACAGGAACAATATATTCAATATACTGTATATAGTAATATAAGAAAGATTATTTTTAGCAAGGCTTGGTTTCTGAGGGAACCAGGATAGACGAGACAAAACAAAACTGAAAAGCTTTAATTCGAGAAGCTTGCTCTCATTTGAAGCTCCCCTTGGGGACAATGTCTTCTTAGTCATTTTATTTTAAGTGGACAGTACAATAATAGAAAGCTACATTTCCTGAACGCCAGTGATCATGTCACAGCTTCTCCCTCACCCATCTTCTTTTACCTCTTTTGCCTTGATATTCTTTACTGAAGCCATATTAAGAGATGACCCTGACATTTATTAGAAAAAATTATTTAATATTGTCACTGCAAAATCTTGTACTGATTTTAAATGGATGGATGCTGGATGCTTGAATTTCCCCCGGGATTAATAAAGTATCTATCTATCTATCTATCTATCTATCTATCTATCTATCTATCTATCTATCTATCTATCTATCTATCTAAATAAAAGAAGATTAGAAAAACTTATTTTAATTTAATTCGATTTGTCAGTAATTCTCTGTTGTCACTGACACAGCTTGATTTCTTAATTGTCAAATTACTTTTTTGTTTTGGAACTGAAACGAATCAATTTGTGACTGTGATTTCTGATGTTTGCTAAATGTGCATAATTCCAGGATGGCACCCCAGACTCCACGGACCTAAATTTAATCTGGCATGATTTTTTTGGTGATTTGGCTAATTGTTAATTTCTTACAACTGATAATAATCTTCATCACTAAATCAGTGAAGGTACTCCAGTGACGTTATCTGATCTTCAACCCTTGTAGACGATCTGCCCCCCAGCAGCAGTACACTCACTGAAAGATGAACCTGTGTAAAGTCATGCGCTGATGTGATGAATAAAAACAAACAAAATGCAGCTACCTGTGATCAGAGCAGCTTTCTCTCTCTGTGGCCCAGGGTGTGTTTGGTACATGTCAGCTCGTTCTCTCTGTGGCTCGAGCAGCGTTGGGTACAAATCCTGGGTGTCTCTATGAGGCTGAGACAGATCTAAATGCTCCAGGTCAGAGTCCAGCTCCCTGGCTCTCCTTTCTAATTCCGTCAGGCTGAGCTCCGAGGCTGCTGAGGAAGGGGGGTGGGAGCCGCCAAACCCAACAGGGGGCCGGAGGAGAGGCCACCGTGGTAGGGAGCCTGAGAAGGAATCGGTATCTCCTCCTCCTCCCCCTCCTCCTGCTCCTCCTTTTTCCCAGCCGTCGTCCCACAGCGTGTTGACCATCTCGAGGACAGCATCCCAGCTCTCCATGCCCCTCTCCTGCCCAGATGGCCCCCCTTCTCCTCCCTCCACCTCACCCTCTTCTTTTTGTAAATTAGCCACAGCCTCATCCAAGTCTTCCTCATGCCACTCTTGTATTCCAACCTTAATCTTCATAGCCCTATCCTCTGTTTTTTCAGATGCTATTTTGACAGTCTTCTCATTTTTCACCTCCATTGTTTGGTTTGCATGTTCTTGGAGTTTTTCTTCTCCTCTCTCCAATCTTTCTTGATTAGTTTCTTCCACCAGCCCCACACAAACAGTAACCTTCTCTTTCTCCTTTCCCACTTTCTCCTCCTTTTTGTCTTTTTCTTCTCTCCTGTCCTTCTCTCTCATCTCTTCCTGTCCCATCCCTTCTTCCTTATCAATCTTGTCTTTGCTCTGCTCTCCTTGTTTTTCCTTGCTCTTGGACTTCTTTGAGTCTTCTTGCTCTCTACAGACCCTCCAGTGCTCCAAGGTCTGCTCCCTCAGGGAAGCTCTGCCCACCAAACCTTGCCCCGGTTCTGGATGAGAGGGTTCTTTAAGTGAACACCGTCCCACAATACTTGAACTGTTCATTACATTAGTTAATGGGTTCTCTGACGAGTGGCCTGGACGGGGGTGGAGGTGGGCATGTGGTCGCCTCTTCTCCAGTGCCGAAAGGACAGAAGGGAGTGGGGGGAGAATAGGGAGATTGTGGAGTGCCCCACCCTGACGGACAGTCCTCTTTCTAACAATGATTCGGCGAGGCCAGGTGGACTCAATGCCCTCAGCTGGGCTTGTTGAT
Organism: Planiliza haematocheilus; assembly: GCA_005024645.1. Lineage (NCBI taxonomy): Eukaryota > Metazoa > Chordata > Actinopteri > Mugiliformes > Mugilidae > Planiliza > Planiliza haematocheilus. The sequence continues at coordinate 365,294 of SRSE01000631.1, read as the reverse complement.
TCCAGGTCTTCGAGTCCTCTGTTTTGCCGAGGACTGGCTAAACCTGGTCGCAGCCCTGTGGCTGTGCCAGGTCGAGACCTGGAACTGGACTTAGATGATTTGGACTTATGAGATTTTGAGCTTTTCTTTACATGGCTAGATTCGGTTTTATCAGTGTCCAGGGGCTTTTTCTCAGCTTGATCTGCAGTTTTAGAAACTTCATTTTTGTCTCCAGCCACAACACCTGTCTGTGCATTATCTGTAGACCTAGAACTATTCTTGGCTTCGTTGACATGCCCAGTCTCGCTCCTTTTTTCAGTCTCACTACCAACATCAGACACTGTCTCGGGCTTAGATGTAGGAGCAATTTTAGCATCTGTCTCAATTTTAGCTTCCAACTTGGACTCTACTACCACATTATCAACTTTAGCTATATCTTCTGCTTCAGGTCTAACCCTGTTTTCTATTTGTTTAGAACTACCTTTAACCTCAACATTTGTCACAAGCTCTGGCTTAATCCCTGGACCAGAGCCCGCTTCTATCTCAACTTGATCTCCATGCCCACCCTTGTTCTCTGTGTCAGTCATGTTTGAGGGTAAAGCTTCAGAAATAGTTTCTGGTTTAGTCATGTACCTTCCAGCTTTCTCTCCACTCTTTGACCCTCTGTGTCCCTCCTTGTGCATAGCAGGAGCCATATTTTCTATCTCTGCCCCAGATTGTACTTTTCCTTCCAAATCTCGACCCCCTGGCCTTGTTTTCACCTGGGAGCCCATTCTTTTTTCAGGCATGTTCTTAATGCTAGCCCTGGAGCCATTGTCATATTTGTTCCAACTTCCAGCTCTATGGTGTTCTTGTCCTCCAGCCCTGATCTCAGCCTCTGACATATTTGCATTCCCAACCTCACTTACCAACCTCGGTCCACACCCAGATTTACTGTCAACTAACACTAAGCCCACACTCCCATTGTCGTATCTGGGGACCATCCCTCCACCTCCACTTTCAGGGCCAACTTTTGACCCAGCTCTATTCCTACCTACTGCCCCAGTGCCCATCCTGGGAGCAGCACTTGGGGAGGGTGAAGGTGAGGGCTGGGGGAGCAACAGGGGTGTTGTGTCTAGACCTTGGTCGGACTCTAAAAACACAGAGTCTCTGTCTGAACGCAGAGGAACTGGTCTGCCGTATCCAAAGGTTCCAAAAGATGTTTCCCTCCTCTCTCTTTCTCTTGCTCGCTCCCTCTCAAGCCTTCCCCTTTCCCTCTCTCTTTCCCATTCTCTCTGGGCCCATCCTCGCTCCATCTCCCTTTCTCTCTCCCTTTCCCATTCCCTTTCCCGTTCACTGCGGCCCCATCCTCCTCCTCGTTCCCTTAGGTCCTGCTCAAGGTCATGAGCAGACAGTTGGACCAGTGGGGAACGGTAGGGTGATCGTCTAAGCTCAGGGGGTGGTGACATCCTAAGGCTCTGAGTTTGGGAGTAATGCCTCGGCTGGATTACATGAGGAGGGGAACAACGCAAACTCTGAGTCTGACTGGGGCGAGGTTTGGCAGGCGAGAAAAAGACCGGAGTATGGTAACCTGAAGAGAGAGGTGAGCCGGAGAAGGGTGAGATGAGGGGGGAGGTGAGAGAGGTAGACTGGCCCCCAGGGGGAGCGTAGTGCCCCGGGTTCAAATATCCACCACCTCTGTCCATCATTTCTGTTGTAGTAAGCTCCATACACTCCATGTGTTTTTGTGGTGGCAAGACTTTCCAGGACTGTCGACCATCTCTGCTCTTTGTGCTGTCTCCATGGTGATGGTGGTGGTGATGATGGTGTTTCTTTGAGGAGGAGGACACTCCCGGTGCTGAGAATGAAGACACGGATGGAGAAACTGATCGAGTGAAGCGTCCTGGTGAATGGCAGCCACTGCTATCTGCATCCTGACATCCAAGCTTCAGTGAATCAAAGATGGCTCGCTCATCCAGCCGCCTCACGAAGGAGGGGTTTGGAGTTAAAGAGCGGGGCTGTGAATCAAACATGTCAGCTGGAGACCTGCTGACTCTGAGGGACCCACTTGCAGAATAGCTAAAACTTCCCTCTCCCCCACCATCTCGCCTTACAGACCCTCCAGAGTGGTGGTGGTGATGATTGTCAATCTGCTGATTGATACACATGGTATCGTAAATGGATCGTTGGGGTACGTAGCCATCTCCGTATCCCCCTTCCATTCCCCCATCTCGCCCTCCCACTCCCCCATTCCCAGCTCCATGTTTCTCCAGGCAGCAAGAGCTTTTCCTGAAGCACCCAGGACGGCTAAGAGGCTTGCCCATGATTGGTTGGATGGCTGATGGTGGGAGGGGTTGGTGGGAGGCACGTGTGAAGCTTGAAGAGCGAATTGTGAAGACGTTAATTTCACTACATTAGGAAAAAATAGTTCGCAAGATGTTTTTCAGAATGTGCAACGTGCACGGCAGATGTTTTGGAGAAGGCCTGGGCAAAATAGGATCTGGAGAAATGTCATATTAAAAATGTTACCTTTTTCTTTCCTATTAAAATACTGAAGCATATTCCTTTAATGAGAACTCCAAAAAATTATCCATGGCATAAACGCAATGCAATGCAAAGAACGTAATGTCCAAATAAAATTTAAAAATTGGATCCTACTTTGAGAAATATTCCAACCAGTTTTTGGAAAGATAAGTGAAAATATGTCCAGTTTTTATGTCCACGAAGCTACTGTTCCATTCTCTTTTCGATGTGACTGCATTTGTATTTATTCTGATTGTTTATTGTTCTGGCTGTCTGTTCAGAGCCAATTAAATCTTTATCCAACAGAGCGTTAGTCCGTCTGACACAGAGCGACAGAGAGAGCGAGTACAGTGGATGGAGAACTGAATCCAGTCAAAGCTTCTTCTCTCATTCTGGCTGTGTTTGTTGATTACCGTCAACCCGTCAGCTCGCTGTGGAAAGCAAAGCAAAGAACAAAAATTAATTAAATTGAAGACAGCTAAAAAATGTCTTGTCACACGTAAAAAAAAGTCAGTATATTAACATATCCAGTTTACCTACATATCTATGCATCTCTATATATCATAGAGTACATATCTACATCTATATCTAAACTCAACATTTTTACAAACTTGTGTTTGAAAGGCACCAGCTTTTACTGTAAACTAAACTGTGTCTAAAGAAGGACCAAGATGGAAGCTTTAGATTTACAGGTTTTGGAGCATGACCAACTCTTAATTAAAAATTACGACATCCTTTGCTGTTTTTATTATGTTGTTTATCATTTTTGTTATCTTGAAAGTGACTCTTATATTGATATGAGAGTAGATGCTTTAACTTGGCATAGCAATAGGATTTCAACTAATACAGAGGAAAAAAATACCTTTATATTGGTGCTCAAAAAAACTTTAAAGTCCTGTGACGCATCTACCCATTTGCGGGTAGACAATTTACACAAGTGCCAAGAACTGGGAGCAACTTGGGTACAAGCTTCTTGCTCAAGAACACTTTAGCATGTTGTCCGTGTACTAGTAATTGAACCGCTAACCCTGTACTGCGTGGATAACCTTGCTGCTGCTCTACCTACAGCTCTGCCTACTGAGCCACAGCAGTTCACACTGATTTTTGTTGGAGCATAATCAGTTCCCAACTGAACGACTCCAGAACCACTTTCCCTACAAACATTTTGGCTGCGTTCCGGACAATAAAAGCCTTCATCCATTGCTGGGTTGCTGATATCAGTAGGTAAGGCAGTGGACAGGTGCTCCAAAAGATGGGCTAAACCGATAAAAGATAATAATACTAGATAATAATACTTCAGGTAATTTTGTAAGAATTACATGGTGTATTGTTGTGAAACCTAAAGGGTGGAAACCGCAGGTGACCACACCAGAAAATAAACCCCCGTATGATCTGTGTTTCCCCTCCAAAGGTGGGCTAAACACAGAGCTCAATATATTTTTGTACTAAAAGCCATAGGAAACCAACAGCTTTCACAACCTTATTGTTCCTCTCAGTTAAGACAATGTCAACTCAAACTGTAATTTTTTTTTCCAGTGAGCCAAGCACTAAGCTATCTGTGGAGGAGTTAGCAGTTTGGTTAGTTTTGAAGGTTTTATATCTCAGAAACACATTCGGTACAACACACTAATAGTTATCACAACTAGAAGGCTGAAATATTCCCCGTAGATAGTATTCTCTTCTTGTTTATTCCCAAAGCAACTAAACTGAATCTCTTATTGGTAAATTCCTTCAGTTTCATAGACGTCATATCTAAGAACATATGCTGTCTTCGCAGCATAACCCACCAAAAAAAAAAAGCCTTAAAAAAATCTAAGGATTTATTTCAAACTTGGACAGATTGTAATGCGACAGCCTGCATAAAGAAGCCTTAAAGCCCCATGCAAACTTAGTGCCAAAAATATAGTCAAGATGACGTCAGTAATCCTTTAAAGCTGCTTTATCCAATGTGAGAAATAATTCACCATGGTACATTTAGGTTGCTATTGATATTCCTTCTTAATAATAAACCAAACCGGTTACTGAGCAGCCAGGAAGCTTTGTAGGAGATAACAACTCTAACACTTGATGTTTAGCTTCAATTCTTGTAGAAAGTCATCAACATGAACAACATCAACAAGCTGGACGATCCACTGTCTCACTGTCTGATTTCACCAACACCGAACGCAACCACTTGAGTGGAAAAATAAGTTAAAACTTAATTTACTCAAAACTCAAGCGATATCACATAATGAAAAGAACAGGTAGGCATAATTTTTTAGAAAAAAAAATAACAATCCATCATCCAGCTTCAGTCTAATGTTTAAGGACTGTTTAATTAGCATGTATTAGTGACTCACATACAAGTCAACCTCCTTCAAAGGAGCCTATTGATAGTTGAGGATCCTTCCTCTTTCTGTCTCTACCTCTTTCTCTATCTTTCCAGTGTGCCTTCGTTTTTATCATCCTCTCTTGCTCTCTCTTGCTCCCTTTCATCTCTGCTGCTGCCACCTGCTCTATTTTCTCCCGATCAATAGAAAAGCCAGAACCTTATCAACATGGTCACAGTCGGCAAAAGGCATCAGTCAATCCAGCCCGTCGATCTCGGTCCCATCCTGGTAATGTGTTGTTATTCTGCCTCAAATCAGCATCCTCATTTGTTTTTCTCAGTGGCATCTCTGCCCCTGTCGTTTCTCTCTCACTCTCTTTTTCTGTATCTCTGCCGTTTTTCTCTTTTTCTGTCGCTCGTCTCCCTCTCTCGCTGCCTCTCCCCCCTCTCTCTCTCTGCTGTGAATCATGCCTTCTGTCAGTGGAAGGTTTTTTTGACAAGCGCTCTTTCTGCCAACCAACACACCAACGCAAACCCTCCTCCGCCTCTCCCTTTTACTCTCTCTCCCTTCTAGCTTTTCTTCTCCTCAATCCAGCCTCCCTCCACCTCTCGCTCTCTCCTTCTCTTCCTCTCCCTCTCTCTCTCTTTCTTTCTCCCTCTCTCTCTCTCCCTCCCATTTGCACTCCACACAGCTCCGGGGCTTTTAGATCTTTGAAGCTGCAAAGAGACCAACTTCTCCCCTCCATCTGCCTCTCCATTCTCATCTCTCTTTCTCATCCCTCATTCACCATCGTTCTTTATGGTTATCATTTTATCTTTTGCTCTCCCCCTTCTCTCATTCCCTTCTAGATTTAGTATGACCTGAGTGGGTTACCCTTGGGAAATCATCACCAATGCACGTTTAGAAATGAGGTAACAAAGGAGAAGAGGACAGAACGAAGGACAGATCTATCTATCTATCTATCTATCTATCTATCTATCTATCTATCTATCTATCTATCTATCTATCTATCTATCTATCTATCTATCTATCTATCTATCCCACATATCTGTGTTTTTCAGTCTCCCACACACTCTTTTCTTCACTGGCTCACTCCATCCCTCTTGTAGCCCTCTCAGTTTGCCCTCTACCTCCCACTCTTCACCTCAGCGTTAATGCAACACGCATCACCGTGGAGGCGGCAGGGAGAGAAAGAGAGAGAGAGAGAGAGAGAGAGAGAGAAAGAAAGTGCAACAATGGATACTCACGTACTGTACAGTGCAATTTCAAGGCATCACCATCAGCAACATCATTTGACCACATACTGCCTTGTGGAGGGGGAGAAAAATCTTTCATGATTAGGAGATGCTATAGTAATACCCATAATGGACGCTTTTTGCTCCTTTCTCTCCATATAAGCATGTAGCCTATGCCTTTGCTTTCCTTAACTGTCTCTTGCACATAGTGTGCGCAAACTGATGTCCGTCTGGTTCCATTTTGTGTGGAAAGACCAAAAAAGAAAGGACAGAGTAGTTAGTGCAACAGTGACAGTAGCAACCATGCACGGGGGAAAAAAAGCGCCACCTACAGAATTGAAAACTTCATCCAAAAATAAATAAATAAATGAAATTAAAGGAAGAATCCACAGTGTTTTCAACAGATCAGAAATACACGGTAGTAACACGTGAAGACTGCAAACCCTAGCTAAGGCTCAATAAACCTCTACAATAAATATTTGTATTAAGGATTGGATATGAATTAACTGAGGCAGATGTCAATAGTCATATAGGCTGCAGGGCATTTTAATGTATGCTGTAAAAATGAACGGGACATTGATCTCTTGTGGTGGTCTCACGCAGAGACGTGTGATTGTGTGGTGAGTACATCATATAGTTGTGAGTTCATTCTTAACCTCAGAAACAACAGGAAATGTACTTCTGAAAATCTACATTTCCATGACAACAAGGTACAATCTGGTGACGTGGCCTGCTAAATTTGAGGACAGTGTTTTTTTGTTTGTTTTTTGTTTTTTTATAATTTGACCAAACCTGCATGAATGGGCAACCATGCCCAGAAAAATCGAATCATCCAGATATGTAATTTACTAAATCAGGCGGCGGCAGCGATTCTTTTATTGGTCAATTTGGATGAAACTGGAACAGGGCCAAACGTTTGGATTGTTTTTGATTGTATGAAGTGAAGTCCCGCATCAGACTCTCTCCATTTTAGGCAACAGATAGATTCATAAAGCAGAAGATACTCAGCCATAGCAGTCCTTCTGCAAGTGACTCTATGTATGAACTGAAATTAGCTAACTGAAATCAAATGCTGACAAATACCATAAACAGTCAATGTAATTTCTGAAAGGGCAAGGTTTCAGATCCAAGCTGCATTGTTCCGTCTTGTTAAAACTGGGCCAGTCATTTCCATGGTTTGTGTGACTGACAGAGACAAAGATGACTGTCCTAATGGTGGCTTTCTATGTGGGCCTGAGTGGTGTGTATGTGTGCGTGGTATTGTTTTTGTGTGGTGACAGAGTTACATGGAGTATGCTATCATTTTGAGGATGTCAACATCTTGAGAGTTAATATGCTAAGTTAAAGTAAGGGTTGGGGTAAGTGTTAGGGAATGCATAAAGAATGGTGTGTGTGTGTCTGTTTGTTCTTGTACAGCTAGCTTTATGAGGGCCACAGTTTTTACACCATCAAAGTGGGGACATGCAAAGTGGTCCTCACTTATTTGCAAGGCTGTTTCAGGGTTAAGATTCAGTTGTATGGTAAAGGTTATAATTAGGTTATGTTTAGGGTTAAGAGCTATGCATTACAACAATGATTGTCCTCAGTAAGATAGCCATACAACCATGTGTGTATGCTTCTTTGCTGAAGAGGAGAACTGAGACAGGAGACAGAGACAGGGGAGAAAACTCTCTGTCAACGCAGTTAAAAAAAAAAAAAAACATCTGTGTGAAGAAAGCGAAGATTGACTGTGCCTGAAAATCTGTGTCCACAGCGGACAGCTGGGCATGTTGAGTCTGATAAGACCAGCAGCTGTGAGAGCATAAAGCGTGAAGCAAGTTTAAAACTTGTGTTTGTATTTTTAGTCTGTTTCCCAGGGTGTTATAGCCAATGACAGTAAAGGTTTGAGCTTCATGTAAAGCCACAAGCGTTGTCTTGTAATCCAAAGAATTGAAGCAGTGGACACAAAGTTTGTCATGGCTGCACCTTCACACTGACACAAGGGTGTTGAGGTTGAAAATAATTATGACTTTGGATTTTTAGGTTATGAGAGAAACGAAAAAAAAATCATAATCATAAACTACCTATGGTAAGTGTGGTCATTGTAGCCTGTTAACAACCCTCAGGTGTTACCAGGGAAACCAAGTAGTGGCTTGTGAAAAATGTACGATTCTGATTGCAATACGCACACAAATATAAATGAAAATTCCCAAGGCAGATTGTATGTCCTCAACTGAACAGTCAGCAGTTCAATGTCAGGATTGTAGTTTTATTCCTTCATAGAGGCAAAGTTCTATCTGCTCATACTGGCAAGAAAATGCCTATGTATCTATATAACAGTCTGGCAACAGCCGTGTTGTTAACTTCAATGGGATATCCTTGAAACATAACTCATTCACATTTCTGAGGGAGCTCCTCAGATGACGAGACTGTGGTGCATTATTGTTTGGTGGCTAAATGTCCTGGATGTCACTTTGGCTTCCTCCCACCGTCTAAAGACATGCTGGTTAGGTTAATTGGTGACTCTAAATTGAGAGTGTGAATGGTTGTCTGCCTCTCTGCGTTAGCCCTGTGATGGACTGGTAACCTGTCCACGGTCTACCCCTGCCTGGATATGCTCCAGCAGACCCCTGTGACCCTTAACAGGAATAAGTGGGTATAGAAGAAGTTTTCACATTAGGAATTATAGTACAGATTCTCTGATGTCTCCTCCAGCACCAGCAGGAGGTTCTGATTTGTCCAGTGCTTAGATTTATGACCAAGTGTAAATCTAACAGTAACACCAACCTTTAGCTTGTATTATGTTTTCCTTATATTGTGTAGGTCTCCCTTGTCCCTCCAAAACAATTGGGACTCATCAGAGAATTGACATGGGTCTTCTGAGGGTGTCCTGTGATATATGGTAACAGAATGTTGTTAGTAGGGGCCTTTGGGTCCTATGGGTTGAGGGCAGGGGCCTCTATGAATCATCCCACAGATACTTGATCAGTTTGGGATCTAGTGAATTTGGAGTTTGCTGCTCTTCATGTTTTTTTAGTTGTTCCTAAAGCGTTTTTGTGTGTGTGTCTGTGTCAGGCTGCATCCTGTTGGGGATGGCTGCTGCCATCAAGGAGTGTCATTCATTGCTATGGGGTGGGGGTTACTGGTCTGGTGTTGGTGGGTGCTACATGTCTAAGTGACATCCACATGAATGCCCAAAATGAATGCTAAATGAATGAAGTCCAAAGGTTTCCCAGAGAACATTGAGTTGTCACTAGATGGTCAATATTGTTTACTTCCGTTAAACCAGGGGTGCTCATTACGTCGATCGCGATCGACCGGTAGATCTTGAAGGTAGTGCGGGTCGATCGTGTGCCAATGAATTTTTTTTTTTAGATGTTAGTCTAAAACATTTATCTGTTGCAACTCAAAAACAAACACCAAGACAAGCATTCATCTTTTATTTTTACTTTATATTTGCAACATGCCCTCAATTCAGCGTCACATGTCCACAGCCACGCCCAACTTCAACGGCAACTCAAGACTAGCGTTCTTAAAGACACAGCGCTATTTTTCTAAAGGTGCAGTGTACCAATTTTTCTTGATAAAAATAAAAACAAAGATGGATAGAGCTTTTAACACTGTAGCAACAATTATTATGACAATTAATGTATCTAGATAGATAGATAGATAGATAGATAGATAGATAGATAGATAGATAGATAGATAGATAGATAGATAGATCCTCTTATACTATTGTAAAAGTAGTTAGCAAGCCAAAAAAGTGTGGGCACCCCTGGTCTAAAACATTTATCCGTTGCAACTCCAAAACAAACAGCAAGACAAACATTCATCTTTAACAACAATTTATATGAATATTAATATGGCTGTTAATATATATATACAGGTAGATCACTTTGACTTGGTCATTGCAAAAGTAGCTCACAAGCCCAAAAAGTGTGAGCACCCCTGCGTTAAACCATTTAACTTAACCATGTAAATACTAATCTTAGTAGCACCCTATTGTCAGTAATTATGTACCTATAAAATGTGATTTCTTTAACATTCCATGTGAGTACTTAAACTGTCTATATCCCTCAAGGGTATACAAGTGGTAACCAGTCAATAAGGGGTTTTATTCTGTCTATTTGTCATGTCCATCTCCATGAGGAGGCAACCTCATGCTGTATGAACCGACAGCTGCTCCACTCTTTCATCACTCCACAATAATCATCATCAGAATGCAGAAACGCAGTCAAATCCTGTAGCCAGCCTCTGGTAAACAAGTGAATCACCTAAATCAAATGCCTGCTATCTACTTCAGCTGATGCAGAAAAGAGTCTTCGCGTTCAGTAAGCAGATAAAAGACAAAGTCCTGGTTAGAGACCTACTCAGAGGCACCACAGTAGGCTTCGGGCACAACATATGGTGGCCTGTAACTGACACAAATAATACAAATCCTATTTTCACAGTATGAGTTGCCAAGCAGAGCAGAAGGCCAAAAGAAAAATTATAACGAAAGATATATAACGTGACATATTCCATACAATATGACAACTTAAAACTAACTGTATATGGGACAGTGATTCGTAGACCACGGTTACTGTATTGATTACTGTATATCTACAGGTAGTAATTATGGAGTTCAGGTTGAGTCAGGTTGAGTAATAAAAAAAATGTCATTCTAATTAATAGCAGATGGTGTTGTGGGTGAGTGGACTAACAGCCTATGTCATAAAAATAAGAAAATATTAACTAAATACATTCTCTAAAGGTGATTGTCTTTAATCGGGCATGAATGAGAAAACTGAGCAATAAAGGTAATATGTGATCAGGTGCAGGCTCTCTGAAGTGGAGAAGGTAATTGGTAGGGGCGGGGTGGATAGTTTAATTTTGCCTGCATTCAAATGGAGTCTGGCTGATAATCAGAAGGAAAAGTGTTTAATGTTTTAATGAAAAGGGCTAATGAACTCAACACACTGAGGTGGCTGTGGCAGTCCCTGATCGGACACAGGAATGCGCATCATGAGCAATAATTACTCAAGCACAGGCAAAACACTTGACAGCACACTAGATTTTAATTGGATTTCAATTATCATTTACTGCTGGATTGTTCAGTTTGGAATAACCCCCAACCCAACCCCCCTGGCTCCAATATACGTTAACACTGATTTTGTCTTCAAAGGTGCACTTACCACCATTTAATATTAACATGTGAACAAACTTGCACAGATTGAACCCACAGGCCATTTTAAGGAGCAGGTAAAGTTAAGGACTAGCTGGCGAACACAGGGGAATCTTTGAAATCTAAACAGCTAACGCAAATGCCATTAGAACTTGCTAACAGTTTGCAGTTTATTCTGCTGCCCCCAAGTGGCCAATTCAATAAATCAATAAACAAAGCTTTACTGCTACTGTTTATTATTTTAGAATAACAACTTCAGGAGCCTTTCTGTGTGGAGTTTGCATGTTCTCCCTGTGTCTGTGTGGGTTTTCTCTGGGTTGTCTGTCTCTCTGTGTTAGCCCTGGACTGGATACCTGTCCAGGGTGTTGCTCCATGACAGCTGGGATTGGCTCCAGCCCCCTGCGACCCTCCAGAGGGCAAGCAGCTACAGAAAATGGTTGAATGAATGAATGAATGAATGAATAACTTAAAGACCCAGCAGTCAGCCTTTAAGCCAGTTCTCAACTATCAATGAGATCAGTGAATCATGTAATGAATCATATAATCTTTAATCATGTAGGTCAGAGTTAGGGTTCTGAAACAGCACCAAGAAAATGATCGAGCATGTTTTTTGGTCTGTAGGTTTTGTTGTAGTGTTCCAGGCCATCACAACTGTAACTACAGTGCGCGGTGTTCTGTATCATAGCTCCATCCAGTGGTTGCTCACCGATGCTGAAAAGCCATCTTCACACCAGACTGACAATGTTCAGCTGAGCGGAGAAAGAGGGAGAGTCTGCAAAGTCAAAACACGTATGGTCACCGTTGTTCACACAGGAAGCAGCTGCACGGCAACCACACATGGCTGCACTGTGACTGCACGATTGTGGAAGTGTGTATTTGACAATGGGTCCATGCACCTTTACCACAGAGGGTTACACAGTAAAAGCCCCCAGGGAGCTCATCAGAGTAAGTGGGGGTGGGGGGTATTTTCCTTGTACGCTTGTGTGCTTTAGCTTAATTTAAAAAAATGCAAAGTGCGCGGTGAAACTATGAAACAGGAATGTGGACTAAACTAATTGGGAGAGCTACCCTTTTACCACAATTCTGTAAACTGTGTAAAGACTGAACTGTTCCTGATCGACAGGAACAGTTCACATTAAAACCACTGACAGGAGAAGTAAATAAGATTGACCATCTTGTGATAATTAAGTGTTCTGCTGAGAAACTTTTGGACCTGGCATTCATGTGGATGTTACTTAGACATGTAGCACCCATGTTTTGGAGGCACAAGGGAGGTCTAGACAGAATTATATAGCGAATGTTACAGGGGGAGGTGAAGATGAGGCAGGGAAGAAAGAGGGAAAATGGAGGGAGGGGTGGCAAAAAACAGTGAAGCTTGCAAGACACATTCCGCAGTTTGAGAGGGGGAGCATCTGGAAAACTTAAAAAGTAGAGGGGAGGGGAGAAGAAAGAAGAGGAGGTGGCTAAAAGAGCCCTTAGGCCACACATACAGGATGTCAGTGGAGTCGTATTTCAACATGAGCTTTTGAAATTGCAAAGAAATGTAGTAAAAATTAAATGATTAGGGTACTTTATTGCTCAACAAATGCAGCAGTGATAGAAACAGCCATAGCAGAAGAAAGCATTAATGCACGGAGATCTCAGAAGCGTGTCATAAATAAATTTGTTTAAAAAAAAAAAAAAAAAGCAGAAAGATCAGGGGAACTCTGACCAAAGTGCTCGGCCTCTTCCTGTCTGACGATAGCTCAGGAAGTTGAGGCAAAAACAGAGGGGAGGGCTGACACAGAGAAACATATTTTCCCTCTGCCTTTTAGCTTTTCCTTATTCAGTCCTGCTCCGATCAACAGGAGGAAGAAAAGGGGGGCCAGAGAGGAGGCGTGGTTTTCGATGGAGCTAAGAGAGACAGACCAGTTGAGCACTCAATCTGTGGAATTATGATGGAAGCCAGCGTTGCATCCCAGGACACAAGGTACGTTTGGGAGCGATATGTGGCAATGTAGCTGAGTAGAAATACAGTGCAAGGACTGTATACTGTTAGGACGGGGGGGTGGTGGAACTGTCATGGAAAGGAGGGGGAGTAGGGGTTCGAAAGTCAGACAGCCAGAGCAGGAAAAACAGATGTGATGACTCACTGACTAATAGGTCAGTGGCTTTTCAGTGTTTAAGGAATTTGGATGTTTCACCAAGTTTCTAAAGAATGAATGCAAAACAAAATACAGTAATATATTTGGTGACGTATATTTCACAATTGGAGTCTATTGTTTTTTCCACTTGTACGGCAGAATCCAAATGGTTGAAAGCTGGCAATAAGTCTTTGAAAGAAGCAAACGGACCGTAATTAGATATGGAGGATTTAAAAAGCACAGTAGACTTCAAATGTATATTTTGCATTAGTGTTTGCAGATTTAAACTTTGTTATGAATTTGAATTTGTTGTGAATTTGTTATGTGTCCTTACTAGCCAGTCTAGCCTTGACTGAACTTTGTTCTCATGCTGAATCACTGTCAAAGAACATCTTTAGTTTGAATAACAGTTCCTGCTGTGTTTTATTTAGATATTTTCCCCGCGCGGAACAACTGTGGGAGTTCTGGTCACGTTAGGGTTTTGTTCAATTTATTTATAGAAGAATTAGTGCCATGAATTTTCTGACACTTAACATCCTGAAGGAGATTTTAGGTCATCCAAAATCACTGTTACATAAAGTATTGATACTGCTACTTAGACTTAAATTGCAGATGAATGACTATTTAACAGAAAAGTAACATATACTCAAAGTATCAGAAGTAGTAATGCAGACAGTGGCTAACACATTAATTATAGCATTACTCCATTATTTTATTGTTAGTATTATGAACCTATTGCAGTTGGTTGAGATCTTTAATATATGTTGTTATAAAATGTTAACTAGTCTACATATTGTGGAGTAATTTGAGCTATAGGAATAATTGTATTGGAATAAAAAGCATATCCTCTTGGGCGGCAAAGACAGCTGACATCACACTTTCAAAACCAGTGCTCTTTGATGCTTTTGGAAAATATTCATTCTAATGTCTCCCTGACCGCAGGAGTAGTCAATACGAGTGTGTTGTGTTTCCAAAAGGCTTTAAAAATCCAAGTCAGTATGTTCCAGGATGTCTGAGCTGAAAATTTTTACTGACATCTACGTTTTCAAGAGCCATCACAGCTCTGAAATGTAGCTGACCTGACAGTTTTTCTACCGTTCCCCTGTGAGGCAGCATGACGTGTTTGACACTAACAGGACTTTTGGGGTGTGTTGTGGAGTCATATGATTTCCTCAGCTTTGCAGGCTACTACTCCATTTTAAGTTATCAAAGTTAAGACTTGGATCGAAGTGGCATGATACATTTCAACGGTGGCAATTCAATATTTATCTGGCAGAAGGTAGCGCAGAATTGAAACGTCCGTGTGAGGTCTGCGGATTATCCAGAACAGCTGAGGTGTTTACAGAAATTGAAGAGGCTTTAAAGCGTGTTGTTGGATGAGTCTGGGCTAAACATTCTCATGACTGGCTTCAGGACTGGTTGAGAGGCGGTGTCTGTGATGACTTTCAGCTTCCCTCTCATCACCTCTCTGCCACTGCCTCCGCACTGCTCAGTACAATCCCCACCACAGAGTTTGCATTTTTCACAGTCTTGCCCAGTTTCCTAGCACCTCACTCCCCAGCCCACTACACCAAAGACAATAGCACCAACCACCACACACTGGCAGAACATCTGCAGCAGCCTAGTGCACGCACTAAAGGTTCTGAGCCCGCTACCTCCTTTCCTACGCAGGTGTTGGGCCAAGGCTTGTTGCTAGAGAAGCGGCAGCACTCTCCTCACAGAACCCGAGGAAGTCAGTTACACACTGAGTGAGGCGTTCATGGTCTTCACTGTTATCTTGTAACACTCCATCAGGGCCTCACCTGACTCCAGAGACCATGACTGGACAGCCCTGGTGCTCATCAATGTAGAAGGTCATCAAATAAAAGAGAGAATTCACTGATACAGTAAATTACCTGCTACAATTTGCATGAGTTAGGTAACTGAAGCTTACAAAAGGGGAAGTGAGCTGTCTGATCAGCCATTTAAGCACCTATAGTAAGAGATGTTGCCGCAGTGTTTCCTTATTTCGTGTGCCCTGTGTTTTGAGTCAGTTAGCACACATGCTGGGGTATCTAATGTGGGGCAGGGTAAACAAATATAGGCCTTGAGTTATTTAAAGGAAAACCATCAGACCACTAGTTGTGTTCTTTGTCGTCTGAAGGCAAGGTAGAGATAGTTGACAGCCTCTTATCCAGAAAATAATGTGGGTTATACAGACAGGAGGAAACTGGAAGAAAGTAACTAGTCTGATTACGAGAGACAGTAACCATCTCAGTTTGGATGTCGCAGCTTTCATATGTTAAAATGTTGTGTGTTTAGTAGACAACCCAAAGCATGATGACACAGTCATGCTAGCACCTATCAGTAGACTTGATTCTGCTTGGCACATAGAGACCGTGTCTGCTCCTCAACAACCTACATTATAGAAATCACAAATCAGCCCAAGAAAGATAATATTAACACCCTTAAATGTGGACAGTTGAAGATTACACCTCTCTTGTCTTCACCTCTCTTAGTAGAGTTTAATCATTTAATTTGTCACACTGCTAACCTTTCCGTGGCAGGAACAACACATCAGTCTAAAAAAAAAAAAATCCCCTGCTGCATGCTGATGTATATCTGTGGCTTCTGATTTTCTCCTCTTCTCCTCATTTTTCTTCCATGTCCCAGGCAACCTTGAGTTCTGCTCCCCCCGCCACCCTCTCTTCTCAGTGTTAGCTCCATATACCCGCACTGCTTCGTCTAAAACAATGCACATGTTTCACTTGACCCTCTACTTCCTTCCTGGTGTTGGCTCACTGTTTGATAAGTGGAGACAAAAACAGCCATTCTTTAGCTGTGCGGCTAAAAGTACTGACCAGCAGCTAACTAACCAGCGAACATAAAAAGAAAATAATTAAAAACAGATATGTGCTTTAACAGACAAGAAGTCGTCTTTTAACATTTTGTTTTTACCCACTATTTATATTAGCCTTTCTGTCCCTTTCCAGTGTCAGCAGGCAGCTGCTTTCAGTCACAAAATTGTGTTCCACTGCATTGAACGTTGCAGACCGTCATTAGCGTAGAAGCCAGAACATCTTCCTCACCTACACATTTTTCTGTGGCAGAAAGTTGGTCTGAGTTCACTGGGCCAATCAAACCATTTGGGTGTGCTTTTGGACAGAAGAGTAACAGTGACATACTTGTTACTCTGACTCTGCTGAAGCACGCCCAATAATAAAATCCAAACATTTTTTGGTTTTGGTCTTTTCATGGAATTTGTTTTTATACAGGTTCATCCTTTTGACAAGTTAAAGCCAGAGACAGCTTTCTGTTTGGTGCCATAAAGCCATCACTGCAAAACTATGTAACACATTCCCTAAAGCAAACAGCTGACTGGTACTTTTCTCAACAACAGCCTCAGTTATCCACAGTAACGATACACATCACGTGTCACAGAGCTCACGCATTACACGGATCAAGCTTTTTCTTTGTCCCTGCGGTCATGTTCTCTCCATCCCTGATCATCAGCCTTTTTTTTTTCTTTTTTCTACAGCCCTCTGACAGGAGCACTTGGCACACCATCAATCCCACCGCCTTCTCCCCTTTCTCCACCTTCGTTGCCCTCACACCCTCCAGCCAGGCCATGTCGACCCAGACCACCACCTCCCACAGTGAAGTCCTCCCAGCAACCCTCGCGGCCTCCTCTACCTCCATCCACCCCTCCATCCCTCCCTCCTCCACTCCCTCCTGTCCAAGCGCCTCCTCCGCCGATCTCCTCCAACCCTCTTCCCCCATCTTGTCCTCCTCCTGCCTCCCCTCCGGTCTCCCATTCTCCCCTGGTCTCTCTCCAGTCAACGGTCTCCTCTGATCTCCCGTCCCCTCTTCCTCCTCCATTATCTCCCACAGTCTCGTGCTCTTCTTTACTTCCTCCTCCATCTCCCCCTGTTATCCCTCCATCCTCGCAAGCTCCCTTGTTGCTGAGTTCTACAGATCGGCTGGTTGGGAGCACCTCTGTTTGGCAGCCCAAAGGACTCAGCCAAGACCAAATCACTAGTATAATGGAGAAGGAGACAGCTGGGGTGAGACGCACATCTTTAAACACTCTTTTCACTGTTGACTTTTGACAGTCAACCAGAAGACTTTAGTTTGTCTACTTATCCTGTTGCACATGTTCTGTGGAAGTGGGTGGGTTTACAAGCAGCTGATTATTACAAGTGGAAATCCCCAACAGAACTGTTTCAAAAAAATGAATAGTTCAGCATTCTGGGAAGCTAACTACTGTATGCGGTGTATTCGTCTTGAAGTTAGATGAGAAAATCACAAACATATTTCACACAATGTCTACGTCAGCGTGTGATTCATTGATCTGTCCATGTCTACACAAGTACATTTAAAGGAAAGTACTGTGAGTGGGTGACCTACATTTTGGCAGCACTCAGAGCCCCTCAAACAAACACTGCTCTTTGGTGCATAAAGCTGAAGAAAACAGACTAAAGTGTAACACTATGCTCCGCTCTGCTGCAGCGTGCCTATTGTGTAGACAGCCTATCTTTTCCACCAGGTGAGACAGACTGAAAAACTGAGCCGAAATATGTTTTGCCAGTTCCTGCAAAATATACATCTACCTCCTCCACCTCACAAGTTTAGCAATTAACACGAAACATCTGTTTTTTTGTTTTTTGTTGTTGTTTTTTTAAGTCAGTAAACCTTTAATGTGGGCTGTGGTTCATGTATTATCTTTGCTGTGATTTCTGAAATTTTGATACAATAAATCTAAAACAAATAAGTAGATTGCATTTTTGCATACTTATTGTTTTGTGCACATGCTGTGCCGTGCTGTGTTAGTAAAAACAGAGTCAGCATATTACTCTACCTTGAATAACCTGAAACTTAACAGGGCCTCACGCTGGTATTTGCAGGCGTTCCTGGTGCACAGCACAGCAGACAAGGCCACAATGATATCAGTACGGCTGCCTGGCGAGCAGGGAGCAGCGCTCGTACACAGCCTGGATGTCAAACAACACAAGACGTGTACGTTTTACACGCTAGAGCAACTTCTGCTCCTGGCAGCTACAATTAAAATTTGAGATTGTTAAAATTCAAACTGCAAGTTTTGTGTGTTGCAAAGAAGTTTGAAGGGATTGTCTTCTGTCTCAGTTGTCCACTTAGATGGTTCCTCTCTGGTGTTTGATGACATCGTCAAACTGATCTCCTTCTACTGTGCCAGCAGGTAGCACACGAGTACTTGTACATATGCATACATATGGAAATATATCAAAATATCATGTATGCACCACAGTCTGCAGTGTACACTCAGGAAGAACACATGAACAGACTGCTGCATAGTAGCACTTAAGGCACGTAGCACTGAACAGCGCATAGTACATGTTCCCACAAACACCATGTAAACCATAAGACATGCACACACCCACACACACACACACAAACACAGATACAGCAAAGGTTATGTCATATTATCACTGCCTGCTTAAACGCTGTGCTGTGTGTATGTATGCAATTTAATCTACCAATCAGGGACATCCTAGCTGTCCCCCTGAGGTTACCACAGGCCATTACCACGGCAACTACGAAGGAGGAACTGGATGTCATCTCAGCCATGGGTGCAGGTAATTGATTATATGTCATTGGGATATTAAAGTTGGTCAAGTCACTGAACTAAATAACGGAATATGTATCCGCAACTCGGTTAAGCTGAACTGTTTAAATTAAAATTTGGACGGTGGGGGCGTGGTTATGGCGCTGAACTAGGCACACGTACTTTTGTGAGCTCCTGGCGATATTTTAGTAAATTCCTGAAAACTGTCCTTTAACTGCGTGAACAGTGATAACTACTGCGTGTAGCGAGTTATTATCGTATATCCGCGACATTATGCCGGCGAAGAAAGCACAAAATAAATCTAAAGCACACTCTTCTCCGAGTGAGGAAGAGGACGTCTCGGATGCTAACAGTCAAGCTAACTCTGCAGGTGATGCTAGCCCTGGGCGTCTCTTGGACGTGAATACTGGATTGGCCCACAACATGGATGTTATTCAAATACTCGACGGGATCAGAAGTGACTTTTCCACAAAAATTGATGTGGTCCTGAAAGCGATTCAGGACGTTAAGAGGGACGTGCAGGACTTTTCGGTGCGCATGGATGGAGCAGAGGAGCGCATTAGCAGCGTGGAGGACACAGTTAACTCAGAGAAAGGCAAGACAGAGGCGCTAGCTAAACAAGTGACTCTCCTCACGAACAAACTCGAGGACCTCGAAAACCGCTCTCGTCGTTCCAACCTGCGACTAGTTAATGTGCCGGAGAAAATGGAAGGAAATGATGCGGTGGCTTTCCTGGAGAAGTGGCTCCCCGAAGCGCTGGGACCAGCGACATTCCCGAGACAACCTCTCATCGAAAGAGCTCACCGGTTGCCCGGCCGGACGCAACCCAACCGACCACCCACACCGAGAGTCCTCATCGTGAAGTTTTTAAACTTCCAAGATAAAATCCGAGTGATGCGAGCAGCTATGGCCAAAGGGAAAGTTATCTGCGGTGGTCAAGAGGTCATGTTCTTCCCGGATCTTTCTACAGATCTCCACCGACGACGGAGGGGTTTTGACCGGGTAAAACAACAGCTGAGATCGTTGAACATGCGTTACGGATTAATTTACCCAGCGAAGCTACGAGTGTCGTCTGATGGACACACGCATGTCTTTGAAACCCCAGCAGATGCGGAAAAATTCATCCAAGGTTTGCAGAATACAGAGGTCTAGCAGATTATTTAATGGAAACTTTTGAATCCTTTACCATCTGCCTATAACATCTGTAGTTCGAAATTGTTAGATTTATTGGCCAGTAACGCTCATCTTTTTTTGGGAAGAGTTTTTCTTTTTTTGTGTGTGTTTAGTTTACCATTCCTTCAATCTCCTCAGATGTAATGGGCATTTTATTTACCCCTTATAGAGTAATGGCCACGCCCACTCGTTGAGTGGGCTTTCATTTGTTTCTTGGAGTGTCGGTTGGTCGCCATACAGTCGGCTTTCCTGGATGAGAGTTATGCTGCAAGTTTGTAATGATCATTATATACATATATGTTCGTGTAGAATATACATTTTCGTCAGGAGACACAATTGTCCAGTTGGTTTTGTTTTGTTTGACCTTAATGTCAGCTCGGTTTGGTCTAGCTGCTCCCTTGTTTACATTGGATCAGCGTGTGCACTTAACTGCACCCCAAGGTCAGGGGGAGGGTGGGGTAGGGCGAGGGGCTGTCCTGTTCAGGTTGACAGCTAAGGGGGTTCATTTATGGCAGATTTTATGTTGTTTGTTTGTGTTTTTGTATTTTTCACAACTTGTTGCTTTTTACTGGTTTACTCCCAACACAACAGTTAGGGATACTGAAAGGTTTACCGACAACAAAAAGATGATACTATGTTGCACAATCTGATGTAGTATTAAGAACAGATGACTTCATATAAGAATTTTAAATTTACTTCTTGGAATGTGAGAGGAATGGTAAAAGTGGCTAAACTAAAACAGGTTATTACCAGGCTTAAACAACTTGAGTCATCAATAGCGTTTATCCAAGAGACCCATTTACTTAGAGAGGATCTGGTGAAAGTACATAGGAGATGGCCAGGCAAAGTGCTAGCATCCTGTTGCCCTTCTCACTCGAGAGGGGTTATGGTGTTAATTCATAATTCAGTGCCTTTCCAAGTAAACAACACTATTTATGATAAAGCTGGTAGATTTTTGGTGGTTCAAGGAACTCTCTTGAAAGAAAATTTCAATTTAGTTAATGTTTATGGCCCTAATGATGATAACCCATCATTTTTTGAGAATTTGTTTCTGTTGATAGCTACCCTTCCTGGTAAGATAATACTGGCAGGTGACTTAAATTGTACTTTGGACCCGAAGCTTGACCGCTCAACAGGGATGGACACTTCACACTCGCAAACAAGAAAAAAAATACAACAATATATGAAAGATCTGAACCTCTGTGATCCATGGAGAATTCAAAATCCCAATAAAAGGGAATTCTCTTGCTATTCAGCAGTATTTAAATCCCACTCCCGAATAGATTATTTCTTAATTTCATCATCTCTGCTACCCAGTATAACCAAGTGTATATATGACAGCATTGTATTGTCAGATCATGCCCCAACCTCACTATTTTACAAGGTAGAACGAGTGAATAGCCGCTCTAACAATTGGCGCTTACACCCTAAATGGATACATGATTCTGACTTTATAAAATTTGTAGGAGAACACATTGATCTCTACTTCTCAATTAATACAATTCAAACAACTGCAGCCATTAGGTGGGAAGCTTTTAAAGCATATATTAGAGGACAAATGATAAGTTTCACCAGCTCTAAAGTTAATAAATTCAAACAGACAATGAACGAATTGGACAATAAAATTAGAGAATTAGAGAGAGAAGTTACCATAGATGATTCAACACAGAAAAAACAGGAATTATTGACCCTTAAAGCTAAATACGAGGAGCTTTCTATGCTTAAAGCTGAAGATGGTCTAATAAGATTGAAACAAACGTTTTATGATCAGGGTGAAAAGCCGGGTAAACTGCTAGCTTGGCAGATAAAGAAACTTGAATCTGATAGAGCCATTAATATAATCAGGAACGAACAAGGAGAATTATCTACGGATCCCACAGAAATTAATAACACCTTTGTCTCATATTATAAAACCCTTTATAATTCTGACCGCCCACTGGACCCGGTAAACCAAAATACCTTCTTGGATAGATTGGTCTTTCCCTGTATTTCTGAAGGTATGAAAAATGAATTAGAGAGAGAAATAAATTTCAATGATGTTTCTAATGCCATTACGAACATGAGAGGAGGTAAGGCTTCGGGTCCCGACGGGCTTCCAATAGATATTTACAAGCTATTTAAAGCAAAATTAATACCCCCATTATTAGATGTTTATTTGGAATCCTTTAAAACAGGTTGCCTCCCTGCTACATTACGTAGTGCTCTGATCACTCTCATTCTAAAACCAGGCAAAGCGCCAGCCGAAAGCGGTTCTTACAGACCCATATCGCTGTTAAATTCTGACTCCAAAATCCTAGCTAAGGCTCTGGCTATGAGGCTGGAGAGGGCTCTACCAGCCATTATACATGGAGATCAAAATGGTTTTGTTCAAAATCGTCAGGGGTTCCACAACGTGAGGAGAGTTCTCAATATAATCCACGAATGTGAAGAGTCACCTGATACAGCAATACTATCACTCGATGCGGAGAAGGCGTTCGATCGAGTTGAATGGCCCTATCTACTTGAGGTGCTTAAGCGTTTTGGATTTGGTGATTACTTCCGTAGATGGGTTGAAATTTTACTTGTTGATTCGGTTGCAATGGTAGCTACCAATAATCTCATCTCTCATCCTTTTGAGTTATTTCGAGGCACCAGGCAAGGGTCTCCAATTTCACCTTTGCTTTTTATATTAGCAATGGAACCATTAGCAATAGCAATTAGATCACATCCCTCAATCCATGGTATTAAGACCGGGCATATGTTACACAAAACGGCAATGTACGCTGATGATACTATTGTGTTTCTATCACACCTTGCAGAATCAATACCATCTCTCCTGAAGCTATTCGACCAATTTGGCAGTTTCTCTGGGTTCAAAGTGAATAAAGAAAAATCATCCATTATGTTTTTAAATGTAAACGAGAGGAAGAAACCAGTTGTATCCCACCCATTTGTGAATGCCACAGAGGGATTTAAATATTTGGGCATCAGAGTAACCCCAAAGATAAGTAATCTTAGCTCAGCCAATTATGAGCCCATGGTAGTAGAGGTGTCGGAAGAGATCACTAGATTAATATCATTGCCTCTTTCTTTACTGGGAAGAATAAACATAGTAAAGATGACTATATTACCTAAATTTCTATATATCTTTCAGTCAATTCCACTGGCCCCTCCTCCTTCTTTTTTTTCCAAGACCAGAAAGCTTCTTTCTAATTTCATTTGGAACAATAGGAAGCCAAGACTCAGACTCTCCCTCTTGTATTTACCATATGAAAGGGGAGGGCTACAATTTCCAAATTTAGAATGGTATTATTGGGCTGCTCAGCTGAGGACCACTATGTTTTGGTTTTCTAACGATACTTTCCTTCCCTGGTTAGAAATTGAAAAAATGTCCTCAAAGGGTTTGTCATTAAATAGCTATCTATACTCAGCACCCTTTAAAGCATTAAAGAAAAGTACTACTAATCCCTTTGTAAAAAACACTATTGTTGTTTGGCATGAAGTACAAAAAATGTTGAATGACTCTCCAGGGTTGTCCTGTTTCTCCCCAATTTGGGGTAATGAACTCTTTGCCCCGGCTAAGAACGACATGGGCTTTAAAGCATGGCTGAACAAGGGTATTGCGAAACTACAGGACTTATATGAGGAATATTCACTAATGTCATTCAGTGAATTAAGGGCAAAGTTTAATATACCGCAGAAACACTTCTTTAAGTATTTACAACTTAGAAGTTTTATTCTAGCACATTTAAACAATTCAGTGCATCAACCCCCGCTCTCCATCCTAGAGACTCATGTTACAAAAAACTGTTTTGGTAAAAGACTGGTCTCCCAGTTTTATAACATGTTAGTTGAAAATCATAAGGAAAACTCTGATAGTAAAAGACGGGAGTGGATTAGCGACTTACAAGAAGATATTTCATCTACTGAATGGGGTAAAATATGTTTAAAAACACACACTCAAACCATTAACACTCGTTTGAGAATGATACAATTCAATTGGATAATGCGAACATACATCTCCCCTGTACAATTAAATAAATTTGATCCTAATATACTTGATCTATGCTATAAGTGTAATAGGCATCAGGGTACACTATACCACTGTCTGTGGAAATGTGATGAGATTCAAAAATTTTGGAGCTCAGTGTTAAAATATATCTCTCAGATCACAACTTCCCCTGTACCGCTTTGCCCTAAGTTATGCATTTTAGGCTTGTATCCAGATGACTGTACTCTGTCGTGTGAAGAAAGAAAAATGGTCGATCTTTGTTTGCTACAGGCCAAACGCTGTATTGCATTATGTTGGAAGAATCTTGGTTGCCCCTCTTTTAACCACTGGTTAAATAACTTAACATCGAGTTTAGCTCTTGAAAAACTGACCTATATTGTTAGAAAGAAGGCTTCTGAATTTTACAACATTTGGAAGTTATTTCTGGAACTATTGAGGAGTGGGGATTTGGAGGAGGCGGTGGGAGAATAAGACAATAAGATAATGGAATAATGTCTGACTTGTTGTTGGGGATATACTGTGTAACCTACATTATGATATTTTTTTTTTTTTTTTTACTTATTTATTTGTTTATTTATTTGAAATTGTATTTATTTTTATTGTTTGCTATCTTCATTTATTTGCTATCTTCATTTATTTGGGATCTTTTGGGATTAACATTTCAATTATTATTATTATTATTATTTTACTAACTGCCATATGTTCATTATATTTTCAGTGTTGGATACTGTTGTATTTAAATGAAAAACTAATAAATATATGTTTAAAAAAAAAAAAAAAAAAAATTTGGACGGTAGCATATTGGCAGGCCAAAAAAAAAGAAAAAAAACATACAGACAGAGAATAAATGTACATTTTAAAAGGCACGAAGAATATGAAAACTTTTAACCACTGAGACAAGGATTATCCACGTTCAGTCACTTTACAATGACAACAAGATCAAGTAAGTCACTGCATTGCTCCAAGAGAGGTCAATGCGCTGCAGCTTAAGAACCACATGCAAATAGGCAAAAGTAAGAAATATACTATAAGTAGCAGGGGACCCCAAAAAGTAATGAAAAGCCTCTCAATAAATGTTTAAATATTATTAATCCTATCAATCTGCAAAAGAACTGTGTATGTTGTCAGATTATTTGAACTAACAAGTTAATTAAGTCAAAGAAAAGGCTTATACTTAATCACGCTATCTGGAATAAAACATAAAAACAAAATAATTATTCCAACACCACTGACAAGTAATGAATGTCAATAAATCCAGAGTCATAAAACTTGAGTCCCAGTCAGGTTCATTTCTTTTTCCGTCGTCGTTTCTCGCAGTGTCTTTCTGTATTTGCTGGTGTTGTGACACAGATGTTTTCTTACTTTGCTTGTTTTTTGTCTGTTTGGATGTGTCACAGTGCGTTGACCTCTCTTATCACTAAGGTTCATGAATAAATAACAGTCAGCTGACAAGCTCGGTTAGAGGGTGAGTGTAGTAGACATGCTCCTTGGGAAACAATAGGGAATCATGAGGAAGGCTGAAGTAGCCTAGAGAGGATTCTATGGATAGACCCACTGAGAAACTAGCTAGCGGAATTAACTGGGTGCAGTCTCTGAAGTCTCTGCAGTAGCCACATCCTTGATGCATTTAGGACTGGAGCAATAGTCCAGTCCATAAATCAGTGGTATTGATCTTGACATCTCTCAGAAAGAGAATGAATAAGCATATGTTGCTTATTAAGATAAACTGCACATGGCCAAGAGGAAAATATTTTAAAGGTGGAGGGGTGTGACTGTAACGCCCCAAACTATCCAGTAAAAGAGTGATAAATAATACGAACAAAGCAAATTTCTTAACACTGACTACTTGTTTTGCAGATTTCTGGATGTCTGACCTGAACCAGCAGAGTAAGAACAAGGACCAAGTTTTACAAGAGAACCACACCTTGCAGCCCAATATGTACCTGCACATCAACCCAGTCGTTGTGGAGGAGAAGTCCAACAAAGACCTGGATCCTCTCCCCAGCTCCAAACATGACACACTCATCAATCTAAACAGCACCTCCTCCCTGCCAAATGGAGAACTGCCACAGACCGTCAGCCTACCGGTCAAAAGTCTGACTAAAACTACATCCAACCCGGAGATTAAATACAAACGCCCTCCACCCAGACCCCCTAGCCTAGGAGCAGGGTCTGGGATGGGCCTCCTCTTCTCATCTCCCCCCTCGCATCAAGCATTACCTTCTGCAACTCCAGAAGCTGAGAAAAAAGAGGAAGGAAGGGGAGGAGTAGTGGAGAGAGAAGAGAGGAAGTCAGTGTCAACATCACCTCCACCGCCGTCGAGACCTCCTGTCCCGTTGCAGAGCCGAGCTGCTCCTCCCCTGCCTCCTGCTCCCGTCCGACGCACCTCTTCCAGAAAAAGCACTGACCGAGAGGTAGGAGAGGGGACAGAGAGAGAGAAGGGACAATATCCTGCAAAGAAAGCAGAGAGAGAGGAGGGTGGAGAGAAAGGAAAAGAAAAAGCAAGAAGTAAACCAGGTCTGCTGGGAGACAGTCCTGAGCAAGAGAGCAGCAGCCGACAAGAAGTGGATGATAACAAGGACAGAGAAAACACGGGGAAAGAGGATGAGAAGGAGGAAAAAGAGGTGAAAATGGAGAAGGATGGTAAACCAAAAGCCAGCCCCCAATGTCCATCATTGGTAAAGAAACCCACCCGTCCAGTGCCTCCACCAAGGACAAAACCGTGTCTCCAGGACTCACCTCTGAACAATCAGAGTGCTGGAATGAGAATACCCCCTCCATCCCCAGCCCGGCGTCCAGATGTGTCACTGTACTCACCACAGTGCAGTGCTGTCCTGGGAACGGACCCTGACTCCTGCTCTACCAGTAGCACAGAGGAAGAAGGAGAGCAGAACCAGGAGCAAGAACAACAGAAGAAGTAGGTCTATGTCTGTCCCACGGCTGTATTAAGAAAGATGGATGCATTGCTGCAACTTACCCACAGTCCAGAGAGGTTTCCTGAGTGCCGAGTTGATTTTTGTGCTGCCATTATGATATAAAGTCAAACAGCTGTCCAATGCTGCTGAAGCTGAAATAAATTTAAGCAAAGAAAAATGAACATACACATGTCCTAGTGTTCTGCACATACTTGCTCTCTGTAACTGGTGGATGTGTGAACCCCTGTTTGTTTCATCTAGACTAGTTATTTGAGGAAAGTGATCTGACAGTCTGTCAGAAAGGCAGAATTTAGATTTATATCTGATGCTATTTTTATTCTCTTCAGCAGACGTTTATTTGACTAATAAGTCACATGCTGTTCAAATTTATTTAGTGTCTATTGATTAAGGTGAACTAGATTAAAAGTCTAAGGCTACGTATGCTTATATGAGGCCTTGTTGTTCAAATGTGTTTACCTTCAAAGAACACTTCACTAATTTGATAATGCAGGCCAATTCATGACATCCTCACTCAGACTCACAAAGGACAGTTTTAACCCTAACCCTGGTTTTCCTCCAGAAAGCTTAAATCATTCAAAACAACATGTGTCTGCCATAAGTTCCAGCATATTGCATGTTTGCAGTAGCAGCTAATGTAAGCCCCTCAAACTGCATTCTTTACAGGTCTGAAAAGCTCACTTCTGTCTGACTGTATAAAACATTTATACCCCCCAACCCTCAGAATGTTCAACATTTCTGCATAAAAATTACACAAAACATCAGTGGACAGTCTAATGAGACTCTGTATACCTCCTGTAGGGGAGGTATACAAAAGAGTATGCGACTGTGTAGGTCAAAGGGGAGGTGTGAATACAAACTTTGGGTATATTTGTCTCCAGTACGGTTGCAGGGAGTCGCAGCCCCAAAGCAGCAGTAAGGAGAACTCCCACCACTGTCATGCTGGACAGAGCTCGCTATCGCCTGTCCACCGTCCTCACCGGACTCATCAGCCATGACCGACGTCTCACACAGCGCATCGTGGAGCTGGCCAGGGACCCCCTGAGCTACTTTGGTAACCTGGTGAGTAGACGGAGCAGGAAAGCTTCTCAGCTGTGTTTTTAGCTCAGTGTCTGAGCTCATACTTCGTGGCTCTTCTGCTTAACCAAAGTGTTCATGCTTCATATTTAGGTAAAAGAGCACCGCGCTTTCACCTTGGAGACAATGTCAAACCACACGTCCTCCACTGAGCTGTTACAGGAGATCAGACAGATGATGACTCAGTTGAAGAGTTACCTATTGCAAAGTACAGAGCTCCAGGCCATGCTGGAGCCACAACATCAGTACCCTCAAGACAAACTAGGTAACTTTAATACTTAAAATGTTAATGAAGTGCTTTGTATCTCCACCTCTTTTTCAGTTCTTATTCTGTGTTATATGGAAATAGCTTATGGGAACTACCTACAATTGCCACTTCCTTTTATCATTTTATGTGATACTACACTTTGTTTTGTGTGGGTGAGCTTTGCTTGTGACTTCAGGTCTTGGAGTTAGAAGGGTTGCTGTCAATTATTGTCCATTTAGCAAGATGGAAATAAGCATAATGAATATTTTATCAATGCCATCACAGAGAACATAGTCGAAGCTGCGCTGTGTAAAAGTGTACTGAAGCCACTGAGGGAGCCAATCTACCAGAGTCTGGAGAAACTGCACACCAGCACCGGCAGCCTCAAACAACTGGCACAGAACCAGGTGGGACTGGACATGAGCTCTGCAGTGGTAATACTAATATTAATGAAATACAATTATTACTAATGCACACAGCTGCACTACAGTTCCAAAAATATAACCTAGACTTCAGTGCTGTACAATACATTTCTATAAATATCACTTGTGTGTACTGCTGTGTGTGTCAGTCCGTTGTTCTAGGCAGCACAACGACAGCATTAGGAGTAACCACAGCTGTCCCCGAGGCCTCTGCTATGGAAAAGATCAGCCTTAAACTGAACAAACTTCATCTAGAGTACTCTCCTCAAAAAAAGATTGAGCTGCTGCTGAAGGCCTGCAAGATCATCTATGACTCCATGTCTGTCAGCTGCCCAGGTCAGAGCTCCTTTCAGTGCTTTAAACTCAGAATAGCAGTACTAGTTTTTTTGGTTGCAAATGTTTCTGGGTGCCATGAGATACATGACATTAGTTTATTCACACACACACACACACACACAACACATAATTTGTGTGAATCAGGTCTCCCATTGAAGCTACCAAAACCTTATTGCGGGAGCCTGGATACATATAACACAGGACAATACAACATGTACAAGACTACAATACACACGAAACATTAACAGTATAAATACACACACAGGCACACGCAATAAAGCAAGTACAAAAACTACCAATACAGTACATGAAACATTAACAGACAACGTGGACCCCAAGCATACCAACAGAAGGTCTTCATAACATGTATAAAAGCAGATGATTATAAAATTTACATTCAATTTACTATGGTTTAGATGTTCAATGGTTGCAATTTATATATATAAACTAAGTAATTTAATTTTTAGCTTTTTCTTGAAAATGGAGATGGACGTCTCCACCCTCAAGCTCTCATCTAGCTCGTTCCAGATCTGCGGTCCTCTGCATGCAAAAGACAGTCTCGTTCTTTTTAATCTTCTTTTTTTCCCAGTAATTAGATGTTTTTTCCTGGTATCATACGCATGCCTAGGGCCGCAGACTGGAACAAGCTCACACAATCTGTGGTTGGTTTTATGGATAATTTGATGCATCACACAGGCATTGTGAAGTACATTAATTTCAGTTAACCGGAGGAGACCGAAGCGATGAAATAGAGGTCTTGTGGGGGCATTGAACTCGGACCACGACACAGCTCGAATGATCTTTTTTTGAAGGCTTTCTAATCTTTTCAAGTAGCTCGGGTAGGTGTTGCACCAAATGACATTACAGTAGTTAATGTGTGGCACAAACAGAGTTTTGTATAGAGTAAGTAGTGTAGTTAATGGAAAATAATGTCTTATTTTAAAGAAGAGCCCGACATATTTAGCTAGATTGGATATTATATGCTCTATATGATGTTTAAAATTTAAGGACTCCTCAATGTGGACCCCGAGAAACTTAGTAGAGCTCACTCTGTGCAATTCTTCATCCCTTATTTTAAGATGTAAGTGAGCTTCTGGTGCCTTTTTATTAGAGTTAAACACAATATAATTGGTCTTACTTATATTCAGAGATAACCTATTGCACTTAAACCAGATATCTATTTTCTGTAATTCAGTATTTAGTATTTCCTGTAGTTCAGATGTGTTGGTGTGAGAAAAAAACAAATGTAAGAAGATACTTCTTACATTTGCAACATCTTCTCCAGCCTTTTATCCGGCCTATGTGCTCCTTTTTTAATGGACCTAATGACTCAAATTAGACACAAATAGATCGCCAGGGATCACACTGGAATTACAATTGTTGTCACCCATTCTACTTATTCTCAATTAGGAAATCATCATGAGACATAAAAGAAAATTAATTGAAATGTTGATGCTGTGTTTCTACCCTGACTGGTCAAATTCAAAAAAATACCATACTTTAGTACCGTGCACATTACATCGGACTAAGGCTGTCTTTAGACTAATGTGGATACAAGTCTTCATGCAAAGTAAAGACTGCCTCACATGAATGAGTGTTCAAACCTCAAAATTGGTTTCCTCCCTGGAGTTTACCCTGTCAAAACATTTATGTGAGTGTACGTGTGTGTGTACGTGTGTGTGTGTGTGTGTGTGTGTGGCGTGTGTAGGGCGGGCTCATGGCGCTGATGACTTCCTGCCTGTAATGATGTACGTCCTGGCTAGATCCAATCTGTCTGCTCTGCAGATGGATGTTGAATACATGATGGAGTTGATGGACCCATCATTAACACTAGGAGAAGGTACACCCATACATATTATATATTTCTATCATTTTATATACTAAGTACGCAGTCATAAATACAACAAAACATGGACTTTTAATCACTGACCATCATTAAGAATGAAGTGTGTGTGTGTGTAGGATCATATTATCTGACCACCACCTATGGAGCGCTGGAGCACATTAAGACATTTGACCAGCAGAGGTCAGCAACACGGCAGCTCAGCAGAGAAGTTCAGGACTCCATCCACCGCTGGGAAAGACGACGCACGCTCAACCAGGAACGCATGTCTCAAGGATCTGTTCAGGTACACACACACACACACACACACAGAACCCATCGCCAATGATGGCACAGAAAACACACCCCCACCACCCTTTTAGCGATAAGCAGTTATAGATAAAGGATGGATAATGAAATGGAGGTTTCTAAGTGGGCGGCGTGTGGTGCTCTAAAACTCTTTGTGGATTCTGGACCTGTTGTGCAAGTCACAGTCGGGCAGACCAAATCTGAGCAGTACAAGATCAAGTCAAGTCTTTGTTCACTGAGATACAGACAAAGAATCTTCGCACTCACCGAAATAACTAAATAAAGAAGGCAAGACTACTGTCCAGTCACAAAAAGGATGTTCTTCCTCTGTGTTCCCAGAGGATGAGTGTCTTCTCCAAACCATTTCCTGATGAATCACAGTTAGATATTTTGAAGAAACAGAATGACGTATGTAAGGAGATAAAGAGGAGAGCGAATAAAAGGTTTCGGGATCATCACATATGGCGGGGGGGGGGGGGGGTCCATATGAATCAAAATAACTACATCAACCTCAACTGAACATCCATGTGAACATCAGTTGAAGACTAAATTACTGACGTCACAAGAAGTTTTCTCTAACACTTGCCTAATAAAGTCATTTGTATACACAGCGTAGCCAAAGTTGAAGTATCTTCACTAGTACTCTAAGAATTCTGGTTCCACTATATGAGCAGTATGGTGCTTATATTTGGGGAAAAGAGAACTGAAAACTGAAAAGCGCAGGAGTTGCAGAGGTGTCAGAGTGATGGTAATTTCACGCAGACTCAAGCAGAGATGACTTCAATCAAATATATTTGTCTGACCTATCTGTGCATGTGTGTTCTGTAGGACTTCCTGACTGTGTGTTGTCCTGAGATTGGAAGCAACCCAAAAACCCTGGGTGTCCTCCCCACAACAACGATCCAACAGCTTGCTGAGCAATGTGCAATGCGCTTTGAACAAGGTATATGTCCGGTTTCAAACTATTTGAAAGTGGAGCAACCAGGATGACATAATGAATCAGAGGTGGAGAGAATTAGAACAAAATTAAATTGGCACAAAGCTAACCACATTCTTACTTCATGTATCCTAGTTACAACATAAATGTAACAGATAACTACTAATGTTAACCTTACTGGTGTGTAGATGTGTTGTCTTTGCATGCGGTAGTGTATGAAGAATGTAACGCCTTGTTGTTTCTCTTTCCCAGACTCCTACATTCTCAGTGTGTATAAGAATGACGTACACCAGCCCCTAGCACCTACAGATATTGCCCTCAGTGTTAAGAACAGCTGCCAACCAGGAGCCTACTGCTTCGTCTACCACCCCATCGGGCAGCCCAACAGCCAACCCCAGCGCAGCTGTCCCACTGACCCACCCCCAGCTCCACCCCCAGCCCCACCTGCAGAAAGCTTCCTCCCAGCTGACATAGCAACTGCCAGTGCTGTGCAGCCAGAGGTGGAGGAGGAGAGTCTGATTAGCTTGTAACTGGTGCAGCAGCACAGAGCACAAGCACAAGTGCTGTATCGCTATGGTAACTACACCACTGTGGCTGACAGTGTTATCGTGGAGACTGCATCGACACAAGGAGGAGGGGAACAAAATTGAATGTTTTAATGTCGAGTCTCCCTGATTTAATTGGAGACTAAATAAACAAAGTCCAACTTTTGTGGATTAGTGCAGGCAGGGTAACAATATAGTTAGTAGTGAGACAGGTGTAGGACCACTTCCTTCTTTTCAATTATTTAATGTGAGTTTCAGTGTCTGACTGGTCTGATGCTACAGTATACATGCATCAGCAAAAGGAGCCGTGACTAAATGGAATGAATGAAGTGAAAGACTGATTTTGTATCCCAGCAAGGGGTCTGGAACTCCAGGGACTGGAGGAGGATGTGGTTTCATAGAATGCAAAAGTACACGTAATGATAACATGCACATATAGTGTATGATCCTGTTTATTCTGTCTATACTCTACAGTACTGGATGTTAATCTCTTTAATGTTCTGTTTCGGAGTTCAGTCCACCACACTTCAGTATATCAGTATTGTTTGAAAACAGTTTTTATACATAAAGCCTAGTTAGCAGTAATAAGGTCCAAAAAGCCTTCAACAAGTATCAATGAGTTCTATTTCACATTACTTCTCTAAACTCTTATACTGACTGTGTTGTAAATAAACCAACTTTTTTAACTTGTTTACGCTGTGTCTTGGTTGTGTAGACATTTCCAAAGAAACACTCCCACAGTATTACAGTATCAGTCTAAAGTTTGGACACACCTTCTCATGCCTGAGAATGTCCTGACGGTAGACCATCAACCCAATCTGGCATTTGTTTATCCAAGAGAATGAATCATTTGTATATATCTGTGAGCTGCAAAAGTAAATGAATCTTTGTTTCCAGTATCTGCTGTGACCCCCTTTTGCAGCAATAACAGCAACTAAACTAACTGCTGGTCAGTTATCCAAAGCGGCTGGGAGGGATAATAGGTGGAGTCTGAAGACTTTCTGAATCCTCTGAATGTCAGGTAACAATGGATGGTATTTGTGGCCCCACCTGAAGCCAGGGGTGTCACAAACACAACACAAAATCCCAAAATATCTTGTATTTGGTGATTTATGACCAATTTTGGCACTTACATTTCTCCAGAAAGTGACCTGTGTCTATAAATATCACTTCCTTTTGATGAATCCTGATACAATTCGGTGATGGGGACCCAGGTGGGAGTTGACAGCATTTCTGATGAGAACATGCGGAGTGTGAGGTGACTCAGGCTTTGTGCTTGAAGCTTGTTTTCCTTTGTAAAATCTGAGTTGGGGAGCCATTGTTAAGGCCACCTGCTTCCTGTCTGCAGGTCATTATTTCCAACAAGGCCTGTAACGAGGTCCTTAAATGGTGACAAACTTCGTGCATCGAACAATCTCCACCATTTCAACCTTTGTCTCGTTTCTGTTTCAGCAGGCATCCACACACAGAAAACGTTTCATGACCCAGAGGCAGAGAATCTAACAAGCTGTCTATATACAGTATGCATAGTGAGGTTGTTGACTTAGATGTCACAGTAATCTTCGATGCCACCAGTGAATATAACAAAGAAGCCAGAGCATATTTATCTAAAATGATTTGTCCAGGAAATATTTACTATGTAGCACTATCCTGCTGGAGCCTAGTATCAGCGTCAAATCAAAGAATAGGTTTTGTCCACAGAGAATATTTTTCTCTAAAAAAAAAGAAGAAGAAGAAGAAGAGTTTTGACCTGATAAGATGATTTTTTAAACAGTGTGAAATCCATCACCCCATGCAGCATCACTGTATGCTGGTGTGTCTCATTTGTGTGACCAGAACTGAAGTGATGGTGAATGTTCTTGAAATCAAGTTACTATTAAATTAAATAATGAATTACAGTGAATTTCTTCGTCAGCCTAAATATGCATGCTTCCCACTGGATGAAAGATGTTTTTCAATGAAATATCCTGATTGAATGTTAATGGATGTCTCTAATAACTTTTACCATGTGACCCATCTTCTAGAATCGGATCCCTATTATAGTCATTGATATTATAAAGTAATTCGAAATTTTGTAGAGTGGCAGATTATCTTACCAGACTTACAGAGATTTATAAATTATGGTTGTATGGTAAAACTGAGTGTGATTAGGAGCAACAAACCTGTATGGGTCTGCAGACGGCATAGGTACCTGCTAAGAGGACCTGTAAGGAAGAACTGAAGATAACTGAAACTGGACACTGGGTTAGGGACTGTCCAAAAAATGGACAGGAGTAGGGTCAGACGAAGATCTTTCTGGTTCTGACAGAGAGATTGAGATGAGACATCAATCGACATATCGGACAGATGAGAACTCTAGCACTGGTCAATAATTATACTATGTACATCTGATTGATCAGTCTATTGACCGTCTTGAATTTGAACAAATGCTAGAGATAAGCTTGTTGGTTGGAGACGGTTCTTATCCTCTCCATACCACACAATGTCTTGTCGTCTTCCATTCTATGAAGATGATGTTACAGCTTAGATGTGACATTTAACTGCCACACTGAGACACATTTAGTTTAGACATTCCTACATATTTGTTATCTTTTCACTCTTACAGCAGGCTGTTGCGGATGAGCGGATGCTAACTACCTTCTCCATTGGTCTCTCTCTCACCTGGACAGGGGAAATGCTGCTGTGTTTTATTTATTTATTTATTCTTTCATGTTTTTTGATTTCTCCAGCGATCTCAACACCATTCAGCTCCTACTGCTGAGAGACAAACAGTGATGGGAGTGGACTCACTCACACCTCATTTCCTGGATAACTGACTATCTCACCAGGAGACCCCAGTATGTGAGGCTGAGAAACTGCACCTTAAGATCACCACAGGCAAAACTAAGGAGATGGGGCTGGATTTTCAGAGGTCCAGGCCCACCTGCAGCCTACCCTATAAATGGAGACTGTGTGGAGATAGTTCAGACTTATAAGTACCTAGGTCTACAGCTGGATCATAAACTGGACTGGTCGGCTAACACAGACTCAGTGTACAGGAAAGGTCAGAGCCGGTTCTACTTTTCTCCTTTAACATCTGCCAGAAGCTGCTGAGGATGTTTTATCAGACTGTCGAGGCCAAGGGAGGCAGCATTAAGAAGAAGGGCACCTCACGGTTAGATACGCTGATAAGGAGGTATGTAGCTCTGATAAGGAGGAAGGTAGCTCTGTGGTGGGGCAGAGCTGAATACTCTGGCATTCTGGCATCGGTGGCAGAGGCAAGGACTTTGAACAAAGTCCACCACCCTCTACATGACATCATAATCACAAAGAGAAGCTCTTTCACTGACAGGTTAAGGACATTGTTTGTCTCTCAGGCCATAAGACTCTACGACACCTCCCTGTGAGGACACAACTTCACCGTGGTTTCTCTGTAACTATATAACTGTATATTTAATAACCTACATAACTTACAAATTATATATCCCCAACATTATGACCTCTGTCAGGTGAAAGAAATAACATTGACCATCTTGTGACAATTCAATGTTCTGCTGGGAAACTTTTGGACCTGGCATTCATGTGGATGTTACCTAGACATGAAGCACCCACCTAGACCAGACCAGATACCCCCACCCCATAGCAATGGCACTCTTTGATGGCAAAAACAGCACAAGGTGGGTGTTGACCTGGCCTCCAAATTCACTAGATTCAAACTGATCAAGTATCTGTGGGATGATCCAGAGGCCCCTCCTCTCAACCCATAGGACCCAAAGGCCCCCACTATTAACATTCTGTTGCCAGACACCACAGGACACCCTCAGAAGGCCCATGTCCGTTCTCTGAAGAGTCACAAGTGTTTTATAGGCACGAGGGAGACCTACACAATATTAGGAAGGTGGTCATAATGTTATTCCTGACTATATGATGAGTATATAATCAGTGCAGTTTTTTCATCATTGATATTTATGTTGGTTCTTTCTGATTATGTTTGATTATGAATATACAGAGCAATACATTAGCATGTTAATTTAAAGTTATTGTAATAAATTAAATCATGTGACTGTTAAATGCTCAAATTGACATTGTTTCACACAGTCAGTAGATGCTGATTTTATAATTTGTGCTGTATTATACTTATGTTTTTTGCGTGGACCATCTATTTAAACATAAATTCTGAGAAACTCAGCCAAAATGCCACATCAAGGCTTATTGATTAATTTAAAAAAATAATAAAATAAAATAAAAAATATTCCAGGATGAATTTCAATTCCCCGTGGTTTTGCTTTATGTTAATATTCTATAACAGTTGTCAGGTATGACTATATTCCCCAGTGTCATTTTTTATTGTAGACAGAGCATTTTCATTGAGAGAAACGTGTATCACTTGGTTCATCCATAGAGTATGAATGAACAGTCTTGCACGTATATACACACCAACACTATAATGATTTTCAGTAATAAGATGCTCTCTACAACAGCACCATGACTAAGAGTCTTTGAAACAGGACACTAACAAGCTAACTTCCACTTCCACAGGGATTGTCTTCTTGCACGCTAAGCTCAGAGTGGGATTGATCTGGTGAAGGGTGGGTACACTTGAGAATATGCGTGGGTGGTTTAGGGGGATGGGGGGGTAAAACACTCCAGTCCAGGGTATATAAGTATGTAAGACAAGACACTGACGGTTTTCAGCCATCATCAACCTGCAAACACCATAGCAGCAACAAATATAGGACGAGCAAAAATCTGTTTTAGTAGAAACTTCTTTCTTCTTAGAGTAGATAAAAACATATTTTCAAGAAATTGGTAGAGAGTAACAAACAGAAAGTACCTTTCTGCACATACAGATTTCTTTTGCTGTGGCTTGGTGGTGGTTCATCCAGCAACAGCTCTCTTCTAGTTGGACAACTGTCCTCCAACCTGAAGTCCAGCGCTGAGAAGCTGCCTGCTGCTACCAACATTTACAGACAGATTGACACAGGTAAGAAATCATCAAACTAGTGGACTGCTGACACCTTTACAACCAAACAATTTGCATGAAGTCAAAGTTCTTTAAAGCTTGCATGCAGATTACTTTATCAGTATATTGTTTTCATTCATTTGTTTTAGTTTTTTTTTTAGTTTGTGTGACTGATCGCCAGACATTGTACTTTCAGTCTGCGTCGGTCACAATTTAAAATTGGAAAAGGGGCTTTAACACAACATTTAGCACAATAAACTTTAAAACAATCTACTTTTTTGGCAGGCATGGAAAACACTCCTATATATGGTGGTGGTTTAAATAATCAATAAAGTAACAATGTCTTGATGTATTTCAGAGTTACAGCCTAGATTGCAAACAAATGTCTTCTTTATTTGAAATTTTTTGGCTATTATGCCACCAAAAGAACTGAATACAATCTGCATTTATTTTTCTTCATTTGATCACTCACGCATTCATTCATTCATCTTCTGTAAACGCTTTGTCCTGTGAAGGGTTGCAGGAGGGCTGGGTCACAGGCGAGAGGTGGGGTACACCCTGGACACGTCTCCAGTGTATCGCAGGGCTAACACAGAGAGACAGACAACCATTTAATTTGATCATTATTCTATTATTCTTATTTACCCATATGAAGTTATAAGAAGTTATAACTGAACTACAGTTTGTTATGTACAGTATGTGTACATATGTATGCATCTCTTGGACCTTGATCATTTAAAAGTCATAATATAAAAATTATGAATAATAAAAAAATGTGAAGGACGGCTTTGTTTTGTTTTGCAGAATGTCCGAGCTTCCAGCTTTTCCTCGTATGTCCTTCCTCTTGCTTAGCATTTTGAGTATGACCTTGGTGACATCAGGCTTCCCTCAGCCACGACTACCTCTCAGGTACTTTTTTAATCCATCTCATTAAGGCTGCAACAAAGTGTGGTTGTTACAGGTACACACATTGCACATGAGTAAAGTATTCCATTATTCTATTAAGTAATACATTCTAATGCCAGCTTTGACCAAACCCAGTTACGTGTCAATGTATATGATTCTACAGAAGTCCTGATGATTCAGATGAAGCTAAACGAGATGACTGGGACGTCCTCTTCCCTTCTATCTCTCTCCGGGATTGGAGCATCCAGATGATGTCGGCACCCAGCCTCAGAGCAGCAGCAGACAAGGCAGGTCTGATGAGGGAAGCATGGCTCTTTTCCCCGGAGAGGACAGAGGCAAGGTAACTGGACAGAGAGGGAAAACACTGAGATGAATTTATAGTCAAACAAACTTCAATTTAATCACCACACAACGTCGCTTTTGCATAGTCAATTAGAAAAAGGTTTAAAAGTGCGTTTGGGTACCATTTCTTTACAGGGACAGATTTTGTAACAGTTTGACCTATTTCCAGTCTTTATGTTAACTTTGGCTATTTTGCTCCTGGTTATATTGTATTATTAACAAGTTGTGCTGACAGCCTGATCCAAATTTACCACAATATAGTGTTCCTTTAAAGAGAAGATCAAATATTGGAAGCTGAATAGTCAAATCAGTCAGTAACATGTTGGTTGCGTGCGTGGTGAAACATATCTTGTTTTGTGCTCACTAATCTCTAAAGTCTGGTCTGTTATCACTAGCGTGGAGGGGCCATGGCCTTCTGAATGGTCTCAAGGGCCCGGGATGGTGAAGAGGAACATGGTGGTGGCTGACGATGCTGCTTTCAGAGAGAAGAGCAAGCTCCTCACCTCCATGGAGAGACAGAAGTGGCTCAACTCCTACATGCAGAAACTACTGGTGGTTAATTCTTAGTCATAATTCAGCATTCAATAGTTTATACCATCATTTACCTCAAAATCAGAGCGACTCTCAGAAAAAAATAAACATTTTAAAACATTTAAGGGATAGTTAGTCAACTTTTGAAAAGAGAAGACAAACATCAAACACTATTTCTATTTCTTGCACCATTTTATTGCATCCCTGCAAAAAACAGTAATGAAGCTATTGATTTCCCCAAAAGATAGTTAGATGAACAATAGAGATGTTTTTGTATGTTGAAATTTGAAGTGAGTTTGTTTGTCCTGCTGATTCTGTTCAGTGAATTAATAAATATGAAAATGATGTTTTGGACGTCTGTGGCTTTTGTTAAACTTCATATAACAATTTGCAACTGATGTGACATGATGCTGCAGATTGTTGCGATTACTGTACTGTTGTAGAATTATGAATACATCCTCAACAATGTCACCAGCACAACACCCCAACCCCATCTCCCACTGCACTTTAAAACTTCTAAAAATTGGATCAATCTCCAAATGTTTGTGTGAGCCTTGAACACACACAAACAGACAAGTCCTTATCGATGTGACGAGACCATTTCATTCACTACTGCGAAATGGCATCATCATCCAGTTAAAAACACAACAGTCTATGGTGGTATCAACACCAGTTCATCTAGCCTGCCAATCGCATCCTGCAGCTGCATCCTGTGGACTTGTCTCTGCCTGTCCCTCCTCTCCAGCAGCAGAGCCTCTGCATGGAGAAGCATCTCTGCAGCCTCAGACGCCGGGAGGTCATCTGGAGCCTCGGCCCTGCTGTGGGGTCCCTTTGTTGGGCGGCTGCTGTGTCTGACAGGCTTCTCATCCCGCAGCCTGGCTCGATAGACCCGGGTGAGGGAGGGCAAGGAGGGGAAAGAAGAGACAAGAGGAGGGAGGGAAGAGACTCCAAAGCCATCCTGTAACCTCTCTCCTCCTCCTCTGTCCTTAGCGTCCCCCATCTCTCTCCTCTGTCCTTCCTAGGAGAAAATGTAATTCAGATACATACAGTACCATTTAGAAACATACAGCAAGACCACTCAACTGTCACTGCTTTGCATAACGGCATGTTGTGGCGTGGTGGTTAGAGAGGCAGCTTTGGGACCAAAGGGTCACAGGTTTGTACCCCCCTCCTGCAACAACAGGATGCTGGAAACAAACAGTCAATCCCCAGACCTCCTCCTTAGACCATGCTAAAATGTCTATGTGTCTTTATGTAACTCACACATTTTAATTACATCAAGACTTTAGGTTATGCATATTTAAACCGTCAAGGATTGCTAGCCGTTTGTCTAGGTGTCACCTGTCCGTCTCAGCTCTACTAACGCTCCACTTCTCTGCTCTTATTTGAATCAGCCCAGAGTTAAGCTAGAGAGACACAATGCAGAGATGGCAATGGCCAGAGCAACAATGAGCTTCAAAACCACTCTTCAGGAAACCTACTGGTTTCTAGAGGTGTCACTTCCTTTAGAGTAATTATAACCCAGTAGGAACTTATTGTTGATGTATCTTCATTCACTGTCACTTTTAGTAACTTAAGCTAAATGTACAGCTGGAGTAGACCGCACAATCTCACTGGGAAAAAAATGGCAGACATTTATTCAAATTTTGACTAATCTACATTCTCCTTAATCTCCTTTCTCAAACAAAATATGCCAGATTAGTGTAGACACTTCATGTGTTGCACACCTGTGCAGCGGGAAGCCTCAGTAGCATGTTGTCCAATTTTTCCAGCCCCCGGTTTCCGTGGTGACACACTCTTCGAGCTCCACTGGGTGAACGTGTAGGCCTCCGGACAACAGGATCTGTCAGATGGCAGTCTACCACACTCTCCTACACACGACGCACATACACAAACGCACGGTTAACATCTCATTTCCTGGCATATATGGCTGCTGGCATCTTGGAGAACACAGGAGAGAACTGAACAAAATCAGTAGGTTGGGAGCAATACTAATATAACTAGGTCAGAGCCAAACAACGTCAGTGTTGCAGTCAATCATAAATTCCCTCTGGTGTGAAACTGCATGTTTCCCTTATCAAAAATGTATGATTTGCTTGTTGCAAGACACTCCACATCAAGAAGTGTGCACCTAATTACTAAGAATTATTAATCAGGCTGATGTGTTGCTGAATTGAACGTACCATCCAGGTCCAGAAGACTGTCTCTACTTGTTTCCACTTCAAATAGACTTCCAGCAGGTCACAGAGCTTCTGGATACTAACACAGTCCTATGATAAACAGACACATGTATACACTTTAAAATGTAGATAAAGTATACAAAAATGTATACAGAGAACACAGTCTTTTTGAATATGATGCCACAAGGTTGATGCCACAAGGCTGGCACATCTATGTTTGGACAGTTTTGCCCATTCCTCTTTGCAGCACCTCTCAAGCTCAATCAGGTTGGAAGCGCCGATGCACAGCCATTTTCTCTCCAGAGATTTTCAATCAGATTCAAGTCTGTGCTCTGGCTGGGCCACTCAAGGATATTCACACAGTTGTATGAGGACATATGAATACATATGTTCCCAGCTTTAAAACAATCACACTGGTTGTCATGAACCACTGAGAACAGACTTTTTCACTTGAACATAGTCAGCAACAGTTCAATAAAAAGAAAAACTGTGTAATATTAGTGATAAAGATTCATTATAATGCACACATTTACCTCTTTTAGCACTGCAGAGTTCTGATGAGATGATGAGGATGCAGCAGAGGGGTGGCTGGCAGAAAAAATCTGGGAACACATTGATTTCCAAGCATCACAATTTGTTCCACAAACTGTTCAATCAACCTTTTAAAGCGGACGGATTTGCTTTGTTTTCACTTTATTAAAGGCATAATCTGGATTTTTTTCTGTCTTGCTGATGCACAATCTACGTACATCCCATTCCTGTAAATGCTATGTCT
This sequence comes from Planiliza haematocheilus, assembly GCA_005024645.1. NCBI lineage: Eukaryota > Metazoa > Chordata > Actinopteri > Mugiliformes > Mugilidae > Planiliza > Planiliza haematocheilus. Next base: position 322,954 of record SRSE01000631.1, on the reverse strand, counting down.
CAGAAATGATATTGATATTCAAAGGTCAGAGGTCACCCTAACCTCACAAAACACAGTAATGGTCTTTATTCAACATGCAATATGCTACCTGTGACTTAATTTGAGAAAAGATACAGTCAAAGGTCAAATTCATAGTGACATAAAAATATATATGTTACAAAGTTTTGTTCACGTCATACAATATATGACATTTTATCAGAGGCATACAAGCATGAGGTGGCAATTCTAGTTTACTTACTTTACTTTTTTTTTTTAAAAGCAACCAAGTTAGATAGATTGGTAGATAGAAAGGTTATACAGGTCTCCATTTCTCACCTCTGCTCTGTGCCCGTGTAATTTATACAAATGTATATAGAGCTCCAGCTCTGTCTATCTATTTGGCTGAAGGCTGAGCTACACAGAAACAGCAGAGGCCACAGTACACAAGATGAAGAGCGCACTTCGCCTGCAGCTGCAGACCATTCACACAGGCCTGATTTGTTCTTGCTGATGTCACTCCATTTCTTCATTCACTCTGCTAGCTCTCTCAACCCCCACTGCCCTCTCTAACTCCCTGAGTCACAGAGGAGGGGGCATGTCGAACAGCGACTGACATTGTGTCTTACATTTCATTACTTGAAATAAACACTTGATATATCTTGACCACTGGAAATAATGTCACACTAAGTTTTCTGATTTCAAAGAAAGAAGTCTTGCAAGCTATTTGAGCTCAACCTTCAATACGTATGCTCTGAAGACTCTCATCTGTTTAACTTTGAACAGTGTTTTGACTGGCAGATAGAGAATTACAGTTTGTGGAAATAGAAATGAAAAGATGTCCTCACAGCATGAAGAACACGAGTTCGCTCTTGTAGCATGGACAGCAGGGTCCGTCCCTGATGTCTCAGACACCCAGTGAGCCACTGAAGTCTCCTCAGGGACGTCGAGTCCAACTGGAGCTCACTGGAATGCTGAGGGTTAACCTAAAATGAAAGATTCCTGATATACAAGGAATACAAATATCCCTACCATTATGCTCCTACTAGTATACCAGTCATACTTACAGGTATAGATGTGAGTAGTGTTTTGTCCAGCTGCTGTACTCGCAGTGTCAACAGTTCCTCCAGTGTTCCTGCAGCAAGCAGCCAGCCCAGAGCAAGGAGGAGATCCCTGCTAGAGAAATTGCTCTCCTCATCTCCTTGTCCTCCCTTGTCCTTCTCGTACATCCAGTCAGCATGGTAGCCAGTCTGCCACAGGCCTGTTGCCACCAGCTTCTTGCAATCTGATGCACAGACAAACAAAGCACATTCTGACAAGTCCACACAACTCTTTTCAACTCCTCAACAATTCAAGTGTTAGACAAGGAAACACAAAGCTTTCTAATGCCAGCTGAAATTTTTCTTGAATTTCTCAAAAATCTTCCAACCTCCACTTAGCTGTGTGTTGCTTTCAGGGCAGACAGTGCCAGTTGTTTGAAGGATGTTGGCAAGAAGCTGCCAAAACGGATCCTCCTGGAAAAGAACAAACAGAAAGATGACACATACACTGTATAAATGTGTTCAATACTCGGCAACAGATGACGGACGCACCTCGAGTCCACCTCCAAATTTTGCCCGTCTGAAGGTCTCCGGTGCGGGTACAGCGTCCAGGCCGGCGGCCGCTAGAAGTTTGCAAAGAACTCCGATCACCTGCTTCACTTCCACACTCACAGACGATTTACTGCGCTGCATTACAGACAGTTGACAAACTACACATATATTGACAAATACGGTATTAGCTTAAAAGTCATAGTGAGTCTAGAAGAAACACGTTCACATTTAAAACTAAAAGAAGGACATTGCTGCCGCTTCTAAATTCAGGTCTTGATATTTCGCGGCGAATACATTGGGCGAATACAATCACTTCCGGGTACGAAGCCGTTGCCAAGGAAGCGAATGAAAGAAATGTTGATTGGGTTAATATTAACCAATTACAAACGTCCTTCTTAGATAGGCGGTCGAATGGATTAAATCCACCCAGTCTATGATTAAATCATGTCTTTTGAATAGCAATGAAATATGCATTCAGATTTTATAAAACAGAGGATGCATTAAGTTATTTATAACAACTCTAACCGTTTTTGCGGAGCAACACAAAATGTTTGTTTTCATTATGGATACATCTGTTTAGTTACTCAATCAATCCAACTATAGTCTGGCTTTTAAAAACTTTACAAGTCCCCATCACAATTACCCATAGTTCAAAGTGTGTGTTTACTCTAAACAACAGTCCAAATCTATATTATTAGAATAAAAAAAAGCAATAAACTAAAAAAGAATGAAAGGGATCCGGCAAATTGCAAAATCTGCTTGAGTACTCCAAATAAAAAAAAAAAGACAAAAAGCGCAATGTCAAAAACATAAACTGCTGGCAAGGCAACTTAGAAAACCTTTGTGTATGGATTATAAAATGTATCAATAAATAAGATTAGTGGTATACTGATATATTAACACACACCTGAGAAGATACATGTTACAACAATAGTATTTATTCAAAATATTAAAAATATTAAAAATTATAAACATTCAACAATTGTGTGTACAAACTTGCCTAAAATAAGTTAAAACATAAAAATCAGTTTACACAGACATTAGTTAATTTAGGAAACCTTAGCTCCACAATCAAGCTGACAGGGAAACTTGACTATTTTCTTCCCTTGAAATAAATCTGAATTTGAAAATGAAATGTGACCTCATTATCAAATAGACAGAAACATCTCAAACACAGTACCAAAGAGAAAAGTGGACAGATTTTGGTCATGGATGTTTTCACTCTCAGTATGTGTTCAGTTATGTGCTTAGATAGGAAGAGCTCAGTGTAACTTCTCTGCCTATTTTAAAGCTGTGATGGCTTACTCAGACTAAGTTGCTTTAATTCCTGAAAAAGTGTCTTGTCTAAATACCACAAGTAGTAAGCACTCCATGTAACTTTTTTGTAACTATTAGAAGTTCCATGGTTTAGCCCAAATTAATGTTAATGGAGAATAATGCAGCAAATATGTATCTGGCCTTCTCTCCATGGAGATGTTATGGAGGGACAGCAGTGTTTGGTATTTATATACATAGGTCTGTGCTCTCTAGTTTGTGTGCTACACTGTGCTTTAGGTGTTGAAAGAAAGATGCAGAGAGTCACTTAAGTTTTACACTCTAAAACACTAGCCCACAGATGGTACTATGGCAGTCAATATAAAAAAAAACCCAATGCATTAGGAATCCTTGGAAAATCACACGGTTCCACTTATGAGAACACATCAAAAGCTGCTTTCTGATCCCAAACCCACAAACCCTGTATTGTCAGTCTTTTTCAAGTGTAAAACAAACACATTATGTGTTGGTTATTTTATGCTGTTAATCTACAACAAAGTTCATCCTGTTGTTAAAAAAACAAAACAAAAACACATCATAGAAAAGCACCATGACAAACCATACAAAATTAAAAAAAAAAAAAAAAAAGGAAGACCCACAGGAAAGGAGGTTGGAGTTAAGCAGATAGTTCTCAGCTCTCTCCATCGCCCTCATCCACTTCTTGTTTGATGACTGGGGTCCCTGAAAACAACAGAACAAGTTATTACCGATCAAATCTCACACTAAACTGTTACTACTGTTTGTGCCTTGTAAGCAACAAATGTTAGTATTCACTTCTTTTTATCCTTCTTACTGTATGGACCTCCAAGTGGCAACATTCACAAGTCTTAATTTAACCTTTGCTGTTTTTTTGTTAATATCTCTAAATTAAAACAAAGGCAACAGGAATTGTTTGGGTTTTATTGAGGATGTTTCACTCATCCAAGTGGTTCTTCAGTTCCAGCTGCCTTAGTTTTGGCTCTGTTTGTACCCTGTCTTGGATGACCAAGAATCTTCTGGGAAGTTTGTCATTTTCACTATTTAGCTGTGTCTACACTGTAAAGTGATGCCAACAGCCCTTGAAAGATTGATTGTGAGTAGATATTCTTACACACAAGGCTACTGAAACACTTACCATCTAGTTTCTTCAGATTAGGAAGTCTTTTACAGGCTTCATCCATCCACGTTCCCTCAGCTGAATACTTGTCCTCCAGAGGATTTCCAACAAACACCAGGTCTTCAAGGCATGGCAGGTCAGCCATTCTCACAAACTCCACTACACGACATATAACATACATTACACACCACAATGTGGATTCCAGTTTATTCCAACAAAGATTGCTACATATGTTTGATTTAAAAATTAAACATGTTGTATGTATTTATCAAGGCAGCTTACCCCAGTCTTTGACCAGGTTATTGGACATGTAGAGGACTTTTAGGTTCTTCATGCAATGGACTCCCTTCAGTTTCTCTATCAAGTTATAAGAGATCCATAACTCTTCTAAAGTGTCACCCACTGCTTCCTGCACACATGCACAAAAACAAAAGTGATGCAAAATGCTGTACATTCAAAGTATGAATTAAGCATGTGAATCAGTTTCTTTCAGTGGCTTAAAACAAAAAAATGCAGAAAGAATTATCAGAGGTCAAAAACAAAACAACTGATAATAAAGTGGGATTCCCATGTAACTTACCAGCCCAGTTAATGCCTTTATATTATTTCTCCCTAATGACAATATCTTCAAGTTCTCTGTAAAGACACAACATCACATTACAACATAATTTGATTACTTCATTATGGCTTGTTTTGTGTGAGGATGCAGTAATTGCACAGTCAGTACTCACTCAAGCCATTGAGATTGGTTATTTTCTCAATGCAGTTTGTGGACAGAGACAGCTTCCTGGGCAGGACACAGCAGCACAGTGCAACACATGAATACAGACTATAAAATGGTTATGGGCTCAAGATGTGTTTCTGCAGACTTAAGTATGCGTGAGAAAACAGAAGCTCAAACAATGATCCATCTGCATATCTTCATTTGATGTTTGTTGGATAAAACAATAATAGAAAGGCTGTCTAGTATCCAACACATTCTCGCTGAGAATCTGGTACATCAGCACAGAATAAGCCACTGTATGGCTACAGGACTCACTCGCAGTTGGTGAGTGTGGACAGCGAAGCGTCCATCTTCTCAATAGGAGGAATCTGACTATACAGTTTTATGGCTTTAGCCTCACTTGCTTTCTCCCCTGACTTCTCCTCCTACAAACACAAATAGGGAAAGTGGGAAAGTGGGAGAGAGTGAAAGCGAGAGGGACACAAATGACCAATGTGATTATACAAAAACACATTCAATGCTCTTCCACATAACAGCAAGTATACAACAAAAAGAACATAACATACTACTGCACAGAATTGCAGTAGTATGTTATTCTGTTGTGTTACAGTTGTGGGTGTTTGTCACTCACCCACTTAGCCAGGGCTTCTTTCACCGTCGTTGCTTTGGCCTGGACATATTACATGGCATTCAGTTAGACAGAGACAGGCTGGATTATACTGTGATGGCAAAATGCTATAGACAAGCTAGCAGCATTACGAAAACACACGGTGTTTAAAAAGACTCTCAGTGGTCACTATCACAAAAATATTTAATTATATTTTTATTTTGGTGTATTTCCAGCTATAACCATACACTATGGCTATTATAGTCATACACTATAACAACAACATAACATGATATGAGACATCGCTAGGAAACACATAGACACGTGAGTCTATACACGTTATTTTGTGTTGTTCTACACACGTTTAGGACTGATTTGATGTTAGCCAGGCATTTAACTAGCTAACTAGCTAATTAAAGTTAGCCCATGTTAGCACACCGCTACACCAGCGTCGTACGTAAGGTCAGTTATAACTGTTAGACACTCTCAGACATAGCATGTGGCACATTGGTGGACCGGAGTTTAAACACCAAATAGCAAAGAAAATGTGACAAAACCACAAACACTCACCATGTTGACGACTGATGTCTGCTCTGGTTGCTATGGCACTGCTCCTGACAGCATACAAGCTGCGCCTGCGCACTCATACTTGACTGGCTCGTGATTGACCCAGTTTCAAAAACCTGAATTTAATTGTAAATTTGAGTATATAATTGTATCCAAACATTTCTGATATAGACACTGCAGTATCAATCGATCCACTAGGATGATCGTGCAGATGCAAATACGCAACTAATATCCAGCCGTCATATATTTCAGTAGTGAACACCCTTTTAAATAACGCTACAATAGCGCTCTCCTGTGGTACATAGCTGTACACACATTCATTCGCTTTCACCATGAGTCAACAAAGGATATTTCATGGAAACTTCAATTGCTATTTTAATTCAGTACTGATATAAATGACTATGAACATACATATATATATATATATATACCCTATTGTATACACACAATATAAAATAAATAACGTTATGTCATGGCTCAGTAAACCTGATGATGCTTTTATATCCATATATTACATTACTTAATAACAAAGATGAATTGTTAGAAATTAAATTAAACAAAATAAAAAGTAGCCTTATCCTATGTAAATCTTGTGTTAACCAAATTTGGGTGAATACTATGAAAACATCTGTGGAATATAGGCCAAGCAAATGCAATAATCATAATAATAATAATAATAATACATTTTATTTAGAGGCGCCTTTCTTGGCACTCAAGGACACCGTACATAGATTCATAAAACAGCATGAGAATAAAATATATACATATATAAAAAACAACAACAACAAGAAGAAGGGGGGAAAAAAAGAGCAGAGCAATTGTGATCAGGTGGAATAGGCAGTTTTAAACAGATATGTTTTGAGTTGTGATTTGAAGTGGGGAAATGAATCAATATTTCTGAGTTGGGGTGGTAGTGAATTCCAGAGACGGGGAGCAGAGCGGCTGAATGCCCTGCTCCCCATGGTGGTAAGACGGGCAGTAGGGACAGACAGATGTAAGGAGGAAGAGGATCGTAGAGAACGGGAGGGAGTGGGGACATGGAGGAGATCAGACAAATATGGGGGGGTGAGGTTGTGAATGGCCTTGAAGGTAAACAGGAGGACTTTGAATTGGATGCGGAATTGAACCGGGAGCCAGTGAAGCTCTTGAAGGACAGGAGTGATGTGGTTTGGTGATAATCATGCAATAAATAGCACATTTGTAAATGTTTGAAACAACTAATTCAGTGTTCTCAAAATGAAAATCGCCTATAGTCTCCGATACCGGTGTAGGTGAATGCCTTGGACAGTATTTAAAGGAACACATGCACTGCAATGGTTTTTACTTGAACTGTCTAAGGAATCTCTGCATCCAAACAACAGTGTGGTTTCTTGCAATAGAGACAGCATTTTAAATTAGCACATTTTAAGCAGGACATTAGCCTATACTCTTATGACATTCTTATAATACTCTGTCATGATGAATCAGTTGCATTTGCAACAATTCTACCAACCCATGTCACTCTGTCCACAAAGATAGCATCATTATTTAGTGTCCTGTAGCTCAACCACTAATGATCCTATATGTGCACGTGTGTTTGTGTGTGCACCACTGTGAGCCCCGGCAGCCTCATGATTCATGTTAAATTGTTGGAATTACTGTAGTGACTTAAGAAGACAGTATTTCTCTTTGGCAACTCTTTTCCATTGGGATTGAATCAGTTGCATTTTTCGTCATAGATTTCAGCGAAAAATTAAAGCTTTAATAAATAACCATGCATATCAAAATATCTTGGTATTCATTTGCACTATTTCACGTTAACGACATCTTCATGCAAGTTACAGGAACTGACAATGTTCTGGAGAGCTTCTTCATTTTTCTTCATAACTTGTGTTTTAAAATGTTTCTAAATCCTCAAACCTTTCGATTCCATCCATGTTTACATGACAATATGTCACATTTGAATGTTGTCTCTGCAACTTGACGCCACCGAATGCTTTTGAAATATAATATAATATAAATAATTACAAATTTCACCTGTTTTTACACCTGACAGTTGACAGAAAGTCTTTAAGGCTGAAAGTAAGTCCTATCCGACAGGCTTACGGATGTGTTTTAGTGCCTTTAAAGCATTTTGAGCCGCTCTCCTGTCACAGACATGCTCATCCCTCACAGGCTGTCAGTGGAAGAAGTGAGATCACCGTGCTAGTCCACTGATCAGTCAGTGCAGGTGGTGTATAGTGTCGCAGGCCAAAGCACACAGCTCACTCTACGATTACTGCAACATTAGAGCTGCTCTTTGTGACAGACACATTGTTGTGTACAGCGTCAACATGTTTGGTGACGTACATGTCTAAACAAACTGAAGGGAAAGGACTGTATTGTGACTGAATGGCAGACATTTTGAATGTTCATTATTTGTCAGAACATATAAAAACAAATCCCATCAGCGCCTACGTGCATATGTCAATGTTAAATAATGACCTTTTTCTTTTCCACATTTGACAGATCTTTAGTTAAATGACAGATAAATAGCTGAACAGAGAACATGATTTGAAACTGAAACCTCAGGTTTGGGTTTGCAGTGCACACTGTCCTTTCCTGCTCTGGTGATTTGGTCCTATATGTACACAGTGCCAGATCAAATAGCTGCTATACGTAGGTCAGTTGTGAATATTTTACAGTAACATTCATCAGAGCGACATGTTTGGAAGTTTGATGAGATTGGGCGAAAGAAGCGGATCAAAGTCCCGAAGGTGGGGGATGCTGTTAAAGGAATAGTTTATCAACTAGGATGTGGGTAGCCTAACTTAGCATGATGACTGCAATCAGAGGACAACAACTGTCAGGTATTAGTTGGTCGAATAAGGTTCGACATATGTCTGTTTAAGTCAGGCAGCAATGATTTGCAATGTTTGATGAATTTCACCTTCACTTGTATTTCAGCGAACCACTGTTACATCAGTAGCATGTCCTGCAATCATATATAACATATAAAATATAAAACTTTGAATGTTACAATAAGCTCTGAAATAAGAAGCAGGCAAAAGGACACAGCCAGTCTTAAAGAGACACACACGTTACATCAGGTCGTAATGGGATAAACCACGCTGAAACCACGTACAATACCAGTCAAGTTTTAGAACACCACCCTTTTTCCAGTTCTTTACTGAAAATTATTCAGTTTAGTGTCTCATTGCACTTAAATAAGCAATTTGAGCTGAAAAAGAAATCATGGAATCAATTTATAGACCAAAATGTATTCTAAACTTTTGAGTCATCGAAGTAGCCACCTTTGACAGATATAACAGCTGGACACACTCGTGACATTCTTTCTACAATAGAAATCCAATATTCTTCAGAAAGTTCTTCCCAAGTCTGTTGCAGAAGTTCCCATAAACATGTGGCACTTGTAGGTTGCTTGACTTTCACTCTTCTGTCCAATTCATCCCAAACCAGCTCGATGGGGTTTAAGCGTAGAGACGGTGCTGGCCACTTCTGAGTGCCTTTTGATGATGAAGAAAACTGTTCTCACTGACACCTTGACTTTCTTTGCAGTTTCCCTGTAGGAAAGATCTACATTTCTAAGTAGTACGATGGTTGCAATAAATAACTAGAAACATTAGGGTGTTCTAAAACCTTTGACCAGTGGTGTATAGTAGTTTATATATTAAAGTACAACACAACATACTTCAGAGTGTGTTTTAGAGGTAAACCTTTTAATTACGGACAGAGCTCAACACGCATTGGTGATGTGTTTTCCCTTAACTCAAACCCAACCTGTTGTCTTCTGTAACACAATATCATGCCAGTGATGGGCTCATGTTCATTCATTTATCACACAGAGAGACAGACAACCATTCACACTCACGAACTATAGGCAATTTAGAATCACCACAGACACAGGGAGAAGAAGCAGGTTCAACATGCAAACTCCAGACAGAAAGTTTGGCCTGGAGCCAAACTCGGAGGTTGCTGTGAGGCATCAGTGCTAACCACCATGCCACTCATGGGCACGGTTTTTGTCCCATTGGAATAGTGACACACTTGTCAGCAGCAAAGCATGACTGAGACTGTGCTCAACAGCTTAGGCAACCAGTGCACTAAAGTAGAAACTAAAGTGATACAAGCAAACAACCCTCAGAGTCAAGAGGACAGATCCTCATCTGAATGTCATCTCAACATTCCAACACACAAATATTTTCAGGACGAAATGGGAGCGGTACTTAACAGAGGCCAGTTCTGTACAACAGGTCGTATATTCACACGCATAGCTCTCTCTTTCTGAATGATGAATACAGACTACTACCACCTGCTGATATGAAAACTTATTTCCTTTCATGCAGATGCAGAACATTCTGTATGTGCTGGAGGGCCTTAGGCTTTAGGTGTGCGGTGTGCTCAGTGTGTGATCTTTTGGCCCAGACACTGTTTTCATATATAGAAAGACTCTTCTGAATAGGAAACTGATTTTAAATGCATTTCCACCAATCCATTTTGGGGGGATTGAGTGTGTGGCCTAGGTATGATTAGGTAAATTTTAGAAAGTTTAACAGCATTTCTAAGTTTCATTTTAGCTTGTTATTTGATGCTATGGAAACAGGATGTGACATCATGATGGCTACAAGTTGCCAAGCCAACCGCTCCGCGAGGCGTTCCTCAGGAGAGAGTTGGGAAAAAAACAAAAAACAAATAAATACAGTGTATAATCCAACATTTCTTTGTAACTGGTGGAGGTAGAGCAGAGCGCAGTATTGATTAAACAAAAATGCGGGGGAAAAAAGAGAAAAGATTTTACTTATTTATTTATTGTGTTGGTGATACTGGGCTCTTCATCAGCTGTGACAAAGTTTGAGTCCTAACCAGTAACGTATAAGGAGTACTGTTACAGATCAAGTGACCACTCAGGGTTTTGTGCTAGTGTGTGTGTGTCTGTGTGGGGGCGGTGTCTTGAACAGTCAAGTATAAAAGAAGGTTGAAAGTGACACTTCAGATCCATCACCATCGATCAGTTGACCTGACATAGTATGCTAAAAGGGACTATGAAAAGTTTGCACCCAGCTGTTCACAACAAGCAGGATTGGTCGGATTTAATCGGGAGCAGGAGGGCAGGACGATGGGGATTTAATGTTACTGAAATGAAAAGCAGAACTTTGGAGATTAACGTCCAGTGGATTAACAGACTTCAAGCAACCGGAAAACTTGACAACACTGCACTCTTCGTGAGCAGGTCAAATCATGCCTTGGGTATGACTAAACCAAGACGAGCAACAAACGCCCCTCTACCGCCCATCAGCTGTTCAAAAACGATCTCTAACAAAGTGGATCCCACTGCTGCTCCACCGCTGAACAGAAAGGATTCAGCTAAACCAAAAAGATACAGTACAAATTTACCAACTGGCAACAAAATGAAAGAAAATTCTAGGTTTCACGAGTTTGCTACGCAATTTGGGAAAGTAGATCGAGAGTCAAAGAAATACAATAAAATCACTGTTGCTCTTGCAGCAAGAAACAAAGAAGCCATCCAGGATGCTGAGACTTGCAGCAGACTGATTAAACAGTCTTTTGACGATCAGCCAGATGCAAAACTGACTCTAGAACCAGCCGACCCTCTGGTACAACAAAGGAAGAATGACGTGAGTAATTCCGGTGCCAGTGACAGCCGTATGATGATGCCAGTCAGGGTTAAACATGATGCCAGTCTCTGCGAACCAAGTCAACAAAGAGGTTTCTGCTCTGATGACTCAGCTGTTGAAACAGTATCGGAGGACTCGGAAGACAAAGGTCAACTAGGGAGGTCGAAGGAGGACAGTGATGATGAGTACTACACTGACCAGAGGATCACGGAGTGGGTCCTTAAAGTCAACTGTAGCCTCTTTTCAACAGAAAACAATAAAACAAAAAGATCAAAACCTGCAGAGGAACAAGATGTGGCCACTATAAAGATAATCTACAGTGGAGATTGAACTAATATAGTATTTGCAGTATTCATTTTGACAAATTAATCTTAACTTGAGTCCGTTGTCTCTATACATTTAAAATAAATTGTATGAGAATGAGATGTTGATGAAATCATTTGCAAACAGACGTGAGCCGTTTTTTGTGTCTGGTCTTCCTCAGAAATTTTAGCTGCCATTAAATCTTTACTCAAAAAACTGACGAACTACCACCTTAATTTCTGATGTTGCAACAAATTATTTAAGAAATATATAAAATCAAATGAAAATCAGTCCGGTCCTCGGACATTTTAAATGTGTGTGTACTGTATGATGCTGCATTCGTGGCAACTTATGGCCTTAGATAGTGGACTACCTGGTGGATTTAGATAAGTGCTTTGCAGCAACGTTCCACCCGTGTACCACTGACTACTGGAGCGTGCATGTACCTTGCATTAAAGTTGAACGAGTGCCTGAGAGGAAAAGAGGGGGGAAGTAATGAGAGCTAATTAGTTGTGTTGCTCTACTTTTAAATGTTTTAACCTCACGTGAAGATTGTTAGCCACACAATAACTGAGAGCCAATCTTACAAATCTGAGTTTAGAATAAACTTTGCAATCTTATTGAGCTTTGATCCTGCAGGTGTTGAATGAAATAAAGTACAATCTATAGATCAAAATACCAAGGAGCATTAGATGATCTACTGGAAAGAAAACAGGAAGAAGCTTTGGGAGCCATTGTGACTGACTAGCTGGCTTGTATGATAGCAGGTAGTTCGGTAGCAGCAAGATACATTGACAATGTGACCAAGTTTCTGGAACCCTGGTCTGTGAAGTTAAGCAAGTAAAATTTTCTACACCACTTCCCCATGTGAATCTGTCTAGCACCTGATTCGGTGAAGGCAATAAATGGATATCTGTTTGGGTTGGGCCTCCTGAATCACTTTAAACTTGTTATAATATTATAAATAAATCTATCAAAATAAATCTAATAAACTCCTTCCAGGGAAGTCCAACTGGAAGCAGGGCCAGGGTAGACCAATAATTATTGGAGAGACCCCTTAAAAGACCACAGAAGAAGCCATACCAGTTGTTCTGCGACTATGCCATTTGAATAACCTGGCCTCTTTTCCAGGCTGGGATCCACCCTCAGCATCTATGGATACATGATACAGATGTACATACACTTCCTATGCTGATCCAGTGTTTCTTTTACTAACTATTGTTAATTCTGGGAGTGTAAAAGAAGTACAAAGGGAGCTACACTCAGATAAACAGGCTTTCAACCATTTTTAAGCTTAGGTCCAGGTCTATGTATTTGTTTTATTTTTCATAACTTGCTAATACTACAGTATTTGTGTGATATTTCACATTCTATGGTAGAATACAACTTCATATTAATGCCGCCAGCATTGCTGGAATCCATGTGAGAAGTCTTTCTTCTCAGTACAGGTTTTGTCTGATGCCTCCTCATTACATTGCAAATTAATGACATTAGTATTATTATTTATATATCATTATGTATAGAAATAACTGACAATTAAAAATAAATTAGATGTTGACTCTTGTCCCTGTGTTCACTGAGGCCATCATGTGTCTCATGTCAGTGTTGTATTTCAGGTTTTCTTCACCTTTAGCAGGTCTGAGTCCTTGGCATATGCTGTGTACACTCTGTGCAGATATTTAACAGAAAAGCATTTGAGCTCCATGTTGCAGATTATTGGAAATTGCAACAATAGTAGCACCTTAGACATATGTAAGACAGCTGATCTGGTGATGACTTACCAACCATAAGATTCGTTTCAAGTACACATTATAAGCTGACTATATCAATCTACTTATTTATATAGTTTCAGAATCAGTACAAACTGTCTTAAGATGCTTCGGGGTAGGAAGAAATAACTGACAGACCTGTTTGCCTGAGAGAGACACAAATGAAGCAGGTGAAACAGAAAAAATCAGGAAGAGACAAGAGATGTGGAAGTAAGCAGATAAATTATATGACATTTAACAGACGTAGAAAATACCAACAATGATCAGAGGCCTACCATCAGTATTCCTATGACACTGTAACCAAGGGATGGTTAGTGTCACCTGAGCTAGCCCTAAATATGAGCTTTATGCAAAAGAACAATCTTAAGCCCAACCTTATAAGTACAGCAGGTGTCTGCCTCTCGAACCCAAACTGGGAGCTGGTTCCACAGTAGAGGAGCCTGGCAGCTGGAAGCTCTACCTCCCATTCTGCTTCTTGAATCTCTAGGAACCACAGTAAGAGTGCAATACAGTAATATTTGGTGATATTAGATTAGCTATGAGTGCCTGGTATGTGAGAAGAAGAAGAAGAATTGTATTATTCTATTGCATTTTGCATTTTGCATCCGCCGGAAGCTTTTTAGAGAGCTATTTGGACAACCTCTTGATGTTTCTGAATTTGACAACAATGTGCAGGTGAAAAAAGGCAGTGCTTGAGTCTTGCTTTACTGTATGTGAGCGTTAAAGGACATGTCCTAGCTGAAAATATTCTAAGGGGGTCAGGGTAATGTTGTTTCTAAGGTGTTTAGGGCCTATGGATTTGTCTAGTCATCCACGCATTTATGTCACTAAGACATGCCCAGAGTTTGCCTAACTTGACTGAGTCTTTTTCTTCACAGATAAATAAAGCTGGCTGTTATCACCATTGCAATGAAAATGTATGCTTTCAAATAATATTCCATAAGAGAAGCATGTATAATGTAAAACATACTGGACCAAGCAATGAAACCCGATGGAACTCCAAGGCTTACTTCAATGATATGAACAAACTGAAAGCTATCTAATAAATACCACTGAAACCAGTCTACTGCTGTTCTTTTTAATCCCAAAACATTATTTTTAGTCTGTATAGTAAGATGTTGTGATGGACTGTATCTCTGCACTTGGATCTAGCAGCACCAGGTTATGTCACTTAAACCGAAATTGACAGCAGAAAATCAATTCTGTAATAGGACACATTCATATCAGTGTTCATGTTAATGTTACCCAAGCCCTGAATACAGTGTTGATACAACAGCCAAGACCAAGACCAACATAACAGGAAGCCTGTAGTCTGAATTTATCTTATGTAACTCTGCAGGGTCATTTCGCTTCACTTCATCTGGAAAAATGTTGCACACTACTGCCACACTATGGACAGCCTGATTATGACTCTGAACTATATCTAAGCCTTAGATTTAAAGCCTTCCAAGGTAAAATTTTAAAATATAAACACTATAATTAACATATGAGCTATGCTTAAATAGACTTGAAAAAGTTATATTCACAATGGGCTCTTATATACAGAAAAAGGACTTAAAGGAATTAAATGTGTTTCTACCTAGTCTGAGTTTCCACTAAAGAGTGAAATGTGTGCCTCCTTTAACAGAGAGGGGAGAAATGCAACATTGTTTAAAAATGAGGATGTTCACATTTTGGATGCAGTCTCTCCAAGAAGACAAAGTTCAAAATTAATATTAATATGTAACTATTCAAAACCTTTAAATTAATTGTCCGTTATGACAAAAACTGACATTCTGACCACTTGCAGACTTCTTGTTGAAGAAGGCATTGGGCTGAGCATGATAACACTTGATGGGAAACTCACAGGTACACATCCAAAAGGGTCCTCGGCTGACCAGAAGGACATTTAAGCAGCCCAGAGAGTATGGAGCTGAGCAGACGGTCAACTGATGTCTACAAGACACTTGAGCTGGCCAGAGGGATAGTTGATATCTATATTATGATATAAAATAATTACCAGGAAAAAACAAACTGCCTTTTAAAATAGCTTTTCTTTTTCATTACAGGTCAAACCAAGGACATGACCAGCACTGGTGGGGCAGATACAAAGCATCCACTCCCTTCACATGACCCCTTATTAACAAGTAGTGGTAAAAACACAATGTACTGTATGTTGTGTTCCAGTCAGCAGACAGTCACTGCGTTCTGTCACACATCTGTCCCATGACACAAACTGTGGGTCCTTCTTCCATGCCATGTTACATTTCCCCCAATCTTAACTCACCATCCAAACACTACCTCCTGTCACATGTTCACATCCCCATCCCATTCACTGTGTGTTTGTGTGTGTGTGTGCGCGCAAGGCAACCTGGGGCAAAAATGAGCTGGGGGCTCCTTCTGATCACCACCACACTTCCTCTGACTTTATGTGCAGTGTGTTTGCATTGTGTTTTTTGTGTCTCATCAGGTCAGCTGGAATATTCCTAGTACATATTATGCCAGCAAATCTGTGGTTTTATGTAATAAAGTGACACTTTTTTAGACTCCAATCATTTTAGTTTAGACTGTGATGCAGTGTGCATCAGTTAACTTCTGGTTAATATTATATCCTTGTATAGATAAATATGTAATGTATTTAATGGCTGACACATGTCTTTGCTGATGTAACATGTATTATGTTGCTACATTTGCATAACTGCAATAAACTTCAAAATGGAGCACTGGAGTGACTCAACAAATCCCAACTTCTGGTTAATAATATACTAATCAGACTCCCTCGTACCTCCAAAGCAGTGACTCAAAAGAGAATGGACATTAGCCTTCTGAGGGTGTCCTGTGGTGTCTGGCAACAGAATGTTGTTAGTGGGTTCCTTTGGGTCCTATGTGCTGAGGTGAGGGGCCTCTGTGGATCATCCCACAGATACTTGTTCAGTTTGGGATCTAGTGAATTTGGAGGCCAGGTCAACACCTTGTGCTGTTCCAAAAGCGTTTTTGTGTGTGTCAGGCTGCATCCAAGGAGTGTCACTGCTATGAGGTGGGGGTCTGGTCTGGTCTGGGAGGGTGGTACATAGTTACAGGATGGTCAATGTTATTCACTTGTCAGTGGTCACTATGGTATGGTTGATCGGTGTATATTTGTGGGACTGAATGTCTTTTATGTCACCTGTCTGCATAAAAATAAATAATAAAAGTATTTAATGACATGAGACATGTCTCTGCTGTTGTCGGTAACATTATGGTATCACATTTGCATACCTACAGAGGGTTTACTTTAAAAGGATTTGGGTTCGAAATGGAGTGTCAAGTACTAGACGGGATCCCCCAACCCTTACCTGGGGCCACCACCGCCAGTGTTGCTCGGGTCCCAAATCTTTTTTAGTTGGAGGGCATTTGGGACACAAGTACATACAGCGAGGCGCGCACACGCATGCACACACTCGTGTCGTCCTCCAGAGGTGCAGCAGCAGCAGCAGCCCGCACACCACCACCACTACCACACAATTTCTATGTATGTGCCGTCACAGTGCAGACAGAGGTTGTAAACATGGCGGCGGACGGGATGGTGCTCACCAACCACGACCATCAGACCCGAGTGGGCATTCTGACGGGTAAGGAGGCTGTTTGATTTGACACGACAAAATGCTTCTTAATAGTGCACCTCTGTGCTGTTTCGTCGTCGGTTGCCTGCTCGCGTCGGTGTCACGATACTAGCTGTCTTCGCTGCAGAACTAGCTAACGTTAGCCAGCGGGCTAGCCGGTTCCGTTGACTCTTATGGCACTAACGTGTGAGTTACCTCCTCTGACAGGTCGGACAGATGTGATTTTTTGCTCAATGGGGAAATTATTTGCAACTCGGCTTTGGCGTTTGAGGCGAATGTATTTACACGTGAACACTGGCTGACACATAAGGGGTTGCACTTGATTTCTAGACGACAGTATAGTGGGATATTTTTATTCAGCGTCAAGTCAGACAGCAGGAAAAAGAAATCCCGGCGAACACTTTCAAAATGTGGGGCGAGCTCTCCCTCAGCCAGCGTGTGCTGCACTTAGATTTAACCAAAACTAGCGCTTTTATTTTGAAAGCCACCCTATGGTTTTCCCGATCTTATTTTGCTGTGAGCTGTCACCTTGATGCTAAGGAGCATTATATTTTGTAGCAATGTAGCGTTACCGAGCCTACACGAGCTGCATTATTCATGTCCCTTTGCAGATATGTTTGGCGCTATAGAAGATGCCTGTCATTAGCATCTTTTTATATTTATTTATATGGATGCTTTGACAGCCGTGTCATCTGGGCTCTGAGTCTGTATTTTTATTTAACGCATAAACGTGCATTTGCCAGTAATACATTTTATATTTGGTCGGCTGTTAAAATTAGAACGCGAGGCGCAGCGCCGAGGCGAAACGGAATTGTGTTTTGCAGGTTGATTTTTAGCAGCTCCTCAAATTAGCTCAGGTCCGTGTTCGCCTCCGAGTCGTGCAGAGGAGGACCGGTAAGAGTAGACAGTCGTGTGACAGCCACCAGTAGTCCTGCTGCCTCCTCGCTAAGGAAAGGAGAGACGTGAGAATAATGCTAAAAGGGAGAGAGCCAGCTGGCTGGGAATTGTGTCGTGGTTTGATGAGCTAGCAGCTCAGCTAGCAGCAGCTAACCCCGCTGTCCGTCCGGCGAACGAGCACAACCTCCCGTCACATGTTAACGCACGTTCCCAACCCATTCATGTGTGTGTGGGACTGGGTGTGTTGCTTTACATATCTACTGTGGAGGACATTTAAGTGAGGTCAACTTGATGAAATATGATCCTGCCAGTCAAGTTGCATACCGTCATTTTAACGTTAAAGCATTACTAGAAGGCTTCATACACAGGTCACAGCCTTAGCAAAATGCTGAAGGTAAACTGTAAAGAACAACTGAACAAGGGACCTACTTAGGGAAGTCTCAATCATTTTCTTTTTTGATAAAAAGACTCGCCCCTCGAGATTCATAAAATATTTTCTTATCCTACTTGTTTTCTCCTACAGCTTGTGTGCACTGTGTGGCTGTATTAAGTCCAATAAATAGGACTGTCAACATTAATATAGGAGAAGATGGTACCTAAGCTCCAGAAGTTCAAGCAGCTGGTGATAACCTGTGTTCTTTAGTCCAGAAATTTGCTGGTCATCCAACACCATGAACACCATATCCCTCTCTGCAATATTGATTGTGCTGATGTTGGCTCTAGGAAAGTTTTCTCTTATTTTAAACGCAGTGTTCAGTGCTACTAGCTTTTTTGGTATGAATCAAGTTGGTAGTATTGAATGGCAGTCTCCTACTACCACCTCACCAAACGTCCACGTTGCTTAATTTACAAATATGTATTCAATTCAGTTCAGTTTTATTTATATAGCGTCAATAACAATACAAATCATCTCAAGACGCTTTACAAGACCCGGTCTGAAACCCCCAGAGCAAGCCTGAAGGCGACTCACTGCGTTTTCCCGAGAACCGTGCTTCCACACAGCGTGTTTAGTCATGTAATTTTGGTTCCTCTAAAAATTTTTGGCAGCTTTGATGCTAGTCAACAGAGAGGAAGGCGATGTTTTGACACTACAGGGACGTGGTTTGGGTTTTCGGCAGACCTAAAATAAGTAACTACAAAGGGTCGGGCTTGGCTGAAGCTCCATTCTGATCTGATCCATTCTTTTTAGAAATGCCTCATTCAACCACAGTAACTGAGACATTCCTACTAGTGATGGTTATTGTTTTCATTTTTCACACCCTATTAAGAAACAGAAACGAGTAGAGAATTGATTCCACTAATAAATGTTCATGAAAAATATGATTTCTGATTGACAAATCAGAATGTAAATATTCACTAACTCACTACATGTACATTAATTTGTGGTCACATTTAGATCTAAATACATTCATTTGTGTAAATAACTTTATTGGGACAAATGAGAATTAGTTAGCTCATAGGCTGTATAAAAGGAGATGTAGTTGGTTACTGGTGTTCCAGCGCCATTTAAAGCATTTTTTTGTTGCACTATTGGTGTCTTTGGGGCCAGAAGTGACCATTTTTAAATGAGGATGTGGAGATGGAAAGGAGTGGGGTTTGGATCTGACTGAGAACCTGAGTACTTTATCCACCCCCATATGGTATAGACTTGGGGGTGCTTTTACATCTATATTTCATTCTGACACAGGGAGCAATGGATACAATATTCTTACAATGCTGCGTTTAACCTTGGTTCGGTTTGTGTTCACAAGGCAATCATGACAAAGTTCTGACATGCCCTCAAAACAATATTCTTGCAAACAGTTTTGTGATTGGCCATCATTCTGTGGAAAATTGGATTTCAGGAAATAAATTGAAAATGGAGCAAATGTCGGCACTATTCAGTCTGATCAAGCATCTAGGCTATGTGTAGAAAACAATGTTTGCCTATGTGTGATAGGAAGATGCTCTGCTGACGCCTGTCGGTCACCTGTCAGGTACATTTGTCAGGTACGCACTCTTCCAAAGACATATCAGGTAAACTATTTGGTTTTATAATTATTTCATAGTTGTATCAGTACGTAGGAAACTGACAGCCCTCTCTAACAGGGCTCTGCTTGGTTCATTTATTCCAGTATGGAGTGCAATTGCTGTTTTCACACTGGCCCAAACAAGCTGAGGGATAAACGTTTCCTGTTTTGGACCACTGAGCTAGGTGGGAAAGCACACTTGTTAGTCACATGGTGGCCCATCCTTAAGAATACCCATCTTTAGTGTCTACATATATAATTATGTTAAAGAAGCTAGCGATTGAGACCATAATTTATTAGCAAAATATTTACTATGACAATGACCATGATAATGACCAGGCAAGTGAGAAGATGGGTTGTTTTTTCACTAACTTTTGTGCAGTTGAATTTCTTTTTGATACCAGTGGAGTCTCCCCCTTATGACCATTAGAACAAATGCAGGTTTTAAGCACTTCTTCATTGGCTTGACTTTGCACACCTGGATACATCTGCGTCTATTAATCAATCTGTTGTGTGCTGTGGTTTGTACCTACCAAAAGTTCTCCATGTAGGAATAACTAGTGACAAGTGTCATGGGTGTTCTAGGCTTGCTAATGTGCTTGGGGAGCAAAGGTTGACCCATAAGATCCGATCCCACAGAAGAACCTTAGCTCACTTCTGCCTTGGTGGTTAGAGCTGTTTTGGCAGCACCAGAGTGCCTACACGTTATTAGGCAGGTGGTTTCGATGTAGTGGCTGATACCACATTTTGTCAGACGAAAAAGACGGAGACAAGTACTCTGTGCCATTATACTGAATTATCTTCAGATCACTTAATAAAGTGAACATGTAAAAGTTTCATACTAAAAATCTGAAAAAAAAATGTTTAGCTTTCGTCATTCCCTATCTCTTTTTCACATGCAAACACACATTGCTTATACTCGTACATAGATGTGCAAACACACAGGTAACTTTGTAGAGTAGTGGTAGAGTTGGCTTTTTTGCTTCGGTAAAGTATCTTATCCTAATTGTTTTGATAGCACGACCCTAATCTATTTAAATCACATCTGATTCTAAAACATCAAAGAAGCAAATTTTTTGTTTTCCTGAAACTGAACCAGAACAGATGACATGTCTTCTAGAAGTGTCCGCTGGTGAACAATCCGAGTGCCATGGTATTCTCATATGTTCCAAGAAACTGCTTCTGCTTGTTGAGACTGTAGCATTGTGCCACATGCTAGTAGCATGACTACCATGCCTACACAATGACTATCAACATATAAGTAGGTTGCTAACCAGCGCTAAATAAAGTCTTATCGTATCGTATCTTATCTTGGAGCTGCTTTTCTGTTTGGTTATTTATTGTAACCTCAAATTCTATGATTAAAGTTGTTGTAAAGTGGCTTTTATGTGCCGTTAGGTTATTGGGAGCTGTTTTACATGTACTGCTATGAACTGGTATTATATTGCAGCGTTATTTAAGCAGTATTGGACACAGCTGAAGAATTACTGTGCTGCAGCTTTTCTTTGATTTTACACAATTTGTTGGTGAGACTTTGCCAACAAATGGAGCAAATGTAGCCACTATGTGATTTTTTTTAACGTTGTGAAACAGAATTGTTTGTCCAAAGAACACTGGGGATAAAACGAAATTTCACGTTTTGGTGGATTCCTCTATTGACAGTGGCCTTCCCATGATCAAATATACTAACTCCTAACAGTGTGGCAGTATTTCTAAAGCGTGTTTGTTTCTGTGAGTGTTCCAACTTTCACCCAGATAGATCCACGGTGATAATCTGAATCATATCTAAATATTTGTTTCCAGTGTACCAGGGTTTCAAAAGCAGATCTGTGTTGACTTCATAACAACAGATCAGAGTGTTCTAATGACTGCAAAATGGCTTGAAATGAACAAAAATTTAAATGACATTGCTGGAAATATGCTAATTCAGTGTCTTGCTGAGCATTAGTGGAGCTGACTGATATCACTCCCATTTCTCAGGCTGAAGATATGAAACAACCAGCTGCACACTTTCTCTGTAGTTGATCTAGATAGCCTCAAGTTTTTATTTTAACAATTCTATATCATTGTATTCTATATTATTGTATCTTATTCCAGTTAAACAGTACTGACTAGGTGATATTTATTTTTTTGAACATGATACTCTACATTTTTTCTTGGAAACTGACAAATTATAAACTTGTAAGAGTGGAAAAAAACGAATTAAAGTCCAGGTAATAACACTAAAATGTTAATCACATTGTGAAATTCCAAAGTAGCATCTCATCAGTGAATCAAGTTAGATTCTACTCTTTTTGTTGACAATTGATGTATCAGGATTGATTTAATTTTTAATATGTAATCATTAAGAGCGCCCCAGTTGTCCTGTTGGAGGTGTTGCGTGTGCTAACAAGACCTTCTCCTCTCTTCAGTCAGTGACAGTTGTTTCAAGAACCTGGCCGAAGACAGGAGTGGAGTCAACCTGAAGGACCTGGTCCACGATCCGTCACTGTGAGTCTACACATAACATGTGCACACAAACGTAAAAACACATACAAATGCTCACATCATACTAACTGTTATTACTCTGTCACATCCTTCAGACTAGGAGGGGTCATAGCAGCCTACAAAATTGTTCCAGATGAGATTGATGAAATCAAGGTACACATCTTTGCTTCTAAGTCACTCACAGTCTATGGGCCTGTTCAGAGCCTGCATTAAAATCCGACCTGGGTGATCCAGTCACTTGAAAGATGGGTTGCATTGAGATTGCATTTGAGAGATCCGATGTCAGGATGTATCCGCATTCCTTTGGTAGTATGAACGCAGTGCATCCTGGGTAGCATTAAAGACTGGCCAGGGATGCTCCTGTGCTTCTGTGATTCTGTGTTAATTATGGATGCGGTCATGCTGATGTAGGAGAAGCCTCATTCACCAGTTATTTACCTTTATTACTGAAGATTACGCTACATTTGGAAACTTCCAGAGTTGGAATTATAATCTGAGTTATGTACAGGTCTAACTAACATCAGGGCAGAGATCAGTAAATAGTAACGTGTGTGCCAGAGTCATGGTGCATACACAAAATGGCGTTCTCGGTTCTGGAGCACCTGTAGTGATCCATGAGAGACAGCAGCTGTTAAAATATTCTACTGCACCAGGTCGGATCAGGAGACCCATGTTAATGTCAGGTCTGAACACATGTACCTAAAGCTGGTCACTTGGGATCAGATAGCCCAGATTGATTCTTGCAAG
The DNA here is from genome assembly GCA_005024645.1 of Planiliza haematocheilus. Classification (NCBI taxonomy): domain Eukaryota; kingdom Metazoa; phylum Chordata; class Actinopteri; order Mugiliformes; family Mugilidae; genus Planiliza; species Planiliza haematocheilus. The sequence continues at coordinate 299,670 of SRSE01000631.1, read as the reverse complement.
ATCTGAGCAGGCCCTGTGATGCACCTTACAGTTAGGACTTTACACACTTTCCCTCTAGGACTTATACATAGGTGATGCTAAACTGTTATGGAAGAAGAAACTCCTGATAGCCAAGATGTGGCCAGTCATCAAGCCACAATTTATTTTAGGCACTAATTGCAATGAGAATGTACCCATGTGGCACATTGAATTTCAGCAGCTTCTTAGAGCTAGTAGGCATTGTCTTGCTTAAGGACCCTTCAGCTGGGGAGATTGTCATTAATGGAGTTTGAGAAAAACGTCGCTTCATCTGCCATGTATTTATGTAGCTGTTAACTTTGTGTGTGTGATATGTTTTCAGGAAACTCTTTTGGAGTGGTGTGATGTACAGGAGCTGAATCTCATTCTTACTACCGGAGGAACTGGCTTTGCACCTCGAGATGTTACACCTGAGGTACACATGCCCACAAAAAACAACTGTAAATCAAAGCAAATTTAATGATAAAATATGTAAAGTTGTGATTTAGAGACAAGTTCTGAAGGGCAATTAAACTCAAAACCAAAAATCTTTGAGACAAAACAGGCTGGAAATATCTTAGTTAACTGAAGTCTTTTTGATGTGTTGTAGGCCACCAGAGAGGTGATAGAGCGAGAAGCCCCGGGTATGGCTCTGGCCATGCTGATGGGATCACTCAACGTTACGCCATTAGGCATGCTGTCTAGGTACATTTTCACTACGTGGATAGACACAGTGTCTACAGCAGTGCTAATCTGATGTGCACCTGTCTCCGATCAAGATCAATGTGTGATAACTTACCGTGCTTTAATTTGCTTTATTCTGCTTCGTTTCCAGGCCAGTATGTGGTATCCGTGGAAAAACTCTGATTATCAACCTTCCAGGGAGCAAGAAGGGCTCCCAGGTACAGTTCTATGCTTTTTCTCTTGGTTTTATGCTCAGTAGTCGACAACAGTGACATAGATCTTTACTCTGCCCTATGTCTGCATGTTAGTAAATTTATCAAAATATATCACTCTACAGAGAAATTGACAAGTTCATGAAGTTAACATTGCACTGCATTTACATTACACATATTGACTTGTCAGAACTTGAACTTTACAAGTGGATCTTGTGCCGGTGTCCCAAGACTTGATGCTTACTTGGACTTGGCGAATCTTAGGATGTCCATGACCTCTTTGGCCTTTAGTCATTAAGAACGTGTTTGGACGTTTAGGTCAGGTCAAGAACTGCTATTAGGACCACTCAGCTGATAGCAGCGCAAACACAGTCAATGACTATCTAGTGAACATAGTCAGGCTTAAGTGTCAGATGTTTTTGGAGGAGGTTTTAGAAACAAACTTAAATGGTAAATGGCCTTGCTTTTATGTGGAGCTTTTCACATAAATACACACACATTCACACACCAGTGCCACGCACTCATGCTCGGACGCTTCAATCAATCCGCCAACTCTTTGGTTCATGCGCAGCCTGCTCTACCTACAGAGGCACAGCTACCCACTGAAGTGGATGCATTAAACCCAAAACCTTAGCATCATCAAAGTAAAAAGATTGCCTCCTGTGTCTGTGTGAAAAAAGCAGGATTCTCTTTCACAACATTTGCTAAATGTTAACTCTATTAACTATTAACTCCCGTCATGATGATGGTGGGACAGTTTAACTTGTTGCTAACTGTATGTTGAGCTTCCTGTTTAGAAGTTAAAATGTTCCTAAAATGAATTCTGTTGTTTTCTCCAGGAGTGCTTTCAGTTCATTCTGCCAGCTCTTCCCCATGCCATCGACCTGCTGCGCGAGGCCACGGTCCAGGTTAAATCCACGCACGCCGCCCTGGAGCAGCTGCCCTCCCCTTCTCCTTTGTTGGGCAACACGCACACCAACACGCACACCAACACGCATACCATGGAGCGCGGCACCCAGTGTGAGGAAGAGGAGGACGAAGAGGATGACAGGAGGAGAGGTCGCCATGTGCACAACCACCACCACCACCAGCATGGTTCCTCCCACATCACCGCAGCCGCTATCGCTGCCAAGGTAACCAGTCGACAGGACACACCAAGACCAGTGCTGCTGCTGCTGCTGCTGCTGCTGCTGAAAACTTGACAGATGAAACTTTAATGATCACTGTGGGAAAATTGGGTCATTGCAGCATCAGGCTACTGTACTATAGACAAATGCTGCTCAAATGCTAAATGCTGCTGCAGGACTCAAAACAAAAACATATATTAGGACTAATGAAGTGGACACAAAGTCAGAATGTTTCGAAATCTCAGATTAGGATTCCAAATAAAAATGCTTGAACAGGATTATTATCAGTGAAATAATGAAATTTTATTCATGAAGTCCATTTTTAGTAACGTAGCTGGTGAACGGCAGAAATAAGCTGTTTACAATGTAAATGAATCTACCAGGAATGAGCACTTAATATTTCACTGGCTACATCAGCACCTTTCAAGATGATGTTGCGTTGTGGGGGAAATGAGATAAAATTAAATTAGATACTCTTCAGTAATCCCTTGTGTGTTGAAACCCATATGGCAGCTCCATTTTTCTTTTTTTCACATGATGCAGCTGTTTGTCTGAACATCGAGAAGTAAAGAAGACTATAAGTGTGAAGAAGAAAATAAACTCCTAGATCACTTCAGTTTCCATCATCCTAAAACATGTACACATGAAGTGATTCATATTGAAACAGACAAAACGTTTAAACAGTTCACGCGGGAAAATAATGGCTTGAATATAATTTAATAGAATAATGATAAAGTTGGATGCTTATAGGGTACATTAGCTTTGAATGAAATTAAACAAACTGCTGTGTTGACCAAAACAATTCTAATGTTCATGTTTTACTTCAGGATTTAGTTTTTATTCTTTTATATTTCATTTCCTCCTTATCATTTCACAGCTGGCTCTAGAAAACTATTTTTATTCCTTTTAAGTCTGATAAAAGGTAGATAATGACACCTAGGTAATCACCAATTGTTTGAGAAGTATCCATAGTTGGGTTCATAATAATACGTGTCTTCCAGAGCAGCTGGTATGCCATTACAATGTCAACCTTTTATGACGTCATAACTATTTCATCTCATTCACTGTCTGTGTCAACATGCATCTGTTGGTTTGTGTTTGTGTATGTTTGTCTGCATGCACCCATGTACTGTGTGTGTGTCCATCAGACGAGCCATGCAGTGGTCATGGCTAAGGGGACTCCCTACCTGCCTGGCGACACACCCGCCCCCCCCTCTCATTTCACCTGCTCCTGCACTCATGACCAGCAGGTGAGACACTCACACATACACCTGCCCTCCTCCTGCCATTGGTCTGTTCATCTGTCACACACTGTCCGTCAGTCACACACTGCAGGGGCCTGTTTTCAACACTAATATAGCAGAAATTGTGTTCTAAAACATGGACGACCTCTGTCCAGACATGCATTTCAGTGCGCTACAGCAACTAGCATAGATGACAAAATTAGCAATCTTTGTAATTGTTGCCCATGTTGAATCAACCATTGGTAGTCCAGACTGATTTCTTAGTTTTCTTCTGTGAAAAGGTCCTGCAATGGGGTGTGACAATACGGGGAAGGATATCGCTGCGTAATTGTGTCTAAAGGTCTGTTTCTGCCCCTCCCGACTAAAACGTCAATCTGGTATGTTCAAAGTAAGACGGGGTCAACAGTGTGTCAGTAAGTCATAATTTAAGGCGCTTAAATGCTGTAGTAGTGTAGACTGTAGCTAGGACTGGAAGTAGCTATGCTTAGCTTCATTTGATGGTTGATGATTTGACCCAGGTCTGGATTTTTCAGTTCTCTGAACCATACGTTATTCAGAGCTGTTGGCAGACCTTTTTTCTCAAGAGTGGGTGTGTTTGCAGTTGGATGAGACCTTTTGCTCATGAACTACATATATTAGCACATACTCGCACATCAGTCATCCTCTAATTCATTTAAGAGTCACCTACATATGCATATTGATATTGGTTTAAAGAACCTTTGTTCAAATATAATCCCTTGATATTTTCAAACACTTAACATCCTAAAATATACTCTGATCAGCCACAATATTTAAACTAACTGCTTAAAAATGTATAGGTTCCCCTTATGTGGATAAAATATCCCTGACTCAACAAGGTCACTGAAGGGGACCAATTATTAAGTCCTGTAAGTTGTGAAGTAAAGACTTTGGATCCACAGATGCCCATTGAAATTCTGGATTGAACAACTGAACAATTTTTCCAGTGTGGCAGAACGCAACAATGTCTAGGCAGGTGGTATGTATCGAAGTAACATCTACAAGAATGCCAAGACCCAAGGTTTCTCTGCGGGACTTTGCACAGGGCGTCATACTGATTCTGTCAATGTATCGTCTTCCCATGGTGCATTTCTGATGTACACATACCATTGTAGATGCTTTTGGTTTCGGACAGGGGTCACTGTGGGCATTTTGACCCGTCTGTAGCTATTCAGCCCCATGCACTGAATGTCCTCTTGCATAATCTTTTTGTCCAATGTCCAGAAAAAAGCACAGAACGATCGTCTGAAAATGCAAAAGCATTGCATGTGTCGTTTGTTCAATAGTAGGGACTCATCAGCCTTCATTTTCTGTTGAGCTGCTGGCCAAGCAGGACACATCAAGCCTACTTGGCCAGGAAGCACAACTATCAGTCAAAGTAAATAATAATTGGTGTATATAGCGGAGCTAAATAGTTCTTTAGACGTTGAGAGACAAAAGCTGATTTATAAAAACTGAATAATGGGCTTAAAATTCTTGGTTTTAATAAGAGTAGAAACTTTTCATAATATGTAAGTTGGATGTTTGAAGGGTCAACTGTTTGCTTGTAAGTTCACATTTTGCCCTCAAATATAAATATATATATATAAAGTTTTTAATAAATCTCATTGAATAAAATGTACCTAAATTGCCAGTATGATGTGGAAAGAATTCTTCATAGCAGGGATTGTGCATATTAAGGTTATATTACTGGAGACAAATTTCCAAAACATACCCTATAATTATAATATGCCTGAAGTCCCTGAAGTGTGTGATTTTAATAAAGCAGTTCGTTCCTAATCCCATTCTGTTCCATGCATTGTACATGCAGTGTGTCTATAAATCCAGTTCATATGACCCAAATATTTCTGTTCCATAGTGCTTCAAGTGTCTTTTTTTGGTTAATCATTTGAATAATATAGTGAAATCCAAAACTGAGAACTTTGATAGTATTTTAGGTGCCATTGAAAGACGTATGTTAAAAAAAAAAGGATTGCTAACTGTTTTTTTTTTTTTCAGGAAGTTGCTAATTTTAGAGAAACCCAAACTCTGTTGCCCCATGTGAATGTGCCACACACTGATGTGGGAGTGAATACCTATAACACACAAAATCTCAGGGCCCTAACTAAACTGATTCTATGCTACGTAAAGCCAACCCTGGAAAAACATTGTACACATTGTTATATGCCTTCACACCACTTAGAATATATATTAGTATTTAACTATAATGTCTTGCAGCAGGCAGAGTTTAAGTTTAGTGAAGGGAGGGGCCTCTGGGTATCGGTCTTGTTCCAGCTTATCACGCAGATACTCAATCTGAGGAGTTTGGAGGCCGAGTTATCACCTTGAGGTATTTTTCATGTTTACTTCGCCGTTCCTAAGCATTTTTTGTGGTGTGGCAGACTGCATTGTCCTGCCGGGCAATGGCTGTGGGACACTATGAGTTGAAGGTACATAGACCGCGACATGCCAGGACCAGAGGTTTCCCAACAGAACATGGCATTACATCTCACTGTCACATAGAATCCGCTTTAGTTGACAGTTAAACAAATGGAAAAACTTTGACAAGCTTTAAGTGTGTGTGTGTTTGTGTGCATGTATGTGTGTGTAGATCCCGGACTCGATCATTTCTCGAGGCGTTCAGGTGCTTCCTCGAGATTCGGCCTCTTTAAGCTCCACCCCTTCCGAGTCACCACGGGCAACACAGGCAACCTCCCGCCTTTCCACCGCCTCATGCCCGACACCCAAGGTACACACAAACATACATACATGCACGCAGAAATGATCACTAGAGCATCAGAACCGCTGAAAACGAAAAAAAAAAATCACTTTCAAGCCTAAAAATGGATTCTGACACAGATTTCTGTGTCACTTTGCATGGAACGTAAAGTTTTCTGTATATGCCTTGCAACGTTCATAGAGCATGCTGAGTATACGCATGGACGTCTTTACTGCTGATAGATATGGAAAACTGTCTCAACAGTTCCCAATTTAATAAAGAGACAGTTCCTGCATGATTAGAGTTTCTGCTTATTTCCTTCATTCCCTAACCACCTTCTTCTTTAGGTTATTTTCTGATGGTTTATCACATATTAAAATACATTCCCAGTAAATAAGAGGTTGCCAGTTTGATTTCCGAAAAACAAGCTTTAATTCAGATTATTTTGATTTGACTTTTCTTTTTTTTTTTTGGTCCGATTGGTGACCATTGACATCACGTACTAAAATGTTATGGATTGGTAAATAAATGTAAGCCCCAATCCTATCTCACATGTGTATATCAATCTGAAGGCAAATGTAAATGCTAGTGGTCGGATGTTATCATCCTGATTCAGCCACGCAAAACCTGATTGTCTACCTCTCGGTCACAGTTACCTTAACTCAACCAGTGAAGTCTCGGGACTTGCGTGTTGTTTGGAAATGAATGGGAGTGAATGTGACTGTGAGGTTTGGCAAGACTGATATATACTGTACAGTACAGTAGATACTATAATCAGTTGTGGTACATTCATGTAAAAAATGTCCCAACAAATATACATTAAAATTGTATGAAAAATGCAAAAACTCAAATTATGTTGGAATTGTCTAAAAGGTTTTGTTTTAAGAAACTCAATTACAAAGCAAACCAAACCTTTATTTGTACCAGGCTTCTATAGTGGACAGGCCTTAGCTTGAACATTTTAGACATCTGGAAGCCATCCTGTTTCCTGGCCTCTTGTTTTAAATAAGATTGTTTACTTATGTTGGTCTATGTTTCTCGTCTCAATCACAATTCTGTTTTTATTTACAAATTCTTTCCAGTCATTTCCATTATCTACTTTCTTTTTCTGTGTGTGTTACTATGTAAGTACTCATATAGAAATGTGTCATGTGTAGCAGTATACAAAGCCAAAGGAAAAGCACAATAGTCTCCATGCTCAAGGGAAACATCTGACAAAGATTACTGGTCAGAAGGTTGTATTTTTGGAAACTTCTGTGCTCAGAAATCAGTGCGTGGACTAATGTCTTTTTCCTTTCCTACAACGTCAATTTTGAAACATGCAGGAAGAGTTGAGTTTCATCAGCCCTGACTGAAAAAGCAGAAACATTGAGGTGGTTGGAAGAAAGTAGTAATTGAAAACTGTAATTCTGTTAAAGTGAGAGTGGTGAGTATGACATAAGTTTGTCAGTTTACTGATGGGGCCATTAGTGTTGGAAATAAACTCTTAGCGAACCCAGGAATTTGTTTGCACCAGACATGGTCTTTATATAAATACTAGCTTTATTTAAAAATTCATTTGGTAAGCTGAAATTTTATTTTCAGGTCAAGGCAGCGACGTCTAGTAGTGAAACAACAGAGAAAAAACATTATGAACTACCGAATGAATAAATGTAATATACTGGAAAAGTATCTTCTGAGAGAGTCTGATGATGTAAGAACCTTCCCAGGTTTTAGAAACTGTTTTGATAAGGCTGTATTGGAAAGAAACTTCTATGGTAGTAGAGATGGAAAACGCAGAACAGCCAATATGTAAAAAAGTTGACCCAGTGGTTTCTGTCACGAAATAGAAATTGACAAAATTTTAAATTTATTTCTGTTGACCAGCCTACTGTGACAGACCAGCTTGATTAGCATGTCTGCTCTGGGGTTGCATGTCAAGTCAACAATTGCCCATTAGTCTATTATTAGTTGACGAAAGTCGGCGTCGGACCAGTTTCTGATGACGTCACTAATAAATGCACAGTAGAAAGTAATGCTCTGCAAAAATGAAATCCATATTCTTGAATACATATGCTGAGAACAGACAGGTAATGCATTACATACTGTGCGTTGTGGATAAGTTAAGCCTATTTAAATCTGCACCATCAATATCATTTAATAGTGCTTCACAGCTTGTTGTAGTCTGCTTTGTGTACTGCAGCTAAAGGTCTAGTAACTTTTGTATTTCAGGACTGATTTACATAGTTTGCATTTCATGGTAGTATGGGCTTCATCTTTATTGAAGTATTTTCACACACTTGATGAACCGCTGCTGTTTGCTAGACTTATCACCTGTCTTCTAGGAGGTGTCCTAGAGGTGTTGTTATTTTCACGTGACAAGTGACTAGTCGTCATGATGCTTAAAGCGTCGTGGCACAGCAGTGAAATCGACAAACTGACTAGTCAACTAGTCTGTACAACCCGTAGTCTATACAGTAGCATTAATAGATAAATCAACATGAAAGCCTTTATGACACAGTGTTTTTATGAAGGAGAGGTATTTATTACTTACACCATTTGCATCAAACAGTGGCCGAATAAAGATTATCTGCATGTCTGTCTGTCTCTCTCCAGGTTCAGTCACGATGTGGCAGCAATGAGAACATTCTGAGAGCCAGTAAGTTCAGTGTGTGTCAACTTGCATCACCCTGGACAACTTAGGAATGTTGCGGCATTGATTTTTGAAGTATACCCACTATTCACTCACACCTATTCTCTTGAACTATGCCTGTGTGTGTATGTAGGCCACAGTGCGGTTGACATCAGTAAAGTGGCACGTCGCCATCGCATGTCCCCCTTCCCATTGACGTCAATGGACAAAGCCTTCATCACTGTTCTAGAGATGACACCTATTCTGGGAATTGAAGTCATTAACTACAGAGGTGAGTGTGCAGAGGTGTGAGTGTACAGTAGGACTAGAGCTTCTGTTTTACTCTGTAGTCTGTGACCAGTTTGCTGCTTAAACTGTACCCACACTTTAATCACTATTGTATTATTATTGTATGTGTGTAACAAGGTGTCTGTTGTTGCAGTGTTGTTAGCACTAAACTCAGCTTGTTGTGACTGTTCTCTGCAGATGGTTTGGGTCGAGTTCTTGCTCAGGACATCTATGCCAAAGACAACCTTCCTCCATTCCCTGCCTCCGTTAAAGATGGCTATGCTGTACGAGGTGAGACCATTAATACGGTTTTACAGACCACCTTTCATCAAAAAACTGCATGAATGTGCATACACATGAGCTGGATTTTATTATAGAACTCAGTTTTGAAAGAGTCTATCAGCTTGGCAATATTTGGAAATATTTTCCATCTTCTCTGCAAAAATGTTCCAGATCTGTCAGACTGTGTGGGCATCTCTTGTGCATGGCACTCTTCAGGTTCCCCACAGATTTTCCATAGGATTCAGGTTGGGCTCATGTGAGGCCTTTCCTAAACATTCATATTTTACTGCTGAAGATGTTCTTTTGCGGAGCTGCATGTGTGCTTTGGATCACTGACATGCTGAAAGGTGAAAGTTCCCTTCATGTTCAGCTCAAAAGATTCAATGTCAAAACTAACTTGTATTTGAGCTGTACATGTACATGGTTCCCTCCACCTTCACTAAAGTCTCAGTTGCAGCTCAACAAAAGCAGCTATGACCACCACCATTCACAGTAAATGTTGTGTATTTATGTATAAGACCACGTACAACGGCACATCTACCCTCTGACACATTTACGCACCAGTGCCAGCCACTCAAGGACACTTGGGCAGGTGTTCGTCTGGTGATCATTGTTTTTGTGCCAGAAAGGAACAGAAATTGTCACATGTAGCGAGCAACCAGTACTGCATCTCTTCAGTGTTTCTGTGTCTTCAGTGTTTTCAATGTTTCAGCCTCTTGACAGCCTCCCAGACCAGTTTTCTGAGTTCTGAACAGGGACTCTTGTTTTTGATATTGTCACTGGTGTATGATGTTATGTCCACTCTTTGATGACTGTCAGTACTGTGTTCCAAGATATATCCCATGCCTTGGTAATTGTGGCAGCCGTCACCTGAGCGATGACTCCAAATATGAGTCTCCGTTGCTGCTTTGTACAGTGTTTGCAGCCTATGTCAGAAATATCATATAAGAACAGCTGAGTTTTACTTGGAGTTAATCAGAGTCTGAACATATCAACGAACCCCATTATAAAAAGGTGAAGTCATTTCTGAAGTTAGGTGATTCTATTTTTTCTGAAATGTTTAGTTTATAAGGTCATTGCATAGATTGTAATTGTTTTAATAAACAGGCATAAACATTTGGATAAGATTTATGTATGCTTGACTTAACCAGGGTGTAATTTTTGTTGTCTATTTAATATTAAAATAAGTTGTCAATGGTCTTGTTTCTGTTATTAACTTATTGTCATTGTCATTGAACTATAGCTGCTGACGGCCCAGGAGATCGCTTCATCATGGGAGAATCACAGGCTGGACAACAGGTCAGCTCCAATATTTTAACACTGTTGAGTGTTGAGTAACACTGTTACTATGAGATTAAATCTTTACTATTAACAGTTTATAGTGCTGGTGAAAGAAGGAAGTGAAGCTTTAATGTTAATGACTCATCTGAGCTTGTATGGCAGCAGCAATGTCAAACCAGTATTTCTGGTTTCTGTGGTAGAGAGCCAGCACAGCTTTCATGAAGAATTTTGAGTCATTCTTCTTTGCTGAACAGATTCAGCTCTTCGATCAAATCTATATATATATCTATAGAACTATATTGGGGCTGGGTTCAGGCAGGGCTCTAAAAGGCAAACATTTTTAGTCTGAAACCATTCTGTTGTAAATGTACTTCAGTGTTAAACTGAACTAAAAACTAAAAATCTCCATGTGAAACCCCCAACTGCTGCAGAGGTTCTGCTCGCAGACAACCACGCTTTATCCTGAAACATACCTTGCTAAACGCTGGATAAGGTCAAGCTAAGAAAGATTTAAAGCAGCAAATCATCCTCAAATCATGATTCTTTAAAGCCAATCTACTGTAGCTCCCACCTACAGCTCCAGTCTAATTTTATTGGCTAAACCCCAGAGCTGCTTGACTCCATTAGCTTTTGTTTTCATGAGGCTACGTTCTCACATGCTTCTTTCAACATACACGAGAGCATTTGAATGATATATTCAGTATTGACGGAAGTGATGAATGGGCTTCAATTAAATCTGCAGGTATCACGTTCCTCTACAGGTTGACCAAGCCAGATTATAAAAATTAACCTTCTGTTTAATAGTGAATGGGTTGTGGGTGAGTGGAAATATAGCCCTAGACCATTAAGAAAGAAACTGTAAGCTAATCATCACGCACAAATTAACTAACATTACCAAACTGAGTTAAATCAGCCTGTGTTCAAGCCTTTGTGGAAATATCTGTCGCCATTTTCATTTTAACAAAAAAACAAACAAAACAAAGGATGTTTGCTTTTAATCAGGGTTTATCTATTTAAAACCTGCCTACCTCAGACTTACTAAATCAACACACTTAGAGAACTCACACTGAGAAATAATAGTAATATGTGACTAGGTTTACAAATGCTTCATTCATTTGAATGGCGTGAGAGCCATCACTAATTCTCAGTAGTGGACATTAGATATTTGAAATAAGGTTGTTGTTTTTTGTTCAGCTTTGTTTGATGTTGATCTGACAATAAAAATAACATGCTGACAATCCCATAGACTTACTTTCTTGTCTTGCCACTGCAAATGTTATATGCACGTTGATGCATTTTAACACTAAAACACACCCACAACTGACAGCATTGAAATACTTACTGCCTGGGAAGTTATTCTGTGATTTTGGTGACTTTGTCCCAGATAAATTCTAAGATAAAAAATCTGTCATATGATTTTACCAGAATAGAATTCACCACGTGTATGTACAGTAACTAAATCCATTTGTATGTGTGTGCAGCCAACCCATACTGTGATGCCAGGTCAGGTGATGAGGGTGACAACCGGGGCTCCAATTCCCTGTGGAGCTGATGCTGTGGTACAAGTAGAAGATACTGAGCTGCTGAGAGAGTCTGAGGATGTAAGAACGCCACTTAGGATTTTACCTTCAACACTGTCTAGTTTTAACTGCTGTGGTTGCTAATGGTCACAATGCTTCCATTTCTTCACCACTATCCATGGAACTATCCATGAATTCACGAATAGTATGGTTTGTGTTACGCTGGTGAGCATGGTGATATATAGTCCGTCTGTTACAGGGCACAGAGGAGTTGGAGGTGAGGATAATGGTCCAGGCCCGGCCCGGGCAGGACATCAGGTAAAGTAAAAACTATATTCTAGAAGAACTAAATGGAAGCTGAATCCCATCAGAGATGCATTAAGATGCCTTCCGTCATTAAACATGTTTGCTTGTCTGATTAGGCCAATAGGTCATGACATCAGACGAGGGGAGTGTGTGCTGGCTAAAGGAACACATATGGGCCCGTCAGAGATTGGCCTGCTTGCCACAGTGGGGGTGACCGAGGTCAGCGTGCACAAGTTCCCTGTAGTAGCTGTCATGTCCACTGGAAACGAGGTACAAACTCCTTAAAAGATGCAAAACCACCCAGAATTTTCTTTTGATACTCTCTCTTAGAGTGTTTGGTTATTGCTCCTGAATCAAGGCCAGTTGTATTCATCTGTGTGTGTGTGTGTGTAAACAGCTGCTGAATCCAGAAGATGATCTCCACCCAGGGAAGATCAGAGACTCTAACCGCTCTACTCTCCTGGCCACCATCCAGGAGCATGGATACCCCACCATCAACCTAGGCATTGTTGGAGACAAGTATGAGTAGCTTTATACCAAAATGCTCTGTCACTTTTGATGGATTTGTCTGTCACATAGCAGATTTAGGAATTGTCCCTTAAAGTGTATTATTTTAAACATAGTAAAATAAAATCACCTCTTTACAGTTCTGAACAATAAGTGGGCATAGAAAAGAAAAAGAAAGTGTTGTAACATATAGTATGTTCGTTATTGATGTAAGTCTAAAGTTTTTGTATAATTCCATATCACTCTTACCAGTTGAAAATGAATGTGTTTGCTGTCCCCATTTAAAATAGATACAGTTGGGAGCCTAACATGAGACAGATTTAAAGGATAAAGTAGCACAGACAGAGATATCCTGACTGTCAGTTAGATCCTACTCTTGTATGCACTGCCACTTGGAATATTTTCACCATTTATTTCCCTAGTTCAACACAATTCTAATGACGTTATTGTGACATAACAAAGTTTTTCTATCAGTATTGATACATCTCCTCCCCAGAGATATTGTCCTGATGTTTTTATATGTAGAGTAGCACTCAGTGGTTAACTGACGTTGATGAATCATGCTTGTGTTTTCAGTCCTGATGACCTGCTGTCAGCTCTCCATGAGGGTATCAGTCGTGCCGATGTCATCATCACCTCTGGGGGTGTATCCATGGGAGAGAAGGTAGCCTCTCAGTCTTTGCTCCATTAACTGAGCAGCTGACATGTTGAGCAGATATACAAGTTTTTGATAAGGATAAGGCCAGTTGTTCCTCATCCGTTTTCACAATGTATACACCAATCAGGATTTACATCATGACTGCCTTCCTAGTATTGTATAGGTCTGTTTTTGTGTGTGTGCGTGTCAGGCTGCATCCTGCTGGGGATGGCTACAGCCATCAAGGAGTGTCATTACTAAGGGGTGGGGGTGCCTGGTCTGATCTAGGTTGGTGCTACATGTCTAAGTAACATCCACATGAAGGTCCAAAAGTTTCCCAGCAGAACATTGGATTGTCACAAGATGGTCAATGTTATTTACTTCTAGTGTCATTGCTTCTAGTGTCCTGATTTTGCTGTAGGTCAGATTTTTCTGCTGTAACAATAGATTGGCAGTTGATGCAGGTTCAGATTTACAGTATATTTGACCTCTCTGTGTTTGCTTGTGTTGAACAGGACTACCTGAAACAGGTGCTGGATATTGATCTCCATGCTCAGATCCACTTTGGTCGAGTCTTCATGAAACCAGGGTGAGATGGGGGAGAGGGTGGTCTGTCTTGTCTTCATAAGGATGCCTGTCCTGCATTCTATATTCTGATCCTATTACAGTATAACTGCTGATTGCAGTACTACAACCACTGTTGGCTCTATTACTGATGCATCCACTATCTCTGTTATTATCACAACTTGTGTTTCTGTTCTTCAGTCTTCCTACTACCTTTGCCACAGCTGACATTGATGGAACACGGAAACTCATCTTTGCTCTGCCAGGTAGCATGTTTATGTACTGACTGTATGTTGTCTCTCTAGTTGGTGTCCCCTGACTCAGGACCTATTAAGATTATAGCCATGTCACATTTAGATGTATGCAATCACACCAGTAAAGTGGGACCACTGGAAGAGGACTGAGAAATTCTGTTGGTTTGTCAGGACACAATTTCTTTTTGTTTCATTTCTTTCTCAAGCATTTGCATACTGACGTCCACTCGATGGAGGTGGAAATGTCATTCTTGTGATCTTCTGACACAAACACAGAATGTGTTCTCTGACAGATTTTCAGATTTCAGTCATTTTACATACACATGCCATGCATTCTGTCTCCTAACCTATTGGTGATCTGGATCTTAAAGTAGTTGTTTTTTTAGATAAGGGGATCTGATGGGGAGTTGTCCACAGCCATTGCTGTGAAACTTCTACCCATACTGGGAAAAAGAACATATCAGCAGTCTAACTGCAGTCACAAACTTCCCATTTAGAATACCTGTATGCACTTGTTCCTCTTACTTTACAGTGTATGCCTTATGTCTTCCCTCTGCCATTTCGTTTGCACCAACTAATTATAGTAAAAAATCATGCACGGTTTTGGTTTGAAATAGGCTCTCCTTTAAGAGCTGCTAACTACTGTCTCCTAAAATTCAATTGAAATTGAACAGAACCCTCAGTCTGTTGCTCAGTGTGAAGCACATCAGACCTTTACCACTTTGCTGTTCCACTGTTGTGCTAGTGCTATATGTCAAGTAAAGTTTAATATCAGTGAATCCTATTGGCTGTGTAGCACTTCAGATTCTGCTTGCTTTCCACAGTGTTACTACTGCTTTAATCACTTCCTGATTCCCCAAGCTACAGTTTTGGCTGAGTTCATACTAACAGAACATGCATGCAATAATTGCTTTCATTTATGTGGCAATTAGGTTTTGTCTAACATTCAGGAAGAGATTTGAAACCGTCTTCCTTAAAAAAGTCCTTCACCTTTACTACTTTTTGAATGCTCTTTTACTATTTCAACGCTCCTTTGTCTGTCTAAATCATTTGTATTGGGTAACATCAGGACTCTGACTATCCCACCCAAACTCCACTCTAGACAGGTTTGTGTTTGAAATACACATATTTCAATCACAACACATACACACATATATGTATACACATATAGGCGATAACTCCAAATCATGTTGCTGTCTCCACCATCCTTCCCCTTTGTCATTTAATTTTCATGTTAGTGCAGTTTTTAGACCACACAGTGCATTCAATTTCATTGTTCCTCAAAAGTAACGTCGTGAACAACAGGGCTATATTTTTTAAAGAGTAGCAGCTTCCTTTTGTTTTGCATGGCCAGTTATTTGGTGAGCTCATGAAAAAGGGTAACCAGCTCCAATGATTCCTTAGCTGTTGCTCTGGGCTCCTTTTTTGAATTTTAAGACAATTTTATTGGTATTCAACAGTCATTGCATTGGCAGTGCCAGTGACTGCACCACTCTGCCACTCTTCCAGATATTTCCAATCGTGGCCCTTCTCAAGGCATATTTAAAAATGCAGACCATGGTTGAAACTAAAGAAGACTGCCATGAATGGTTTTTGGATGTAGCTCAGCCATACTAGCATTAAAACAAATAGAACAGGTGTATCCTATTCTAATTATAAATGCACTTCTCTAATTCTAATCACTGAAAGAAGATTGATGCTGCCTTGGGAAAATGTAATACTAATCCAGGACAACATGAATATGCAACTTCATCCCTGGTTCATTCAGCTGAATTCTCTAGTAGGAATTCTGAGTGATAGCACTAGCATCTAGCCACATTTCTTAAGTGGGAACATACTTGAGGAAGTTTTGATGATAGCAATGTTTGTTGACTTAGTACAAGATCTCCACAGTTGGTTTTGGTCATGACACAGATACTTTTCCAAGTGCAGTAAATTCCCATGGGTTGGTCTGGGTTATACTAGTGCAAAGAGACAGGCAAACACAGTGTTTTCTGTGTTCAGTTGCCAGTACAGTAGGCTTTCTTTTTCATTAACCCAGTATTTTGTTATGTTCTAGGTAACCCAGTGTCTGCAGTGGTGACATGTAACCTGTTTGTGATTCCTGCTCTAAGGAAGATGCAAGGCATTTTGGACCCTAGGCCTACAATCATTAAAGCTAGGGTAAGCGACGTGATACCCTCGCTAGCCCCTTATGCTACCTTTCCATCACAACTGAATGCCTAGTCTCAACACCAGCCCTTATACTGACCTTAATACACACACACACAAACTATTACCAATCCATAATGTTAGACTGAAGTAACATACAGATATGAGAGTGGTTCTCTACTATATTACTCCAGAAAGAATATGTATTTTCTAAAAATATTTTAGCATGAAGCTAAGCAAAGCAAATTTTATGCTACCGTTAGCTTTAAAATGTTTTAGACAATATCAATATATCATGAGTGTCTGTATTCCAGCTTTCCTGTGATGTTAAGCTGGATCCCAGACCAGAGTACCATCGCTGCATTCTTACTTGGCATCATCAGGAGCCACTACCCTGGGCACAAAGCACAGGTGTGTGCACATACATACACACACACACACACATATGCTGTGAGTCACACACAGAGAAACTGCATGAGACCTACCATTCTCTCTCTCTGTCTCTCTGTCTCTCTGTCTCTCTGTCTCTCTGTCTCTCTCTCTTTTCTCTCTCCAGGCAACCAGGTATCCAGCAGGCTAATGTCAATGCGTAGCGCCAATGGTCTGCTGATGTTACCTCCCAAAACAGAGCAGTATGTGGAACTGCATAAGGGAGAGGTTGTGGACGTCATGGTCATCGGACGGCTATGATGCAGGTGTGTCAGTCTCTCATCTGTTTTCTTTGCCTGTAGTCATACATGAGACCTGTATGTAGTGTATGTTTTACTATAGTAAAGGGGCAAAACGCACAAGACTAACAAACCCCCCCCTCCCCAAATATTTTTCTCCCCAGACTTAAATGTCACTCGCTACCGATTTCCATGGCAGTACCAGGACTTCTTGTCTGGACAGCATACGGGCGGGGGCAGGAAGTGATGCATGTCTACCTGGTCGCCATTAGCTGTGATGTCATATGCAACAGCCAATCGGAGCCAGCGCAGGCTGAATCCTCATTGGTCTGCTCTGAGGAGATCACTGTATTTTAAAGAAGAAAAAAATGTGAAAAAAATATATTAAAATATGAGATTTATTCTGTAATATTATTATTATCCTGACGATAATGATTATTAATATTCTTAATTAATATTCTATTTATTATTATTATCATGGTTCTGATTGAATATTATCATCTTAGTAGTATTCATGCCCTCTTCTCTCCTGTTCATTTGCTTTGTGCGTTTAACATTTTTCCCTGGTAGATATAGAGATATAGAGACTAGACCCTCCTTCCTTCACTCCTCCTGACTTTTCTCCTTTTCTCGTTCTTCTTTTTGTACTTCCACCTTGACTATTGCTCTGGCGTCCAATGTCCACATATAGAGACTCTTTGATAACCCGTCCCTGCAGTATCACTACATTTATTGTCTGAACACACTGACTCTAACATCAGTATTGACGGAAATATGAACTTTAAAGGCTGATGATGAAGACAACTTTTGGTGGTATAGTTTGTGCCAGTACAGTAAGTTATAACATCTTTGCCAAAAAGTTAAAAAATATATACTTTTTTTTATGTTTTTATTATTATTTTTTCTCCAGTTTAAACAATTGCAAACCATATTGCGACAGTACTCTTCATGACTCTCAGTGAAAGCCATGATATACTTCTAGCTGGGTCAGTGGCTCATCTTTAGGGCAAAGTGAGACAGGACTTAAATCTTCCCTCATCACACTGGAATGAGTCCTTTTGTTCTAACATCAAAAATAAACATAATCGTAACAAAATACATACAGTAATGACTGTGATCTGTAGTCTTGTTAGGGTGGGCCACCCAGACCATATTAGTTAAACCCTGCATTCAAGTGGTGTTTGATGTATCCGAGTCTCAAGTTTACGTCATAATTAAGATACTTTGATAAATGTGTTTTTATGTTTAAGACTATTAAGGAATAAGGCTGACTTTATTCTATATTTTTCTAACTGTAATAAAATCCCGTGAAAAGACCAAAAAACATCAGTCTGTTAGTTCGTGTCTCAACGCTTTCTGACTTTCTTATCCTGTTTGTGGCCCTCAGCCAAAAGACCAACAGGTGAAGATCCTTAATGGAATCATTTGACATTTTAGGACATACTCTTCATTTCCTTTCCCGCTCTGACTTTGATATCAAGATTGAAGTCTCATGTCTGTCTGTTTAGTATGAAGCTACAAACATGTAACTTCTTAGAATCTTAGGTGAATCTTAGAGTTGCTAGTAGGTGGGTTAAGTTCATTTCAGAGACAGACAGACAAGAGCTTTAAATTCAGTGAACAAAGTGTTAAACTATTTCTTCAGGATGTTTTAGAAATATCTAGGACTGTTTTTTTTTATATATATATAAAGGTCCAGTATCTTACTTAAACAGCTGGGGCCTGTGGCAAATATTGCACAAACAGGAGTGCATATGTTGTGGACTGTTACAGCTGTGGATTAATCCACATTCTGATATCCAGTGTACAGTTCTGGCTTCATGACGGTGTGTGTGTGATTGGTCCTTTCATGGGATTAGTTGACATTAAAAAAAAAATATAGATTACTGTCACATACTTATCTGTTAAGTAGCCAAAGATTACAGTAGATGGTGACAGCATAACTACACGAACATAAATGAACAAGCTGCTTGAATGAGTTGTGACATACTTCATTCTCAACTCAGAGAAAACTCCAACCTGACATCACTTGAAAGCAGGGTGTCACATTCAGGTGCTTGTAAACTACACTACGCGTGTTTCTACCATGATGATGGTGTTAAGGTGCTTGTTGAAGTCAAAAGAATCAATACAGTTCAAGGCTGTAAATCAAGACGACATTTGACTGCTTTTCTCTCAATGTACTGTATGTAGTCTAAGGATATAGAGAACCTCCTTTGATATTTAGCCCACTACAAATCTTAGTTTACCCCTAGCATTAACAAAATAGTAGACCTGTTGGCTGTAGTATCTTGCTGATTAAACCCTGACTGTAAATTGTTTACCAATCAACAATGACCATCAAATGCATCATATGTAATCTGTGAGTCCCCAGCATTCACCTGTGCACCACAACCATGACAGTTAGTTTCTCTAGCTTCTCTTTCTTCCCATTAACAAACTCACATGGTCATTGGTCTAATGCTGCAAAGCTTAAAGACAACAAGGTGACAACACTGATGTTTTTTCCTAGATGTCAGTTGTTGCTGGTGATCTTTTATTTTCAGTTACCCATAGAAAATGAAGTAAAGTGTATTTACTGATTAAAAAAAAAATCTCATGTCTGCTATCTTTCCTTGGTGAACTGAAAGCAGCACCAGTCAGAATGTCTGAGCTTTGACCGCTCTCCTGATAGGCTGACCCACTGTTTTTCCACCCCTCCCCTTCTTCCTCATTGTTCTCTTTTCCTCCTTTCCCTTTACACACTTGCATGCCCATACAGGGGAGCGTTTCTTTCTCTTTGGGCAGGTGTTTTCCCAGGCATGAGACCAGGGAGCAGCACCTAGGTGGGCCTTCTGATCTGACTAAATTACATTGATGGCAATTTTTGGTGTGATTATTTGTGTACAGGCTCTGGTGCTGACACTTTTTTCCTCTACCTTGGCTCTCAGAAACTGCCCAGTTACCTCAAATGCACCATATATATGTATATCAGTGCGTAATGCTGGGTTCATGTCATGTAAGACAGAAGGAAAAGAACAGGGTCACACTTTTTGCATTTAAAAGGTGGTCATTAATTCTGTGAAAATTAAATATAAAACATTTCCGCTTTTATGTTTTTCCCATATTTGGCAGCTCACTAAATCAAAAATGACATGAATACAGCATCGGAGCACGTCCTGGCACCTGCCCAAGGAGGACCAATCCAACCCAGATAGATTCATTTGAGTAAGAAGAAGCAGGTTATTGTTAAACTGCCTTTGTACTGAGTGATTCGTAACACTGGACTGAACTCAGTGTCACACTGCACACACTATAAACTATGACCAGCACTTGTAATGAAGCAATGACACAGCATTCTACTACTACTGTATAAATATAATAAAGAGGATGTTTTTCTGTAATGATATTATTGAAACTGAAGATGAATTAATAAAAATAATCTTGATTATTCTGTAACTTTTGTTTGGGTAAGTCGCTTTTTCTCTAATCATCTGTGATATATTGACAAAAAAAATAATGAAGTGTGTTTGTATCTTAATTGTACAAGAGGGATGAACACACCCCTGCAAGGGATGTGAACAGCTATTATAGTTTGTGTTTTGGCATAAACGAACAAAAAAATGTACTCACCCCCTAATTCTGCTGATTTAAAATGTGGTATAGACTTTGATAAGCCCTGATGTTATATTTAATTAACTTAGAATTTAAATGAAATAAAAACAATAATAATTTGAGTTATTAAAAAAAGCATAAAGATTAGTTAAACGAAATATTTTCCGTTTCGTGTTTTTTTTTTTTATTCTTTCTTCTCACATTTGTTGAAATTGTTGACTTTAACTTACAAATTCATAACTTTATGTATAATAGTTTAACTTCCCGTGTTCACGCGCTGTATTGCATGTAGCAACGTTTTTGATTGGCTTTGACGAGATTCCTTTCATCAATATATCCAATCGGCGTCCTTGTTTTATCTAGCTGGTGGCATGTTGTCTCCTCCCCCTGTCTGGCGTTGGAAATGACAGTCTGAGAGCAGGAGGAGGAGGGAGATGTCTCGGTCGTTGTGTCCGATAAACGAGCAACAAGTCTCTTAGTGTTAAACTGCGTATTAAAATAATAAAACTACGAATTACGGCGATTGGATTAAAGCGGACACTAATTACGAGTTCTTAGTCGGATTTAGCAGTTAAAGGGAGTACGTGGACGGCCCAGTAACAGAGGTGAGTATTCCAGTGTTTTCGCTCTGGTCTGAAGTGGCTTTGTTATCAACAGGTGCCGCAGGAAGGAGCAAGCTAGCAGTTAGCGGCTAACTCTAGCCTGATAATAGTATGTACAACTAACCCGTTTGTTAAATAGGGTACGTTTCTACAACGATGGTTAGTCACTAACCTAACATAAAATGTTCTTATCGAAGGAAGACGCACTATTTCTGCTGAAAACCGAAACCATTAGCCACTTGCTCAGCTACTAATGGGTTACTTTGATAGTAGTTGACTAACAGTGTAATTTATCTTAGCTAGCGTAGAGTTAGCTAGCTGTCACTCCACCCTTCAATGTTCAGTGTGGACTAAAAAATAGATAAATGACATTTTGACGTTGTTTAATTACCGTGATAGATTTTTGTTTGGTTTCAGTTTTCAACCGTTGCGTGGGCTAATATTACAATATTTTTAATTATACCGTTGCGCAAAGTAATTATACACCTATAAAAGGTATATTGCTTATTACGGGTTTGCCAATTTCAAATTACTAGATTGTAAGAAGTTCTTGTTAGCACTCCGCTTAAATCATACATTTAGAGTTTGGGATTCTGGTGACTGGTTAACACAACAAACATACACTTAATTTATAAATGTGAACCGGAATGACTGGCCTCATGGGAATTTATATCACCTGCTGCTTATCAGTGTTGTAAAAGAGCAAACATGTAAGAGACATATTTTTTGAATGGTGTAAGCTTTTGTATGCAACACCCCACTAATACTATTGAAGAGTGTCTTAATGCTATTTTTTAACATTTTACCATGTGCATTTAAAAAAAAAAAAATCAGATTAGTAACGAATGTTAGTCAGTGTATTATCATAGAGCTGTAGGCTGTTTTCTTTTACAATACTCCACGATTGAAGGGGAAACGCTTGTGATGTCTTTCTCTAATGCAATCATACTGGCTAGTATGTAGACCCAGAAATGTAAAAGGTATGTAGAGGAGGAGAAATGCAAATCTGTTACCTAATACTGTCAATCACAGGGTGTGGGTTCTTGAACAGTACTTTCACTGAAATCAGCTAAAGTGAGTGAATGCCTCCTGAGACTGTTGGTGTTAATTTAATGATAACACAGTTCTGCGTTGGCAGTTTCCTTGGGATATTCATGTCGTGGTTCAGCTCCACATGGAGCCATATTGTCTGCTTTGTTTGGGGCTAGCTTACACTAGAATTTAACCATATTTCGGCATCACTGGCTGGAATATCTGCCTTATGTTGTTATACGAAGGTACGAAGAGAAATATAGGACTGAAACTGCCATATTGTATATTGATGTTGGTATGAAATACCGGGTTCAAGTATGAGAGTGTTCACGTTGCTCTTTGCTGTAACATGAAGATTGTATGTACACAGATCTGTTTGGTTTTGAGCCTGACCTAACGAATAATATTCAAATATTGAAGTATATATATTGTTCCTATTTAATAATCCCAATTTCTTTTAAAAGCAGTTATCAAGCCTTATTTGTGGGATGATAGAAAATATATATCACAAACTGAAGGTATCTTCACTGCAGGTGCATGTAGTTGACTTAGGTTGTCCAAAACTCTGAACTGACCTTTAGATGGGCTCTACTGGTCACGTCGCTATGGTGACAGGGTCCAAGCTGACTTTCAGTGCACGCAGAGCGAGCTGGTGAAGCAGAGAGGTGAGGACAGGCACTTTGGGCCATAGGCCAGTAAAATACAGAAGTCCTCTGTTCTCTGGAATTCTCTCTTGCTCACTCTCTTGCTTTCACTCTGGTTCTCTGACCTGATTGGTACACAAAGTTAGGTGGCTGCCAAATCAAAATGTGTCCCCAAATCAGTGTTAGACGTCCACTGGGGCTGATACTGTCACCTGATCAGTGTCATCCACCTAGATGTGATGTAGGCTATCAGTTAGTGAGACCTGCCTTGGCCAGCTAAAACAGTGTATTAGGTACTCATTTCATCTTAATATAACTGCTGCTTAAAGTATAATATAGTATAGTATTGAAGGTTATTTTATATTTTTTCCAAAACATACACATAACATACAGATAATTAATTTTATTTACTTACTGATAAATGATAATACAGCAAAAATAGAGCAGTTCCACACCCTTATATTCAGGTTGAATGGGGTGGACAAAATTTTAACTTGTATCTGTTTCACAAATATGCTTCCATAGCTATTTATTGCAACATTACTTAATTGTTAAAAAACTACGTCAAAGCTTTTTGGTTATTGTAATCTGTCACTGCTCTTGATCTGTGAAAAAAATCAGAGCAAGAATTAGGAATACCATAACTAACATCAAACGTCTTAAATCTACGTATTTCCTTTCCCTTCGTTTTCACTTTTTTCCCCACTATGTCTGGTACAGGGTGGTACAGTCTTTTTTTTTTTTTAAATGCTGTGTGTGCATGTGTTGGTGTGTGCGTGCTTTAGTGTGAACTGTTAAATGCAAGATAACAGTCAGCTCTGCTTCTGCTCCTGATGACATTCACTGCACACACACATATACACACACAAAAACACAGAAACATTGCTTTACTCGTTCTTTGTGTCACCTAATATCATCTGGTTTTCAGTATTTGTTCAATTGTAGTCCATTTTTGTCATTTGACATCCAGTTTGGATGTACTGATCTGTACTCTGACTGCTGGATGATTGGTTGAATTTCTGCCATGTCCAAAATCTTGAATGCATTTTGAATTATTATAGAATTATTATTATTCTCTTGGCTGAAGTCGAGAGGTTAGTGTTATAATTGTTTTAATATTTTTTGAGTGATGTTTTTCATGTTGAGGCAACACTACTTTTGAGTGCACAGTTTTTGATGTTTTCCTTTCACTGTAGTGCTGAGTTGTGTTGATTTTCTATTTTCATCAATAATGAAGTAATATATTTTATGATTGGAATTATTGAAAAACAAAGCTGAAAGAGAAGTCCTGTTGATTTGTTGAATTGTTGATAAAGAAGTGATTTAAAATCAATTCTAATATCTTATCTTACTCTTCTAGAGGGTCAGAGGGTTTAAGAACTTCAGCAGACCTGTAAACATCTCACGTTCCCTAATAATATGAGTCAAACCTTGGTACTGGCCGATGTCTAGACTGAATTTTACCAGCAATTGCTAGCATGCGTGAGTATGCTGAAAAATTGCTGTCTGACCCTAGCGTAAGGTAACATATAAATGAATAAATTTAGGTCATGCTGAAAACTCTGTAGATTAACAGAATTCAACTGTGTTTGTTTGATTTTAAAGATTGAACCTAAACTACTTGTAGAATTAGTACTTGTTGTGACTGCACTTTGCCGGAACTAAGAATATGACATTGGAACTGCTGGTGTTGATGGACGCACTGTGTTTCATTTAACTTTAGAGGAAGAAAATCCTCTGCAGTAAACAAAAAGCCCTCAGTTGACGTGTTAGTTCTGCATTATCTCATGCTTCGTCTTTGCTCACTTACTTGGATGTTCTCATTATCATATCTTTATTTTGTGTCTCTTGTGTTTTCATATTAAGTTGGAATATAAAAAATGATGTCGCTTGTATATCTATGTAACCATGCTCTGTTTGGATATCTAAGGCCTTACCCATGGCCATACAGATTTTGGGTGCAGCAGTTAATAAATATGCAGTTTGTATCATCTTACACTGGAGGTTGAAAGTAAAGTTTCACATGTTGTTTCCACTCAGTGTTTTCCTATTGAACTTAAACTGGAATAAAGACGCTATAGACCTCTACAATTGGCCTTTCCTCCATTCTGTTCTCTGTACTTGCATGTAGTTGAGTGTGTATCAGATCAAATACACTCCAGGCTGTAATTGGCATAAAGTATTTCCTTTTGTGGGTGATACAGAAAATATAATGCATCAAGGTTTGCAATTTGATGACAAAAGAAAAGTGACATCCAAGGCTACCAAAAGACATCCAAGGCTTCCATTGGATTGACTAATTTGACTTGTTGTTCATATAATTGATGATGAGTCCAGTGGGCCATTGTGTAAAAGAGTCCTTCCTTTAAATTGGTAAATCATTGCAAGTTAACACATTTTTTAAATGTAATTTATAAGTTAATAGCAACAGTAAAGAAATTACAGAAACAGAAATTATTCTTTTCAAGTAACATTCAGATACAGTATGTGCTTGACTTTTACCACCAAATTCTTACTTGGCAAGGACAAAACCAGGTGCTGCAGAGTGAAGCCAATACAAAAGGAATGCAGGATTTATACTTAGTAGGCAGGAAATACTGTCTAGCTGGTAAACAGACTGTTGGCTCAAGGAGATAAACTCTAGCTTTAAGGAGTCAAAAGTGAATCACTTGAGATTTTGCACTGTTCTCCAAACCATCAGCAGGAAACTCCTTTTGTTTTACGTAGCCTTGCCTCTGACTTTTTCCTCAGCAAGACACACATGCATACACACATTCATGTATGCACACCAGGGGGTGACCTGTGGTGGCAGATGGAGGTGTGTGTGATGGAGAGGGTCTTCAGTTTTAGTGTAGCTTATCTTTATCAGATAAGCAGATAAAGACTTGTTTGAGTAAGTCACTTGTTTGCGGTCAGTGGGAAGCATCTGCAATAATACAGGCTTTTCTGGCCGGACTGGGTTTCAAAACCAAACGCTGCCTGATCCTTTTCCTCACAACTACAGTACATTCAGCCAGAAACACTGATCTTCAAAGACAGCTTTCAGTAAGAATTTATGGATCACTGCTCAAAGTAGGTCATGAATTTATGTCCATTGGTGCTCCTCATCATTAGACCATTAGAACCAATTCAGCCAGTTTAGCACAGGCATGTAGTGGTGTCATTTACATGTACAGACAGAACAACTTTCAACCATATGTTTAATATCATTCTGGCTCACCTGTTAAGGGGTAGTTAATCTGCTTCGAATTCATTTTAAAGGCCAACTTTCTGAATGTGTGCGAAATGCATTTTTGACATTGTTTTATTTGGATTGTGTGTCTTGAAGCAGTTAGATACACAGTTGAAATGGAGATGATAGGTTGATGCTTATAAATGACTAATTTGTCTAAAGCAGTATAACATACAGCCAATTAAATGCCTCGTTTTCATAGCTGTTCTGCTTTGATGTGATTTTCTTTTATTCAAAGCAAACGCATAGTGGATAGCAGAGACAGGCTGCTGACTTTATATACCCAAGCCATGTCATTGCTATGGTAATGTACATCATCTTGTGTTCATTCTGGTCCTGACCAGTTTACTTAACATATCTGGGATAAATCCTGTAAATCTCATATTACAGTTGGAGCTTTAAGATGCACCTTTATCTCAAGTTTTGATAAGATAAAGTTTTTCAACATCTGTACAACACAATGTACTGGGTAGATTAATGGGTAGAGAGGCGGGGGTACACCCTGGACAGGTTGCCAGTCTATCGCAGGGGTAACAGAGAGACAGACAACTATTCACATTCACACCTACGGCCAATTTAGAATCACTGACAGGCCGACTGGGCCACGGAATCGAACCCGGGACCTTCTCGCTGTGAGGCATCAGTGCTAACCACCTCACCACTGTGTCTCTTTTTCCCATTGACTTGCCTCTAGGGGTGCGTGAGATGAAAAATGTAATGGCAGAGAAGAACTTATCTTCTTCTGCACACTGTATATGCGCAGCTTGTGGCCTCTTTTGTCATTAATTTTTGCAAATATGATCAAATAGCTGAAAACAGGAAAAGTGTGATACAGTGGCTCAGTTTAATTCAAATGCGAGAGCGCATTGTTGTGATCGTGATTATTTTTTTATATGTGTGTTTTGGTCATTTGAGTATGATTAAACATGTCCCCTTTAATATGGCTATAAAAAAGCTCTGGATCTTACCATCCTGTTTGTTCCTGCTGGAGGTTGTATAGTCCTCAGGAAGGGCAGTCTAAATATTCCTCCACTTTCTTCCAGTCAGTGATGTCTGGGCTTCAGGCCCTCACTACAGCAGACTGCTGAGTCTTTATCACTGTTTGATTACCTCAGTGGATTTCCAACAGAGATATTATCAGAAGATCATGTTACCTCTATCCCCCGTCTGTTCAGTCTGGAGTTTACATTTAGATTCTTGCTTGGTCATGCTACTTTTCATCAAGGTGAACAACATTTTTATTTTGACAGCAGTCACATTTCACTGCATGTCATCACTGGGCACCTATGTGAAATTGACATATGATTTATCTACAACATTTACACAGTTATTATCAATGAAGTATCTAAATTTAGTCTGTACAGAGTAACAAAATAAAGCACAAAAAAAAGAGAGAGAGAGAGAGACGCCAACAGGGTACTGTGCACTAGTCTTTGATGGGGCAGTAGGGTAGGGGTGTCACAATGCTGGGCTTAACGTCATGGTGACTGTCAGGCATTGACCTGGCATTGTTCAGTGGCCCAACCCTAGTCTAGACAATTATACAGGATTTGCCCTGGCACTAATACTCTATGGTCAAATATGAGCTAAATACAGTTTGTCAGCAGTGAAATAAAGTGTAATTTCATAAATCTTACAGGGCAATATAAATATAATTTGTGCAAGCCTAAAGTGCCCTGGTTTAGGTCAGGCATAGTAAATTTGGGTGGTATCATTGTGCTCAGGAATACCATAGAATTTAGAACCCCCCAAATTATGATTATTGTACAGCACACACACACCACAAGAGATAAGGCAACTGGTGCAACAGTAAGGCAGTTGAGATGAGAACGCTGGCAAGTGAAACAGGATTATGCTCTATGGTGACCCCAAACACTTTTGCATCTGTGCTTGAATGGAATGAATAGTCATCACAGCAGGGAGCACAGTCACCCTGCAACGCCTCCATCTAAAGGAACAAAATAAAATAGCTGTCCTCAGCCACGTGAATAAATTTTACTAGATGTACTGTTGATGTGCTACTCCACAAGATCAATGGGTCCAGCAGCAATGTGGCAACAAGACGTGGATACATTTTCGCGATGTACAGATGATAGGAAATGTTTGCCCAAGCACTGTGAGTGTGTACCAAGTTGAACCAATATCAGTTTTGAACCAGAACCTGTCAGCTACAAAGCATTTGGCAATGTGCAATGGACGTGGATTTGCTATAATGACGGTTTATACTTATAGACTACACATCCATTACTATTTTACTATATATATATATATATATATATATATATATATATATATATATATATAATAATTATATATATATATATATATATATAATAATTATATATATTATTATATATTATATATCGATTATTCGATTCATCACGAATGTCTGTGATTAATGATCTAAATTTTAAAATATGGTATGCCTTGTTCGTCTTTAGACTGGCTGTAGACGGCAACAGGTTAAGAGCATTTGTGTTTTCTCTGAGATGAGAATGGTGCTTCACTTGCTCACTAACCCGGCAGAGAAACAAGACTTATCCCTGCTTTCGGTAAAGCAGGGATCCACAAGCAGTGGTTATGAGTCGGTTAAGTTTCGTTTCTCTGCGTATTGTGCGTAAGTGAATGCGTGGCTGAGTGCCTTAGTTTGTGCTGCTTGCTAGTTGTTAAGTACGTTTTGTTTCTCTGCTGCCTGGACACCTTATAGAACGGAATAAGCTAATTGGGATTTTTGTAATAGACCTGCTACTACAGAAATCTAAGAACCAAAGAATTTTCATTGAAAGAAGTCTTATTTATTTCTAAAGGCACACATTGTTATTTGTTTTCCTGAAAATGTGGAATTAATTCCACCAAAGTAAATTTTTTGTACTGTTAATAGAAAAGTCTCTTTCTTTTTTATTAGTATTACTTTTGATACAGCACATGTTTTGCACCCATGGAAGGTAACTGGCAATCTTTATTTGTTGTGAATAAGAGCGGCTTTTTGTTAAATAGGCTGCTGCTAAAGGCACACTATTTGACTGTTGGTGGAAAATATGTTGGATCATTTGGTGGTTTGACCTAAATAAAAGATACATTTGTTTGGTTACTTTAATTAATGGATACTGACAAATGCCTTGTTTAAAAGTATGAAGTAGCCACAGTATTGAGTTAGAAAAATAGAAATCCTGAATGGGGAAAAAAAGGATGCATCGAAAAAATGATCGTTGAATAATGGAATCGTAGCACCCTGATGCGTAATCACACCTTAGATAGCACACCCCTAATAAATATATATATCCTTACACACACACGCACTTACTCCTATACTCACATACACACACTCCCTTCCCCCATTAGTGGAATTTTGTTCCCAGGGCTCTGTGGCATTCCTCACTGGTGCATCATGGGACCTTTGTGTGTGTGTGTGTGTGTGCGCGCGCACATGTCTGCTTGTAAGAGATAGCATATCAAACACATAGTTGTATTGTGGTACTGAAAGATAAGGCATCCATCCATCTCTTACCTTGTTTATTCTCTCTCTCCTGCTCTCTCTCTAACTCTCTCTCACTCTCACTCTCTTTCTCTCTCATACTCTCTCTCTTCCTCTCTTTGTGTCCCACCATTGTACAGACTACTAATGTGGGACATAATTGGCAGCACAACTGACTGGTGGACTAGTATTGCAGCACAACACGAGCTATAACATGATCACGTTATATTGCTCTCTCTCTCTCGTCTCTCTCTAGTAGTTCAGAGACAACAACATCATAACAGCCCCCCACTTGCCATAAATAACCATGACAACGGCTTTGTCAGCAGATGTGTTGTGCCCAGCACTATGTTTGGAGATGGTTTAAAGGAATAATGCAAGGATGATGAAAATAGAGAGAGGGGTAGCAAGGTAAAGAATGGAGAAAGAGAAACTCATTAATCCAGTTATTTGTCTAATATACAACTAGAAACTGGCAATGACTAGGCAGCTACTTAGACTATCAGCTCTCTGACTGCAGGGCGTTTTGAAAACCGTCAAGTGGCCTTCAAGTTTAATTTACCAGACAGGCTTTGGAGTTTGATCCATACTAGGAACTAAAGTCAGGATATGGTTTGTGTCTCAATTTTGTTTTTTCAAAATAATGCAAGTACAATACAAACAAAATATATACAGATAGGTATTACGGAGATATATTTGTTACATTGTAATTACACTGCAATGTGCAGTTTATAATTGTAGTTAATAGAACTGTACATTCTCAAATTATTTGCTGTGATTACAGTAACATAATGATGTCATAAAACACGGCTGAGACAAGAAACACGAGCAGACTGTTAAGGTTTAACCAAACCTCTTTTTTTTTGACCAGAAAATCAAAATGAAGGCTAAAATTATTTCTGAAATGGTCCACAGGAACCAGTCTTCACATTTAATACACGTGGTCCTGAAGTGATCTACTTTTACTTATCATAGTTGTGTATGCACAATGCAGTCGCTCAGTTTTATCTCAGAATAATGTGTTTGTGGCTTGTGCTTCTTTCTGCAGTTGGTCCTTGTTGAAGAGATGTCACCGTATTTCCATTTGTCAGGAATTAATTTGGAGATCATGTAGTACTCTAGAATTCTGAGTGCAGACAGCCAGCCTCAGGTTAGTGTAGCTAGTTAGTGAAATAAATACCAACAGATATTTCAGCATACACATAAAACCCTGGTTTGTTTAAGTACTTAGTATTTTTCTAATTGGTAAAGTATTGTTTATTTTTACTACAGGTGATGGTAACATGGCTGCCCTGTTTACCGAGTTACCCTCCTAAACTTCCCAGTTACAACGAGATAATATAACCCACACATCTGAGGAGACGACTCAAACTTGGCCCACCACGTGTGTGAGTGATGACAACCTCCCATTTGAATGGCCATCTTGCTGGCGAGGGAGGTGGAGGAGGAGGAGATGAAGAGCTAAGGGCAGGACAACAGCACCGGGAAATGGCTGTTGACTGTCCGGGAGATCTAGGGAGCCGAACGTTGCCCCTCCGGCGATCTGCACAGCTGGAGAGGATACGACAACACCAGGTACACCTTTATTACTTGATTACTGCTCAGCTAATTTTACACAGTGATAACCCTGCAACAAAAAACAACCAAAGATGACCAAATTGCTTTTTTTAACCAGTCAAGACTGTCAGCTAGCCTGCTTAAATATACAGAATTTCCCCCCCGGAAATAAATAAATGGATTAAATAAATAATTAAAAAGAACAGCTGAAGTCTAGGCAGTCATCAAATTGAGAAAATATTATGTCCTCATCCCAGTAAAATCATCCCTATGACAGGTGGTACAGCTCAAAGTTGGTTTTACCATTAAGTGCAATGTCACAGGCAGTACCTGTCTTTACAGTATACACATGCAATCCTCAAAGAAATGTTTGAAAATAGCACTTCTGTCTTTAGATTCTTTGTCTGGCTACATCATGAAACTACTTCCAGATACAGCTGGTGGATAACTGCAATACTAACATCATCCTAGAACAGGGCTACTCAGTAGATTGGGAACTGGGGCCAGCTAGGGCAGGGCAAAACATCGCTATAAAAAATATATCTATATATTTTTTAATGCGATATGGTATTAGACTATATCGCGTATATCAATATAGTTCAAATTTGTGTTGTGATCCTTGCTCCAAGCAAGCTGCTGACCTGGAGCTCTCTGCACTGCTCCCCACAAACTCGCCCCTCCTCTTTAATGCACAGACGACAGGCGCAGCAGCGTCTACGGAGTGCGCGGAGGAGAAATTGGTTAGTAAAAGAAAAAGCAGTGGCTCAGTAATTTGGAGATGGTTCGGATTCAAAGTATGAGATGAGCAACTAAATTACGTTATTTTTTTTTTTTTTTTTAAATGATAATAATGACACATTCAATAGCATTTAATTAAATTTCATTAATTTTAAGTAGTTTTTCAGTATTGACAGTATTGACTTTAAATGGTAGGGGAAAAAAAGTTTGGGCTGCCGTCACGTCTTGTCCGTACTTAGACCGGGACTGCTAGCGCTAACTAGCTGTTATGAGCAGTTAAATAAAAATGTCATACATCTTTTAATTTAATTCTAACAAATAGACCCAGCCTATGGGAAGTAACGTTTTACACTAAATGTATTTAATATACTGTGTTGATCAGATCAGATTACTCCTAACAAAATGTAAGCCCCGTTAACTTCTGCCTCTGAGCGGCAGAGCCTGGTGGGAAAGTTGCATTAAAGTGGCTGTTGGCACTTGCATAAGAGTGCCAACAGCCACTTTGATTGGTCATGTGTGGTCCCTGAAAATCTAAGTTCGACTTTTCCGTGTGCATACCACCAACTACCACATGAAGGAATTCAGTTACCCATAGTCATGTGCTGTATTAGACTATCCGTATGTAATAACTACACTACACTGGAAGGGCAGGTACAAAATTCCTACCGGGCCCGGGGGTCGCCAGTTGAATAGCCCGGTCCTAGAAGATACCTTGATAGATCTTGATAGGTGATCTGCAGGAGCAATTGCAACTAAGCTGAAACCACGCTCTCTAACCAGGCTAAGCTTGATTCACATGTTCCATGAACAGATTACGAATGCAGTGTTCTGAAAAACTTGAAAACAGGGAAATCTTAATGTTGGTAACAAGTGGTATTCCTATGTGTGATGTGTTTATTTTTTTATTTTTGTCAGGAGGACCTTCGGCGTCGTAGAGAGGAGGAGGGCCGGCAGCTAGATCTGAATGCCTCACTCAGACTCAGGAAGCTCTCCCAGAATCCCCACATTGGGATTGACAACCCCACATTCCTGCAAGATACATACATACCACAGCAGCCAGCGCTTGGCAGTCAACACACACAAGCACTGCTGGGTAAAACTCATGCACAGTAGTGTTTGTTAAACAGCTGGTCATTTCTGTGAATATTTGACAGGGATACTAAAGATCAGAGATGTTGAAAGTAAGGGAATGTTGATAAATTTCAAAGAGGGATGGAGACAAAAAAGGTGTAGAGTGTGAGAGAAAGTTGGTAGGAAGAAGAATGTAAGGAAGACATGTCTCTTGTCAGGAAGGGAATTCCTCAGGGAGGGAGAGAAAGCACATGAGAGGCACTTGAGGGTGACTTAATTAAACTTTGTTTGTGGGGTGGCAATGTTTACACACACACACCCACATATAATCTCACAAAAGGGACACACACTGTAGAACTTAAGTGCTGAGTAGGAAATGAGAAGCAGTCTCTCACAAACACATTAATCTGGAGCCACAACAAGAAAGCTGTCTCCTGTAATCATCCTCTGATCACTTTGGTTTGTAAATGTCAACATTTGTTAGTTAATTTATAATAATGTGAGCAAATGTGTGTTTCTTGCAGAGTTGGAGGAGCTGTTGCTGTCACTAAAGCAGGTCCGGGGCTTCCTCTCTGACCAGCAGAGTCAGAATGACATAGAGCTGGTTCTGGCACTACTAAACAAGGTAATATAAAAGGAAATAAATGAAAAGAGCCTTGGGTCAGTGTGTCAATGTTGTATTTTTCAAGTGTCTCAGAGGTAGAAGAGATTTTCAAAAACAGAGAAACTTTTCATAAGTTTTTAGCAACTCTGACACTTAAAAGGGTGTCCTCAGGTAAACTGAGTGAAACAAACCTTTCTGAGAAGGGGAATGAGGCTGTCTTCAGAATGACATTGGTGCCACATTCTTGAACAGAAAGACTTTACCTAGCTTGGCTGTTCTCCCAAAGCAGTGGGACGTCATGTGACAATTCTCTGCATTGGCCAGTCAGATACGTGCAAGTGCATCTTCCTTTTTATCTTCCACCTGTGTCTGAAGGGTTTCTGTGGAGTCTTAAAAAGTCTAAAATTTGGTAATTCTAATTTAAGGCCTTAAAATGTCTTAAATACGAGCATATTTTGCATTGTAGGTCTTCAGTTATTTAGCCAAGTCTTAAATCCTTACGTCCATTTACTGCTTCATTCGGTTTTCATTCAATGTGTTGGTGGCATTTGGTTCCGTGTATTCCACCTTTGTATGGCCACCTTTAGGCTTTGAGACTTCTTCCGTCATATGAATCTCGTTTAATTTTAATTTAATGATTGCTGGCTTGATCAGATTTTTTTTGTTGATATGTGTAATACTTATGGAGCATACTGTACATGACACTCAAACTCCTCAAACAGCTTCGGTGTGAAGGCACTGGAATCTTATTTAAAAGCTGAGAAACACCAAACTGCTCTTAAAAGTCTCCACCAACCTCATGCGATCACCCAGTTTTGTTCCCCGTTGCCAGGTCCAATTACAGGTGGTGTTACAGCCAGCTCTGTGCGAACTGTGCAAAACACAGACTCTACCGATTCTGCTGCCTCAACGTTATCAAGTGACATGCGGGAAATCTTTTTATCAACTGCAACTATGAAAGCTGTAGTCTTGTGGATTTTAAGCACCATAACAAAGCATCACTTGTATAAAAGCAACGACTGTATTTGGGACCTTTTTCAGGCTATGTTTCCCAATTCAGCCCTCATCCAACCCTTTCCTAACGTCTCTGTCTCACCGTCTCTTTCTTCCTTCCTCCCTCCCTCACTGTCTCTCACCCCCCTCCATATTTGTAGATTTGTTAATGCAATGCTTTACAGATGCAGTGCTTTACGGTACGGAAAGTTCCACTAAATTGTTGTAGGCTACGGACCAGAAGAGGGTCACAGTGCATGCCCTGTGAAGGAATATGCCTACATTAATGAAGCCGCTTGTGTAATTTCAACAACGCAATGGTGTATAGGAGCGCACTGGCCATCACAGACTCATTGAACATCTTCAGCATTGTCCGGCAGATGTTGCAGGGCCTCAGTATCCTCAAAAAGTAGAGATGACTCTGGCCCTCCCTGTTGAGTGCCTCAGTGTTCTTTGACCAGTCCAGTTTATTGTCAATGTGTACTCCCAGATAGCTGTAGTGAGTAGTTCTGGAAAAGGATGAGATGTTTATAGTAAATATGAAGACTTGTTGCGTAGAACCTAACAGGACACATTGTTGTCTTTGTTTCTTATTTTCTTCTGCAGTCTGATTTCCAGTCAGCACTGAAGATCCATAATGCTGTGGCCACCAGCATGCACCGACCCTCTCCTCCATACCCACACACAGACCAGGCACTTCCGCTGGCCATGGAGGTAACACGTGTATATCCAGATTTCATATTAATGTTTACAATTTGTTATGGCCTTAGACAATGTAACCATGTGAAGTTAAGCTTTTCTCTAAGTTAGCAGTGAATGACACCAAGTTTATCATAATCACTACAAGTGAAGTTAACATCCATGACACTGGTATGACCAGTGCTGCAATTATTTTGTGCCACAGTGCTGAGTTGGCTAGCTGTCAGAGCTATTCATGGCTCATTTCAGTGGAGTCTCATTAAAAGCCGCTCATTATTTCTGCTCCATGTTGGCATCTCCACCCCCTGCCCTGCATTTGGCTCCAAAAAAGAAAAGCTTTGTTTCACACTGTACTCCTAGAAGCATGCTCCTTTGTCATTGTTAACGAAGTGGAAAAAGAAATGGAAAAAAAAATAAATGAAAACAGCTACAAAGGGTAGGATTATTTTTAAGTACTCAAAACATCTTTGTTCAAATCCAGCTCACACCTTCTCTTCTTCTGTGTTTAGATTATATTAGGCTGGATATAGATTATAACAACATCAAATCTTTACTCTCTAATAAATTAAGGACAAGTTTAAGTGTAATTTTCTTTTCTCTTATCACACATTTGAGCCTGACTATATTAGAATATAACCACGCCTAGAAGCCTTATCTCATAATACAGTATACTCTTCAACCATATTGAGAATTGATTTTGAGGTGGCCCAGATTGTTCTGATGCCTTGTTTTGTTGATGGTTTCAGGTCAGAAATATTATACAGTCAAATCAGAATAAAGAAGGACTTGAACTCCACAGCCTGCTGTCAAACACACACATCCAGGTAGAGGGACATTATTTTTATTTCGTTGACTTACCTTAGCGGTGATATTAACAATGACCCTAACTATAACTGCTACTAACCTGCTGTATTAGCAACTAAAGAAATCTGTAATCCCTCAGTGATATATGAGCTGTGTTTGTGTGTTTTGCAGTCCTTGCTCCTGGCCCATGACAGTGTAGCAGAGAGAGAAATGCAGCCTGAGCCGCTGCCTGCCCAAGGAGAAACAATAACTCAGTGGGGAGGCGAGACTGTCAAAATAGTTCGCATTGAGAAGGCCCAAGACATACCACTGGTAAGTCAAATATAACAGACATGCTCATACTGTCTTTTGGTGATTCAGAATCAAGACAAATACAGTTACAGTGTGTAGAGTGGTTCCCCCCAATTTCTTCTCCAATTTTATTTTACTAGTTTTCAGTCCTGTTTTGGACGTCCTGATTTGGTGACATCTGTAGTTACTGGTGGTAACAGTAAATGTGGTTTAATATTATAGTTCACATAATGAACCAATGGTCATTGAATGGCACCAGCAAAATTAAACATTGTTGTTAATGATGATGAATAATGAAGTCGATTAGTAACTGGCCTTTTTGGATCACTCTGTGACCAACCAGTCTGATTTTATGCTGTCAACTTGTGTTTTGCTGTTAGATTATTTCAGTGAAAACAGATCTTAGGGATGCACCGATCCGACTTTTTCAGTCCCGATACCGATGCCTGGGCTTAGTATATCTGTCGATATCCGATACCGATCCGATACCATTGTTGAATTAATAATAAACTGCATACCTTCCACCTTATACCTTCCTTCCACCACTAAGACAAAATAACATAGATGTAATGTATTGAATACTTATTTATTTGTTATTTAAACTTTATATAACACATAAATAAGTATTCAATACATTACATCTATGTCTATTCAGACATTGCAAACAGCCATTGAACACACAGACTCTGACTCTCTCCATGTTGCTTAAATGCGCCAACTCGTTCTTCTTCTTCTTCTTCTGTTTAATGGCGAATCATATCTTCACGACATATACCGGCACCTACTGGACTACTACACAGGATCTCCAACTCATTCCAGCATGTGACACACGTGCTGCTAACGAATGATGTAGGAAAAAATAAATAAATAAAATGGATCGGCCCGTGGATCTGTTAATTTTTCCGATCCCCGATCCAGCTATTTTGTCAGTATCGGTGCCGATATCCGATCCCAATATCGGATCGATGCAGCCCTGCTTTATCTATCAGAGATTACCCAACATCATCCTCATTCCTTCCTCCACCAGCCTACTATATCAAGACTGCAATTAGGTCAATGTTTATTGGTTTTTATTTTGTCTTCCCTCTCAGTAACATCTTCCAGTAAGAACCACTTTCCAACAGACCTATATCAGACACCAAGGAGCTCCAAGGTCCTGCAGTATTTTTGATTAGACACTGTCTAAACATCACCCCAGACAGCAAAAAAACTGATTAATATATTGGAGTTTTTTTTTTGTTTTGTTTTTTTTTGTGATTTCTACGACATAGGAAAGTTGTTTTTTTGTCTGGAATTTTGCCGCAGTTGAGCCTCGACTCAGTTAGAGAAAACAGCTACAATTTGTGTTGGTCTTTTCCTCATAGTCCACTGTACAGTAAACAAATGCACTGTAAATAAGTTATTTTATTTTGTCCATTATTTGTACTTGTGTTTGTGTTCTTTAGGGAGCAACTGTTCGTAATGAAATGGAAAGTGTTGTGATCAGTCGTATTGTTCGTGGTGGGGCAGCTGAGCGCAGTGGACTTTTATCTGAAGGCGATGAAATATTGGAGATTAATGGCATAGAGATCAGAGGGAAAGATGTCAACCAAGTCTTTGATATTCTTGTAAGTATATGCACTATTTTACTCACGTCTTTGATGTATCTGCAGGAGTATTATAGACAAGCTCTGCTAATCAGCTAGGTTAGAAATCCATATTTTCTCAGTCTTACTCATTCATTTCCTCTGCATCATTTATTTTAGTCCAGACATGTACCATGCATTACATGTAAAGTGGTAGGATCACAGTACGTGGGCCACACGAACTGTACAACTTTGCCTCCATTTAAATCTCAACTACACACTTGTAATGAAAATCTTCTTTCCACGGACAGAAAGGCACATACAAAATCATCTCAAAAGAGGATACCACTCATGTTTTTTATAGCAAAATGAATGCATAATATGGGCCTCTCTTTTCCTCTTATATTATGTGCTTTTGTGTGTAACACAAACAGGCGGACATGCATGGCCTCCTGACCTTTGTGTTAATTCCCAGCACTCAGAGCAAACCCCCTCCTGTCAAAGAGACTGTGGTAAGTTCTCAACATGTGGAGATATGAGATAAACTAATGTTGATGGCTTAGTCTGGAGGAAAGAAACTTGACTCTCCCACTTTCTCCTGACCATTGAATAAGATTGTTGTAAAGTAGCAATAAACTCAACATTCAAGTGTCTCTCATCTTCCTCTTTTCAGGTCCATGTGAAGGCACATTTTGACTATGACCCCTCAGATGACCCCTATGTGCCATGCAGAGAGCTGGGCTTATCGTTCCAAAAAGGAGATATTCTCCACATTATCAGCCAGTCAGACCCCAACTGGTGGCAGGCTTACAGGGACGGAGAT
Organism: Planiliza haematocheilus; assembly: GCA_005024645.1. NCBI lineage: Eukaryota > Metazoa > Chordata > Actinopteri > Mugiliformes > Mugilidae > Planiliza > Planiliza haematocheilus. The sequence goes on along the minus strand of SRSE01000631.1, from coordinate 260,897 downwards.
GAGGATAATCAGCCGCTAGCTGGCCTCGTACCAGGTACTGGAGTCTGTGACTAGGATCAGTCTTTTTTTTAATAATATGTCTTTATGTAGCATGTGAAGAATTTCTAATCTGCGGGCACATGCACTGGTTGGTTGGTGGTTGGCTGTCACGCAGCGCAGTTTAAAAATGTGTTCCAGTCCGCAGTGCAGAGTAATATGATGATCCTGTTCGTCTTTTCTCATATTCTCCCTTTTTTTTCCTCAGGGAAGAGTTTCCAGCAACAGAGAGAAGCCATGAAACAGACCATAGAAGAAGACAAGGAGCCAGAGAAGTCTGGTCAGTTCTACCCCTGTCTATCAAATCTAATTACTGAAAATAACCAGTTCAGGTTTATAATTTTATCAAAGTATATAACCAGCATTGTTTATAGTAACTTAGTGTGACCAACAATAATTTACTTAACCACAAAATAACAGAAGTGAAATTTATTTTGCCATTTTAACAAACTTACAAAATCCCACGTCAGATTAATTGTAGAGAGGAAGATTTATTTTAGCTTTTTAGTGGGTCAGACATTTTGCAGCAATTTTGGAAATATCCTCCTTGTCCATTTAGAAAAGCAATTTACGACCAGGCTTTAACTTCTTGGCTAATGTCTTGGGTGCTTCAGTATGCACCAATCAGGCATAACATTATGACCACCGTCCTAATATTGTGTAGGTCTCCCTTGTGCCTCCAAAACAGTTGTAACTAATCAGAGAATGGACATGGGCCTTCTGAGGGTGTCCTGTGGTGTCTGACAACACAATGTTGTTAGTGGTCTGAACTTTTGCCAAGCCAGTTAGGAGCTAGCCAGTGTATTTCATACATGGTTATGAGCAAATTTTCAAATTTCAACAATTGTTTACAGATTATTTCATTTATAATTCACTCATTCTCAGTCTCATTCTTCACAGGCCCTTTGCTCTTAGGGAATGATTTGTACTTTTTGTAACAAATAACATTCATCTTTAAGGTGAATGTACTTTATCTATATTTGTGTAGTGTTGTTTGATCAGAGGAACATGGCAACGTTTGCAAATTTCTCTCAAGGATCAATACACTTGTGGAAGTCCTACGTTGCTCTGAGGTTTTGACATATTTCTTTAGATTTTCCCATGATGCCATGCTGCCTTTGAAAATATCATATTAAATATTAAATATTAAAATCCATTCACAGGTCCACTTCCAGTTGACTCAAACAATGTCAATTAGTTCTTAAGCGGTTTATTACATTTAAAGACACAGTTAAATGAGTGTATGTGAACCTACTGTGAAATAGTATACTTCTAATTTCAACTGTAAGACATGTAGTTAAAACATCTGCTCTTTTGCTTACAGGGAAGCTGTGGTGTGCAAAGAAGAACAAGAGGAAGCGAAAGAAGCTGCTTTACAATGCACACAGGAATGATGGTATGTCCTGTTTACCTGTATGACTCACCAAAATGTTATCCTCTTTTCACCATTGTCAGTTCTCTTGTCTTGTGGTTTGCATTTTTTATTTTTTTTACCAAATTACGACTTGTGTAATATATCCTCTCTGTTGTTCCAGATCTGGATAATGAGGAAATTCTTACCTATGAGGAGATGGCTCTGTACCACCAGCCGGCCAATAGAAAGCGGCCGATTGCACTGATTGGTCCAGCCAGCTGTGGTCAGACAGAGCTAAAGCAGAGACTGCTAAACAGCCAGCCAGAACGGTTTGCTGGAGCTGTACCTCGTAAGAATCTTTCAGACCTGCACAGACGACACTTATTATGTCACGTGTTTGTGGATCAAATAATCAGTGTGTTTGGATTGTGTGTGTGTTTGTGTGTGTTTTGTAGACACTACACGGAGCCGTCGAGAAGGGGAACTGAGCGGTCGAGACTACCATTTCGTTTCTCGTCAGATTTTTGAGACAGAACTTGCATCTGGTAAGACCTCATGTCAAATTATGTTTCATCACCATTCAGTCAATACCAAACATGTTTCTCCTTTGTGGAGCTTTGAATGAACAGGTTATGCTCTTCACTTTTTAATTTTCAATCAGGTAGAAAAACACTGACGTAATGTAATGATATATGTCATTCAGCCTATTTAAACTAACTTACAGGAACATCCACTTTGAATTTCCCCATTCTTCCTATTTTAACATAAATGCTTGTTTGCTGTGAAGGTGGCCAGTCTCCGTACATATTGCTTCTGAAGTTCTGTTAAAGTAGACCTTAGGATCGTGTTCACCTTCCTGACCTTGGACTAAGCAACTCATCCAAACCAACCAGCCAAATGTATGAAAAGTTCAGAAGTCTTCCTTTGTGATCCATTTCACTCCTTTAGGAATGGTGTCATACCCCTGATCTATACCTCACCAGTTCTCAGAGGTCTACAGAGAGTTCACTGAACTTGTCTTGATTTTAATCCTGACATTCTGTATAAACTATGGGATCTTTGTATATCTTTTAAAACTATGTCTGGTGGACCCAGATCATGTTCTTTATACATCTCAATAATAGGTACATAATGATAATAGCATCCGCAAAGAGCCTGTAATTGAGATTTTTTTTTTTTAAATTCATCTTGGTATAATATCATAAGTATATATACTTCATATATATATAGATAGATAGATATATAGATATATAAAGTATATATATAATGAATAACATATAGAATAGAATAGAATGCCCTTATTGTCACTATACACATGTACATTGAGATTAAAGCCGTCACCAATAACAGTGCAAATAACAAAAATACAGTGTAAAAAGACACTATCATTATAAAACAGCAAGAAATGAGATCCAGTTTAAGCTGGAAACTGTCACCCTAAGTAATAGTATTGCAAACTTGCAGCATAACAACAGGCTAATACACACTGCCTGGTCAAAAAAAAAGTCACCTGCATTTAACTAATCAAATAGGTACGAGCCTCGTAATTACTGCCTGGGTGATTATCTTTCAGCTGGCGACAAGTTATTTAAGCCTAACTGATGCAATGAGTAGCTTCTCATTTCTTAAACAACCGTGTCTAAAGACACATCCTGTGGTCGTGGAAAAGATGTTAGACTGTTTGAGAACAGAGGAAACATCTACGGAGATTGGAGAAACTACTAAAACTGGGAAGGATAGTTGAGAACCATCGTTTTGAAGGAAAAAATGTGGTTGGAGGAAAATCCTGACTGATTGTGATCGGTGATCAGTTAAATGTTTGATGAAATCAAATCGAAGAAGTATGTGAGGCTAACCGGCTTCACTTTGCTAGGGAGCATAAAGATTAGACTCTGAAGCAAAGGAGGGTCATGTGGTTTGATGAGTCCAGATTTACCTTATTCCAGAGTGATGGGGGCATCAGGGTTAGAAGAGAGGCAGATGAAGTGATGCACACATCATGCCTAGTGTCTACTGTACAAGCCTCTGGGGGGAGTGCTATGATCTGGGGTTGCTGCAGTTGCTCAGGTCTAGGTTCAGCAAAATTATGTGTCCAAAGAATGAGGTCAGCTGACTACCTGAATATACTGAATGACCAGGTTATTCCATGAATGGATTGTTTCTTCCCTGATGGGATGAGCATATTCTAAGATGACAATGCCAGGATTCATGGGGCTCAAACTGTGAAACAGTGGTTCAGGGAGCATGAGACATCATTTTCACACATGGATTGACCATGCAGAGTCCAGACCTTAACCCCATTGAGAATCTATGAGATGTGCTGGAGAAGGCTTTATGCAGTGGTCAGACTCTCCCATCATTTGATTATGATTTGATTATGTATCATGACTTGGTGAAAAACACTGAATGTATTGTATGATGATGTTGTATTTTGTAGTGTTTTCAGTTTGCAAACTGCACTGTTTCTCTGTTGTGTTCTTCCCAGGAAAGCTGATTGAGTCAGGAGAGTTTGAGAAGAACCTGTATGGGACCAGCACAGACTCAGTGAGGCAGGTCATCAACACTGGAAAGATCTGTGTGCTTTGTCTCCACACACAGGTTGGTACACACAGACTGAGTGGGCTGGTAGAGTCCAATTCAAAATGTTTTCAACTACAGTACAAAGTCTAAAGTCAGGGTTGATTAAATCCTAATTGGTTTTGTGTGTTTGTGTGTGTAGGCTCTGAAGATACTGAGGAGTTCAGACTTAAAGCCTTACATCATCTTCATAGCTCCACCTTCCCAGGAAAGACTTCGAGCGATGTTGGCTAAAGACAACAAGAACCCCAAGGTTCTGTTTACACTGTCTACTTACACTTGACCAAACATTAGTGTTATCAGTGTTTACATCTCTAAAACATTTGCCTCACTAATACTGTGTGTGTGTTGTGTGTTGTGCACAGCCTGAGGAGCTGCGGGACATCATAGAGAAAGCTCGGGAGATGGAGCAGTGCTGCGGTCACCTGTTTGATGCCGTCATCGTGAACACAGACCAGGACAAAGCCTTCCATGAGCTGCTACGACTCATCAACAAACTGGACACTGAACCTCAGTGGGTGCCCTGCTCCTGGCTTCGCTGAAAACTCTCTATCTCAATCAGTCATACTCATCTTTCATAGAGGGACACATGGAGCCCATGGAGTCTGCATCGCTACAGATTTGACAAACTGGATGGTGAAACACTTGTGTGTTTTTTACACGGTGTGCTGTGGTTAGGGTTAATATTAAGAAAAAAACAAATCAGAGATTTTGAGAACTTGTAATATTATGAATATTATGAGAATTAAGTTGAAATATTCCCATGTGAACATAATATACGAGTTTACTCTCTAAAGTTGTCATTTTAACAGGAAAAGTCATTTGCTTTAAAACAGGAATAATGTTATCAGATCAAATTGAAATGTTCAGGAAAATATGATAAGTATATATTAGAATAATTGGATTTTACAATAGAAAATAATCTTTTATGTGTTATTTGAAAACCAAATGTACAAGTGGAAACTTTCAGAGTGCTCTGTGAAAAGATAGAATAGGATAGATTGCACATAAGTATGTTTGAGCACCACTTAAGCATGACTTGTGTTTGGACAGCTATGTCACTTATCATTATTAGAGACTGGTTAGAAACACTGGCAGAATATTAACCTCACATTGACTTCACAGTTATTCTGCCTGCTGTTTCTGTCTGAAGTCCACTGACTTTAATGATGCCATGAACTTTGACCTATCTTCTCTCTGACACTGGAGTCCACTCTTCAATCCTTTGTTTCGTTTTAGCATTCAGAAAGCTATAATAATATGTCTGTCAGCAGCCTAATTCTCAGTAGTACTTTTTAATGTAAAAACATATTTTCTGGACCTTAATCATAATGTCATTATATAATGTTAGAATTAGGACAACATAACATTACCTGATCATTTCTCAGACAACCATGATTGTATTTTAGCATTTTCACCTTGATTCATTCTCAACATACAGTATAACATTTTAGTCTCAACATAACTTTTTCTTGTATTATAAAAATCAAATTGGATTTTAATATAACATAAAGATGCTGCATACAAATCTTTAGTTAAAAAAATGACTTTATTGCTGGCATATGTCCAACTTTAGTCTCGTAACATGAACAAGTTTTCTCAAAATCTCAGACTTGAGCGTTTCTTCACACTGGCCCTAATAACTGTTGTAATGTGAAGAGTATAGACTCTGCTAGAACATAATGACCTGGTGTCACTGCTAATGACAAATAGATTTTTTTTTTTTTGTATTGTCTGTCCTGAAAGGGAGGAAATCCAAAAAGTTATCTTTGACGGTGCCTGACTGATCCACAGTTTTTTTTGTTGAGTTGTCAACATCGCAGTTCCAAAAATATGGACCTGGATTAGTGAGACATGTTTTAGTTTTGTTCTTTCTTAGATATGCTGGGCCTCTTTATGATGCCCTCTTGAGCTGTGATCATTTCAGCCACTATGATTAAAATCTATTTAAATCTTGATGTGCAAATACCTTTTACAGTGCGTAGGAATCAGTGTAAACATTAGAGTTCAAATTCAACCTTCTTCACATTTCTATTTTATTAAAGTACTCTTGACTTTTTGCTGTTTTGGTCCCAGGCAGAAACATGTACAAATGAGGCCATTGGTAAGGAGGAAATGTGAAACTCACACACACGCTCTTGACATTTAGTAGAAGTGCTCTGTATCCACATGAGACACTGCATTTATTGCTATGAAGAACACTCACCCACACATTCTCCTTGTATACACCACCACAGTGCTTTAGCCACTGGCTTCCCTCTGTACTGGGCAGTCTGGCCATTGGTGGCCTGAAACTATAGCCTTCTTAACACTGACTGACTGACTGACTGACTGACTTGACCACCAGCTGAATGGCTGGTTTGTGACTGACTGCCCCGTTAGAAAGCACACTATTGCAATAAACACTAAAACAAAAGACTCAGCACTTGATATCCTTCTTTACAAAGGTAACTCATTTTTGTCCTGACTAATTTGTGACACAACTTTGCCAGCTGATTCTTTCTGTTCTGTCTGATCACATTTAAGTAGACCTTTGAGCCTAAGCCCTGAGAGGTAAAAAGAAGTTGTAGTCGTGTTCCTGATCGGCACGTGATGCACGTGAGTCATTAAATATTTAGTGTGTGTGTGTCCGAGTGGGTGGGTGTGTGTGTGTGTGTGTGTGCGTGCGTGTGCGTTCGCCTGTCCCTGAAGACAATGAAGTATTATTGTGACCTGAAGTAGACCTGACACTATATCACTGTCATCACTGTGTAGAGCATTTATATATTTTTTAATATTGAAAATAGATTTATGAAGTTCTGAGGATTGCAGGCTTCACCCCCTCTCCCTCTCTCCCACCCTCACCCACCCTCACCACTGGGGCAAGGAGAAAGAGGGGAATGGGGCTAAGTGGAATTACCTGTGTTGAATGTTGAAAGTTAATTAAGACACCACATCCTGTTTATCAGACGTCACTTCTTCCTGAGAGAAAATGTATTTTGTATCAATATTCACAATGAATAAATAAATAGATGATCGATAGTAAATGCTGCTTTTTGTTTTTCTTTAAATATATTTTTTTCTCCAGGAAAGTGGCATCGACACTCCAATTTTAAATGTCCGCATATTTGATTTTCTTTGATTTTCTCCTCAGAGTGAATGCTCTGGAGACATTTCATCCTTAGGTGACTCAAAGCCGTATTTGTTACAGATGGAACAAATATGGCTTTGATATATGGTACAGTTTTTACACATTCAACCACACTTTCTTTTATAATGATAACATCATCAATGTGTGACCTGTGGATATAATACACTTTTTACCCAAGTGAAGAGCGTACGTTATATTTTGAATTTTGCAGTGTGCACTTTTAGTATTAGTGCTTACAAATCACTTAAGGCAGACAGGATGGTTGTAAGGGCTTATTGTGAGATAATAAAATCCTGAACATGGTGTTGAATAAGTTGATTTTCTTCCAGTGTCAGATGTTGTTTTTGCTATGCTTAACTGTGCAATGGTTCTATTTGAGCTGCGGTAACATAACGACACCACAAGGTGGGGCTGTTTTCCAGAATATTGATGCCATGTGTGATCACAACAGCAGAAAGTTCTGTTTCGTTTGTACCGTCTTTTGCTTTGTTAATGTCATTTTTTAACAACTTGTTTGGTTTGGTTCTGGAAGTTAAGCCTCCTGTCTGATATAGGGTCTTTGAAAATTGCTTCTGATACACACCCATCACTCCTCCACATGCAATATTACCAGACTGCACTAAGATCTGCATCAAAATTCCTCTGAAAAAAGTTGATCGTTGCACTGGGCCCAGGGCACGTGTTCTCTGTAATATGACTACACAAGGCAAACACAAGCATTTAAAAACAGTCCAAGGGTACAGTTAAAATCTGCTTAACTGCAACTTTATCAAGTATTCGTTGAGTGCTATTGTGCAAATTCTTAAGCTCTTTTATTCAGTGAACTACTATTTTTGGTTTGGCCTTTTGAGTCCTGGGTTCTTTTGATCTGAGCTGATCTTTGGTTTCCTTTTCAACCTGTTTGAAGAGTGATCAGAGATTTGCGATGCAGAGCAAGAGCATTACCTGCACGTTGGGAAACGTTAGCTTTTTTTTACCATTAATTGTAAATTGATGGTGGAGCTATGGTACTAGATTCAAATTAAAATATTACACTGACACACAACCATTTGGTTTTCTAAAATAATAATAATAATTAGATAATAGGCGACTTTTTGGATAATAGTATAGAACTTGTAGCCTATAGAAAGTTCTGTATTAGAAAGTTATAATTATCACACACATCACACATAATGGAAATCTTCAATGAAAGTTGCTTTCTTTTAATTATTTCTACCTGACTGACCTGAACACGTTCATAGACAATGAACCAATAATTAAGTAGTGTATCGAGACATTTCAGTGCAAATAATTGTTATGATTAATTTTTTCTTCTGCTTTTTAAAAAGCTTTCATTGAAAATAAAAAAATAAAAAATACTGTTGGATAATCTCTATCTTGTTCCGTCTAAACTCTTTGGCTCGTTGCCTTCTGTTGGTGACGTCAGCCTCCGACTAAACTCTGCTCTGTAATTGGTCGACTGATTTCAAGAGGCGAGAGATTGGTCAGTTCCCATGTCAATCAATCGTCCCTCAACCCTCACAGTCAGGTTGATGGAGAGAAGTAGAGGAGAGGTACAGAAACATGCTGTAGATGTAGCAAACAACGGAAACAATAATTTCAACTGTCAATATTTTACTTTTACGTGGATTTTTTTACGTTTTTGCTTTGTTTAATTTCATTTTCTGATTGCACGGCGGTTTCGTCGCTTTACGGTCCGAGTTGTGTATCCTTGGCAACATGAACAACTGTCCTGCGAAGTTTGTATCAAGTGTTTTACCTTCAGCCGGAAAATAAACAGGATATTTACCCGCTCAACTAACTGAACCGACCGGGGGTGCGCAAGAGCGTGCGCGGAAGATCTTTGAACTGGTTTTATTTACATTGAACTTTTTTTTTTACAGATTTCAAACCAAGTGTTTAGGGAAACGGGACAGCGCGAGACAATAGTGGTGCGAGAGAGAGCTCGTGTAGGAGGGGGGATCGATGCCTCGCGGGGGCTTTGTTCTGTCCTGTGTGGAGACCTACCGCGAGCCCAGTGCGGATATCGACTGATTGATCGGTGGATTAATGATCGGTTGGTAATTGATAAGGGGACTCTGAAGCCGCCGCAGCAACCATGGATGTGACTCTGTCCGAGTTACTGGCCGCTTTCATGGAGTCACCGCTGGTGGTGTGGGTGAGTGGGAACAGCACGCGCACACAGTTGATAGGATGATGCCCACGAGCTGCTGACCTCTGTCTCTGTTGTACTTTCTAGTGTCAGGTGCATTTGAGAACGAGCCCCTCTTTTATAAACATTCACTAACCAGCACCAATTAACAACGTAAACTTATTTTATATTATTATTACAGTGAGCAGAGGTTTGTTTTTGCTTTTTATATTTATCGGCATTTTTTTTGTTTTTGTAATTTTATTTCGCTATAAAATTGTTGTTTGAGCCCTTGGAGAAATTTCACTTGGTTTATCTGGGACTTTCCTTCTTTAAATCTCATGCTAACAGTCAAACAGAAAAAGGAGTTCATTTCATGACTCGTGTGTTTCACTGTTCACAGCTGTTGTACTTCACTGGAGTTTCCTTACTTTGTGTAGACTGTGGTTTCACTGTGCAGGGGATTTCAGCGTCCAAGGAGTGAATGTGTTAGAAAACAGTTGGGCGGCACTGTAGTTGATTTCACTAATCTATTAAAACTTTAAGAAGAGATTAAACACAAATAATTGGTTAAAATCGCCTGAAAGCAAATCCAGAATAAAGCAGCTTCTTGTTACAGACGGCACACATTGCAAATGTATGATTTAATTTACAGACTGTTTTAATAACAACAACAATAATAAAGTAGAAGTGGAACGTGAGATTAATTCCCTGGTACAATTCAGATGCTAGTTTGTAGCTTGTTTGGGACTGGCTTTAATCTTCCTGCTGGGCTCCCAGCCCAGACCATGACAACCAGTGGAGCAGTCAACAGGTTATTAACCCTGTGGTACTTCCTGCTTCCCGGTGACCTCATGTCCTGTTGACCTGACTGGCCAAGTGTTGTTTTTTTTGTTTTTTTTCTCAGTATTTGTTTGACACAGAGGAAAACAGACACAGAAGGAACGTGACACAGGGCAACTTTCTCCTGGTATTATGTTTACATGTCTGAGTCGGCATAACCATGGGTTAAAGGAATCTATCTTGTGACTAGAATGTTGCAGATACAGATTCCTGGACCACATTTTGTCACTATATATCTGGTCTGAGTATATGAAAAAGCAGGTCATACCTTCAGCAAAGCCCTTAATTCCCTGCTGCTCCAGTGGAGCTGCTCAGTAGCCAGTAGATCAGAGTGTGGTTCTACTGGGCAGCTTCCAGCTGTGCCACTGTGTTAGTTTGAGAAGGGCGTTCCTTAGAAAGAGAGCATTACTTCCAGCAAAACCCCTCTTTAAGTAAAGGTTGAAAAAGAAATGCTGTATATGGCTTTTTAAAGCAAGTGTATCTCTATAATTTTGCACAATGTTATTTGGACTGATTCTTAGCCAAGCAACAGTCAGCACAGCTCAGTTTGGAAATCACTCTAAAGTGACCTTAAGGTGCATTCACACTAAATTTTGAATAGCAACATGTGCTCCGATAGTGGGACAGGAAATGGCATGGCTGGGGTTGAATGCACAAGAATAGCAGAAGGTAGCATCACTAACATTTATGGTTCTCATAAATCATGAAATTTCATATCAGTTAGTTCCTCATTCCTTATTAATTTCTAAAAATGTACTTGAACTTGTGCAGTTGTCTTGCTGTTTCGCAAATAAGAATATACATCCATGTGGAAGATTAATCAGATTGAACTCTGTACAAAGTGAACAAGGTCTGTCAGTTTGCAACAGGAAGCCAGTACACCGCGTTACTCATAGCAGAATGAGGAGTGAGTTTCAGTGCGCCTGCTTGAACATTATTCCCTCAAAATGCTTGCTTCAAGAAAATGTTTACTGTACTAAAGGGAATAGAACGACCTCAGGAACAATATGTCTCCAGAATACAGTATTTACTAGAAGTTTGAATGTGCTAAAATATAATGGATTGATACTAATCTAATCTAATGGTTACCATAGCAGGATCTCCATAATCTCTTTACTGTCTTTGGTGTTTCTTTGGGTGACAGATTGAACTAGCAAGAGTACCAGTTGTCATTAGTGGGTAACTTAGAGACCAGTGGCTGTACCAGGCTGTGCACTTCTGCTATAATGATGGACATTTTAACACAGAGGTCTACAGGGATGGACTCCCTTTTGGAGGCAGCCTCAGGGCACTTGCAGGTTAGCATCATTTTCCATCCTTGCAAGAGACAGGAACATACAGTGAGTGTAAAAAGTCACAGGTTTCTGTCTGAATAAAACTTGTTACCTTGCATGAGTTGCGTTGGTAAGGCCCTTGCCTTGTGCTCTCTGGCCTGTCACCAAGCCATGCAGTTCATTTAGGATATCATATATTTATATCTCTTATTCATAGCCCATCGCCAACGTTTCAGTTTTCTCTTTGCCTGGTAGGATAGTGTTTTGTTTCTAACTTCCATCTTTGATTGCCACTACTCCAACTGATTTTCATGGGGGAGGGGATCACTTTTCTTTTACCAATTACTAACGCCACTCAACAGCTTGACAGCTCAATGGACAGATTGCTTTTTCAACTAAGAAGCCTCTGTTTGTCACAATGCCACACGAATCCATCAACTGAGCGGATATGAAGAGGCCAGAAAAAGTTCGGATCCAGACAAACTCTTTCAGGCAACTTCAAGCCGACGGCACTCTTTTATTGTATTATTTTAGGTACGGTTTATTTTGCATTCTTGACATTTGAGAACTTATCAGTGGGAAGAGGAAACTTCTAAACCTTGGTTATACCAGATCAACAGTCGGAATAATATTGATTACAGATCAAATACCAGTGATGGCGTCTACCCTCTTCAGTTCACCCAAAGAAACCCCATTTTTAGAAAAAGTGTAGGCTTTCACTTTGTAGAGATAGTGGTAATAAAAACAGGAACATGTGGTGGTACTGTATGCAAGCATGTCAACCATCTGGCCAACAGGATGCCTTTTGTCTCTTTCTATCTCTTTGGTGGGTTATGCATTGTACCATAGATGTTCTGAAAACGTTAAGTGTCTCCCTCACAGTAAAACCAGTGGTTTATTTTCCCTGTTGTGGTTACACTTTTATTGCACAAAGCCTGCCAATCCTGAAAACGGTAAAAAAAAAAAAGGTTAATGACTTCATTTTAAAAATTTAAAACAGGTCTAAATATATTGCATCTCCGCTCTCTCTCTAGGTGCGGACTCTGGGCCCATTGGGTTCATGCAAAGAGTCGGGCTCAGACGAACGGGTCAACATGTTCATGGAGCTGGTGGACGGCGTCTTCCTGCACAAGATCATGACTCATATGTAAGTGGCAGCGTACGGATTGAGAGTAGCACGTTTTAATGTACGTGAGTCAATGAGAAAAGTCCTTTGGTGTGGATTTTTGTGTGTCTGGCCTGGGTATGAGGAGGTACGTGAGCTAATCCAGTGTTTCCTGTGTGTGTCTGTATGAGTTTGTCTGTGTGACCACATCCTGGCGCGCTGCTTTCAGGTTGTTCACGTCACAGCCAGATGTTCTGCTCAAGTCTGCAGAAAGAAATAATGTAACAGAGAGAGTGTGATTTTGTCACTTATGCAGATTACAGAGCAGCGATGATTAATCTGTAAGAAATCACAAAGCTGCCTCTTAATAGAATCACCAGTCACGAATATTATGGTAATGTCTCGACAGACAGAAAGAGCCTGATTGAAGCTTGCTTACTCCTGACAGGACACTCCTTTTTTATAAGGCTGGCACAAATACACTAAGTATGGGTTAGGGTTAGGTTTCCAAGCATGTCAACATTTTCTCCCAGGGTTTAAGGAATCATACTATAGCAGGCTTTGGATACACCACACTTGTTGTCAACCCATGGGTGCTTTTAATGCTTTATGGGATTATCAAGGTTACCCCTTTATATGTATACTTTTGACATGGCACTAATACTGCCCACAGTAATAGTGAAACACATGTACTTGTGTGGAATCTGAATCTGCTCTGTGACCCTAATCAGACCACATGTTCATATGTTAGTTATTGTCTTCGGGAACAATGATAATCACACTATTGTTCTCTACTCACCGAATGTAGGCTTGCTTGACAAGGGGGCTGATTAGGACAAGGTAGGGGTTTATGGGAAAGTGGGTTACAGAGGAGGAGGTCAGGATAGCCGAGAGGAATATTAAAGAAAAGCCTCCTCTCAGACTGTTGGTGAATCAGTCAGTCAGAGATCCAGTCAACTGTAAAATCAGTCCGTTTGTAAACCTACTATGCTCTTTGACCTTTACGGAAACTAAATATTGAGCTGGGGCTGAAATCGGCACTATTCCATACGTATGTCCTAATATGTAATATGTCTGTCTGCTGCTACTTGACTTGTTGCCTGGAAATAAAACTAGAAAAGGTTGAATTCTCTGGAGAAACACTGGCACCCTCATGCTGATAATTTGCGGTTAAAACGTTTGAAATGGTTGGAGCTTTGAAATGGGTTGAAGATGAAATAAATTAGGCTCATTTTAACTGTCAATTCTTTGACAGTTAAAATGAGCTGTTTAGTTCAGTTTACTTAGTAAATGCAGACTGAAACTGAAGAGTCAGTCAAAGTGAACGAAAGGAGTTGAAGTTGAAGAGACAACTTCTTGTTTTGGCTAAGTTGCATATTGTAAATGCAGCTGGCTTGATTTGTGTATGAAAAGTAGAAACTGAATGTTCTAAAAGCTGGATTCATTTTGTCAGTGAAACAGTTGAACTACAAGCAGTGAAACTGTTAATAAATATTACAAACTTTTGAATTGTCAGTGGTAGAATAAATGTAGTTAGGGGCCAGTCAGTGAATTGAAAGCGTCTATTTATATAGAACAGCCTGAGTGAACAACAGCTACTGTTTTACAGATATATTATAAACCAAAGTGCCTTAAATGTGGTGGTCAAAATGAACCTTATTACCTGAAGTAGAATTCTACAGGAAGAATGTGCCATTTGGAGCCATTTCAATTTTCAGAATGTTCTCCAACTAGTCTCCACGTTACTTTTGAGCTGCACAAAAGCAGCCACATTTTTTTCTTTACCCTCTTTCCAGTTGAAAGACAGCTAAATCGACTCCACAGCCCACAGCTGGTCTGGAGCTGACCAAATCAATATTTTAATCAATCAAAAACAAAACTAGGGAATGACATCAGCTGACATCACTTTGAAAAGTTAGATGACAAATTACACACGTGGCCCAACCAGTTGCTCAGCTGCACAGCCACCTTCACAGTGTCGCTGCCGAGCTCTATCTGATAATACACTGCGGAGCACTTGACCCTCACCGGGCTGGCTTACATCACGGACTAGCTCTGATTCAAAGTCAGAGCACTGAGATGAAAATGTCAGTAGAAATTTGAGAAACTGCTGTTTAAACCCAAAGCCGATAGCCGAAGATGACCCATGTGAACAGGCTGCAGGCAGTGAACACAGCTGAAGTGTTGCATCTGAAAAGCTGTAGAAGTTATGGAGTTAGAAGGGTGTTGTTGATCAAAGTCTGAGACTTAAAACTGTCTGAAGCCTCAATAGAAGCTTACGCCCTGAAAGAAGCTGAGATGTTAGCTGGAGGCTAAGAATAATAAATGAAAGCAGTGAAATGTCAGTCAGTCTATAAACTCTTATTCTGTCAGACACATTGTGAACTTTCTTTCTTTCAATACATGTTTTCAAAGAACATAATAAATGTCTTCAGTTTAAAGGAATAAAATAAATAATTAAATGAAGGCCAAGTCTGTTAAAGCTTGTTGCAAGAAGTAGCTTCAGTCAGTGGAGAATCAAATAGTGTCCGCCCCATCCTAATGCATCAGTTCTAGCATCAGACTGACGTCATGACGTGGGTCAGCCAGACAGTGTAGCACACCCCCTGTTCACATGCAAATCAGTCTGGCACAGGCTGACATGTGGTGATGTGAGCATAAATCCTTCCCTAGCACAATAGTTAGTGTGTGTGTGTGTGTGTTTGAGAATGTGTGCGTGTGTGTGATTGTGTGTAACCATCTTTGTCCTAAATAGCCACAGACGTCAATCTAAGCGCTCCTGTGGTGTGTGTGTGTATCTCCATAGTGACCCCAGTCCCACTAATCAGAGGCTGAACAAGAATGTGAACAATGATGTGGCGCTGCGCCTTCACAACTTGACCGTTCTCACCAGGCACATCAGGACGTACTACCAGGTACTGACACACACGCACGCACACACACTACACTACAGCGTCACCTCTTCATGAGGGAAGCTGTACTATAGTAGTGAAACTTTTTTTTCACATCATATCATAAAAATAACCACAAAAACAAACACAAACTATATAGACGCTGCTTGGAGAGTGCATAATACTTTACAGTCTTGCAGATTGGTATATCCATCCATTATTATTCCAGTCCAGTGTCATTGAGTCTTCTATAGGGTCCATTTTTCCCATTTTCTGTTCAGTTGTGCTTCCTGTAGCCTCAGTATGTGTGTCAGTTTTTCCATTAAAAAGATTTCTTCCACAATTGTTATCCACTGATATTCCGTCAGCGGTGGGGTTTTTTTTCCCCCCCAGTTCCTCGTGATGGTTTTCTTGCCTCTGCCGGCAGCAGTATTTTTGATCAAGTAATCATCACAAGTGATTACAGTCTCTTCTGAGAATTCGCATAGATAAAGCACCAGACCGGTTTTAGGCACTCTATATCCTAATATTTGTTTTAGTTCTTTATTACCTTTTCCCAAATTACAGTTATTTTTTGACATTTCCAAAATATGTGAGAGGGTTCTACATTAAAAGATCCACCTCCTCGCCAACATTTCTGACGGCTTTGCAGCTGCTTAGTTTTCATTTTCGATGTAATAAAAAAACAGATCAGATTCTTGATGCAGACTCCCTCCAAATTCTTGAATTGGTGGATGAGTGACGTATCCTCCACATTTTGTGCCACTCCTCATTTGGGCGTATCTAATCTAAAAGTTATTCTGTCCGTCGTTTAAACCTTCAATCATATATATCATATTATTTTGGATTGGATTTTAATGTTTATGTACCTCATTCAGGATCTTGTGCATTTTAATTACGTACTTTAAACCACAGATCCAATGTCTGTACTGTAATTGGATATTTTGAATTGGAATTTGGTTTGCTTCTTTTTTTTATATCTTTCCATTTTGCTCTGAATTCTAGCTTACACTAGCAATACACATGTCTCAGCTGTGCAGCCTAGAAATACGCCATCAGATTCGGTTGACCCATACCAACTATTTCTTTGTCTTTTTTCAGGCCTTTCTGTATGGATTTCCATTCATTTTTATTCTAGCTGAATGTTTTTAATACAGTAATTTAATCAGTTGTACTGATTTATTAGTACAAATCGTTCTAGCACTTAACACAGTCGAATGCCTTTTCCACGTTGATACTAACCATTGCAGTACTTTGCTTCCCTCTTTGTTCATGGTCAGTTCTTTGCATACTGTCTTGTGTTTGGTGACCTGATATTGATTCTGTTTTTTCCCTTTTTTACCCATCCTCCGGGCCTAATAACTTTTCAAACATCCCATATTGTCACCTCAGCTGATAAACTTTGCCTGAGGAATGAATGTGTGGATCTGGCTGTATGTTTGAGTGTTTTTTTTATAGCTGTGATCTGTGTCATGTGTATGTCTTCTGATGTGTCTATTTTGGCTTTGACATTATAAACATGTGTAGACCTCGTAGACATCCATACCACAACTAAAACATCACTTTCATATACGTTCCTAAACAATAGCACAGGCTGCAATAACAATGGTGGCATCCATATGGATTAGCTTTGACCTTGTTGGCCTGGAGGTTTTTAATTTCCATGCTAACTGACCAGTGGTTTGCAGTAATCCATACTAGCAGGAAGTAACAGGAAAGGCTTTTTGTCTGTCCTTACTTGCACAGGCAATAAGAACACTAAAGTCCTAGCTGACTAGTGCCTGGTATAAACATACAATAATGTCACATGCAACAAACAGGCATAACTACCTTTCTAATATAGTGTAGGTCTCCCTTGTGCCCCCAAAACAGTTGTGACTCATCATTGGTCTTCTGAGGGTGTCCTGTGGTGTCTAGCAAGAAAGGTTGTTAGTGGGGGCCTTTGGGTCCTATGGGTTGAGAGGAGGGGCCTCTGTGGATCATCTGTTGGGATCTAGTGAATTTGGAGGCCAGGTCAACACCTTGTGCCGTTCTTCATATTTTTTTTTTTGTTGTTCCTAAACTGTCTGTGTCAGGCTGCATCCTGCTGGGGACATGAATGCCAGGTCCAAAAGTTTCCCAGCAGAACATTGGATTGTTACAAGATGGTCAATGTTATTCACTTCTCTTGTCAGTGGTTTTAATGTTGTGGCTGATAGGTGCATAAGCTGTATAAAGCCATCACTGCTGGTCCATATCCCCATTTTTTTAGGCTTACTTTAAGAGCTTATGAGTTTACTTGGCTATGGTTTTTGTGGCTATGATTGGCTATGAGTCTATTTATTTTATTTTTTTTACATTGAAGCTGTATTTATATGGTCATCTAATCACTGTACAGTTACACTATATTACCAAAAGTATTCGCTCACCCATTCAAATGATCAGAATCAGGTGTTCTAATCACTTGGCCTGGCCCCAGGTGTATAAATTCAAGCACTCAGGCATGCAGACTGTGAAACAAGACATTTGTGAAAGAATGGGCCGCTCTCAGGAGCTCAGTGAATTCCAGCGTGGAACTGTCATAGGATGCCACTTGTGCAACAAATCCAGTCGTGAAATTTCCTCGCTCCTAAATATTCCACAGTCAACTGTCAGCTCTATTATAACAAAATGGAAGCGTTTGGGAACAACAGCAACTCAGCCACGAAGTGGTAGGCCACGTAAAGTGACGGAGAGGGGTCAGCGGATGCTGAAGCGCATAGTGCAAAGAGGTCGCCGACTTTCTGCACAGTCAATTGCTACAGAGCTACAAACTTCATGTGACCTTCAGATTAGCCCAAGTACAGTACGCAGAGAGCTTCATGGAATGGGTTTCCATGGCCGAGCAGCTGCAGCCAAGCCACACATCACCAAGTGCAATGCAAGGCGTCGGATGCAATGGTGTAAAGCACGCCGCCACTGGCCTCTAGAGCAGTGGAGACGCGTTCTCTGGAGTGATGAATCACGCTTTTCCATCTGACAATCTGATGGACGAGTCTGGGTTTGGAGGTTGCCAGGAGAACGGTACATTTCAGATTGCATTGTGCCAACTGTGAAATTTGGTGGAGGAGGAATTATGGTATGGGGTTGTTTTTCAGGAGCTGGGCTTGGCCCCTTAGTTCCAGTGAAAGGAACATTGAATGCTTCAGGATACCAAAACATTTTGGACAATTCCATGCTCCCAACCTTGTGGGAACAGTTTGGAGCGGGCCCCTTCCTCTTCCAACATGACTGTGCACCAGTGCACAAAGCAAGGTCCATAAAGACGTGGATGACAGAGTCTGGTGTGGATGAACTTGACTGGCCTGCACAGAGTCCTGACCTGAACCCGATAGAACACCTTTGGGATGAATTAGAGCGGAGACTGAGAGCCAGGCCTTCTCGACCAACATCAGTGTGTGACCTCACCAATGCGCTTTTGGAAGAATGGTCAAAAATTCCTATAAACACTCTCCTCAACCTTGTGGACAGTCTTCCCAGAAGAGTTGAAGCTGTAATAGCTGCAAAAGGTGGACCGACATCATATTGAACTCTATGAGTTAGGAATGGGATGGCACTTCAATTCATAGAATGAGTAAAGGCAGGTGAGCGAATACTTTTGGTAATATAGTGTATGTCACTCAAGGTTCCTCTGGGAAAGTATGATAGGAAAGCAGCTTTCCTGAAAGAGGAGCTAAAAACAGAGTTACAGTTGTCCTCTGGTAGTACAGTGGGGACACATAGTACAGAGGTACTTCTTCCTATAGTTACAGGAGCTATGAGAAAGTGCATCTGGTCTAAGTGCTCAGATTGTCTTTAAAATTATAAGGCTTTGAAATAACAAATTCATTACCATCGACACTCTCCCAGACAAGTTTGCAGTGGATTTTTCCCACTGAACTGCCAGCACTGTCACTGCTTCTGAAATAAAATAAAAATCGGTAATAAAAAGATAACAAATAAATGTCTAGATTCAGTGGTGACCTTTGATGACAAGTGCAGTTGCATGATCAATTTACACTATCATTTTAAAGAACAATTCACTTTGCCTGTTCTGGAGAGTCTTAAGGGTGCTCTAAGTGCTGACAGATTTGGTGTGCCTTTAGTTTAAAAAGCACCTCATGAAGCATGTAGCTTTTTTATCGGCATCAGTTTTATTCCAAGTTTCAAACTGACAGTTTGAAAGTTTAGTTCCAATCATTTTAATGATTAGTTAAGCTGTATTAATTGTATATGAGCTATGGCTGCAAAATGTTTGTCCTGAATATGTCTAAAACATACTGAACATATGTAGGAACAACAGAACATTAACATTAACATTACATTTGTTACCATATAAGATATTTGCCACTATTTACATTAATTTATTTAAATAGTTTCCTAATTTCAGTCAATGTAACAAACATGGCAGCATTTAGGCTGAAAAAATGTTGGAAAAGGCCTCTTGCTGTTGGACGGTAAGAATAGTACCAAGTGTTATGCTACAAAAGTGGCTGAAAATGTATCTACAATTTAGTTAGAGATGTCATTTTAAACTGACTACTTCTGTGCTGACACGTGCCTTCACTGCATGACCTCTGATTTTATATTGCACACTATTTTAGTGATAAATAACACTAATAATTATCTGTCCATTTACACACAGCATTAGTATAAATTACCTTAAGTAAACATTGCCTAAACACATCAATTGACCTGTGCTGTGAGAGCTGTATGTATGCGTGAGTGCTGCTGGTGAGAGGCGTAAATCCTGCATCCATGAGCATGTACACAGTTTGTCTTTTGTATAAATCAGAGATAAGGAGCTCAGATGCAGTTGATTTGGCTGAGCTGCAGTCATATCCTGCTCACACACACAAACACTTCTTCTAAGCTCTAACCCCACACCGTGATGGGAATGTTTGCTAGCATTACTGTTGGTGTTGGTGCTCTAGGAAACTTATTCTGTGCACTGTTCTGAGACATGTCGTCTCATCCCATCCATAGATTTCATGGGGCTTGAAACAAATGCCCCTGCACACATTTGGATAGTCAAATCAGAACCATTTTGTTGGAAACAAATTCAGTTTCATGCCGCTCAGGTGACATGTATGACCGCCTGGCTGTTACTCTCCCGTCCATCGTTCCATATAACCTGACCAAACAGTGGATTTTCCTATATCTCAATTTTTTACCGTTTCCCACTGGATATATGTAAACACCGTCTCTCTGTTTTAATCTCAATGCATTTTTGTTATGTTCGTTAGTATGCTTGTCTGGTACTATGGCAACCATCAGTACAGGCTGGGAAATTTATTTATGGAAAGTAGTTTGGAAAATACTTTTAACTTAGGATCAAATCCAATTGCGAAGTTTTCTCCGAATCCTTCACCTCATGCAAAACAATCATTATTCACTGGGCAAACATGAAGTGTCGTGGAGGTCGGACACAATAAAGACCACATCTGTTGCTGACCGTGTGTGTGTGTGTGTGTGTGTGTGTGTGTGCGCGCTCTGTGAAGTGGGTCACTCTGAGCAGTATGGGGTTAATCTGTCCGTGATTGTTAATCTCCCTCGCCTTACCCCACACCCAACCTCACACATGTGCCTGTACACACCTCATCATATAGCCACAAGCGAATGAGTTATGAGCTTTTGAGGGTGTTTCAGTTTTGGATCAGCTGCAAGGACAAAACACTCGCATACACAGCTCTCCAGCTGTTCATATGTGGCTAGGCGTAGGCTTTCTCCTAATTAGATGATGTCCCAGCAGACACCCAAGCTGGGTCTGGTGAATCCTCCCAGTCTCCCCAGTGACGTGCCACAAACCTGTGTGTATGTGTATGTGCAAGAGAGGGAGAGGGAGGGGAGGGGACATCTGTCACGTCCTTTCTGTGTCCTCTCCATTATACAGAGCACAGTAACCTGATATGACAAGCTCTTCACGCTATGCTATTTAATCTTTTCATGCTCTTGCAGGTTTTTCCATCCGACTAGTTCACTCACGTGCTGGCACAATCAGTTGATTAGCAGATCTGTTTGTCAACAGAGAATGAAACAGTGACTATTTAGACAGTCAAAAGTACAAATCCTGGATATGACTCATGAAATCTGAAGAGTAGCAGCATTTTTCCGTTCTGTTTCACCTGAGTGTTTTTAGTTGCGGATCAAGCAGAGTTAAGGGTTAATCGGTTCTTAAAAAGAGAATACAGCATAGATTAATCAGACATCTTTTTTTTGGTCAGTGATGCACATCTAGTCTAATCCTCTACCTGATTTATGCTTTCTGTCTTCTGCCAACCACATTGCAACGACAGTGGCAGAGCTTGAACTATGCACATTTTGATTAACACTAACAAGTTTAGTTTCTTTATTTATTTTTGCAACAGATTGGTCATTTGTGAGTTAGTTCATCTCATATTGGTCATAAAGGCATAGGAAACAATTACAGTAGGATTTGCGTAGTAGTCTTAATTTGAAACAAGGTAATTAGCTAATTACTAAGGCTTAGGAATTTAGAATATATGTTATGCAGCACGGCTGCACAGAGCACAGAGTTAATTGATTTTTGTATTCATATGTTCAGTGTTCTTTTAAATTAAATGTATTCCTTGAATTCGAATATAGAGCAGTTCAGGTGTTGACGGTGTCTCGTGGAATAATTTATACCATTTTAATTCTATGTTCTAAATCTATTCACACAGGGATATTGAACTGAATCTAGATGCTAATTCTAGATGTAGATGTTTTGCTCTGCTGAAACTGTTGGTCTGAAGTTAAAGTAGGTAAAGACGTAAATTAGAGGGCTTAACAGTTATGTACACTCATGGCCATTCACATCCCTAGTCTGTCTGATCCCTCTTGAGCCGTGACAATCACTGATCTTGTTGACATGCACATGTGGTAAATCCTGGTTTTGATCATATTATCTGGTTTGATGTTTACATGGAGAAGTCTGGTTATCTTCATTTACATCGTAAATAAGAATATTCCGCTTGCTGGTTACTGTGTACTCTTGTGTGCAGGTGCCTGTGGTGTTTTCAACCCAAACAGGTAATGAATGAATGAAAAATACTGAGGATGCAACGTTAATTAAGACAAATACCCTGGATTTGATGTGTTGCCTTGTTTTGTTGTACAAGAGAAGATGATATCAAGTCCTTTTGTTTGTGGTAGTTAGCTGGCATTGACTGGAGTAGCTAGTAGGCCTTGCTTTGGATATTTGGCAATGTAATAATGTGCCTGTCTATGTGTTGGGAAACTGGCATCCTTTTAGACTGTGTACTGAAGACTTTAAACACCCATTCATACTCCATGCACCTTCTGTTTGGCACGATGATGACGCCTTCTCAGTAAATGGAAAGAGGTGATATGGGCACACTGATGACATATAAACAATGTTAAAAACCATCATTTAGAGACACATCATAAATGTCTCACGTCAATCTATAAAATGTGACGATAACATTTGGAGCTTTAGGCATTTTAAAACTAAGCCTGAAGCAACGCTAAACTTCCCTGTTATGCTGTGGCAAAGGTCTGCTGGGCCAATCAAATCATCTGGAAGAAGTGTAACATCAGTGGAGATATACACATCATCTGAGCACTGTGGAATTGCATTTGTTTACAACACAATGACTGATTAATTGGATGGACTATCCTGCTGTGTACAGAGGTCTTATTTTGAAACACATCCCATGAAATCTCAATGGCGTATTACTTATCAGAATATGAGTCTGCATCATACAGACTAGTCTGATTGTGTGGTACGGAACGGGATTACATTGTAGCAGGCTGTGTAACATGCACGTCATTAAATCAAACAGAGTGGACGTTTGTGTTTAATGTCTCTTGGCTGTAGTGTTGTGGCTGTGAAATCAGAAGCTACAGATCATGTGTCTGATCAAACAAATCATTTAAAGGAAGATCAGTCTGAGAGGCCACATCAGTGTGGACTTTACATTGTGTGAGAATGAATCATGGCTGGATAACTGGCACACAGGCACTGGATTTGGTTATATTGATTGTTCTGATGTAGACTTTGCAATGCTGAGTCACACACCTGCACAACTCTAAGAATGTAACAACGACATTTGATCTCCAGTCTGTGCATGGCAAGAAATCCCATGTCATGGCAATATGTGCCACTTGTCATCTACAAAAAAGAAACATTAATATGAATATGAAGAATTTATGAAAAGACTCTGACACAGGAATCTTGACTGCTGAGAAAACTCTTGAAAGACATTATACACAACTTGATAAAGGTCTTAAATAAAAATGTCCTTTTACACAGTATATCAGTCTGAATGTATCCAGTTGTCTTTCAGCATATAAACAGGAGCCCTTATTTATACACATTCTGTGTTTGTAATACTTAATTCTTAATACATAAGCTGAGTGTGTGACAGCTACAGCTTTGAAAAGTTGGAAACTCCAGCTCATGTGCAAAGCGTTTATTGTTGTCCAGTAACTTAAGCACCACTCGCGTTCTCTCTTTCCTCTGCTCGCCCCTTTCCCTGCTCACTTTACCCCTCCTTGGTTACCGTGGGAACTGCAGAACAAAGCCCTGAGCCTACATGGGATGTTTTGAACTCTGTATCCTCTGGCCTACTTTGTACACACACCCTCACAGGCTTGTAATATTCAGTGTGTGGGCACTGGTGTGTGTGCGTGTGTGTTTTTACTCCGGTCAAACTCTGACAGTGTTTTATTACCCCCACAGACAGCCAGTCACTGTCAGGAAAGACTGCTGAATGGGCGAGGCTGGACTCCAGGGTTACTAAAGAACAGTTCCACCTTTTGATTTTTATCTAACTCACTGCAGTGTGTTTATGTGCATCGGCATCTTCCGGCCCGTTTTACCGGAAGAGGAGAAAAGCTGGTAGTTCACAGACAGGGCCGTGTCAATGGAAACACAGTCAAGTAAAGGAGTAACTATGCAAGAAGGAATGAGCTTTTAATTTATCTTTGTTTGCACTGTAACTCAGCGTCTACAAATAAGGCCTTTAAATCTGTCCTACAACAAGATTCAACCAAACCTTTCTTATTTTCACCTCAGGGAAGCAGATAACAGTTTTGGTGCTTGATGAGTTAATGCCTGCTAATCATTTTCTGCTTCAGTGCCAGCATCTCTTAAATCTCTTAAAATTGTTGTTTCACTCATGTACTGAACAACTCATGACTCTGAGGCAAAGAAGAAACTTTTAATATATTTCTCCTGTGAATGTACTGTTAGTTTACATTTTTTACATCCAGTGCAGCACGTGCTGCATCAGAAACTTGAGCCATCATTATTTCCTTTTAAAAACTGCTTTTTCATAGCAGAGTCTGTTTGATGTCAGCCCCTAAAGCTTATTAATGTATTTTACGTGACATTAGGTTGTGTAAATGATTAGGAACTAGTACAGAGCCCCTTCAGAAGACAGGAGCAGGTCATGATTTGAGTGATCCCAGTGCTGAGAAAGTTGTGGAACGCAGAAGCTGGTGGCTCCGTGAAAGTCAGATCTCCTGTCAGCATCCACCATTTCATTGATCTCGGATTAGATATGTGAGCCCAGGGTGTTAGTGGGCCATGGATTTAGGGCTTGCGCGTATGTGTGTGTCTAAATGGGTCACTGTAGCAGGGCATATTGATCCCTTGTCAGTTTTAAGTGTTAGATCCTGCTAGTGATGTAGCTGCAGGAGAATATGTGCTGATCTGAGCTATTACTAGTCTACACACATTGTGATTACTGATGCTCACTTTGACACTGTATCTTCTGTCTACTAAAAACTATATGAACGAGTGCTGATGTGCTTCACAGTTCTGATTATTTCAGTGCTCAAAGCTGAAAAGTGGCACAAATACTTCATGCTCAGTGATAAAGTGCGCTCTGTGTGTGGAAGCAATAGTGTAGTTTAGTGTCGTAGTCACTCTCAGTGCCACTCCTTCTACAGCTGAATTATTCACTTCATCAATGAATATTTTGTTTGCTAATGAAATTAGTGTCAGAGACAGCGAGTAAACAGAGAGCTCTTATAAATGAGATTCAGTAGTGGCTGACTAACAAACATAGAACCAGTGATTGGAACAAATTACTGCAGTATTCTCAGCATAGGCGCAGTAGAAGGAGCTCTTCCAGCATGGGACTGTGCTGGTGCTCCATGGAGCCTTGCAGACACATGTTAGTGTGTTCTTACTCAAATATATGTATTGTATTACTCCATTTTATTTGCGTTGTTTCTGTCGTTGTGTACAGAGACAACAGTAGCCCCACACTCAATACTCTACCCACATCTTCCTGTGTAGACGCAGATTGTTGCTGCTCAGCTAATTGTGTTGCTCACTCTCATTTTGTGTCAACACTGTTCTGGTGTTATAGTGCCAGAAATACCCAGGCCACCGGAAGCCACTGCCCACAAAAGGTCTGCGGTGTAAAGTTTACATGGGGCTGCTCCATGCGAACTGATTATGCTCTGGCAAGTGTCTGCTGGGCCAGTCAAGTCATTCAGGTGGGCTTTATGTGGTGATGGACAGAATAGTGATGTATCATACATCTCATCTGAGTGCTGTGGAGTCAACAAAATCTCAATGGTGTGTTACTAGACTCATATTCTGATAAGAATTCAGTCTGGCTACGGTAGACTAGAAAATACCAGGGCAAAAGATATTCAGTGAGGCTAAAAAAAAGCCTTTAGGGGAGTGCCACAGAAATTTGACAGCAGTCTATCAGAGTATATTTAGTATTTAGTCATTAACTTTTTGTGTCAGATTCCTTGGTGAAACCAACGTAAAGCTGGCAAAGACTCTAGACTGACAGCGAGTTGGTGCTGAAGTCTCACTCTGCCTTAAAGACACCTGGTACCCAGCTCACATATTTAATTCACAATGTACAGTGTGTGTATGTGTGTATGTGTGTGTCTGGTTGGCTATCGTGTTCCGTCCCGGTGTATAGACCAGTGTAACAGTATCCGCAGGTATTGCTCTACCTCTGCACTCACTATTCCAAAGCTGTCCTTGCATCTCAGTTGTAGCCGTGGTAAGGCGATAGTGCTTTTATTTGCCTAGTTGGCAGATGACACTCTAGACACAAGCCCTGTGTCTTAAGCTGCGATGGTGACCAGAACATACCTACACTAGTCTGGGCTAACAGTTTAAGCACAGCCATGGGAGAGTTCTCTTTATTTTTGAATGTGTGATTGTTCAGGTGTATGTGAGTGTTTTTGAATGTATTGTTGGATCCAGCCCTTCCCTGCTGACAGTCGTTTCCCTCCTCTCAAAACACCCTGACCTAACCCAAACACACTCATACCCAGATTGGTACACTTCCCTCCTCCTCGGCCAGAGGTCGGGTCAGCCTGTTTGCCTCACACGTGTCCTTTCTCAGAGCTTAATATCTTCATATGTGACCCCATTCCCCTGCCATGCACCTTTTTTAAACAACTCCCTGTGCTATTAGAAACTCAACACTCACATGTTCTGGCTCCCATCAGTAAAACCAGGTATGTTTATGAGACAGGATAGGATATTCTGGAATGGAAAGCATTCCCTCCTAGTGGGATTTTTTCCCTGACACAGACGCACACACACTTTGTCGACAGCAGGGTGTTTCCTGTTGGCTGCTTGCCTATACACACACTTGTCTGGGACAGTTGCTAGCTGGACTTTGATTCATTTCTACAAAAGGTGTTTAAATCAGAGCTGCTTCTACTCCTACCGGAGTAGCACCAGCTTTCTTTCCTCACCCATTTATGTTTTGCTCATTTACACTTTTTTCCTCAGGTTTTTATTCTACACAAGATGAGCATGTATCTGTGTGCCACAGGATGACTTATTAATGATTTATCTACCAAACGTTGACATTTTAACACACACTCATACAGTACTTGGCTTTTTAAATAATTTTAAATGACTGTTTAAAGACTAAGATTTACCTGTCTCCTCTTTCTCTGCCTGGCTGTAGGAAACCTTGCAGCAGTTGGTAGTCATGCCCCTTCCTAACATCCTCTGCATTGCCAAGGATCCATTGTCAGGTAACACACTTTAACTACACAGCACACAACTTTTCAAATCCTCTGTGTCTGCACTGCCTTCCTGACTGTGCTCTAATAGATACCGTATAATGGACACACAATTAACATAGAACTGTTAAGTTTAGATTTAGTAGCATCCTTCATTCTCCATGTATTTTAACCAATGTAGGACTATATTTGCGGCTTCGCAAGTAGTTTGGTGGTACTCTAATTCAAGTAAGTACCAGGGAACAATGCATGGTAATACTGTGCATTCAGAAGAACCACAGTAAGAATCACACTTATGCTGTGAGAGTCATCATGGAAGATGACTGTAAAACATCAGTAATGAAGCAGAACAATGGCGTTCACATGGTGCTTTTGCTCTTAAATGACTGTGAAATGAATATCAATAGAGAATCTGTATTCAGAAGTGAGAGGTTAGCTGTAGCATTGAGTTACAGTGCCTGAAGTGTGCTGCAGGCTCAATCGCC
Source organism: Planiliza haematocheilus (assembly GCA_005024645.1). NCBI lineage: Eukaryota > Metazoa > Chordata > Actinopteri > Mugiliformes > Mugilidae > Planiliza > Planiliza haematocheilus. Next base: position 233,092 of record SRSE01000631.1, on the reverse strand, counting down.
ATCTATCTTTAGATCACTCCTTAACATTATGATCAGAGACTCCCCGTGGGACTTTTTATCTACCCATATTATGATGGCTGCAAACACACACATTGTTTCTGATATACAAAATTCCTCTGTGTTTTGTTCCATCAGCCAAGAGCATGGAAGAGCTGAAAAGACTTTTGTTGCTGATACTAGGCTGTGCTGTACAGGTAACAGACACACGCACACACACACACACACACACACACACACACACACACACACACACATAGACACAGACAGACAGAGCCTACTGTGCCACCAGCCTCTCCCAGGAAATATATTTGTGTGTCTTTAGTTTTGCATGTCTGAGCACAGCTGTTGATGGTGCTTACTGATGAAGTGCAGGGAGGGACTGGGAGTGTGGGTGGGTCTACAGGATTTAAAAACACATCGCAGACTTCCTACAGTCACCAGTTTTGCACTTGAACAATTTTTGAACTGCACTGTTTGGCAATTTAAGACCCTCCAGGACACTAGCAGATGTAATATTTCTTTAGTTGAGTGTAGAGCAGCAAAGATGAAATCCATTCCTAGGAACCCCAAATGTCGTTTTATAATTAGCCAGCTGTGGAGAGTTAAGGGTTAATTGGGTTACCTGAAATTAAACAGGAGGGGCCGAGCCATGAGGGAGGTGGGCCGCAGGTGGCTTCTGTGTCTGGTCGCTCAGCTCTTCGTTTCTGTCATTTCCACCTCACCCATGTTTCTCAACCCACAGAACTTTTTTTCTCTTGTATTTCATTGTTGTTCCCTTCCTGCTTCCTAATATAACTCCCTCCTTCCCTCCTTTTTTCGATGTTGCCACCTTTTGTCTCACTCCTTACCTGTACTGGTTTGACTGGTTCCAGGAGGAAGGCCACGAGGGAGCAATGAATGGGATCACTGAGGGAGGGAGGGAGGGAGGGGTGAATGAAGCCACATGAAAATGTTATTGATGTTGACAACAAAAACTCCTTCTTCAACCCAGAAAATATTTGATAAGCAAATGTACTTCCTGCATATATATGCACACTGTATAGTCTGCTATTCTTCATATTTCCCCATCTGTTTATCTGACACTAATAAAACAAAAACAACTTGTTCAAACAAGTAGAACCATTGTGATTAATTCCTTCATTTCCGTGTGTTCAGTGTGAGCGTAAGGAGGAGATGATAGAGAAGATCAAGCTGCTGGATATTGAGACCCAAGCTGCCATTGTCTCTCACATCCAGGAGGTGAGTGGAGCACAGTGCTAGGCTTTGGCCTGTGATAGAACCAGTGATTAATGCTATTCAAATGTTTTTGCTGTGTTTTCCTATGTTTACATTACTTGGTCCACATGCTGCTTTGCCAGATTAAGGTGTGCAAGTCAGCTCCTTTCTGAGCTTCTCTGTGTAGGTCTACAGAAACATTTCCAATGAATCTTCAGAGAAGCATAATTCAAAAAACAATGCAGGACTTAATTTATGTTGATGTCACTGTCTTTATATGAACTTCAACTTCAACTCTACAATAAGTCTGCTGCAAGTAGGCTGCGCCCCAGCATTGGCCTTTCTAAAATGAAGTTGGTTAGAGTTAGAATGAGATACTGGTCTATGTCAGTGGTTTTCCTGTACACTGTGACAGCTCACATTCTTCTTCCTGTTGTGCGTTAATTTCATATTAATATTATTGGTGTGTTGATTCTGACGGTAAAGTGGCATCCAGATACCAGTATCATATCAGGTGGAGTTGAGGCAGCTGGTACAATAGCTCAAGTTGTTCCCATAAGTTTGTTCTTTACAGTTTCCTAGAGACGACCCATTAATGCCTCACACTGTGCACATTGTTTTTATCTCCATGCAGTGTGTAACATGTGCATCATCAGCTGACATTACACAACAGCTTGGTCAGCAGTAATGGATTTAAAGCTCAGTCTGTTTAGTTATGAATGTGTTTTGAATACAGTTTCCTTCTTTTTTTAGACAGCCTGTTCATTTACTTCAGCCTAGTTGTACAAGGTCAGCCTTTTACTTCTCAGACACACCACTACCATTTCAACCCTGTGGATGTTTAAAGATTTGGTCATTACTCGCTGTGTAGAGAAGCATTGTTCAAACTCACAGATCTTTATTATTTGTGGTTCTCTTAATATCCCATGGTTTCCAAATATTTCAAACAAGTCAAAGCCACATTACAGCAGTTATGAGATGAAAGGATACAAGTAGTTTCAGTTAGTTTCAGTGTTGTATAAAGTACCCAAAAGCCATACTTGAGTAAAAGTAAAAGTACCTTACTGGAAAATTACTCAAGTAAAAGTGAAAGTAGCCTGCTAGAATATTACTTGAGTAAAAGTAAAAAAGTAGCTAGTATTTACTGTACTTAAGTATCAAAAGTAAAAAGTACTGTTAATAAAATGCAATCAGAAATTTGAGTTGTAACATTTTCTTTATTCCTGTTTAATTTAGTTTTTAAGTTTTGTTTAATTTGCAAAGTGTCACATGACACTTAAAGGAGCTTCAACGCCTCCTTACATAAACCCAACCATATACAAAAATACACAAACATATCCTTACAGACCGGGTCTGCGGGGAATGTTCAGCTACATCATGTAGCTGAACATTCCCCGCAGGTATGGCCACGGGTGTTCATCGTCATCGTCGTTGTTGTTGTCGTCTATGCTGGTTGTTTCAGCAGCAGGTTCAGGTTCAGTCGCCGATTCAGTCACCTCCATCTCTGACATTTTAGGCTTCTCTGTCTTCCTCCTTCTCTTCAAATAACATTAGCGACCCGACTTGTCTGAGACTACTGACATGATAATGCGACCATTAATTTGAAATGTACCCGCTGGCCGCTGATTTCATCCGCCGCACAACGGGGTAAACCAGTGATAACGTCTTGCAGTCTGTATCTCCAACATCATTGGCTACTGGTCCCACTACAACAAAACGAAGATTGTCCATTGGCTATCACGTTCCTTCTTATTTTGTAACGAGTAACGAGGATGCTCAGGTAAATGTAATGGAGTAAAAGTATTGATTTTTTTCGGAAAATGTAGTGAAGTAAAAGTAAAAGTCGTCAGAAATAAAAGTAGTAAAGTAAAGTACAAATATAAAAAAATACTACTTAAGTATAGTAACGAAGTATTTTTACTTCGTTACTATACAACACTGGTTAGTTTTCAGTCGATATTTGAAACCGCTTTACAAATACATCTATGGTGAATATTGTGTTTAATGTGTTTTAACATTCAGTTTCCCCAGTTCATACGAGGAGGATTGTTGCTACCACGTACCACGTACAACCTATGCTGTACTTTGCACCATTGTGATTTTTGTGAGTGCCTGTGTTTTGCAGGTGACCCACAACCCGCTGAATGTTCTTGACCTGTCGTGGCTGGAAGAAGGAAGCGATGTCACACATGAAGTGCTGGAACCTCTGTCCCGTAACATGGCTGTATCCCTACAGCAACTCATTGACCAGCGAGACAAAGCCAGTGAGGTACAGAGACTCAACCACGACAATTACCGCCATTGTTGTTTTTTCAGGTCTCAGAAATCTCTGTAACCCTAACCTTAACTATTTAACACATTCAGCTAGAGAGTTCAAACTGATTGCTGACGCTCTGGATTAATTAGGGGGAAATGAATGTTTTTGAACATAACTGAAGGAAAATCTTAGTTTCAGAATGTCAAGAAGAGAAAAGGATTAGGTTTTGGTAAATAGTAAATGGCCTTGTTGTTATATAGTGCTTTTCTACCTATTGGTACCAAGCGCTTTAAGGACACAGATGCATTAACCCATTCGTTCACACAAGCACAAACAGTTTCACACAACTGGGGGTTCAGTGTCTTACTTCGGCATGTGGTACATTCCGGGGATCGAACCGCTAACCCTCTAGTTCGTGGACATCCTATTCTACCTACTGAGCCCCAGTAGTCAATCTAATCTGTGTTTTTAATTATTCATCAGCACAAATACCCTACATTTTATTTCATGCAATAATAATCATCCAGCTGAAGATGGAAGATGATTGATTGATGTATTCAAAGCACTCAGTGCTCTTCACCATTTTTATTTTATGCTATTTTGGTAAAATGGTTGACCTGCCTTCCAGGTGATTGTGGACCTCACCCAGGAGAGGGACTACTTATCCAGTCAGCAGCCCCAGGAGGGATGCAGGAATCTTGGGATGAGCAGCCCAGAGCGCGGTTCTGGAGGTGTGAGAATGAATAACGGTGGATTTCCTGCGGGTTTGCCTGCACTGACTAAAGAGGAAAAGCAGCATCTGTCCGTGGAGCTTGCTGATACCAAGGCCAAGCTCCGCAGATACAGACAAGAACTGTGAGTTCATATTCACTACAATCCAAAACCTAAGATTGAATAAAGCCCACCTGATAAAAGCCAATTGTGTATTATTGCACAGAAATGTTTTTTTGTGACTAAAGCAGTTGTTTGGACTGCATCCAACAATGTGCAACAAACAGTTTCTGTGAGTATCACCTGTTTAAAGCTGCTTTGTGGTGATAAAAACATCAGCTGGAAGTCATTAAACAGCCAGCATAGCTTATTAGGCTGTCTAGTTTTGATAAATCGTCAGTGTAATCACACAGTGGGTCCATGTATTTGGACATGAAGTATACACTCCCACTTAACTCACAGCCACTGGTAGTCACTCTGTAGAACATAACTGTCTAGATTCTTTAACAAAATATAATGAAGACTTACAGTTACACATCTACTGTTAGTTCTCACACTCTTCAATTACTGTCAGCCTATCTAGACATTACCAGGGTGTGGGACTGATTATACAATGTAATTATGGATTGTAAATTCTTAAATTGAAGTGACATGTGTGTGTATGTTTGCAGGGAGGAGAAGACAGAGCAGCTGATGGATTCAAAACATGAAGTGGAGCGTCTGGATCAGGAGTTACTGCGAATAAAGCAAGAGGTTAGGACCCGTCTGTAAACAGTAGATTCAGATCTGTCTGACTAAAGGAGACTGATGGAAAAACAAACTTATTTTATGTATTTTAAACATCCATTGTGATTCTGGGCTTATAAAAAATAAAATAAAAATCTAATTAAATTAACCATAACTACATTTCCACATAGTTTCACATTTAAATTGTACTACATATAAGGTACAACATGCATAAGCAGTGAGTGACAGGATTTTTTTTCCTTCATTCTCTCTTTCCTATTTGGTCAAATATTGCTTGTAAGGTTGCTGTAACACAAGTCAAACACGCAAAGTACGAATTGCCTAGAGTGAGTATGCTCTACGACATTTAGCGGGTTATCATCTAACATAGTCAGAGTGTGTTGGTCTGAGGCTCTTTTAACCTATTCCTCTTTCATCACACATATTTAAAATAAGCTGATTTTGAAATAAGTTCTTGAGGTAATACATTTATTATTGGGATACAAGACTTCCATTTCTCTATTTCCCTCTCGCTCTTTAACGGCTTCATGGGTTGCCATAAAATTGACAGAAATTGGCATCACAACAACTCGTAGCATATGATGCCCTGTTAGCCTAACACTATTTAAATGAATTAGTTCTGATAGTGTTATTGGTTAGTGAAGCATTTAAGGAAAACTGGAGTAAAAGAAGTGTTACCATAAATAAAAGTTTGTTGATTAAAAACTCAGTTTGTTTCGAAGACTGTCAGCTTCAGCGGTTTAGTGGTTGCTATACTTTGTAAGTAGAATTTATTTTCTAAATTGTGATAATTCAATTTTAATTATTATTTAATTATTAACAGAAAGTTTGTTTTGTGTGTCCGGTGCAGAACCAGTCTCTGTCTTGTGAGGCTCGCTCTGCGCGAGTGTACCGGGATGAGGTGGACTCACTGAGGGAAAGAGCGGCTCGGGTCGACAGACTGGAGACGGAACTGACCAGATGTAAAGAGAAACTCAATGATGTACACTTCTACAAGACCAGAGTGGAGGTACAGCTAAAGCTTGACAGCATTATATGGCATGATAGGAATACTACCAAACATCTATCTCATTCTCCTCCGCTGGTGTTAATTTATCACTCTGATACCAAACCCCTCATTGTAACATCCTGAAATATCCTTAATAATATTCACAGATAGGCCATTCATCTGACAGTCAAGACACAAACACAATATGAAGCCAGACTGATTTGGCAGCTGCCACTGACAGTTCACTCATTGTGTGTGTGTGTGTGTGCGTGTGTGCTCATTCAGGAGCTTCGTGAAGACAACCTGACTCTAATGGAGACTAAGGTGTTGTTGGAGGAACAGCTGTCAGCATCCAGGGGGCGCTGTGATAAACTGCACACACTGGAGAAAGACAATCTGTTACTACGAGCTAAAATACACGACTTGGAAATGGTATGTAGTAATACCTAAGAAGTAATAGTTCTGTGGCAGCTAAAAGTACTCAGCGTTTACTGTTGACTAATCTTGTGTGTGTGTGCACGTGCGTGTTCAGGAGAGGGATAATGAACGTCGCAGGCTGGAGGAGCTGGTTGAGGAGAACATGCTGCTGGAGATTGGACAGAAACAGAGCATGAATGAGTCGGCGCATCTGGGCTGGGAGCTGGAGCAGCTTACCAAAAACAATGACAACACTAACACAGAGAGTAAGAAACACACTCTGCTATTGAATTCTATTATGTTCTACTGTCCTACTGGTATTTACAGAGATGTAGTAGTGTTACAGAGAATATGGTGTTTATTCTTTTAACTGATCTATTTTTTCTTGCCACAGCTCGTAAGTCATTAGTCCATGAGTTGAATGAGTGTGTTTCAAGCCGGGTGTTGAAGCTGGAGAAGGAGAACCGGGAGCTACAGACTTCTATAGAGAAACTGAAAGAAGAGAACCACCTCCTGCAGGAGCAGCAGCTCCACACTCAGGAGGTGGATAGGGAGAACCAGAGTCTCAGCAACAAGGTAGGAAACCTGTCAGAATATGTGACACTTCTGTGACCTGAAGATCCTACTGATAGTGAATACTTACTGATGATCTCAGTGATACATTATATTTAAATTATTACTCAACAGAGTGCATTTTAACACTCCAGCTGTACAACTTCATCTCTTGCTGATATGTTTGTTAGTTGGAGCGTCTTCAGGGATTGTTGGACCAGGAGAGATTGACCAATCAGGACATGGAGTCTCTGGGAGAGGAAATACTGAAGGAAAAACAGGGTCTGGAGAGAGAAATGCATGCTCTGAGGGCAGAAAAAGATCGACAGGTAGTTAAAACGCACACTCGGGTAAAATGTGGTTTAAAGTTTCTTCTGTACCCAACTCCCCATTCTGTTTTTCCAATCAGATCTCAGAACTGGAGAGTGAGAAACAGCACCTGTCTGATGCAGTGGCGTCCCTCCAGGAGCGTGCACAGTCTAACAGTGAGGCAAGGGTCCGCGAGGTGGAGGCAAAGAACCGCTTACTGCACCAGAGCATCACGGACACCAGCTCCAGATTGGCTAGCTTAGAAAGTCAACTCAAAGTAACCAGCGAGGAGGCAGAGAGGCTGAGGGAGAGAGCTGCAAGGTGTGAGGAGGCAGAGAGGGAGGCGGCTAAACTGGAAAGAAGCAGGGACGCTCTGAACAGAGAAGTAATTATGTTTACGAAATAATTCATTTTAAGAATGGTTTCTTCATTTATATTGTATTTGAGTTATACAGAAAGTAGCATAAGATGTTCTTGTTTCTTCCAGGTGGCATCTCTGCGTGCATGCAGTGAACAGTCAGAGGCTCTTGAGAAGCACATGTCCTCCTTGGAGCAGGAGTTGCACAGGCTGAAGCGAGAGGCAGAGGAGGCCCAACGGGAGCTGCACCGACTGGGGAAGTATGAGGCAGACAACAACTTGTTGTCAAAGGAGAACCTGGACCTCCGTTGCTCCATGGAAAACCTTCGCTCCTCGTCCGCCCGCCTGGCCCCCCTGCAAGAGGAGCTCAAGGAGGCGCAGAGAGAAACACAAGAGCTGCAGAGAAGTCTGGAAGAGACCAGGGAGGAGATGCAGGGAGAGAGGAAAAGAGCAGAGAGGCTGGAGATGAACTTGGCAACTCTGAACCAGGATAAGCATCGTTTAGAGGAGGAAATAGAGAAGAGCAAAGAGGAGAGGGTAGAGGTAGAGCGAAAAAGGCGAGAGGCACAAACTCGAGAGGAAGAACTGAGAAGGGAAGTGGAGGAACTGAAAGAGGAGCGGAGAAGAAGGGAGGAAGGTGACGAGGAGAGGAAGAAGCTCCAGCTGGACCTGGAGCAGTCAGAGAAGGGCAGGAAGCACCTGGAGAAGGAGAGCTGGAGGATGAGAACATTGTTGGAAGGGAAAGAGACAGAGTTGGAGGAGAAGGTCAGGCAACTGACTACACTGAAAAAGGAAGGTGCAGCTCTCAGTAAGGAAATGGAGAGGCTGAAGGAGATGACAGTCAAAGCCAAGGAGTCGGAGCGGGAGAACAAAGAGCTGCAAAAGCAAGCGACTATTGACAAGAGGACTTTGGCTACACTGAGAGAGGTGGGAGGAAGAAACTTTAGGTTAAGACTTTCCCACAAACAACCAGAACTGTATTTGACTAAACAGTTTTATTATAAAGTCAGGTTATTTGATGTAAGTCAGCAGACAGAATTTGCACAGTCAAATTTCTACTGTCTGAGCAGTTAGTGGGCTTCTCTATGTCGACTTAAAAGTAGAACTGTTCCAGAATGAACTGATAATATCAACATATAACAGTATAGAAAACCCAGCCGGATACATAGTATACATTACTTAAATCCTTAAACTGCATCATCTTTTTGGAAATGTAGATTGTGGCGTTTCATAGTTGTGTCTTTTTACAGGAGCTGGTGTCAGAGAAGCTGAGTGTTCAGCAAAAGAATGTTGAATTAGAGAGACTAAATGAAGAACTGGAGAAGATTGGACTGAACAGAGAAAAACTGCTGCAGCAAGAACACACACTGGAGGACAGGTAGGCTTCTATATGTGGCTATCTCTAAAAGATGATTTGTTTTACACATACCTTGGATGGTAATTGAGAGATTTCCTTTGTATTTCAGCAGGTACAGGCTGCTGGAGTCTCGGCTGGAGGAAACTGTCAAGCAGTCAATGAAGATTAAAGAAGAGAAAATCGCAAGTCTGGAAAAGAAACTAGAAGAGAGCAACATACTCAACGCTACCCTTCGTACTGAGCTAGCCACTGTAAAGACATACATGCCAATTCTTATAAAAATTCTTACAAAACTCATAAAAAGCTGTCTTTACTCTATTTCTGTATCTATAATGTTGTGTTGAAGGTTTACAACAATTGATGTGTGTAAAACATTGTTTTCCAGCTTCAGGCTCACCAGACTGTGTCTGCTATACGTCAGCAACAGAAGGAGGAAAACAACCACAACTTCCAGCAGCACTCACGGAGCGACCTGGATGCTACTGCTGAACTACTTCGAATCAAAGATCATCTTATTGACGTAGAAAAGAATGTAAATATAAATATATTCATGACTGATCACCTAGAAGTTACCTTCCTACCAGAGAGTGTAGGCAGAGCGAATGCAGATGGACATCACTTTGGCCAAACACACAAATAGTACAGTAGTAATATCAAAGTGTTTTTCAGTGTATTTTTGTGCCATTTTGCAGAATGCCTCCCTGCAGACAGAGAGTAGTCTGTTGAAGGAGCAGCTAAAACAGCTGGAGAACCAGAACACCTCTCTCAACAACCAGATGGTGACGCTACAACGACACACCACCACCCTCCAAGAACAGAATTCGACCTTACATACGCAGACGGCAAAACTACAGGTACTGTGCAGTCATTTATCCAGATATACATGCTTAATACCTTTTGTTAAGCTAGGCTAGTGAGATGGATGATGTTGTACTCTAACAGATCTCACTGTGTCTTAGGTGGAAAACTCCACACTCGCTTCTCAGAGTGCATCTCTGATGGCCCAAAATGCAGTGCTGCAGGGCCAAGTCACAGCTCTGGAGGCCGAGGTAGAGTCATGGCAGCGGCAGCGCGAGGAGGCATGGCGGGCCAGGGAGAATGTGCTCAGCGATCATGAACGCCTGTTGAGCGTTCATGAGAGGCAAGCACACGAGTATGAGCAGCTGATCAGTCAGCACGCTGCACTGAAAGGCAAGCAGAGGGCGCTAGAGAATGAACACAGGACGCTGCACAGCAAGTAAGTGAATCGCATACATATTATGTGTCATAATAGAAGGTCTTTGATAATCATTCATATAGCCCACAAACAACACCGTGAGATAAACACATGACCAGAACTATGTCAGTTCAGAAATTATAGGGAAGGATGAACTCAGTAAGGTCTTTTATTCTGAAGTTTATTTATATCCTGTGTATAATATTACTGTTGTGCTCAGTCAGGTGCCAATAGAGACACATGATGTCACATGAAACGAAAACATGGATACACAGTTAGTGTTGTCAGAGCTGTGAGGTCAAGTGTGGCTTGTTGATTATTGACAGCTTGTACACACACTGCTTTTTACATAGATCAGTGACAAGGACATCCACCATCACATTACCATTATATACCTTCCTTCCTAAGTTGTGTACCTTTTCCCACATATTTGGTTTATGGGAAGATGCGCAGTTTTTGGACAGTAGAATTCATGTTGTCACATGATTACGTGAAGAGTGTAAACAAACGTGACCATTACAGATGCTATCAAGCAGAAATAAGTGCCTGGCTCTGTTTGCCTTGTCTGCAGGTATTGTGTGTTGCTGCAGCAGAAGGAGAAATGGGAGGAGCAGGAGGGGCGCGGCCAGAAAGAAAAGGAGGAGCTAAACCAAGAGTTCCAGAAGAATCGGCTACTACAGCAAGAGAATCTACAGCTAAAAACAGAACTGGACAGGTACTGTTTTTTATCCATGGTCACAGTGTTCGATTGTAGTCTAATTAACTGTGAAAAGTATCCTTAAGTGGTTTGGACAGTTAGTCTCAACTATAGTATATCTATAATGGTAAATGGCCTTGCTTTTATATAGCACTTTTCTACCTATTGGTACTCAAAGCGCTTTTACAGTCAGAAACACATCTACCCATTCACTCACACAAGCACACACACATTCACACACCAGTGCCACGCACTGGGAGCAACTGGGGGTTCAGTGTCTTGCTCAAGGACACTTTGACATGTGGCACATTCCGGGGATCGAACCGCTAACCCTCTGGTTCGTGGACAACCCGCTCTACCTACTGAGCCACAGTCGAGTTTAGTGTCAGAGGAACGGCATATTTATCTGCTGAAAAACCTCAACTTGATTTGTTATTGGCCACGTAGTCCATTTTTACTAATTTCTTCTATTTTACTTGTAGACTGACAGAGTGCCAAGTACAACAAACGGAGCAAAATGAAGGACTCCGGCAGCGCGTAATTGACATGAAAAGTTCTTTAAGCACTGCCCAGCAGGAAGTGAGCCAATGGATGGCACAACACGATTCACTAATGGAGAAACACCAGAACCTGGATCTTACCATGACCAAGTTAGACAACCACTGTGAGGTAAACCAAAAGGCAACACAGTAAATATACAGGCTTCCCATTTGGAAAACACAGCTTGAACTGTCTCTTTGTTACTTCCCCGGCCTGTGTGTGTGTTTGTGTTTGCAATTGTGTGTGCTTAGCTGTTGAGTCGACTGAAAGGTAACCTGGAAGAGGAGAACCACCATCTCCTGAGTCAGATCAACCTGTTGAGTCAGCAGAACCACTCTCTGCTGGAGAGGAGCATGGAGAGCAAAGAGCTGTACCACCAGGAACAGAAACTCTACATGTAAGTGTCCATGACACCTCCAACACACAAGACAGCCGTGCTTATACATCATACAATGTAAAATACAGCAATATAGACTGGTCACAACACCTAACATGTGATTATACACGAGTGCTGTCAGAAAATGGAAAAATAGATGTGTGTGTTCTTTGTTTCTTTCTTTGATTTTGTCACTCTCTCTAATCAGCGATAAGCTGAATGCTCTTCGTCGTCAAAAAGAGAAACTAGAGGAAAAGATCATGGACCAGTACAAGTTCTACGACCCAACACCGAAAAAGTAATACTTGAATCATTACCTTTTCTTGTTAGAAAGTTTTTGAAAATAATGAAGTCTGATGTGCTGTCTCAAGGGTTTATTTGGGAGGGGTTGCTTGGACACAGACAACAGCCAAACACATCACAGCAGTAATGGTTGTTCTATTTCAGGGTATTGCAGCCCTGAAATATAGGCGAGAGGCAGCTCTGTTCTGTCAGCTAAACGTCTGACAGAAAAACGTCTTTTTAATATCTGCTTCTTCCAGCTGTAAAACCGATAACAAACAAGCCAATAGACAGTCATGGCATGTCTTGTTTTTTTCTTAAGTTGAATTAAAGCTGTGTTTATATAAATACATATTGATTTTCCACATACAAACTCACTCATTTTAATCTGCGTCTAAAAGGAATCTTAAATGTGGTAAAAGCAAGACTCCCAGTGAGGCAGTCTGCATTATTTTGTGATTCAGTGTTACACTGGTATACTATTATGTGTTATCCACCACTGCGTTATACAGGAGGAAAGATAAATCTTCATCCAGAGCACACTGCCATCATACCTGTCCTTTTTGTCAGATTTAAATCACATATAAATGAGACCTCGCTGCTATAAAATAATCGCACACATTCTTGTACATAGGGAAAATTACACTGTTATTAGCCCTGGGTGTCAGTTGTCTTAAAAATTTAAAACTGCACACAATTATGGCATCGATATGAGCCTGTGATTATGAACAGCTGTTTCAGAGCAAAGATGTGACTGATTTACGTGAATAGAAGTGCTTACTGTATTGCCAGTATTGATATTTGATATGGGTGGCACAGTGGAGAGGTGGTTAGCACTGATGCCTCACAGCGAGAAGGTCACCGGTTCGAATCCATGGGCCGGCTGGCCTTTCTGTGTGGAGTTTGCATGTTCTCCCTGTGTCTGCGTGGGTTCTCTCCGGGTACTCCGGCTTCCTCCCACCATCCAAAGACATGCTCGTTAGGTTAATTGATGATTCTAAATTGCCCGTAGGCGTGCATGTGAGCGTGAATGTTGGCCCTGCGATGGACTGGCGACCTGTCCAGGGTGTACCCCCTGCCTCTCGCCCGATGACAGCTGAGATAGGCTCCAGCAGACCCCCGTGACCCCTAACAGGACTAAACGGGTTTAGAAAATGACTGACTGACTGACTGATATTTGATATACGATGCACCACGTTAATATCTTGTTTTATGTTGTCAGGAGGAGTCAGTGGTCTGGAGCCAAAGCGTTTGTTAAACTAATGAAACCCAAAAAGGAAGGCGGCCGGGAGAGAGGGAGTGACCGAGACAAGGAAGTGAGCAAAGAGAGAGAGCGAGCAAAGAGCGCTCCAGACATCCCCCTACCTGCGACACCCTCTCTCCTCCCCCCAGAGACCCCGCCTCCTGTTCCCCAACACATTGGAAGCGACTTGCACGACAGTAGCCATACACACAGTAACCATAACAACCACACCACCAGCCCCAGCCTGGGACTCCAAAGTCCAGCGCTGACACCCATCAGCCGAGGTAAACCATACACAATGTCACTTTTTTATTTCAGGACTTTTTAACTTGAAAGTCATCTCTGTGCTTTTCTCTTTATGGACAATGATGGAAAACCCTAATAAATGACATGAAGACTTGTATATAGTATTCATGGAATACATTTTTATTACATTTTTGAATACAAAAATCACAAAGTTGATAAAATCAGGTTTGGGTGAGGTGCAACGTTGGTGGCACTCATATAGAGGGCGCTGCTGACTATCGTAACTGACTAGATGACTGACAAGTCTGGGTTTATTCTGTTTATAAATTAAGAACTGCATATGCATATTTACATGTGTTTTCTATTTCAGAGTTGGGTATTTATCATTTTACTAAGTTTAAGTTTCTGCAAAATTGTTTTTGGTTGAAGTCATGTTATTTTATATATATATTATTAGTAGTATAAAAATTACATTAGACTTTAGACTAGACATTCTGCAAAAGAATGGCAAAATCGAAGTTGTGCTCTTTGGCTTGCCATTATTTTTGAAACATTACTACGTGTCACATATTTAGTTTGGGGCCATCAGTCACCGAGAACAGCGTCAGGGAACGGAATGCTGGCAAGCTTTTAAAATAACCCTGGGCAATTTGTGATGAGAGGAATTTCTCCCAGATTGTTGCTTTTGCTATGCAGTGTCAGTCATTTCTTATGTGTCAACACAACAGATCAACATACTGAAAATACCAAGGATACAAAAATACCGTCAACTATTAGCTTTAGATCAGCGGTGTCAAACTCATTTTAGTTCGGGGGCCGCATACAGCCCAATTTGATCTCAAGTGGAGTCGGACCAGTAAGATAACAGCATAACAACCTATAATGACAAGTTTAAAAAAAACAGCAGGACTGGGTTTGAGTGTTCTGTCCACTTCACTGTCTAACAATTTACAAATTAGGAATAGCTGTTATTTTCACTGAAAGACCTGCAGGCCAGATTAGATCCTCTGGCAGGCCACTTCTGGCCTGCGGGCCGTATGTTTGACACCTGTGCTTTAGATAACCCGATACTCCAAAATCCTTGTTTTGTTCTGGTTATAGTTTGTGAAGGATTGTTTTCCCGTTTAGTCGGGACACCATGCCTTTCCCCGTCTCTTCAACACATTGATTGTGTCCATTAAGATGACTGCTACCTGCTCAGCATATATTTAAGTGTAGAGTCTCATTCTGAAAAGGGGGAACCTCTCTTGCAATCAAAATGGAATTGCTGCAGCTTCCTTTTTGTCATCCAGGTAAAATGCATGCAAAACTGGTACTGGAACAATTCTAATCCCACTTGCGACATGGATTCATGACTACACATTGATTTGTATTAAAGGGCCACATAAAAGAAGGTTGAGGACCACTATTCAGTGTTTCTACTTGATCCACCATTCTCTTATGCATGACCCTTACTCATTTTTTTTAATCTTTCATGGTTGTGGGTTTTCTGTACTATTCTTACATTCAATTGTCCTTCTGAGACTGAACTCAATTCACTGTTAGTTTGTAAGTTGCATTTGAACTACCGTACCATGTGGACGTTGTCGTACTCACCTAATTCAAGAGATAGGTTGAGACTTAATGAATCTTTCAAAATTTCTCTACTATATAGTTAAAACTGTAGGTCACAGCAGTGTGGGGACAGCAAACCAGACTATTGTTGTTTTTTAAACAAAATCTAGGAATAATCTGCCCTTTTTCATTGTGCGAAAAATCGTATCTTGTGCTGCACATGGCATTAATCAGCCAACAGCAGAGCGCCGTGAAATGGGATTTCATTTTTACGTCACTTAGAAGTTGAGAGGCTTGCTGCCTCTCATCTGCAGTTCCTCAGCTATCAGCTCACTGTGGCTGCTCCTCCTTGTACTGTTACTCCCTGCACAATTTTAAACTGATCACCCGTGGAGAAAAAAAACTTTATCTTGTTTTGTAGATGAATTTTTTTTTAATGAACCTTGGCAGTTAATGCCAAGTTCACTGACAAAATAGAAGTCAACCAGTTGAATACACTTAATTATTAATTTAAAATGCATTATGCTTGATACAGCATTTTCTGGGAAAGTTGCCACGAACTCCTATTTCGTAATAATGAAAATTTTAAAATATTACAATACTTTCATTAGTGGGTCATAGACTTAGTCACTGTTGCGTCACCTCATTCAGATACAGATTGAGTTTATGAGATTCCTTCTTCAAATTCAGGGTGAGTTGAGGTCAGCTCTGATTCTAATACTTGATTTCCCAGTGAAATTCTGTTTCCTTGTTTTATTGTAATGGATTCTGTTGCATGTTATCTGTTATTTCACATTCTTGTAATCACATAATTAATACCTTCTTAACCAAGTTTCTTTTAATTTACTCACTGCCATGGTTTCATTTTCTTCACATCTCTTCATCTCTCCCTCCTATCTCTTTCCATTTCTCCCCCCAGTCCCTCCTGCTCCGAAACGCTTCAATTTTCTCCGCAGTAAAAGTCAAGAGAAGCTCCTCTCCTCCTCTTCCTCCTCCTCCCCAACCTCCACCTCCCCCACCTCCCGCCCCACCCTCTCTCTCACCAGACGACTGCGATTTTGGTCTTCCGCTGACATCACAGCCGACGCCATCACTGGCCAGCCAATTGCAGCCAATGGAGTTTTCTAATATACTCATCATCATCATCATCTATAACCATACACTTCATCATCATCACTGACAACCCCATCAACACTCATCACTGTGACTTTCAATATTTCACAACAGCAATGCACACATATCAATCATGGATGCTTTTCACAAACACTAACACAGTCAGTCTTCAGTCCAGACAAACATACTAAACACGAACAGGTGCATGTTGCTGGCCAGTATTACTAGTAAGTAGTGTGTGTAGACGTGGTTAATGTATATGCGTTTGTGTACATGCTCCTGTTTCCAAGCACGCCAGGCTTGCCTACATTTCTGCATGTTGTTGAGAAATAGTTTTTTTTTGATTATTGTCTGAAAAACAAAATGTGTGTATGTCTACACACTGTCACCTTCCTCGTGGTTTTTAATGATGGCTGCATTAAGAGCAGGCCTCATTTGCTCTTGGTTCTCAGATGTGCGTTACTTTTAGATAGATCTGTTTGCTTCACAAAGCTTTGCTGCAGAGTTTTCTCGGTCACCACTCAGCGGTGACATGTCACCACAGTAACGGCACTCCTTGTCACCCACCACCTCTCTCTGTCTCAGCCTCGTCTGTCTGTCTGTTGCAGTTACGCCTGATGTCATGATGGTTAATGTAAGCAACCACAGCTAAACTTGGTGCTATTGTTAAGCTGTGTTTTAACTTGTCACAGATAAACCTTTCAACGGTTTTCATTTAAAAGTAAAACACAAAGTATATTAACAGGAAATATGTCGGCTGCTTGTGGCTCAGTTCTACTTGCTTTCGTTTGCTGTTCATTGCCTTATATTGATGCACTCAAAACAGTTGAAGTGATTTTCTTCTACTTTTTTTAGCTTCCCCCTTTGTCTTACTCTCTTCCTTCACAGCACTGCAAGGAAATACTGGACAGGAAAATCCAAAGAGGGAGTTTCACTTAGTAATTTGGAAAATATCTGTTTAATTTATTTAATGAAGGCTCACATCGACTTCAGCAGAATTTCAAGATGCATTTTTGCAGTTCTTGTGGACAGTCTTTGTCCTCATTCACTCGCACTGGAGCTGCGTTAAACTCGGTCTGTCCAAAGCCAGGATGTAGAGTGGGACAACTACACTGACTCAAAATAGATTGACTACTCTCATGGCCATATGAGGATAGTTTTGACACACGTCTGATATATCCTTAAAAGTGGCTGACTGAATTTCAGTGTACCATCAATGCGTAATTTCCACTCTGCTGTTCTCGTAAAGTCTCACGTCAAATCAGAAATAAATCAGATCTAGCAACCCAGTAAATTAACTGAGACATTAGAAATGTTCCTAGTTTGAACTAAGAAAGTTCTAAGAGAAACACGTGAGAGTGTTTTGAAGAGAGCACTATATAAGGAAGAAATGGTTGGCATGCAGTATTTATATAATGGTTTATTGGAGATGCCAGTTTACAGAGTCTCAACATGTGAAACTGAATTGTGTGGTTGTTCATTTTCACATTTTAACAAGGAGAAAGATGAACAGGGATTCAGAATTTTCTACAGATTGTTATTTTTTTCATTTGAATTGAAAGACTAGTTTGTGATGGTATGTGGCAGGACACTGCATTGGTGAAGCTACGTATTAGTTGGGTGGATCCGTATTCACACCT
Source organism: Planiliza haematocheilus (assembly GCA_005024645.1). Lineage (NCBI taxonomy): Eukaryota > Metazoa > Chordata > Actinopteri > Mugiliformes > Mugilidae > Planiliza > Planiliza haematocheilus. The sequence goes on along the minus strand of SRSE01000631.1, from coordinate 215,274 downwards.
TTATTTCAGTTTCTGCTGCATCCTTATCAAGATATCAGTGAGCACATTCCATGATATTGATAAGAGCATAAAATAATTGAGCAAACCTGGACGGATAGTTATATATATGCACTTAATAAATTAAGACATGGCAGTAGTGTATAGCTTCCTCTGTGCCTGAACCAACGAGCAGATTCTTGATGTTTTGCTTTGCTTTCTTGCTACACTGTTAACTAATCTCACATACACAATCACACCCTTTCCTAGTGTTTTTGGTCCTGCACTCTGTAACACTGTGCCCCCCATGACTGTATTCCTCTCTGGTTACAGAATACATCCTCATAACATTGTGATTGGTCCACAGGATTGTCTGACAGAGGCCGGGGCGTGTACTGTAGCAGTACTCCAGGAGGCAGTAACGAAAGTGTCAATGGAGAGGACGCACATGGACCAGGTGATTGATACACTCGTGTTTAATCACATCATTAATGACAGCAAATATCACTATGTCTGGGCATTTGAAAGAGCTAAACGTGAGATGTCATGACATTTTCCAAGGATATAACTAATTCAAACTAAGTGTTCACCACCTGGAGTGTGCAAACCGGCAGCTGGGAACAATCAGAGTTCATATGATGTTTGTTTTCACTTGCTGCAAAATAAAATTAAGACACTGGGAAGGAAGGGGGAGTGTAAGATGCAATGTCTCCTTAGTACAAAAAAATCAACAGAGAAAATAAACCTAATTTTAACAGACCTAATTTGAGAAATCAGTCATTATACAATTAATCACCAGTGACATTGGTTCCATTTGAAAAGGTGTAACATCAACTGCTTTTTTGCATGTATTGTAATAAACTGTAAATAAATCTTAATGATTTTTAATCCCAGGTCAGATCCATAAGACCCATCTGAGCTCCACTCCAAGCCACCAGTCGTCCTCACTGGTCCTAAGTAACAACTCCAACTCCAGACTGGGACAAGTTCCAAGTCGCAGGCCCAGAGGTAGGCCAGATGATTCCTAAAACCTTATTTAGAGCTCAGCAAATGGGTTTTTGTGACACTGACTGATGCATTTCAGGCCCATTATTTGATGAAGACTGTCGCCAAAACACCTCTGACCCAATGTTTGGTCTCCATGGCAACCATGGAGGCCGCCCGGGGTCGGCAGACTTCAGCCACAATACTTCCAGCTCCAACTCACCTGTCAGCTGCAGAGGTACAGACATGTTAACAGCTACTTCTGCTTAAAGAAATATTTTGTTATAAGTAGTTTGGTTGAATATAAATTACTACATTTATACTATTCTGTCCTGGTATATTCAGGTGGTACACAGTTTCAGTCACTAATAAAACCAATATTTCCGTCTGTCTTAGACACATCAGATCGTCAGATGCGTTCAGCCAGCCTCTCTAGTGATGACGTCATGGGTCTAAGCCAATCACAGCCGACTCTGTCACGCAGTTCCACCCTTCCATATGACCATATACCTCAGAGGGCCCAACCACAGCGTGGAGGAGTAAGGAGTAAAACCCGGCCATCTTCTCCTGGAAGTGAAATGGTAACACTGGAAGAGTTTCTGCATGAGAGCAACATAAAATCTCCTCCTGTGGTAAGAAATACATGTAATACAAACAAATATTTTACATTAAGCATACATGTGTACATACCCAGCAGTTGTCAAGCAACCACATGGCAAAATGTACAGAAACAGAACCTAAATATACACTCAAAGACCAGAAGAAGAAGACTGGTTACTATTGAAGGGTTTCCATTGGTCCAGAGAGGGGTACCCAGTACGTTATCAGCTGAAGTCAAAGAACATATTAAAGTACAAATGAGTCACTCTAAAAGTAAACAAGAGAATGTAATGAATCATTCATTTCCGTTGGATGGTGATGTTTAACCCAGCTGGAGTAGATTTTGGAGCAGCAGGAAAACACAGATAACAAGTTTTTTTATACAACTGCGAGTAGGAACCATACTAAAGGTTTGTGCGTACAAAAGCCAAAGACGGCACATGCCAAAAGTATAATCAAATTTGTAAATCTGTCTGCTGGGAAAACTTGCAGGCAATGTTCCCTTAATAAATCTCAGTCCATCTGGAAATGTGTGCATATCTTGCCCTCTACACACACAGACACACACTGTCAACCATAAATGATCAATGTTAAACACCTCATGAGTACTGATGCTCAGGAAACCATCTCAACAAGAGAGAGGAAGGAAGGAAGGAAGGACCTCTTTTTACCCTGGAATGAAGGTGCTTGTGTGTGAAGAGGAGGTTAGCATATAGTATTATCCAAACTATTGATGCTCTGTTTTACACTTCTTGAATGCTGATCTGTTGATCTAAAATATACTCCTTCGACCAGTGTTGATAATTTCATCACATAGCCGCTATACATGGTTGAGGCCTCAGCATAATTCTGATTAATATCTTTTCTTCTGCACCCTTTCGTCATCCTTCAATTCCATGGCTGTGGTGCACTGCATTACTGACCAGAAGTGTCAGTAATATGCAGTCTGACCTTTTTCTTAGCATATGTAGATGTGGTCCCATTGAGCTTGTTTTTGTAGATCCAAACTTTTGCATGTTGTTTACAGTTTTAAATGATGGCCTTGGATTTTAGATGATCTTAATGGTTGAAATATTGCTAAATCTTCTTATAACAATGTACACATGATCCCTTTATTCTGTCAGACAGAACTGATTAAACTTCAGTCCTGAAGGTAATGGCATCACTATCTAGCTGGCAGCTGCTGCTGATCATTTGACTGAAACTCTAGAACGGTTACTAATTGTGACTTGGTAGAATGATGCTGCAAGTGTAAAAATGATGTGTTGGATTAAATCTTTTTATTATTTCCCGTCTGAGCTTCTCTACGGATGTTTACATCTGCACAGTAGCAGAACATTTATCAGAGATAAAGGACAACCACAAGAACAGGGCTGGTATTAATGCTCTTTTTAAAACGATGTTTTTTCGTCTGACTTTCTTGAGATTGCAGCACATTTCCGCAGAGACCTGTCAATGACCAACTATTTCACTGCTTTCAGTATTCATAAAGAAAGGACAAAATACAAATGTCATGTACATCTGCAGGTTAAAAACTGAATGGGGGAAAACGTAACTAGATTTAATTAGACTCTATGTTATTAACGCCACAAACAGTCTTGAATTATCATTGTGCATCAGAAATGATTTAAAATTTTTCAGCTCACTGTTTTGCGTCCCAGCTCACGGCCACATCAGCTTGATAAGCGTGATAATGATAAGTTATGCAAATAATAAACGATGCATCATTAAAAAGTGCTTTACGCTCAGATGTAATATGCTGTTGTGCAACTATTCATTATACTGTGCATCCTCAGAACGTTGTACTTGAATGAACTTCAAGTTCAGAGGTGGATACGTGCCGTAGGAGTATTTTATAATTTAAAGGCTGAAAAAAGAGATTGCTCAGTGAGCCTGCACATTACCCTTGTTTCCTGTATGACACATTAATAGCAGCCTTTGCACCAGATATCCATCAAACAACTAGCTCATGAAATGTTGTTGCTATTGGTTTCCAACTGACACTTCCTTCACGTCATTGTTCAGTTATCTCATCTTACTGTACTGAGACCATCCCCTGCGTATAAATTAGCTTTTTCATTCCAGCCTTTTATCTTCATACGTAGTCAGTGAGTCAGAGGTCATATCACCGTGAGAATATTTCTTGTTTTCAGTCTGTTGAGCTCTTTTATGTACATAATAATTCTTATTGATGACCCTGCAGACTGTGACACACCTCAAAGTTAACACTCATTCCTAAGATATAACCAACCATTTAATATAAATGACTGGGACAAGCATGTGGAGTTTAAATTATTATGTGAAGGTGATTAATCCTGATTCCCACCCGTACTTCAAAGGTTATTGTTCTACAGGAGTCAGCCTGAGTCAGACATCTTAGACTGGACATCATTTCTTACAGGTTTGATTTTAGCCTGTGTCCTTTGCTGGCTAAACTCACAGGCTAGATGAACATCAACAGGGAAGATGCAAAATGTCATCTGATGTCTAAGAGTTGAAAACCTCTTTGAAGTCTTTGAGTAAAAAGAATTTTCCCCAGAATGCGAATTTGTTTGAGAATATTACAGCCCCGTGAACCCTGATAATGTAAACATTCTATCATAATCCATTATTCAAACCAATTTGTAAAGATAATGCATTTAAGTTTTAAAAACAGCTCTTTTCAGCAACAATTACTAATAGAAAAATAGATCCCCCAAGCCCTACTTGTTCTTCATGGAATTAGTGTTGCCCTCAAGAAATGAGGTTCAGTATTTAATATTAAATAAATACAGCATGAATAATTTACTGTGAAATGTTAATAAAATCAGCACATACTCTTAAAACAATTCCCTTTAGTCTTTCTAAATATTTTTTAGCTAAAACCTATGAAGCAATTTATTTTATTGTAGTAACATTTAACTCTCTCTGGTCCCAGGTGTCAACAGGAAGCAGGGAAGACTTGATGACTGACTATTTCACCAGAAGCTCCGCACCCCCAACTCCCCCTGGCAGAGATCAGGTGACTCCCACCAGCTACGTCACACCCACTGTGCAGTCGTCCAACCAGAGGCCAGGCCAGAGTGTGAAGCCTTCACCCCGCCAGCCTGTTGGCCAGTCCCCGACCTCAAGCCAGCCTGTCCCCCAGAGAACCAAACAGTCACTGAGCAGGGCCTTCAGCCTAGCCTCAGCTGATCTGCTGCGCTCTAACGGACCAGACAGTTTCCGTGGGAATGACGGATCCCCTGGCCAAGCAGATGCAGTGGTTCGGCGACAAGGGGGTGGAAATAACGGGAGAGAGCGGCCGCTGTCCGCTCGCTTTGCTGGTCCATCGAATGATCATGGAGACAGCAGCTTCCTGAACCCAACCATTCACCACTCGTCGTCTCTCAGTCTGCAGACGGAGAGATACGCAGAGAGAGAACGAGACAGGGGGAGGACCGCCATCTCTCGGAATGGCACTCCTTCATCCTCCACCCACCATCGCGGGGAGGTTGCCATGGTAACCCCCGTCAGGGCTGTGCCTGCCACGCGGCCCGATGAAGCCTCTGATCAAGTGGAGGTCCTGAGGGACGGGCGGTCAGGAGACTCCTCCCAAGCCAAGAAAGAAAGTGAGAAAGCGAGGTGTGGTTCTGTGGAACGCCCTAAAAGCACACCAGCTTCTCCTGACCCCAATAATGACCCCCAGACTGTGTGGTATGAGTATGGCTGTGTCTAAACAGTGCAGCTGACCGAGTGTGGCGGGGTCTAAAGACAGGAGCCAGATACTGTGGCCTTTCTGAATATTAGTGCTTTGTGTCCTGTATTGACATTCTCAAACAGTTTTTGGTCTAAGCTCTTTGTATTGTGGACAGGCTTTTGGAAGTGTATGGTTAAGCTGTGTTTCAGTACAGCGTTGGCCACTGGGAATCTGTGGCTTAGCTTTGTCTACATCTTGGAAAGCAGTACCACATTTAAAAACATCTCTGGAATAACGGACTCTGTTAAGATTTCTGAAAACAAGTTTCGTAAATGAACAACCAAACAAGGATTTCATAACACCATCTGCCCAGACAGACTGATTGATAGAGTCTATCGGGAAGCTTCGTAAGCTAAGAAGCTGCTGAGATTTCTGCTGCACACAGTCAATCACGTTCCACCTCATCTGCTGGATCTGTGGAGTCAATAACCTCTCATCATTGATCTTCACAAGCTGAATCTCTCTGAGGTGGATGCACTATAAATTTGACTGTAGTCGCTGATGGTCTTTTACTGGCTTAAACTTGAACACCACAACACTATGGATGGCCTCTGACAATGCTGGGATTTGGTCTGGGATTTAGCGACAGTGTCTCTTGGTCAGATTAGCCGCCACCAAAAGATCTTTTTTTTAAAACTGTGCTTTCATGGCGTACTTGATTTCAAAGAAAGGGTGGATGTTTTTACCAGAAGATGAAGTAGATTTAAATTTTTTCAAAAGTGCTTCTTTTAACACACGCAAAGATGGAGGTGGAAGCTGCAATGTCCGGCTGAACTGCAACACTTAAAGCCTGTAGGGACAAGCAACGAGAAGACGTGCATAGTTGTGGACCAAAACACTAAGATCAGGTGGGTTTATGAGCTGGAACTCTTTGACTGCTTACATACTGGCCTTGCAAATGTTTACCTGGATTCTACCAGTCCTACTGCACTGAACGCCAGGAACTGAACAATTTATTTGAATGAAAGAGAGGAAGCTGGTTCCCATGCGACTGAATGTATCACATCTCTCTCCTTTTTTTTTCTGCCCTCCTGCGCTCCTCTGCTATCTTGAACAAACACTGGAAATGACAAAAAATGGAGGGATACCAGAGGAGGTGAAGCAAGTGAAGGGAGACGCTGCAAAGAGGTGGAGGGACACGAAATGGAGAGAATGGTGGACAGAGAAAGAGACGGATATAGAGACAGATGGAATGACCCGAGGATGGATAGATAAACAGGACAGGGATGGAAGGGCTCCTCCCAGTTAAATTACAGTCTTTTTCCCTCCATCTTTAGATTCTGTCCCAGCATGCAACACTCTGACACTTTACTGGAAATGTTGCTTGACCCAAGCCAACACTAGTCCCACAAACACACAGACACACACATATACATACAATGATATATACACACACACACAGGCATTGTCCTTGAGGGGGTTGGTTGTGGCTTCGCTAACCAGCGAGCTGGACGTAATTCACACACACACACACACACACACACACACGCACACACACACACACACACACACACACACACACACACACACACTCACACGCCACTGAGAAACCACCGTGTTTTGGTAGGGTGTACTTCTGCACGCTAAGTCAGACAGACAGTTGTAAGCGGTGCACAGCAGAGCGCAATTCAGCCTGAATCCCTGTGAGATTTGCATGTGAGTGGACTGTGAGTGGACTGACTTTGGCGAGATTAATGATAACTGCCCCGTTATGTAAGAAGAACTAACTCCTCCAAGTGTCTCCAGTGGCTCTCTTGACAGTGGTGCACATTAACCAGCAGGGATGGTTGGAAATCTTTCACTCGGCAGGAAAATGTCAAATTGAAATTTCAAGCAAAAAAACAATGAATTGTAATCATATATTGTTGGGTTTAAGACCGGAGGAGACAAATTAGCAATGGCCCTTTTTATGAGTTCTAATTTAAGAATTTTGACAACTCTTGAAACAGTATTGGAGCTCTAATGTTAAAATATGCGAACACACAGCATTCACCAAAGAAGATAATGCGGTTATGATGTAGTGTCATAAATACACAGATCACGAGATCTGCTGTCTGATAAAATCCTAACTGTGGGGCATGACGCCACAGGTTTCTGTGGTATGTCTGTGGGAAGTGACCGTTCTTTGCTCACTCTGTAGTGTGTTCATTGGATTTCTACGGCTCAAAATTAACTGGCTGACAAACAATCACTAAAACATCAAGTAGAATCCGTTTTAAACATAATACTCCTTCCAGAAATACACAAAGAGCAGTACTGGGAACTAACTCGTAGATACACACGTTCAGGGTGCCAACATGTTTACAGAATCTGACTGAATCGTGGCTTTAATTGTGACTTTAGTGTTGATGTGTTTAAATGTCAGCCACAGGAAAGAAAAGCAACATTGACGTCACCAAGTGGTCTATCTCCATCCACAGACTTCGTGATAAATCTTTTTGAAAGCTTTACCTGATGTACCACAAGTAACCCAAGTCATTTTGTAGATACACAGCACCCGTCAAATGTTTGGACACGCCAGCTCTTTTAAGGGTTCTTCACTATCGCAGTGTTGAACAAAACTGACAACATCTGGAATCTGAAATAACACAAAGATGCAACACTGTTTTTCATGCTTTACATTCCGCAAAGTAGACATCCTTTGAGTGGATGACAGCTTCACACCCTCCTGCAGATATTGTTAACTGCAACACATTACTTCGCCTACGTAGACCAGATGGAAACCTCTGGTTTCACTATGAAGGCATTTCAACGCATTGATCCAAAAATAAGTTTAAAACAACTACAAGTGAGTGCCAGTGTTTACACCATTGCCCTCAACAGTAAAAATGGACATTCAGCAGGTGTGAACTTTATTGTCAACAACATCACCACTGACAGACCTATCTACCTAACATGTGGATTTCTTATTCAAAAAATTGAATAAAACATTAATAATTAAAGACGTGTCCGCAGCTACAAAGACATCTGACCTGGAAGATTCATGCACGGAGTCAAGGGTCTACTGGACACACATGAATGGTTTTGGTGTGGTGCCGTCATCGGTGGCGAATGACTGCATCTAAAAACACTTTGTGCATTCTTTGTAGCGCATTTAAATAGAGAGAGGAGAACGATGATAGACAAATGATATATGGTGACATAATGAGGACCAACCGACCGTCTGTCTGCACTGCTGTTTGTAAATTCAAGCCTGTCCTATGTGCATTACAAATGACTGATGGCCAACATTCCAAAAGCACTAATATAATAATGGTGATGATGGTAAGGAGGAAGATGGACCACTGGAGTTGTGAAAACAAAGACCTGACAGGGATCCAGCCTCTCGGTGCACAGTTTGATCAAAAATCACATGTCAGTATGCAACAAGCTAAATTATTTCTACTGTAACATTTGTACATGATGTTAGATTATTTTTTTTTTAAAAACTGGTCAAATATTAGAAGACTTGGGAAACTTTTTGTAAAAACTTCTTGAACTTTACCTTGGAAATGTACGTTGAAACCAAAAAATAACATGAACTGTAAACTGCTAGAACTTTTAATACTTGTAGATTTTCTAAAAGGAGTTTCTAAGAGAAGTGAGGTAAATGCTGTCAGTTCGCCTGTGGTTGGGTTTATGTGTGCGTTTAAGACATCCCAGAATGATCACTTCAAAAAACCCTGCGTGCGTGCGAGAGCCAGTTGCAGTTTTGTGAAATCAAATTGTTGTTGAAACGACACCATGATGTATGTGTCTCACATTACCCTGGATATGTTTGTGTGTGCACTTTTTTTTTTTTTTGCATTCTGTCCTTTATCACGTCAGATCGCTGCGCTTGCCCCTCTGTCTCTTAAATGGTGCTGTCCTCCCTCGACCAAGCCTCTGTGATCTCTGTCTGGAGGTTTCCCTGGCTCACTGAGTAAAAAGATAAATAAAACGGACAGGAAAACGCTGCAGTGAGATGCAGCGTCACAGACAAGAAGGTGAAAGTGGAGTTGACGTCACTGACATTTCCTGCTTTAACTGGAATTACTGCAACTGTAGTTCACTTTATGACTATTACTGACTGACTGCTATGCTGTGATGTGACTACTGTTAAAGGCTTATTGTTAAAGGCTACTAGTTTGATTGAGCAGACACTGAGGAGGCTGATATTATTGCAAAAGCTTTTTGTTAATAAAGATTTATAAACTCAAACTGATGGTTATTCATTGTGTCAGCTGCTGATATAATGGGACATCAGAGGTCCCTTCAGGTCTTTAGGGTCTTGTTTTCCATAGTGGGTGAAGCACAGGTGAGAAAGACAAAATGACTGATAGCTGCTGGTGGAATATTCCACCACAGGAGGAGAGGTAGTGTGGCATTAAACGCATGAGTGCACACAAGACACAGAGAGCTGGATATTTGTTTGTGGTTGGACAAGAATGTGATTGACAGAATGGAAAGCCTTATCTCTTACAACAGAGTAAAACCATTCTGTGAAAATCTGAATCACTGGAGCACCCTCATTACCTGTCTGACTCAAATCTTTACTGAAAGCACCGTGTTTACTCGTTGATATCCTGTATGAACATGGATCGGTGCACAGTATATAACAACATGCATCCAATTCAGGAGCAGCATCAATTTAAATGATTAAAATAGTTTCAACAAAACTGAATTTTGGACTTGCTGTATTAAGCAGCTGTCTGATAACCCACTAATCCATCCAGTAAAACTGAAACAAATGAATCCACTGAAGTGTTTGTATAAAGCTGGCATCTTTGAGGCTACACTTAGAGACCCCACGCTGAAAGAAGCAGTTAGCTCAAAGATGCTAAAACGCTCAACAGACTTAGGATGAACTAGAAAGATGTTTGTTGATTCTGTGTCTTTGAGGTTTTTGTTTTGTTTGACTGCAACTTAGTGAATTCAGTTCATATAGCCAACAAAATAAACCAGCTAGTAGCTAGTTAGTTAGCACAACGTGAGTCGGTCGGGAGCTGGTGGAGACAAAAGCCGTGCTCAAAGAGGAGCATGTATTGAATCCATCAGAAATACATTTGGTTGGACCGCCTTCAGCTTTGGTTACAGCACGCATTCACTGTGGCAGTGTTTCAATAAGCTCCTGTAATGTCACAAGATTTACATATTTAAGATGCATTCATTTTCACCAACATCTTGTATTGATGATAGGAGAGTCTGACCACTGCACAAAGCTTTCTCCAGCACATCCTAAAGATTCTCAATGGGGTTAAGATCTGGACTGATGTCTCATGCTCCCTGAACCACTTTTTCACAATTTGAGCCCCATGAATCCTACAGGAAGAAGCCTCTGTTATTGCCCCGATGCCCCCATCACTCTGAAACAGGGTAAATCTGGACTCATCAGACCACATGACCTTCCTCCATTGCTCCAGAGTCCAATCTTTATGCTCCCTAGTAGATTGAAGCCTTGGGGGCTTCTTAAGACTACACAGCTGTTTAGTCATAATCCCTTGAGTTCCCTTCACATTGTAAATGTGGAACTTCTTACTTTCACTATTAAACATAGCCCTGAGTTCTACTGTTGTTTTTCTTTTTCGATTTGTTGTCCAATCAATCAGGATTTTATTTCAACCGCATTTCTCCCTCAAAGACTAACAGGCTAACATCTTTTCCATGACCACAGGATGTGTATTTAGATATGATTGTTTAAGAAATGAGAAGCTATTCATTGCAGTTGGGGTTAAATAACTTGTTGCCAGCTGAAAGATAATCTCCGATGCAGTAATTATCCAATAGGAGGTTCATACCTGTTTGATTAGGCAACGTTTGCAGCCTCCTGAATATGGTCAAGTGTTTCCAAACATTGGTTGGTGTGGCCAAAAAATAAATGACTAAGAAATACTAAAAAAATAAAATAAAATAAAAAAAATACTAATAATTGATAGCCTCCAAGACATTTTAGTTTCCGTCTCTGCAATGTGACTTTTTAGGCGACGCTTGCAGTGTGTTATAAATGTGAACTAGGAAACTTCTCACAACACGAAAAAAATAGCTTTACATTAAAGTATGCTATATAGAGAGAGATTGTGTGAGAAATCACAAGAAGAACAGGGGACATGTGATGCCGTGGTTGTCACCTTGATATAAATAGTTGCATCTGTGGTGTGTGTGTGTGTGTGTGTGTGGGAGGGGTGTACAGTACGACAGAAAAAGAGAGAGAGAGAGAGAGAGAGAGAGAGAGAGAGAGAGAGAGAGAGAGAGAGAGAGAAGGAGAGAGAGAGAGAGCGGTCAGTTTGATGCAGATCTTCAAACCGGAAAGATTCGGTAAGAGAAAACCTCTTTATTTCGTTTAATTTTTTATTTTTTATTTTTATTTTTTAATGAACTTCTCGTTGAACTTACTTATGAGCGAATGCCTAATGCATGACTTTTTGCTGGAAAAATGAGCAGAGTTGTTGGCAGATCAGTTGTACAGTCATGGATTATTATTCTATTTCCCATATCGGCGGGTCCCTGTTGAATGTGGACGCGGAGCAGATGAAGCGTCGCTGTTTGAGTTTGCATGTGGTCGGAGTGTTTGTGCTGAACGTGTCAAGTGTACGGGCTCTACAGTTCATATTTATTCATTATTTATCCTACATCAGTCAGTTTGGCTGCTGTTGGGGAGAGGACCTGTAAAACCTTTCCCACCTCTCACTGGATTCTTTTACTGTGGGAGTCCGGGAGATAAACACATGCAACAGCTGCACATCACACGTACTGAAGTGGTGGTTCTTATTTGCTGTGCTTGTTGGACTGTAGAGCTTCATGTAATATTCATAGAGAGCATGTGTGGACACGCATCTTGATCACATGTCCATTTCTCTGCAGTAACTCTGCATCAGACCACAAGTTCCATATATGCTTCAGCTCAGCCACTATACATATCCACCTGTTAATCGTACAGAAAGCCCAGAGCAACACTGTGATGATGCAAACGGAGTACTAATATGGAAACAACACATACATGTCATAGTATTTTGTGCTGGTGTTAGGAGTGTGCAGGGTGCTGCTGTGATAACGAGGAAGTTTCAGACACGTATCTCAGCTGCAGGCCAGAGATGACTGCTGGGTGACTTCAGCAGCTCTCTGCTTCACTCACTCACAGCCTGTCTGACCGAATGATGTTTGTTGGATTCTCAAGAACAGTAACCGATTAAATGAATGGATGACTAGACTTTTATCTTAAAGGGACAGCTCAGTTCCAGCCTATAGTCTCAGTCGTTGTCCAGGCGTGCAGTTATGGTGCTTTTGACCGTTTAGAGGTTTTGGGGCATCACCTGGACACAGCTGTCAAAACTACGATAGTCCAGACTATGCAAACGTCTGTCTGAAATATGATATGGTGAAATATTGACATACACACTTCCCTCCTAACTTCTATAGTAAACAACAATCATCTCTGTGGTTTTCCTCAGCAGCTTCTTTTCTTATCTTCACTTTCTTCTAACCTCAGGAGGTCCAGGTCTTTCGTAAATAAGATCCACTTTCATGTGCATCAGTTGTCTTCCAATGCAAATTGAGTTCGCTCAGTTGTCGTGCAAACCTAAGTGAGGGCGTTTCAAAAATATATCCGCTGGGGAAAACCACGAGAGCTTACCCCGAGTTATGATTTGTTCTTGTCAAGATGTGGTTTTACTCGGAGATACTTGACCCAGAATGTGTATTTTCTAGCAGCAGAGACATGTTCCTGAAATTCAACATGCAGCATATTTTTATATCTTCTAAAACTTTAATAAACAAATCAAACAGAACAACTGATTGCATTTAAATAGTAAGCTGTGTGACATGAGTGTAAAAGCAGAAGCATTGGAAAAGCCCTTCAGTGACCTGCGAAGCATGAGCGCTCACCACACACAGAGTGACTACAAGACTTGACATAATCAAACTACAGCCAGAGGAAGCAGCACTAACACAATAATGACCTGGAAGTATAATTCATATTTCTTTCCAGATCCGTGGTGCTGTATACTTCATAGAATAACTACTAATGGCTAGATAATTACGTTTGACTTGAGCTCTTCTCAGACAACTCAGGAACCCCTTTTTAAATCTCCTTGCAGCCGGTCCTTGGGCCCAGGCCCAGACAATGGGCACCAGTTGGACAGAGTGCAGTGGTCCTTTGTGTACACTCAACCTCATTCATCCATGAAAGGGCCATCTCAGCTCTCTGCAGGCATAGCTGGAAGAAAAAAAAATACTCTTGCTCATGATGTTACTGTCTTTGCAATTCAGCAGGAAGTATTGCTAAATGTGGAGAACATGTGCTGCCAGAAGTACTTGAGCGGTGTCTAGTGACCTTGCTGATGGTCTTATTGTGGTTTCAGGATTATTACAAAATCCCTGTTGAAGAGTTCTTCAAGGGACCTGCAATCTCCACAACACTTAAGTCCAAAGTGGCTTTCTACCAAGCCTCCAGACGTCCTGGAAGTACTAGGATCAATGGACATTTCAATAGCTACTCAGCACCCGAGGGTGTAGGGTGTTGAGTCTATTTGTAAAATCCTCAAGTATCTCCCAGTGATCTCTGCTGGATACTCTAGAGAGGACTAAAGAGGACTACAGAAGCACCCTTGATGATGGAACTTGGTGTTCCAAGGTTCTGTTTGTCCGGTGTTCTTTCTAGAGAGTCCCAGGAGGCCTTGATGATGTCATGAAGAGTAGAGCAGAAGTTAAGCCCTGATCTCTTGTGGTGCAGTTGGAGGCTTTAAAAGGACCCGCAAAGGCTCTAACCACCCAGGTCCTAGGGGCCTTCGAAGGATCCCAGGACTGCAGTAGGCTTTTGAGGTCACCTACAAGAAACCCTATAAGGTCCACCAAGGTGATGGTGACGGTCACCTCTTGAGGTTTTTAGAATGCCTAGAAAGAACATTGAACTGATAACACTGTACGGGTAATGGATGGATGCAGCATGGAATCAGTAGTAGGCTACTATCCAACCATTATGTAGCTCTGTAATATCACTCAGGCTACCAGAATATTATGAAGTGAAGCTGGCACGTGTATAGCTCATATCTTATTTACATTAAGCTGGGCAGCCTGTTCTCCTGGTTAGGAGAATAATACAGATACGATTATCTGGAATGGATACAGTGGCATGTGCACACACTTTATTGCTGCTTTTCAGATTCTAGACACGAACAAAGAATGCCATCTTTGTTTACACTCCGCACAGGGATATTGGATGCATATGAATAATGTATCTGGTTTTCTACTCTCTTTGAATGACACACAAAAAGCCATATCAGCAAAATGCACTGCCTTATTGCTGTGATGTGGCCATAGATTGTCACTTTGAGCAATGCTGGCAGCTGTCCCAGGGCTACTGGACCCCGGAGGCCCTGAAAGCCAATATGTTTATGGTTTGTGCTCATTTGATTAACTGGAAATTTGTTTGTGCCTGTGCACTACTAAATTACAAGGACTAATGTCTAGAAGGAGTCTGTATTGCAAACTAGTTTAAGTATCATCAACACTTAACATGACGGTACCATATGTTATATGTTATACTATGGCCCTTAACCTATGGAAAACTTCATAATGTGTGTGACAGATTACTTACACAGCTCCTTGATGGCGTTTCTTCTGATAATCAGATTGCACTTCTGTTTCGTGCCACTTCATTCCTTCAGTCTAACATTGTCTTTGTGTTAGAAGAATTCTAGCTGGAAGAACGACTTATATTCTGTTTTCAGCTGACATGAAGGGTGTGTGGTGGATGCAAGAAACAACTTTTGTTGTCCCAAATAGAAAGAAACATGTTGATTAAAGGATTATTTGTGTAAATCAACTTGCTACTTTTTATACAGCCAAAGAATATGATATAATACACATAATAATACACACATTCATTAGCTGATAGCATTTAATAAGTTATACTGAATTGAATGGTTGTCTCACTTTTAGTCCACTAACGACTGTAGAGTGATTCTACACACTGACTGATTCTCTCATATGCAACACACGGCTTATTGCTGGAAGCAGATGTGCAGAAAAAAAAAATATCCAAAGGATGATTTTAAACTTCAGTTAGTTGAGAACAGACACAAGAGCTCTGAAATGAGGGGGAGTAATTACAACTGGTTTGGTTGGCCACAGAAAATGGAAGAGCGTCACAGTGTGTTCTTTTGTGGGCAGGTGTTGTCTCAGAAATGCAGTGAACAATCACCACAGCAATTAACACACAAAACAGAGAGGAAAAAGACAGAGAGAGTTTTTTTGTTTGGAGAAATCCATGTTGGCCTTGTTCTTTGGCTGCTTTGCTCAACAGTGAAGCATCTGTTCAAGGTTAGGACAAGATGGCCCAGTCCGTTTATAGAGTACCTGGACCAGAGATGACATGAGCAGAGATGCATGTGACAGCTGAAGGTATCCAGGAAAACGTCATGAAATGAGAGTGGGTCTGAAGATCCACTGGGGCCATCAGGGGGGGTTACTTCCTTCAGAGGTATTTTGATGAATGGACAACACCTCAGGAAGGCTCAACAGCAACATCTGAAGCCTTAAGTGCGCCCTCCTCCTGCTTTATGTCCCTCCACCCACCCTGCTGGTGTGGCTGTTATTTGGGTGTCTAGGTGATTTCTTTCCTCTTGATTCAAAGCCACCAACTGGCCTGTTTGGCAGCACTGGAGACGGCTTTGCTGGCTGATGTCGACCTCCCCTGTCCTTAAGGAGCTAGGTGGTTGACTTTACCACAAACCCTCTGTAGCTGATCATAGCTAGCGCGCCCATGGTAATCTTGAGGCTTCTGCGTTTGTGGGCCCCCTCCACAGCATCCTCCCAAGGCACAGTCAGCTCTATTATGTACACCATGAGGAGTGAGGGGGACCAAAGCACAATTTCTGGTCTGAGGTTTGTTGTGAGAATCTGGGAAGTGTAGCCTCAGGTTCAAGTCCACCGAGAGTTTTCAGTCTCAGTCTGCCCTGCCAGTGGCCAGAGTGTGCTTTTGATGTGTTGAAGACGGTTTTCTTTGTGAGATAGGATGATGGAGGAGCAAGGGCACTTACAGAGGTCCTTCTCGTCTCCAGAGTTGCTCTGTGCCACTTCAGCACCTGGTTTTGTCGACAGGTGTAGCAACCTTGTGCCAGGCTTGTCATGTTGGCGGGAGATGGACACGGGGGTCATGTGAGGTCCCGTCTGAAGCTGACTGAGGCAGGACAAAAGTGAAACATCTCAAATACTGCATTGGTTGGATTGCTTTAGCCAAAATAAAGAGTTTTCAGTGAGCCCTTGACTTTCATTCTAGTGCCATCGTTTGGTTAAAATTTCAGTTTCTCCAACACTTTATAATTAAATATACACACAACTTTTCCAATAGCTGTAGTGTGTAGGAAATAAAAATGACTCACTGTAGCACTTACTTCAATCAATATATAGGATCGGCATTAGAAAATCTTTGCCAATCTGCATCAGTTCTGAAATAAACAGCAGCCATGGTGGTACAGTTTGTTAACAGCTGTACCAATAGACCTGCTCAGAGGGGATTAATATTACCTCAGGAGACATTGATCGTGTGATGTAGATGTTTCCCCAGTACATCCGTGTTGCGTGCGGCACGTTTGCACAGGATTAAGATCACAGATGGAAGTATCTGCAGGCATTACAAATGACTCAGTGTTCACAGTTAATACTATTAGTCCCATGCGAAAGGTGGTAATGAGGCATTTGGAATTCCCTACTGCTTCAATTTGCAAAGGTGCCAAGGGTTGTGTATTTAGATCTGTTAGTATAAACATCTGAAGGACCAAGCATGACTTATCAGAATCAAATTTCAAGGTAAACTTGCAAACTCAGATTTTGACGTTATTCCAATGTTCATGAAGTAGTTATGAGCGTCATCTGAGAACAGTGGAGTTAAATTTGCATCCAACAAAATGCAGTGAGAGCAGTTAGCTGAAGTTAGAGTCTGCTACTGTGTCTGCTGCAATAGATATAAACAGTGGAATAGCAATCACTGCAATTAAAGTAATCAATATTGAGTACTTTTTTTTTGTCTATATTTTCCATCATCCATTTCATTTTGGGTCAAAAACAACACAATGATTAAATGTGCGATGACTCAGACCTAAACTATATACTAGGTCCACACCTTACAATGACACATGCATTACTTTCATACATACAGACAACACACAATTGAATGACCATATTTTATGTGTTAAGAATAACTGAAGTGTTAATTCTCATTCTGGGATCACACTGGATATAAAATCTGCTCGGTGATGACAGTGTTTCTCAGGTGTCAGTAACACAGTGGCATTTGAGTTACTCATGTCATGCTTGGAAGCCAGGTCCTCTGTGAGCATGATTACTTTTTCAAAATCAGTCAGTGTTTCTCATGAGAGGTCTCTTTAGTCAGGCCACTGCAATCTGTTATAGGTAATATTCAATGCTGCTGTGACTGCTTTTTAAAGTATGAACAAAAAATGTATTTGGGGGCAACATGTGTGGCAGGAGAGCATCAGTTTCAAGTTTGGACTGTCCACTTGTTCTGAAAACGTTATAAATTTTATTGCACCTCAGTTTGATGCCTTTGTAGATTGAAGCTCTGTATTTGCTCAAATCAAATGCCACAGACAACAAATTCTTTCTTTCCCGTATCAAAGAGGCAAACTGTGTATGTTGATGTTATTCAGAGCGACGGTCTCACTAGCCTCAGAGGCGGTCGCCTGGCTGCGATGCCGAGCCCTTTCTGAGTGAAAACACTTATCAAACGGTGGAGTGGACACAGTGTGTGCAGCTAGATGATAATGTAGCATGCATTAAATCATCATCTGTCATCTCAGGGGTCAGATCTCTGTGAGCTATTAGGAGAGAAAGATATCATTCCAGTTGATTTACCTTCACAGTAAGTCATAAAAAAAGAAAGAATACCGATTACTTTATCGATTGCCCATGGCATAAACTGGTGGAAAATCCGATGACAGTGTGATCAACATGTGATATTTGCTCTGTGATAAACTAATTACAAATCAGCTGTCTGAGTCTGATATGGGTAGGGATTGTGTCAACCTTAGAAGGTTGTGTGGGGAAAGCAAGGCTGATTGAGTTAAGAGAATATACAATATGTTGTACAAATGTTTTCATCTGACAGCAAAGTCCACTGCAAACGTCTGTGGCAAACATGTGCTTCATGGTCAGCGTAACACAGGTTCATGCGAAGTATAATAAGACAGATGTAGGCGTGGGTTCTGGATGCAGACAGTTAATCACATCTGTATCAGAACACATACCAAAGGAGACAGTAAATCAAAACAAGACCTGACATGGACGCTGATTTACAACCTGCAGGACAAAATCTAGATGATTTCCCTGGAGGAAGGAAGGACGGAAGGAAGGAAGGAGGAAACCTATTTTAATATTTGTTACATTTTATCACTAAGAAAGTAACCTATCATGAGTGATCATAAGGTTTTAATGAAAATGAAAACATAAATAGTTCCAATCTTTTGGAGATAAGTACATAATGAGGGGGGGTGACGTACAACACAGTTACCCATCTGGACTCGGGCATTCCTAGTGCATGTATCACAAGAAGTCATTCTGAGATGAAGATAAGGTAACAATTTACCAGTTCATTGGCTGCTTTAGAATTATGCTGTGCAATTCATGAAATATCTCTCTTTGGGTCCTATGGGTTGAGGGGAGGGGCCTCTGTGGATCATCCCACAGATACTAGATCAGTTTGGGTTCTAGTGAATTTGGAGGCCAGGTCAACACCTTGTGCTGTTCTTCATGTTTTATTTGAGTTGTTCCTAAAGTGTTTTTGTCTGTGTCAGGCTGCATCCTGCTGGGGATGGCTGCTGCCATCAAGGAGTGTCATTGCTATGGGGTGGGGGTGCCTGGTCTGGTCTAAGTGGGTGCTACATATCTAAGTAACATCCACATGAATGCCAGGTCCAAAAGTGTCCAATGTTATTTAATTCTCCTGTCAGTGGATTTAATGTTATATTTGATTGGTGTACAGTATATACAATCATGTACTATAGCTAAAGTAAAAGGTAAATGGTCTTGTATGTCTATAGCATTTTTCTACTTATTGGTTCTCAAAGAGCTTTACAGTCACAGTGACTCAGCTACACAAACACGTTTACTCAAGCACATACCAGTGCCAAGCCAAACTCAGTGTTCAGTGTCTTGCTCAAGGACACTTCGGCATGTGGTCCACTGGGGAATGGACCGCTAACCCTCTGGCTCCTGGACAGCGCCCGCTACCCACAGAGCCAAAGCTGAGGAGTAGCCAGTAGACCTCTAGCAGCTAGCATGGTGACAGTGCCCATCCATCACCTGTCACTCTTAATTATGGAGAATTATTAGCCTTAAAATAACTAAATGACTTTTACATTGAACATTTTAACACTGAGGTCTATTGGGCTTGATTCACCTTTGGAGCCAGCCTCAAGTGGTCATTTGATAAACTGCTGTTTCAGGCCTTACAAATGTTTAGTTTTATTGAACCCTGAAACCATTCATATCTACTCCAGCTCTAATTACTTCAATCGATGGTAAAGTAGAATCCTGTGTGTTTGTGGCCAGCTTAGTTTTTTTGTGTTCTGTCTGTCTTCCCTCTCTGAGTGCATTGTAAATCAAATGTGCCCACCAGGTAAATCGAATACTGCTCCTGTACACAGACTGCCCAGAGACTGAGACCTGGCAGCAGGGAGGCAGGGAAGGAGGGACAGCTTCACATCACGCTCTTGGATAAAGTGTATGTGGGGCACTTTTGTTGGATTTGTATGAATGTAGTTCACCTCACAGACAGGGAAAAAATTAAGCGGTTAGCTTTTTAACAACAACAAGTGGGCAGGTCGAGGCCTTTCCATCTCACCCGTTATGACACCAGAATAGTGGGGCTGTGTTGCTCCTGCAGGCTTGTTACTCAGAAAGGGATATGTGCACACTTGTCACCCTGGGAGGGTGGGATAAGTTGTGATGTTGAGCTAGCCACCATGAAACGGCACAAGATCAAACCAATAAACATTTAACACCAGCCCGTTAGAAATGTTCTCTTTCCAAGAAACCAGTTGTAATTGTTGCCGTGTAGTGGACTCAAACACACACAGACAAATATCCGGTGAGATGGGGGAAAAAAAAGGAAGTGTTTATACCTAATTATTAAACTTTTGTGTGTTCAGATCAGATTGTGCTATATTTATTATGCCACATCAATATTTTGAGCATTAGTTTAGCTCATGTCAGAGTGTGCTTATGTTTTAAAGGTTTAAAAAGTGTCTCATCCGAACTGAACCATAAATGATGGAGGTGTAAATGAAGGTGATGATGAAGCTAGTGTTGACGGGACCTTCATTGGTGCCTAATTTGCAACTTGCTGCTGTTGCCACGGTTACCGCTGCCAGGTTAGTTATAAAGCAGTAGCTCCAAATGCCGCAGGAAAATAAGATATTGATCACAGGGTCATTTGTTCAGTTAGTGATGTTGGTGTCTTAAGCCAGGTTTAACCCTTAGCTGCATACCTTTGATGTCCTGGGTCTTTTTTTTTTAAAGTCAGCGTTTGATACTTTGGTCTCGGCCAATACCAATTCATTCATTCATTCATCTTCTTGTCCTGTGAAGGGTCGCGGGGGGGCTAGAGTCTATTCCAGCTGTGGAAGAGTAGGGAATTCAATATTCCAAGAACCGGGGTAAACCCAGGGCAGGTCTATTATTCTTCTCTGAGCTGTAAGAGCCATGATGCATGCTAGGTTTGTTTTCTATTTCAATCAGTCATTCAGTCATACAACACAGTTGACCAAAGTGCTGTACACAGACATGAGAATATACGTATAAAACAGAAGAATTTTAAAAGGATTAAAATCATAAAACCAATCAAACAATAAGAACCAACATCTCAAACGGGGTTTAAAGCCAAAGAGGAAAAAAAATGTGTTTAAAGAAAGGATTTAAAAAGAGGAAGTGAGTCCACGGTCTGGGGGCAGCGACCGAAGAGGCGCGGTCACCTCTCAACTTCCTCTTTGTCTTAGCTAACAATGACCGATCTGCCGACCTGAGAGACCGTGAGCACGTACGACTGCAGCAGGTCGGATGCTGTGGAAACAAATTTTAAAATTGACCCAGAAACAAACTGGGAGCCAGTGAATTGCGGTAATGTGTTCTTGTTTCTTGACACGTATTAAAAGTCGAGCAGAAGCATTTTGAACCAGCTGTAGTCGAAAAAGTGACGCGTGGCCAAGCCCAGCGTAAAGTGCATTGCAATAATCTAAACAAGTTGTGATAAAAGTACAGATTCAAATCTAAAAGGTGATACAGGGACAGAAATGGTTACATTTTGACCAGCTGTCTCAGTTAAAAACAAAAAAAAATAACTTAAGCTGTGCATCAAATCTGAGATCGCTGTCAAGCCTTACACCAGGGCTAGTTGCTGTCTGTGTCAGATGTTGATTTAGAGGCCCCAGATCAGCAAGGGCCGCCATCTTGAGTTCACGTTTGCTAACTGCTGTACGAGAATAACCTGGCTGACTGTGTGCACATGTCGTACACACTGTCCCATATGAACCCAGGTGATTGAATCAGTGTATTGAATCCAGCCCTCACAGCTGCACACAGATCACAGTCTCTGTTACAGTCTGGATGGATGTGGCTTGGGGTCAGAACAAAAGGCCAGCAATTCTCCAGGGCACTTTTAGACTGAGTTTTGCCGGGAGCACTTTAGATATCAAGTGAACAACATCTATACATATTATCCACAGGGTTTAGAGTCTAGAACACCTCACTGCTCAGTGAGTCAGACGGTACAGACATCAACATCCACATGATAATGATCTACTGTAGCTTGAAAGTAAAAGCTGCATGTGCAGCACTATCATGAGTAGGTGTACCAAATAGGTTTACATCGTATTGCTCCTCTCAGAGGGATGGCTGACTGAAAACAAAAGCAACAAAACCTTTCAATAATCAACATCTCTGATCTTCTCCACAGACCTCACAGAGAACAGGTTTTATCAGGTTTTACCACACCTCTCACAAAAGCAATCAAACACATCGGAACCGTTTTAATTTTATCCAAATATTATTATGATATGATTTTAACCCAGGGATCCAGAGATTCTGGAAAGAGGTGCGGCTGCTGAATTTCTACAAATATTTTTTCAGTCCTATAAACATGGCGAATAAAAGTAGGTTCTTATTTGGGAACAAGAAATCTCAGAGATGTACTGTATAGAAAACCAGAACCATCTACAGGGCTATGTTTTTACAAGAATGAAAAACACAGGATTTATGGATTATGGTAAACATTATGGAGCTGCTTTGTACTCCCGCGTCATACTACTGGCATGGCTCGCTGTGAAACAAAATGACCTCATACAGTCTATAATGTTTACTCTACGAGTTACACTGATTCAGTCATAGCTGGGTGCTGACTCTGATTTAGTGCCACAGACAGCACTAAAGGCTCACACGGGTCCCGTGCAGTGAGATATGCAGAGCAAGTAGGTCCCGCTCTGCTCAAACATTCACTTCACTTGGACTTAACCCATTGATGTACGACACAAAGGTGGAAGCTGGCCGTATTTCGGTCTGCTGCTTCCACAGAAACATAAGTTTCGGAATTTTAAATTGGAAAATGTTTGCATATTCCCATATTACGGTGTTTAAGTGTGGAAGAGGAGATTCAGGATTATCAGAAGGGATCTTTAAATTTGTAAATTTAAACAGATTTTAAATTTTAGTATTGTATCAACAGTATTGATGCATCCCAGCCTTTGCTGTACAACCCACGCTGGCTGATGACTCCTCCACCTTTTGAAGGCACCATTTTGGGGACACGTGGACAGGGTGTGCTTTGCTCTTCCTTAGCCTGTTGCGCCTGTTATCTGTGGCCTGTATCTGAATTCCTGTTTGATTATTGACCTTGTTGCATGAAGAAAATCCATCTCATGACACACCTATTAACATTGTAGCCTGGATGTGAGATGCCGCTCTAGACTGGTACTGATCTAGACCTACTTGCACATTTTAATTACATCTAGAGTGTGGGTAGAGGTCTTACTGCAGTTCACTTTTCTGCAGTACAGTCGTACATTCAACAGTTGAAGCTCAGATTTTTTTTATTTATTTATTTATTTTTTAAATATGCAGTATGTATATAAATTCCAGTTCATTCCAGTCAACTGCTTGAAAAGGATGCAAACTATGGGTTAGAGTGACTCTTAAGGAATGCTCAGTACGTCTAGCTGCACCTCAATCAGGTTTATTTTGGAAAACCAGAGAGACAGAGATGCGTACAAAAGGACAGGCTCAGAGAGATGATGCCTGTGGGTTAAATGTGTGGTGTTATAGTGGCTCTAAACGGTTTTTATAGGATGTTATTATGGAGCCATTCAAAATAGGCTGGGATGCCAAAGCAAAGAAATACACTTAGAGGTTATATTAAGAGGCATCACTGCCCATAGACTCTTTGTTACAGTCGAGCTGGAGACAGAGGACACTTGATTTAGGTTCTCATTTTCATGGATTTACTGTGGCAGCAGCTGCAAACATAACCATTTATTTATGCAGCGTCACTTTCATTCCTGTTATTAAACCTGGTATCAGGTCCCACGCATCGTTTCACACTTAAACGTCAAGGAACATAAAGTAAGAACAAAAAAGAAACTCTTCCAACCTGTGCAGCATACACTGGAAAACTGCAGTGGAGGTGATTTGAAAAATGACTGTGATCTACCTACAACAGTGCACACCCATGTACTCATATACTTTGTGTATGTGTGCATGCTTTCACCCCGTGTAGGTGCATGGGTGGTAGGTGTATGCTCAGAGCCATGAGGCAAAGGAAAAAAATAGATTTATTTGGTATTTCCATTAAACTGTCATTCTAATATTCATGTCAGTAACAGCGGGAGAAACCCACTCGGGTAATTTTTTTTTATTTATCTTGTTTATGTGTACATAAGTTTTGCACAGGAGTACAGTCATTCAAAATGTAGTGCTTGTCTAAGTTCTGTCTGAGGAAGATTTATATTCGTTGTGCCAAATATGCCAAGATTTGTTGGTGCTGGCACACATACAGACATTGTAAATCTTTTTCATTCAGGATGAAACACCATGCTTGACCTCTCATTCCTGGAATACTGTAGTACTTTGATGGTAGATTCCCAATCTTTGGTAAACAGAGCTCCGCTACTGATGAAGACCATGTCACACAGTCACAATAGAGTCTTTTATCACTAAATACAGAATTTACTCATTGCTCCAAATTATATACTGTGTGCTGTGATAATAAGGTACCACCATGTACGAGTCTGACCAAGCCTGAGTTACTATCTAAACTCTTAAAGGCACAAGATTGCCATACTTATTACTTCATATTGTGAAAAATTTGATTCTCCTCTTTTTTCACAAAACTGTTTCCTGGGTTCTACTTTCACTCCGGGGTTGCAGTGGTGGTCTGGTATCAGGTTACAAATAACAAAGTAGTGTCTTTGTGTTTCCATTCAAGGTTCCATTCTGTTTCTTTGTCTTTGTGTTTTATGACATTGAGGCAGATCATTTGCTTCAGTCAATAACATTAAACTCTGTGTGCATTTACAAGACTGGTCACTGTTGTGTAGAACCCATAGATAAGTTCAGATATCCAGCAATCATTTGTTGGTAAATGCACTGTGTTGCATTTAGTTAAGACCTGCAAGATAAAACTCAGTCACTGGTCTGTGTAATTAAATAGTGGGTAGCTGTTTGCTGTTTGTTGTGTGTTTTAGCTTTGATTGTTTTCAGTTTCAAAGAGATTTTGTGATTTTTTTATTTTTTTGCTTCCGTTGCATTCATATTTGTGTCAGTAAACTAAAGTTTGAATGCAGTCTTGCCCACTGACCTGCTCTCTCAACTCTCCCAAAATAAAATTCTCCAGTGCCGTTTATCTACTAAATATACTCCACACTGCATTACATTATGTCTGAGTGTGAGTGGGGGAGGAGTCTTCACTTAACATGTGAACTTCCTCTAGCTGTGTGATATTATAACTAGATATACCAGGAACACGTAGTGTGAGGAGCTGGTATTACAGTGGCAGGTGCTTAAGTTTTGCTGCGGGATGGAGGAGTATTGGCCATCACCACTTATGGTAAGATAGATGCATCACAAGGAGCTGCTGCTGCTGCCTTTGCTTAATGAAAGGAAGATCCTGTTGTTCTTTATAAATGAAACAGCTGTGTTTTTAGAGATCTACAGTTCAGTTCAGGTCGCTGCTATAAACATGGCGTAGAATCTCATATCAACCTCAATATCATATATCATATCATATCGATATCATGTAGATGAATAAGAAGTGCTTCTCTGTGCATTGCAGACATTTTTTCAGTCTTCATTCCAAATGATCATTTTGTAATAGCAGTTTGGCTGGAGGGGTGTTTGAATGTAGCGTGGCATTCTGTCTTCTCTTCACACTAATCATGCTGTGGTAGACACATGCTGTGAGGAGGAAGCATGTTCAGTCATTCATGTATCATCCATGTCGAAATACATTGATTGTAGAGAGACTTTGGGGTTTTCCTTTGTTTGTTGTGTTTGTGTCCAACGTAAAAGTTCACAATACAATATATTGCTTCTAAATGTGATCTTAACGTGAGCGAAAACTATTTCACATTGTATCTGTAATCTGTACTTAAGAGTTATTAATAAAATATCGTCTATGCTTACATATACCAGGGACATGCTATGTTTTAAATTAAGGATTCGTCACATGTATGCATTTTTGGGCACATTACTTTTCATCTTCTTGCTCTGTGCATCAGCACTCCGTTTGATCTATAGTGTGTGCTACAATACATAGAAACTATCAGCTCTCATTTAAGCACGCGCACACCAATATTGAATTACTGAGCTACATATGAAGTATAGTGCCAAGAGTTTAAAGCTTTAAAAGTAATTGAACGCGTGGATACTAAGTATTACTAGGGCAGCTGAATGTTGCTCCAGCTTAACTCACATGTGGTTTAGAGTTGGCTTAGGCTTGCAGACACCTATCAGAGTTAGTTTGTTTGCCAAAACCCACTGTAAGTATTATTCTAAAAAGCAGTTAGGCACAGGAAAGACAGAAACCAGATAAGTGAAAGCCGTCCATGAGCGCATAGAAAGCCAAAGAATCCTCTCCAGGAAGTGGGCGCGCATGTTTCCATGTCAGTGACAAAGAGGAGATTTCACCAGAACCAGAGGACGTAAAACCCTGAAAGCCTTGAAACAGAAAGGTCATTTTGCAGACTGAGTTCTGGAAAAAGATGTACTTACATTATCAAAAGGATGGAAAGAATAAAGTGTGGTAAAAATAGACTCAACATATTTGTGTAGATTATCTGGTTCTGGTCTGCTTCTTAAAGATGTTTTGTTTCTCATCAAAGATATGATCTTACATAAAAATAGGAACTCCCCACCAGTCAGTCAGGACTAAGGAATACTCTGGAATGACAGATAAAACGTTTTAAAGAAAGTAAAAGAAGTTGCATTCTACTCAAAGCATCACCTTATTTGTCAGATTTCACTTCTGTTGTGGTTTGACCTAAAGACGTACCTCGCACACAGCTTTTGTATATATTTATGCACATTGCAGCTCTGACTGCTCTGAATGCTTTGTTTGACTTTAACCCGCGTCATATATTCACTAGCATCACGTAACAGATAGCAGTTTGAACAGGAAGTCAGCATATTTCTTCAGTTTATGCTTTCCCATCCACTTTAAATGTAGCTGAGGGAAATGAATATGCTTACATGATTTACTGTATCTGTTTATTGTATTTTTTTTTTCCAGTGGTCTTTGAATGTGTAGAAATATGGTGCAAACAATCCTCTCAGGATTACCGTAATTTCCGGACTACAAGGCGCACCTGAATATAAGCCGCACCAGCTAAATTTTGGGGGAAAATACAGATTGATCCATATATAAGCCGCACCCGACTATAAGCCGCTGGTGTTTTAATGCTTAATTACCGTAAGGGTTTCTTCGAGGGGGGATTGACGGGACAGAAACAATCAATCAATCAAACAATCAATCAATCAAACAAACAATTAAAACAATCAATCAAACAATCGGTGCTCTCCTAGTGCACTTCCTGCAGTCATAGTACCGTAGTAGTACAGTATAACAAAAACAAAGCTTACAACGCTTGACAAGGCAACAACGTTAAATGGCTAAATTTAATTCGTTTTTAAAAGTACTGTACAGTACAGTAACAGTACAGTAACCCGACTGCTCAACAAAATAACCAGCATCTTTTTTGAAAACAGCCAACACGGCAGTAAAGGTGCAGTTACACGGACGTTTACTGTATCAAAGTAACCAGCCTACTATACCAGAAAAGTCAGCCAAATCGATCTCCATTGACTTAAAAGCAGTACTCGTACTGTATTTGGGCTCACTTGGTTTCTTTTTCTCTCGTTACCTGGCTCGACCTGACCTGTCTCGCTCTTGCGGCCCCTGGTGACCGTTAGCTGTAAAAATCCATAAATAAGCCGCACCGCTGTATAAGCCGCAGGGTCCAAAGCAAGTGACAAAAGTAGCGGCTTATAGTCCGGAAATTACGGTAAACTAATGACAAATGATTCAAATCATAATTTGTTTTTTTATGCCCAATCAGCGACGTTTAGCAGCTCAAGTAGGACATGGCACGCCCTTGAAACTGCCTTGCCTTGTCACTATGAGCATGTAGAGAAGTGCTGGCTCTGCTGGCGCTGTCTCATCTCTAATCTAAATTTTCTCGTGTTTCCCCAAAGGCCGAATGAAACCTGACTACCCTAACAGAGACGACAACACTCAACCAGATGAGACAGCTCAATGAGTGCTTCAGCCAACATGACCAATTGTGTGTGTGTGTTGTTATATTATTTATATGATTCGCGTGCACATGGTCAGAAGTAGCGTTCGTGGAGCGTGATGGTGTTCAACATGTCTGGAGACGACGTGATTAATTGCACCATCAACCATGACATTCACCAGTACCTCTTCTCCACTGTCTATATCCTTGTACTGCTGGTGAGTATAATACCAATTGTGTGGGAACTGGGAAATTACATACAGAATTAGTTGGTTTCCAAACTGTGGTCGCTATGACGCAGGAAGCTGTAATGTCTTAATCACTAGAAAGCAAAGTTCCTCTTGACAAAGTAAAAAGTGGAACATAAGGGTCATGCTTAGTTCTCATTTTCTCAATTCTCTTACAGTCACGTATTGATGTTATTTATTGAATGAGCTTGTGAGGAATAAAAGCCTTGAGCAGTTAAAGAATGAGACTGTTGAAAACTTTCTTTGTTTTTCAATCAACCAATCTGACTTTGGCTCTGATGACGTGTTTCCTACTATAACAGGGCTACGTAGTTAACAATGCTGCAGTTGGAATCTTGAGTCACAGTCATATTAACAAAAGGCAAACAATAGCTGTAAGTTCCTTTACTTGTACAAGAGTCTGATGAGTAAATCAAATCCACCTGTCATCTGTGGATTCTGTACACTGCCTCACTGGAAGGATACAACTCAGTTATTCTACTTACATGTTTTTGGTTATTTCTAGGTTTTTAGGTTGTGGAATCATGCTCCGTAGTTATTCCAGTTTGACATGAAACGTGTCTCTTCACAGAGATTGGAAATGCTAACAACAAATGATCTTCTTGATTCTAGGTTGGTGTTCCCTCCAACCTGTACTCTCTCTACCATGCTGCTCTACAGCTGAAGCAGAAAAATGAGCTGGGGGTTTATTTAATTAACCTCACCGTGTCTGACCTGTTATACCTGGCATCATTACCCATGTGGCTCCAATACTTCTTTCGGGTAACTATGATGTCTCAGCATTTCATTGCACTTTTGTGTCTCTTTGGTCTTGGGTTAAGTGCCTCTTGTCTAGAGAATCAATGAATCTTGTGAACTGTACCAGGAAAGATAAAGTCAGAGTAAGGAATAACTTGTATTCCTTATAATAAAATGTCTTGTTCTAATGAGCTACAGTTCACTGCAGTATGTGTGTTGTTGTTTCAGGGTGATGACTGGCGTCACCGTGAATGGCTATGTCAGCTGTGTGGTTTCCTGCTATATGAGAACATTTATATCAGCATTGGCTTTCTGTGCTGTATCAGTCTGGATCGCTACTTGGCTGTGGTCCATCCTTTAAGGTAATATTGAAAGAGCACAATCCACATGCAAACTGATGTTTATCTCCATTGAAATTCACTACTGACCTGAAGAGCTTAGCTAAGGTCGCATTTGTTGGTAATCCACAACTTTTGGTTGATGGAGATAACAGATCAGTTACATGGAGTAACTAAGTACCCCACTACATTTACCATACTCTCACAGCAATCAGTGTGTCAATTTCTCTGCGGGAACCTCCCAAAGGGATCAATAAAGTTGTCTATCTATATCTATCTATCTATCTAGCAATTAGATTAGAATGAGGGGTTCCATATTAGGTGACAGTAGAGTGAGTGATGGAACCTGTCTTATTTACACCTCTGTTTTGTAGGCACTAATATTCTACTTACTATTAAAGTATGAGGTGTCAATCATGGCAGCTCTCTAAGATCTTCAGAAAGTACATTGTGAGTCTGAGAGTCTGGTGGGGTTTTAAGAAGTTGCCACATTATTAGAAATAATGTTAGTTTGCTCAGGACTGGCTGCTACAGCAAATTCAGAGCGGATTGTCTGAAGCAAACCGACATCCCATTTGCAGGCAGTGCTAGGTTCTGAGGCCAAGGGTGTACCTTTTCCACAGAAGCAGAGATTCTGTAAGTGTTATGGTTGACAGTGATACAGTACTTTTTCCCCCTTGTCTCCAGGTTCACCTCTCTCCGCTCTATGAGTGCAGCGTGGTTTGTTAGCACCATCATCTGGCTAAAGGAGCTGGCAGTAGGTGTGGTTTTCTTCCGCCATAAAGAGCTGAGCAGGGACGTCACGAATCAATCTGTGTGCTTCGAGCACTACCCCATGCAGGTGTGGGAGTATCCAATCAACTACTACCGCTTCACTATTGGCTTCATGTTCCCATTGGCCATTCTGTCGGTACGTTGTACACACTTCTTTATAAGCAAGCCTTATGTTCTACCACTTGCTCAAAACGTGGCTCTAAAACATTTCCTGGGGTTTCATTAAAGCTGAGGAGTTGATTTGCTGATTATGAACCACACTGTCACAAGACCGGCTATTGTTACCTCTTTCAATCAACATTTGAATCATTATACTAGAGCAAATAATAGAACTGAGACTAGAAAGGGATACATTGTTCAGTTCAGTGGAAACATGGTTATGAGTTGTCCAGCCAGGAGTTATATACTAGGAGAGAGGAGGTAGAGAACTTGAGAATGATGTGATCTGTTTGCTTACTTGTGGCGTAGATCAGCTACCTGTGCGTTCTTCGTGCTGTGGGTCGGAGCGCTGGAACACAACCCGATCAGAAGATGAGGATCAGGCAGTTAGTCAGCAGCACCATTCTCATTTTCCTCGTCTGCTTCTCGCCCTACCACATATTCCTGTTAGTACGCACACTGCTGGAGAGGGACTGCCAGTTTATTGGAGGTAATGATTCATACTTAAAAAGTAATTCAACAAATAGAGATTCCATCTTAACCACATGACCGGTGTCGTTGTTTTCCAGCAATATTTAACTACTACCACCTGTCACTGTTGCTGACAACGCTGAACTGCGTGGCCGACCCCGCTCTCTACTGCTTTGTCAGTGAGGGCGCCCGTCGTGGTTTGTACAGAGCCATAATCCGACCTGCTTACAGGATACTCTGCTGCTGCTGTCGCCGCGGCAACGCCAGTCCCTCCAATCCTGCCACTGATTCCCACGAGGTTGCCACCGACGAGAACAACGGCCAACCGACCGTGACATTGCTCACGCACACCACCAACAGTGTAAAAGCAGATTCTGCCGGCAAGAACACAATTTTAATCACACAGACTGACGAAAAAAACTTCATACCATCAATTGTACAAAACAACGGCCACTCTAACAAATGTATGGACGTGGATGGAAAGCCTGGCTGTGTGATAGCCATGGAGGAGATACAAAAGATGGAAAGGACTGAGGAAACTGAACAAGAACACCAGCTAAAATGATGAGGACTAATCAGGGACCTTGTTGGCGGAGGCCTCAAGGCTTAGGAGGACAAGGACAGATTCCTACATTATTAAAAGGTGAACCACAACTTACTGGTCTGTAAGGGCCACCCAGCTGTGTTTACATCATTATTGTTGACGTGAAAACTTTTTCTTTTTTGTGTCTGTCCTCTGAGCTCTTGATTGTGTCAAGAGTTGTGATGCTATAAGAAGTCAAAACAAATCAGGTGTCTGTTTTGTCCAGTTTTACTTTCTGTGTGTTGATGATGTAATAGAAAATTGGTTCAAATTCTTACCTCACAGAAGCAAGGTTCTGGGTTAGTGTTGTTGGGACCTCTCTGTATAGAGTTTGCATGTTCTTTCTGTGTTGGTTTTGTCCAGGTTCTTTCATTATGTCTTGTTTACTGGTGATTCTAAAGTTCCCATGGGTGTGAATGTGAGAGTGAATGTTTCTGTCAGAGCTGTGATGTGTAGTCACACCTCTTGCCCAGAGCCAGCTGGGATAGGCTCCATCACCTCGACAGCATAAAGTGAGTAAAGCTAATAACAAGGTCTGGGTTTCCAGCAGCTACCAGTGTTCTTACATTTCAGTTAAAATATGCAGTTTTTGTTGTACAAATCTTTTACTCTTAACAGTGGTAACAATATGTATGTTCTGTCTTAAGTCAATTACATGAAGCACAATCAAGTGGCAACCTTGTGGACTGAAAAATTAAGCTACTGCGGAAGTGTTCCTCAAATGGCTACTTGAGGCAGTTTCCAGGAAAGTTCATCCCCACAGGCCTCCGTGTAAAAATGTCTAAACTTTCCAGCAGAAATAAACAAGTTCACAAACTGGTATACAAACAGTTTTGGTCTCTATAGATAATTTCTCCATTCATGGCCTCTTTCCTTGTGGGTGAACAACTCACCTGTTTAAAATACCAAGGTGTCTACATAAATAAGGGCGTGGCTGCTTTGAGTGATAGGTCGGTGGCCTCACATGTTGCTAGGTGTCTGTCTAGGAATTTGATTGAGAGGGCCTACACTGAGCTTCAAAACGGTTCTTCAGTAAACCTGTGGGTGACATCATGAAGGCAAGACCAAGACAATAATTTCATCCTGTGAGATAAAGCAACAGTAAGTCAGTATCAGAACAAACCTACCAAAATTGAAAAAACGGTGCTGATATCACACCCCATCATCTGCATTATGAACACAACAAGCTATATATAAATGAACTGGATTTGTTGATGTTAGGTAGCCTGTGTGGTGTGACAAAATGTGTTATGGTTTTGGGCTTATTAACTTTCAAGACACAAAGTAAATTAGAAAAAAAGTCATCCATGTTGTAAAAGATTCATAGCATGCCAAAAATATACCAGCTACCAGCCTTCTGGGGGTTTTCCTTGTTTTATTTATAATAAGACTTAACTGCAGAGGTGATTTACACCACTTTTAAAACAAGATCATTGTAGTTGTACCAAAGTGCTAGTGTGGCTGACAAGGTACTCA
Organism: Planiliza haematocheilus; assembly: GCA_005024645.1. Taxonomy (NCBI): domain Eukaryota; kingdom Metazoa; phylum Chordata; class Actinopteri; order Mugiliformes; family Mugilidae; genus Planiliza; species Planiliza haematocheilus. Next base: position 182,461 of record SRSE01000631.1, on the reverse strand, counting down.
CAACATGAGGGACCAACTACAGTTGGTACGGAAAGTATTCAAACCATAAAAAAATCACTCTTTGTTATATTGTTGCAATTAACTAAAATATATTTTTTTCCTCTCATCGATGTACACACAGCACCCCATATCGACAGTAAAACACAGATTTGTAGAATTTTTTTGAAGAACAAAAACTGAAATATCACATGGTCACAAGTGTTCAAACTGGTATGGACTATAAGCACCCTTCTGACCTAATACAACAAAATGTCTTCTTGGGAATGATGCAACAAGTTTTTCACTCCTGGATTTGGGGATCCTCCATTCCCTCTGCAAATCCTCTCCAGTTCTGTCAGGTTGGATGGTGAACGTTGGTGGACAGCCATTTTCAGGTCTCTCCAGAGATGCTCAATTGGGTTTAGGTCAGGGCTCTGACTGGGCGATTCAAGAACAGAGTGGCTTCAGAGTTGTTCAGAGTTGTTCTGAAGCCACTCCTTCATTATCGTAGCAGTCTCAGGTCCTGAGCACTTGTTTTTTGTCCAGGATATCTCTGTCCATGGCTGCATTCATTTTTCCTTCAGTTGCAACCAGTCATCCATTGGGACTGTATTGGGCAGGTGATGGACAGTGCCTGGCTTTCTCCACACATATTGTTTAGAATTATGGCCAAAAAGTTCAGTCTTGATCTAGAATCTTATTTCTCATAGTTTGGGAACCCTTCCTGTGGTGAACTCCGTGCAGGCTTTCATGTGAGGAACACATGCTGAGGAGAGGCTTCCGTCGGGTCACTCGGCCATAAAACCCTGATTGGTGGAGGGCTGCAATAAGGTCTTATATAGACAAATGTGCCTTTCCTAATTAAGTCCAATCAGTTTAATTGAACACTCCAATGAAGGTGTGGAACCATATCAAAGATGATCAGAAGAAATGATCAATCAACACCTGAGTTAAATATGAGCGTCACAGCAAAGGGTCTGAATACTTACAGCCTTTCTGTTTCTCTTTTTTAATGAATTTGCAAAAATGTCTACATTTCTGTGTTTTTTCTATCAAAATGGGGTGCTGTGTACATTGATGAGGAAAAAAAAATCACCATAATGATTTTAGCAAATGGCTAAACATAACAAAGAGTGAAAACTTTAAGGGTTTCTGAACACTTTCTGCATCCACCGTCAGTTTATTGCAACCAAACTCTTTCATGGAGTCAGAAAACACATCACCACTAATTTCCCAATCATTTGACCTAACTGTCCATCCGTCTTAGATTTTGTAACATTAACCCTGACTTCACTTTTCAACACGTTAAATTGGTCATATTGGTTTTACACAGTGTTACCATTTATTTTGAGATATTTAAAATGCATGTTGGCTATTTTAAAGATACACAATGTTACGTGTTAAGTGGCTTTGATTGACTTGACTTGATATTTTTTCATGCTGTTATTGTTGAAGGCAGAAGTTCAGTCCAGGCTCTAATAAGGATAGTCTGCAGCATGCATCTGCTCTGCCTGCTCTGCCCAGACCTGCATCTGCATTATGAATATCAACTGAAATCGTCCGCGGTGTCTACACGTTGTTATTTGCATGCCTGAGAATGGCACTAAATTGTTATTATCGATGTCAAAAATGGATTTTGTTAGAGACTGAATGTCAATCATCACTGAATGACATGAAAATGTGTAAGAATCAGGGGCACGATATGATGGTGATTTTCTGTGAAAACATTCAGTACAGTTGATCTGAATGTATTAAAAATACTCCAAGATTTGGTGTTATGGAAATCTAACATGGTCCAAACTTTAAAGGGGAGGATTGAACTGACACACATTATGGTCAATGTTCAATGATATGGTGATGAATGTGATATAGAATATTTTTTATAAATCTTTAAAACTGTATTATGAAAATGACAGCGTCTGTTCTTTTAATGGTGTGTGTTTGCTGGATGGATCCATGCAGTGACAATGTGCAGCAGTGTGTGTTGGTGTCCATCTGTATGTGTGTATGTGACCTTTAAACATATTCATTTGGTTTTAACCCTCCTTTTCTTAGCAACAGCAGGAGATCTCTTTCTTTAACTTCAGAGTGTGATAGTGTCATCCTGAAAGTCTGTGATTGTTATTCTTAGTTTACAGCTTCTGGTTTTGAGGTTTTCAGGTTTGATGACGCATTACTGCCTCTCTGTAGTCATGGTTGTACACATGTTTTGATGTCAACAAGACTAATGATCAGCTGCCATGTGTTTTAGTTCACAATGTTAAAATGACCAGGGAAAGTTTCCTAATGACTTATAAACCAATGAATACATGACATAGGCGACACAGTTGCGAGGTGTTTAGCACTGATGCCTCACAGCGAGGAGGTCCCAGGTTCCATGGGCCTTTCTGTGAATGAATGAATGAATACACCCCCTGGGTGTTATGGTATGGTTTTCTTGTTTGATGACCAGCAGGAGCTAATGTGTGACATTATATTGATGATCCTTCAGTGGATCAAGAGTCAAGAGTGGAGTTATTGAGCTATATTCTCAATGAAAATGATCAAAATGAGGGCAAAGCTGTATTTTAATACAAAGTGTTGTAGTAAAACCAACTGGAGATTCTCTATTTGTTTGATGATTTTAGCGACATCACAGTGATATTCACAATAAGTATTTTTAGAGTTTTGATGTGGCAGCAATGTGCTTTAGTAGATATATTAATATATTGTCAAGGCACTGAACCCTCACAAGATATTATTTTAAATGCCTTGATTTGCCAAGGACCAAAAAGGCCAAAGCAGAGATAAAGCTGACATCACAATGAATTCTATACTCGATACCAACAACTCGTGGGTGTAACAACATATATAAAACATGTTGGCTCATATAAGACAGCTTTAGAACTGTAAAAAAATAAGAATTTTTGATGAAAAAAAAATTACACATTTGTAAATACAAAGGTGGAGCCAGCAGCTATTAACTTAGTTTAGCGTATATTTGCATATAGATTGGAAAAAGGGGACAAGCTTGGCGTAGTCTACCAGCAGCTCTAAAGCGTATTGATTTACAATTTAAAATTCTTTGGGAGAATATGTAATGTTCCTCCACTGCCTTCATCACTTCAGCTTTGCTGAAGCTGTCAAAATCTCTCAATTCACTATACTTGTTCAATAATATTGTAGTGCACCCAAATGGTGTCACCACATTTATGTGAATAGTGAATGGGAAAAAACATTTCCTTCTTTTTATTTTTTAAGGGTCGAGTGAATTCCCCTGTTTAAATATGTGTCAATCACATTTTTATTTACATATCTCACAAGATAGTGGAAAAGGGATGCAAGGGGAACCTTTGTGGCCGGAGCTGTTGCGGTTCAGGTGGTCTTAGGTGTGTATTTTCGCCCACATCTCAGATGCGACCTGTACGCAAAAGTAAATGCTTCGCGTCTTCACTACCATTGCATTATTTCTGTTCTAACAGAACTGTATTTGATACGTGGTCAAACACTGTGGGACCCGTAACATTATTTCTCTTCACTTTCTTCAACCAGTCCTGATCTTTAATCATCATTGTCATTCTGTCATTGTTGTTCTAAGCCTTAAAACCATTTTTGATTCTGGGAGTGATATTCTGGATGAAACGGAGATCACGGAAGAAGATCCAGAGGGTCATCCAGTCATTTTCTATACCCGTTTAGTCCTGTTAGGGGTCACGGGGGTCTGCTGGAGCCTATGCTGTCATCCGGCGAAAGGCAGGGGTACACCCTGGACAGGTCGCCAGTCCATCGCAGGGCTAACACAGAGACAGACAACCATTCACACTCACATCTACGGCCAATTTAGAATCACCAATGAACCTAATGAACACGTCTTTGCTTTCCTTTGAGGAAGCCGGAGTACCTGGAGAGAACCCACGCAGACACAGGGAGAACATGCAAACTCCACACAGAACATGCAAACAGAAGGCCACCTGTCCACAGTTCCGCCCGATCCAGAGGGTATGATTTACAACACGAAGACACTCCAGTATTGCTCCGTGACAACTCCACATTTATCAACCTATCCTCACCCTGTTCTAGACTGTTCAGTTTTAAACTTGAAACTGTCAAAATATCTGGTCTAATTCCAAGATCAGTTTGTTCAGATTAACAATATTAGAACCCAGTTCTCCCAAGGCCAAGACAGAACCCTGATGATAGATCTTAATGCAAGGTCTGAACGGGGCCTTAAGCTTGAAAATAAGTACTTTGGCCAAACTTGACTGTTTCTTTGACTATTGACAATTCCACATTGCCTCCTTCTCCCCAGGCTGACAGTCTGGACAATCATCCTATAAGCAGTACAGTATCTTTTGAAGCAAACATTAGGAAAGTAACTCAGCCTGCATACTTACATTTATGAAATATATATTTACTGGGCTCTGACATCTACCGCATCACTCATACCTGATCAGACAGTTCAGCTAATCATCTCGTCTAAATCATTCCACACCTTAACTGCACGTGTTCCGTGCATGTGACTTTATTTTGCTTAGCTTGTTTTATACAGCAGCTATCTTGCCATGATATGCTATCGTCTCTTTACTGGGTTGGATCATGTTCACCATGGGAAAACTGCTTTTATTTATTTCTGGGGGTTCTGTCCTATCTCCTCCCTTCATTTGAGACTCTTTGAGGGTTACTTGTCAACCCCAGAAACTAATTGCAAAGACGCATTACTTCAATATTGTGTTTTCCTTCCAAATGATGCAGTCAAGAGTTTTGCAGCACATTCCTTTTAAGAAAATGTGGTTCTTTCAACATTATCTGTTTACTTCCTGCCTGAAGAAGTGATTTTATGGCAGGATGACTGTGAGTTAATAGTGTTTATTGGTTTTAGGAGATTAATAAATATAGATGTCAGGTGAATCTGGAGCTGTTAATAAAGAACGCTGTGTGCGAAAAACAAAAGTGTTCTTTGTGTGTCATTGTATTTGTTTTTGTAAGAGAATCCTTCCTCTGGAGGGAGTTGAGATGTCGTAGGCTTGTGTATATGCCTGCTCAAAGTGTGCAAATGGTCCTGAGAGAAAGAAGGTTTAAATGTGTGTGTGTGTGTGACAGAAAATAGGAGGCCTTTGAAACTGTGGAAAGTGTGTATTACGAGATCTGTGTGTCTGTGTCTGTTTATAGGAGGGAGAATATGCGTAAGTGTGAGAGACTGTGTGTATTAATCTTGGCAGAATCAACTGCTTCTGGCTGCTGCTGTCGTCCAGCAGGAAGTCCCATTAAGCCTGGGTCACATGGGGTTCAAAGGTCACAGTTGAAAACGAGATGAAGGGAGATGAGAAGAACAGCATGACAACACAGAAGTGTGTTGAAATTCTGTTGCTTTCCACTGTAATACATTTACTTCATTCTTCTGAGTAAATTCCAAATCCAATTACACATTTTCTTTAATCAGTAACACAAAAAGTTAAAATCATAATTATAAAAAAACATGCTTAATCATGACATGATCCAAGTATTGGTAGTAGTAGAAAGAAATGAACAGAAACTAGAAGCCAGTTACTCCATAGAGTCCCAGATGTGAGTGTGTGCAGGCACTATGCAGCGTTCAAAGCCTGAATGAGTTAATTACATGCAACAGTACATGTTTTTATTTCAGAATACTCAGCTATGATGCTCCAGTTTCTCTAACCTAGGATCCCATGTAGAGCATTTCATTAGCCTTGTGTCCTCCTCTCCTCTCTCTTTTTCTGTCTCTACCTAGCCAGCCTCAAACAGATGGGCCCCTCCATATGGGCTGGGTTCTCAAGGTTTCTTCCTGTTCCACCTACACAAAAATTGTCCAACCACCACACTGTGAGGAATAAGGACTTACAAATGTACAAAATTGGTGGTGTAATATCCCAAAGACAGCTTATGCCATTCCCTGCATGTTGAATATGGTGTTAAATCACAGGCTGTTACTGGTAAAGGGCCTGATGGAGCAGAAACCACACCCACAGGATCAGACCAGCACCGTGGGTGAGTACACTCTGTGTATTGCTGTTTGTAAAGGAGAGGGAGTGGGGTGCCTGCTGTCCACCCACAGACTTCAGGTATATTCGGCCCACAGTGAGCCAGAGCAAGAACACACATGTAAAGATGGTGGTTGAATGAAATGTCTGTCTTGCTTGATTTCACCTCAGTTCTCTCTCTAAATATACACACAAGGCTGTTTCGTCTTAAACCAGAGCCTGATTAGTTACTGTTATTGCAGCCACACACCCGCAGTTGAGAAAGCGGTTGTCGTCAACGCAGTCAGGGGAAGAAGAAAACAACCTCAGCTGTTTACATCTCTCTGTCTGTCCTGCCTCTCCCTCTCTGTGGCTCCCAGGGTAAACAGTAAATGTCAGAAACCGATAGAGAGCAATGGTAGCGTCTCCATTTAAAGCTTTTCCTCGCTACTTTAACAAAGACTGTGTACATCTACCATAAATTAAAGTAAAATCTAGATAAAAATGTAACGTTACAAAATGTGTCATGAGGACATAAAAGCCTTCCCTGTGTGTGTTTGACCTAGAGGACACACACTTTGTGTTTTGACGGTGTTATTTTGTCTGTTTACCAGTCCACCACTCCACAGTGAGATTAAAAATACATTTTTCAAATTCCAATCTTCTTTTATTGTTCATTTGTTGTTGCTAAATGCAATTTTCAGTATTCTCAGCACACAAAATACTAGATACTTGCAACAATTACTCTTTTCACTAATCAATTTTCAAATTGGTTGAACAACTGTTGCCACATAATGTATATGTGTCGTAAGTCAGGTTGAAGAATATATGTTTATAAAACAAAACACCGCCAGATTATGTAAGTTGTACATATATATGTATACATATGTTACATTGTGGGGCCATTTCCTTTAATAACCCATTCCTGCCACTACATGTTATGCAGTGCTTGCTCTTATGTTACTGCTGGCTTCATCATCTTTTATGCTTCTCATTGCCTATTTCCATTTTTCCTCTAAATATAATATGCCTCAGTCCACAGTTTTGTTGAGATTATCATTAGTTCAGTCGGGAAATGAAACAGTAAATAAAGTCAAAGCAATCATGAAGTCCATTTCCCCCTTCACAGAGTGGCAATAAAATGACCACATCTGTGCTTTATGCTAACCATGAATACGGTATGACTGTGACCTGAACAGATAGCACAGCCTAATGTCTTTTCTTTGTCACATAAACCATATTTTTCCTACAATAACAACCATGCACCACTGCAATACGAAGTAGTTGTTTTGTATGAAGAGGATGACTATCTTACTTAACTTTAACATTAAGAGATGTGCAGCTACAGTGCTAATCATAGACTAAATCTCCTGTTGCAACTGATTAATCAGGGAGAACCAGGTTTAATCCTTAATTCTGTATACCATCATGTTTTAGTTGAATGTGCTGGCAGCTACTGTGCATCCCTGTTATTTTGGCAGAACTCTGGAGCTATATAGATTAATGAAGTTCACCAAAGCTCATAAGTAAGTCCCATATAGCTGTGCATATGTTTTACCTACAATACATTAATCATCCAAACTAAGTGAAACGCTGTTAAAGTGCATGTTTTAGATAGTCCACAAACACTTTTTTAATTAGCAACATCACATTTTATTTAAACCATTTTCATCAACTAAACAGTTACTGAATGTCTGAAAACATGTTGTGTTTTAGAAAGGCAAATAAAGGTGCATGAAGCTTAAAAAAAAAAAAAAATCAATCATCACTGTAAATCCTTTATCATAATATTCACAATTGCCCACATATATTACAGCTGCTTCTGATGAAAAAAAAAAAAAAAAAGATATTGGGGTGGAGTGTTGTTTCTTTTGCACTTCCATGCATAGCCCATTGTCAGATTTATATATCTGAAGATCAAGGCCACATGCTCAAATAAGTTTTAAGTGGATGTTCAAGTTGTTAAATACTGTGTAGTTCATCAGTTCATCCACAGTCTTTCTGCATCCCAAAGGACCTTCATATTATGAGCGTCAAAGCAAAGTACTGTATGTCTTTTTATTGTTAAGTTAGATTTTTCATGATAAACAAATGGTCTTTGTCCCTTTACTGGAGAGTTTTCTGTCTGTGGATAGGGACACGAAGCAACGGAGTAGAGAGAGGTGTCAACATGCTGAGGTGAAGGATGGAAGTTTGTGGGACACCAGCTCAACCAGATAAGCTGTAGCAGCACCTCGTTATTTGTAATGTTTCATAGACACAGTAACTCTGCCACCTTCAAAGAAAACTGAGTCCTGTGCCTCATCAAGAATCAACAACTCATATCAGTAGTGCGAAAATGAACATCAAGAACTCCATGATAAAAGTTTAGAGGTGCATTACATTTCTGAATGAAGTTTAACTGATCAAAAGAAGTACTACTCACCCAAACACAGAATGCCCTATGTGAAGAAAGAAAATAACATTACAGGGATGTTGTAGTCAGGGTTATCTAGGGACGTGAGACTTTCTTACAGAAGGCTGAGTTATGCACTAGGGTTGCAGTGTTTGAAAGAAGTCCAACTTTAGGAGTCTGAGAGGATCTGCTAACGACAGGCAGTTGCATGATGGGGAACATACAATCTGCAGTTACTCTGAGGATATTTGGAACTTATGTGGCCTTAACTGCACATCAACATTTTTTTTTGTTAGTTAATCACCGACTTTCTGTGTTCTAGAATTATTTCTGCCAATCTAAACTGATTCCACATGATACTTCAGATGAAATGTGACATTTTTTAGAATAGTAAAGACGTCTTTTCCGTTTGAAAACCAATGGCAAAGGCAAGCCAAGCATTTAACTTTATTGTGGCCATCTTGGTGTTACAATAATTCACTCGAAACAAATACACATCTCTGGCATAGAAACCTAGTGTATCTGTGTGAACAGTTGCGCACATTTGGGAATTTCATATCTAACAAACAATTCCAGCCATGTTACATACATACAGTGTCTGAAGGTGGCATTAAGTCTCTAGTTGTTCTAAGGGATAAAACAATTCATATTATATTACAAACTATCTGTAGATTCATGATTATCACACTTGTTCACAGATCTGTTAGTTACTCTCTACCAGCAGAGCCACTACAGAATGATGCATCTGTACAATTTCAAAATGTTTTTTTTAGAAATTTTATGATCATTTATTTTTAGAGCCTATTTATCCATTACCGAGGCAGCTTACAGCCGGAAAGAGAGCGGACAGAGAGAAAAGAGAGCTGGTTTTACTTGAATCTACTGTGCTTTGTCTCTAGTAGTCAAGGAAGAGGCCTGAAAGGTAACCAAGGAACCATCTGAAATCACCCACACACTACTCTCCATTCACTCTCTCTTTTTTCCTCTGGCACTTTGTTTTGGTCATCTGAATAGCTTTCACATCCGATTGGCTTCGGTTAACAAGCATTAGTGTTTCTATAAGTTAGGTTAATAGGAAACACAGATAGCTAAATTACATTTTGAATGGTGACTATTGTAAGACCAAGCATGCTCAAGCGTTTTGCATGGTGGAACCAAGCGTTTCTTCCAGTAGTCTGGTGATCATGTCAGAGTGTGTGGGGTGAAAGGTCAAGCCATCCACCTCCATGGCCAGGTGACCAGTTTTCCCACTTCGAATTCCAAAATTCATCAGCGTTGAAAGGAAAGTCTCTTCCTGGCACAGAGAAAGAGAGAGTGTGTGTGTGTGTAAATGGCAGTGGCAAATTAGCATTCACTTTAAGGTCTGTTTCTGCGTATCTGACAAATGGCCAACACTGAGGGAAATCTATTATTTTTCTGTGGGGTAACTTTAGACAACACTTTGCACACTAAACTGAATGTTTTGTTTGTAAAGACAGACAGATACACAGAGTATGCAATTTGTGTGACATCTGCTCTTTTTTATGAACTTGTGTTGTTCTGCAGGCCATGTGGACCAGGCCCATTTGTCTGCATCAGTGTGAAATTGTGAAACATTCATCTTCTTCCAAGCCTCACAATAAGAACAGAAATAGAACACAAACATGAGTGATAATTATGCACATATTGCTTAAAATCTACAAGAGATTTGTAAATTTAACTGAAAACTGGGTCAGAAAGACAGAAATGGGAAGTTTCCGATTATTGAGACACAAGAAAACAAGAAACCAGAAACGAATTCCTGAAAAGAGAATTAGACATGTGTTTGGGTGTCTATTACCTTGTCCACAGATGGCAGATTAGCAGTCCAGTCCTGCAACTGCTCTTGTGGGATGCCACACTGTAGTCCCAATCCTTTCTTTAGGTACCGCTGGTGTGAAGGGCAAGTGTGGAGCAGGTAGAGCCCACAGGCCACAGCATATCCTCCCCAGTTAGACACCCCTGGAGCAGGATGAGACATGAGTCAGAGGGGATAAAAGTTATCACGTCAGCAGCCTCAGTTTCATTGTTTAACCAACACTTAATCAAGACAAATGGAATATGGGTGACATTAAAGTTATATGGGATCTTCCATAGTGTCTGTGGAATTAAATGATGTATGCTATCAACGGAGTTAAGGACTTAAATGGTCCCATTCTCACTTTGCTACTAGGCCCTCACGTCTGTGTGCTCGCATCACTGTGACGTAAGCAAGGTGTAATTTCCTGATCATCATTTCTTCTTTTTTGGTCTCACTTCTCCATTCTACACAAATAAGACTCCAACTGTTGAAAAAACAGCCTGTGCCGATAACTTAGCAAAGAGGGTACTGATTTTTTATTTTTATTTTTTATTTTTTGTGCGTATGTGTTCTGTGTCTAGATCATCTGTAAGTTGAGTATCTATAAATGCATAGGCAGTGTAACCACTTAGATTTCTGTTCTGTGTGTGTGTGTGTGCCCATTGTAACAGAATAATCTACAGTATTTACTACAGAATGTAAGTCCATACCAGCAGTAATGGCATAGTCAGCAGGAACATCACAGGCTATAAGACTTCCATTAGGCATAAGGTTCTTCACCTTCTCCTTCAGTTTACCCATCCCCAACTCATTACCACCATCACCGATTCCTGCAGAAACACAAGGTCTGCTTAGAGAAACGAACAGTATGGTGAACATATTCTTTATTTAGAATACACAAACTGTGTGACGCTGTGATTTGGCATAAAGTGTCATAGCATATGTAAAAAGGTTCGGAGTTGTTTCCTTTTACATTCAGCTTCAAGTAGTACAGTACAAATAGTTTGCACTTATTGCATGTAAACGTTCTGAATGCAAATCACAGAGAGAAAAATAGATCTTAGTTCAATAAACAGGTTAATACATTAGGCCATAGAGGCCATGAAGCTTGTGGGAGTTGGGGAACTACAAGCACCACTTGGATTTGAGGTGTTTCCCATCTTTGCGCCACTTATGTGTTTTCTGTAGGCTATGCAGGTAGTGACCGATGAATCTGGACCAGAAGTGATCAACGAGGACTTGGTTGTGCCGCAATCACCGATTCCCAAGGGTGTTACTATGGTCATAAACAGACTGAGGAAGTGATGCATCAGAGAGTCCTATCAGAATGGGATGTTAGGATCAGGATGGAATCTGGATCAGCTATGTCTGATGAGACACAGCGAAGTGGCTTAGCATTCAGGAGGCTCCAAGGGATGGCTATGAAACGTCACAGAGACATCAGAAAAGCATCAGCGCTGAGGCTCTCCAGGAGGTCTAGATGTACACAGCAGGTTGTCATGCACTCGTAAAAACAATGCGATGCTACTCTTCAACGTTCGACGTTTGATCTTCACCGTGAAAGGGCTCCAGTCGAATAAAACGATAAACCATAGACGAGCAGGTGGTAAATCCGGCATCTTAGGCAAAAAGGTTTTGCGCACCATGCCTGGCATTGCATGCCTCAGATATCTCCTTGACTGCTTCCCTCCCGCGCAGTATCCAAATCTGATGATGCTGCTCACCCAGCACTCTTTCAGGTCCAGGATGCTGGAGAGTGTCATCAAAATCCTAGATTGGAAGTTTGGTCAGCGGATGCTTTGGGTCTAACAAGACCGGGTGGATGGTGTCTGGTTCTAGCTGTTCCACTCTCCGTAACATCCCCCCAACTCTGAGGAGTCCTGACTCCAAGATGGTCATTGAGAGACTTTCCTTTGTACTGAAAGCAGCAGTTAAAGACAAACCTCTCTTTGCTGTTGTGCTGCACCATAGCTAATCTTCTCTAGTATCTGGATCTCTTCACAATAGACTTCAGTGCTGTGTAGGTCTTCGGCTCCATGGGTGTCAGGAGATGAGGCATGTCGGATCCAATGAGAAGCAGGGGTTGAGTGTGGTACACAAGAGGCAAAGGTAGGTTGTATAATGTCATTAGACTCACCGTCTGTCATTTACACAGCAATAAACCATGGAGGTACAGGTGAATGTTGAGAAAAGGCAAAGGAGGTTCTGAATAGAACTTAGTTCAATAAATGAGTTAACAATACATTAACAGCATAGGCTTCTAACAGTAGGATGTAAAAGTGGAAAAAGAAAATGCACTGTTGCTACTTTTTTGTATCCAGATCTAATTTCCTTTTTCAGATCTTCAAATCGTCTATTTTTAGCATTATACTACAGTACCATACTACCACATTAAGTCAATGCAGTAGGACTAAACAGACTTTTTATATCACATATTATAATTCCTTGTCAAACGCTGCAATGCAACTTAGACTTTCAATAGCTCCCTCCTGAGTCACAATATTCAGAATGCAACAATACTTGCCACAATCTGTAAACCAACCACAATAAGCTGCACCACAGACATGCCCATTAACAGATTCCTTGGCCTACCTACATGTTAAGCCTGGCTAATATGTAAAATATGTCTATAGTGTGTAAATAAAGTTTCTCTTTGAAAGGCATGTACTGCTTTTGTGTGACTGCCTAAAAATAATTCATTAATTACTGTCATTATTATTATTATTATGAACATGGCTGATCCATTAATGGTTACAATTTTAAGCGCTGAACTAAAGCAGTAAAAAGACAACATAATGTACCTACCTGTAGTCATGATTCCTGGTATATCCTTGGCAGCAATAAACAGGTTATCAATGGGATCCACCAGATGTTTGATGTTTACTCCTCTCATGTTGTAATAATTTCCATCTTCAGCTCGTCCACTGCGCTCTATCGCCACAAGGTGGTCATACCTGTATACAGCATCAATACCACATTTCTCTCACATTGCTGAATCTGGGAATACACCAAACTCCTACACAGGGAGATTAGAATCTTTGTACAGAGTCTGAGGCTACCAGTACACATTTACAAATACCAACGTATTGAATTAACAATTAACATTTGAGAAGACTTTTGCTGATTAGGCTTGTCTGCTTTACTTGGCAAATTCTGTATCTATGTTTTTAATAATTTGTGGTCTGCCTCATTTTATTTACAATAATACAATAATTTTATTCCACAAAGTTAGCATGCACTGCATCCTTAGAAACCTGTGGTCGAATCATTATTTGACACTGAGAATGCTCATCTTTGCTTAAATGTATAAATAAAAGTCCACTCTAACATAGATTGCACTAAAGAGCAAGACATGACCAAAACTCTATTCTTAAACATAATACAGCACCAACCCAAATTATGTAGTGTATGGGTTGTGATTAACCCATACACAAAGTATTAAACCAGACTGGAAATTGTGTATAAATAGTAGAAATACATGACTTCAGTGCACTCTGAATACATATTATAAATGTTTCCTAGAAACCCCATCAATTCTGCCACATAACTGATGGGTTTTTAAATTTCAACATCATTTCTCACATCTAAACACAGCTAATCAGACTCAGGTCCACAGCAACTCCCCGATGCCAATCAATGCAGGGGGTGTGCACTCTGAGCACAGGACAGCTTGTGGTTCTTTCATATGATTTGATTAAAAACCTGTAGCCATCACACAGCAGCAGGATCAATACACTCAAGCCCTTCTGTGAATTTATATCCCAAATCAGCTAACCTGGGCTTGCTAGAGTCTCCATGGTGACACAGCAAGTGCAGCGCAGCGTCTGGACCACTGTCTTCAAAAGTGACCAATGGGATTGCAGTTTTCAACACTCCTGAAGTAAATATACAGTGTACATGACATATAGATGCTTTCTCTTTAAAAGGTAGAAACTAATTCCAAACTAATTTCATGTCCAGCATAAGCGTGAAGAACAACAGAATTCAAAGAATTAAAACTGTCCCCACCTGTCCTCACTGCTTCATCAATAATGGCTTGGTTCATCTCCAGGGCTCTCCTGTCCGTCAACATTGTCACCTGTTTCCCTAGAGACAGCAGCATGGTTGCCATGGCGATGGCTCCAGGTGGGCCATCTGTCTCATCAGGGGGGCTAAAGGGGAAAGACAAAAAACAGACAAAAAAAAAGACTCAGTCAACCTCAAACAGGCAAGTGTGATTTCTGAAGCTGATGTTGTGACAGCTAATGGTGTATCAGTCCATGTCAGCTTACTCTTTAGTCTGTGAGTTGCATGTTGTGCTCCAGATCTTCATGGTTGCCTATGAGGTGCTGCATCTATTCTCTCTCATTTACTTGTTCCCTTTGGCTAGAGTTAATAAAGCCTATAACCCCACCACACCAAAACAAGACACACTGAATAATTAACTATATAACAAAGTGTTCAGCAGTGCAAGTTAAGCTGCAGGCTAGAAGAATAAATGGAAGTTATGTTAATGTGTGGTGTAAATACACCTGTATATCAAGAATGTACCTGTGCATGTAGTGTGTAGGGAAGCCAGTTGTTATAGCAACAGAGGAGGCGTGGGACAGTGCCAGACAGGAAGTCAGAAGTTCGTCCTGAACAAATAAAGCTTTGATGCCCCGTTGACCTGGTGACAGAAAGTGACAAACTCACATACACCTCGTGCTAGTGATCTCAAATGAAGCACTTAGTGACATTCCAGAAGTGACAACCATTAACTCTTTGTCACCTCTCTTTTCTGGTAATGACTATTTAGGTTTATTAGTGAGAAGCTCCTCTGTTGTTGAACAAATTTCTTCACCTCTTTCATCTTTTCTATATTAAATGCCAATGCTTTGGCTTAGGCTCATTATGTATACATTGGTATCTAATGGTACATCGTGTTGTTGTATAAGCAGCGCTTTAGTCAGTGAATTACCATATGTTACAAGCTAATGCAACACAAGAGGAGGGTCGGTCAATAGTACACACATCTGCTCTTTAGATGAGTCACAGCTATATTAATCTGAATGAAGTGTTGTTACCGCAACTGCGATATGAATACTGACACTGTGTATAGCTCTTTAGCAACCTTCTACACCCCAAGCTTTTCTTAGTAGCACACTGATTTCTATACTTATGTCTAACTGTCACCAGATCTACAGTAAACGCTATAATCTCAGCTAGAATAATGAAATGATGTTTACCTGGGTCATCTCCAATTATCATCTCCAGTTTTCTGATCCTTGCCACTGCTGCCTGAGATACCAGGCTATACAACAAGGGTTTCTTGGATACTTGGAAGCAGAGGGGAGTAAGCTCAGGATTGGGTTTAGTGCGTTGAGGGTCCGAGCTTTCAGAGGGAGGAGTTATGGAGGAAGAAGGAGAATCTGGGATGTCGGTCAGGAACATACATCCTGGTGAGTGACTGAATGCCAAGGAAGGCTCTGAAAGATAACAAAAACTGGATGTTAGTCAATTCTTTTGCATTTTCATTGGTATGAACACAATGAAAAGAACCGTCTCAAACATTTGACGGTTTGATGTTTCGATGTCTTAACAGTATGAAAGGAGTCGTCATCCTTATCATTTACTATAATCTATTCAGCTGTTATTATAGTTATGATGCAAATATAGCTTTAGTCAATCATATTGCTCACTGCTGCTGAGTATTGCCTCTATAGCAGTCACTCCACAGGCCCAGAAGACTGTCACATCACCAGTCTGCACGTCCACCTGCTCGCCATAGTCTGGTCTAGAAAGGTCCCTGATGCCAATGAGAGCTGCATACACCGAATAAAAAAAACTTGCGGTCAGTAATTGTATGATGGTCTTTTCATGTACTGGTGAGTTACGTTTACTGTGTTGTATACAGTGTGTATACCTGGGTCTCCTATGTGTATAGGGGCTCCATGTGCAAGTGGGTTGAGATGAGTAACCCCAACTGCTGCATTGAGCATGTCAACTGGAACAGGACGCATAGTGACCACTAGAGGGCAGCGGAACACTCCAGCAGGAATACAGCTAACGCCAGTCTTAACACGCACACGCACACAAAATCACATGTGTTGTGTGGACAAAAGAGACAAAGGTCATAAATTCAAAGACATAAACTGAGCTCTGCTGCCCATGAGTTCACTGACTGTTCACACTATGAGCTGTAAACATACAGTGAAGAAAATCAGTATTTGATGCAACACAGGTTTTGCAAGTTTCCCCACTAACAAAGAATGGAGAGGTCTGTAATTTACACTTCAAATGTGAGAGACAAAAAATACAGAAAATAACATGTATGATTTTTAAATAATTACTTTGTATTTAATTGCACAAAACAAGTATTTGCTCCCCTAACAACCAGCATGGATTGTGTCTCTCACAGACCTGTTAGTTGGTCTTTAAGAAGCCTTCATATCCTCCACTCGTTATTTGTATTAATTGAACCTGTTTTAACTTGTTATCTGTATAAAAGATACCTCTCCACCAAGGCCAAGACCAAAGAGCAACCTAAGACAAAAATACAAAATCGTAGACCTGCACAAGACTGGGATAGGCTACAGGACAATAGGCAAGCAGCTTGGTGAGAAGGCAACAACTGTTGGCCAAATTATTAGAGGATGGAAGTGACTCAAGATGACTGTCAGTCTTCCTCAGACTCCATGCAGGATCGCCTCGTGAAGTGTAAATGATCATGAGAAAGTTGAGGGATTAGCCCAGAACTACAAGGGAGAACCTGGTCAATGACCTGAAGAGAGCTGGGACCACCGTCTCAATGGTTACCATTAGTAAGCAAGATTTTCAGCGACAACCTCCTTCCCTCAGCATGACAATGACCCAAAACACACAACCAAGGCAACAAAGGAGTGGCTCCATGAAAAGCATCTCAAGGTCCTGGAGTGGCCTAGCCAGTCTCCAGACTTGAACCCAACAGAAAATCTTTTTAGGGAGCTGAAAGTCCATGTTGCCCAGGTACAGCCTTGAAACCTGAACGAACTGGAGGAGATCTGTATGGAGGAGTGGGCCAGAATCCCTGCTGCAGTGTATACAACTTGGTCAAGAACTATAGTTTCTGTACTAAATATTAAATTCTGTTTTTCTATCGTATCAAATACTAATTTCATGCAATATATTGATTCATCTTCTGTACCCACTTATTCCTGTTAAGGGTTGCAGGGGTCTGCTGGAGCCTATCCCAGCTGTCATCAGGTAATAGGCAGGGGTACACCCTGGACAGGTCGCCAGTCTATCGCAGTCATGCAGTATAATGCAAATTAATTATTTAAAAATCATACAATGTGATTTTCTGGATTTTTGTTTTAGATTCTGTCTCTCACAATTGAAGTGTACCTATGATGAAAATTACAGACCTTTTACATTCTTTATAAGGGAGGAAACTTGCTAAATCTGTGTTGTATCAAATAGTTGTTTACTATTGTTTACTATATTCTAATTTTCCTCACTAGAAATAGTTTACATAAAACTATTAGAATAATCACACAGACATTTCTATTGCTGTGTAAAATGCAGTACACTGTTAACTCACATCATACTGAATGACCTTAAACAACTCCATGTTAAACAGTTATAGAGAAAACTATTATGATAAAGAGGTAGTTCAGGACTTATATATGGATCATACCTTATACATGCTGACATTTCTGCCTTGTTCTACATTCCTGACAGGAATTCCAGCTTTCTTCATCTGACCTTCAAAGCCGAAACTGCAGCCCAGGTAGAAACACACCATGTTTGACCATGTGCCATGATGCACAGCCTGCTGCTCTGATGCAGTCCTGGAGCACAAACAAGATCAAGAGAACCTGGCTGGATCACAAAGTACAATGGATATTTTCTTTAATTTGTTTTTGAATGAGACTCGTTAATTCCTTTATGTTAAAAATAAAAGATTTAAAGATATTTAAATGCAAGGTAAGCCAATGCAGACTGTCAATTGTAAACCAGTAACTTAGTCAGACTCACCTCTTCACTCAATAATTTATGCTCTGACGCTCACAAACGTTGTTGCTATTTTGTGAATGCACAAATGATAAAATAATGATGGAACAACAGTGGCAGCACTACCGACCATTGAACAAAATGAACAGGCTTGGTACTAAATTATGACCCCACTAAAGGACCCTTGTTGTGTTCCTTTACTTTATAGTTGTTTCCAGCTATTTCTTTGAACAAATGAGCTCCAATAAGACCAGATGATAAAGAGAAAGATATTAAGCACTCACCCACTTACCTGATTGATAATGCAGCCTTGTCCACTGAGCCATTTCAGATTTTACCAAAAGCTGTTTTTTTTTAAAAAATACTTTGCTGCAAGGTATTGTATGAACAGGTTAAATTGTGTGGGGAGTGTCACAGTCCTATGGTGACTGAAAAGAAGTTAATGATGTCTGTTTCTCCACTTGTTAACTTTATGTGTGGATGTTGAAACTGAGAATAGATTACCAAATACTATCTTGTGCAACAAACTTATTGCGCCTATCAAATTAGAGTACCACCATAATAAATATTATGTAGTTTAAATAAAATAAATTTAAACTACAGTGATACTGACACTAAACATTTTTCGGACAATATGCAACTGTCTGTGCTACAGACACATTTTGGAAGGCCTAGCTGCATATGACATAAACTTTTGTGCCAGGAGAATAAGACTCATTACCAAACACAGTAAGCTTTATGAAAATAAAGTTGTTATCGTTAGAGGTCTACATGTTTTCCTGTGTGAACTGCGTCAAACAGCTTTAGTTTAGATCTGTCAGCGTGTCTGTTTGTTAAACTACCTTGGTTGACTTCTGTAATCCTGCAGACTGGAGACAGTTTTAACCAGACGGCCCTCCTCATACACACAGTACCGAGAGATGTCTGTCCTGAAGAGACAGATAACAAAAACACATACAAATTGAACTGAAGCACGGAGAACACAGATCAAAGTATAAATGTGAGTGATACATGAATCAATAATATGCATACACTTTTTTTACTAAATGCTGTCTTAGTACTATACTAAATATGGTGACATCTATGATGTTCAGAGATTTAATCTGAGGGTAAAAATTAGAAAACATTGTCATTTGGTTCAATTTTATATTCTTTCCGAAATGTTTCATAGGTCAGTCAGTCAGTCATTTTCTATACCCGTTTAGTCCTGTTAGGGGTCACGGGGGTCTGCTGGAGCCTATCCCAGCTGTCAATGTTTCATAGGTATGCTTTCTACACTTGAATTATCACATTTTGAAAATGTGTTTACCAGTGTTTTAATAAGGCAATGTAAAATGTGACTTTTAATCTATGTATACAAATGCTAGCCCACTGCTGTTTTAAAGCGCTGGGATAGTCTTCAGGACAGCTTTCAATCAAGTGGAAAAACATCCCTGAACTGCTTAAAGTAAAGGACCTGTCTACATAAGCAAGAGTGTGGTTTCTGTCCTGACTTAAGCAGTTTTGTCTCAGATCAAAAATATTTGAGTGGCATAGGCAAATTGTGGCAAAACTGTTTAAATCGGCATTTAAATAGGAATTCCTGTGATTTGTTGGGGTCCTCCAGCTGAACTATCTCCTGGACAGAGTAACCCTGCCCATTTGTCTGTATCGAATAGTGTGCTGAAAGGCACTGTAGTGGGTAGAGTCACCCTGATATACACTATATTACCAAAAGTATTCGCTCACCCATTCAAATGATCAGAATCAGGTGTTCTAATCACTTGGCCTGGCCCCAGGTGTATAAATTCAAGCACTCAGGCATGCAGACTGTGAAACAAGACATTTGTGAAAGAATGGGCCGCTCTCAGGAGCTCAGTGAATTCCAGCGTGGAACTGTCATAGGATGCCACTTGTGCAACAAATCCAGTCGTGAAATTTCCTCGCTCCTAAATATTCCACAGTCAACTGTCAGCTCTATTATAACAAAATGGAAGCGTTTGGGAACAACAGCAACTCAGCCACGAAGTGGTAGGCCACGTAAAGTGACGGAGAGGGGTCAGCGGATGCTGAAGCGCATAGTGCAAAGAGGTCGCCGACTTTCTGCACAGTCAATTGCTACAGAGCTACAAACTTCATGTGACCTTCAGATTAGCCCAAGTACAGTACGCAGAGAGCTTCATGGAATGGGTTTCCATGGCCGAGCAGCTGCAGCCAAGCCACACATCACCAAGTGTAATGCAAGGCGTCGGATGCAATGGTGTAAAGCACGCCGCCACTGGCCTCTAGAGCAGTGGAGACGCGTTCTCTGGAGTGATGAATCACGCTTTTCCATCTGGCAATCTGATGGACGAGTCTGGGTTTGGAGGTTGCCAGGAGAACGGTACATTTCAGATTGCATTGTGCCAACTGTGAAATTTGGTGGAGGAGGAATTATGGTATGGGGTTGTTTTTCAGGAGCTGGGCTTGGCCCCTTAGTTCCAGTGAAAGGAACATTGAATGCTTCAGGATACCAAAACATTTTGGACAATTCCATGCTCCCAACCTTGTGGGAACAGTTTGGAGCGGGCCCCTTCCTCTTCCAACATGACTGTGCACCAGTGCACAAAGCAAGGTCCATAAAGACGTGGATGACAGAGTCTGGTGTGGATGAACTTGACTGGCCTGCACAGAGTCCTGACCTGAACCCGATAGAACACCTTTGGGATGAATTAGAGCGGAGACTGAGAGCCAGGCCTTCTCGACCAACATCAGTGTGTGACCTCACCAATGCGCTTTTGGAAGAATGGTCAAAAATTCCTATAAACACTCTCCTCAACCTTGTGGACAGTCTTCCCAGAAGAGTTGAAGCTGTAATAGCTGCAAAAGGTGGACCGACATCATATTGAATTCTATGAGTTAGGAATGGGATGGCACTTCAGTTCATAGAATGAGTAAAGGCAGGTGAGCGAATACTTTTGGTAATATAGTGTATTATGACTGATCCACACCACACATGCTCAGATCACATGTGACAACTGAAAAACAAAGACACCAGTGACGCGGGTTTACAACAGAGAGAGTAGTCATAATGTAGTTAATATGAAATGTGAAATTTGTTTCTACAGAGGTAAGTCATTCCCCACTGTGGGATAAATAAAGGATTATCTTATGATCATTTTAACATTAAACAGAAACAGATTCACCTCTGTGCTTCATAAATTAAATAATCAAAAAGAAAATTTGAAATTGTAGAAAATAAATAAATAAATACAGTATCAATGAAAAATGTCTTGCGGAATGGGTGGTGTACACATATGTGCTACCTTATGTCAGAAGATCTAGCCAGAGGTGGACAGGAAGTCTCTCCTGATTGGCTGCGATATAGCAGCGGCAAGGGCGCTGGATTACTGCGACAGAAGGCTTCAAAGTCATCAGATAGATGACTGGGCAGGAGAACAACATTAGCCTGCTGGTAGCCTGATAAAACAGATACACATTTTATGTATGTCAGCATAGGAAAAAAACACAGTTATCATAAGTCCATTGCCATTTGTCAGATAAGTGCATCTTTCTTCGTCACATTTGAACCTGTCAAAACAGGTACAGTCAGTTCCATTCAATTACGAGATGACAGACTTCTTCTTCTCTGTGTTACAACAGGTATTTTAAAAGAAAGCTTTCCCTCTGCATCTTTTAGCAGTATGTCACTGAACAAGGTACTTCTCATTTTGAGGATCTTTCATATTAAAATGAGGACTGGTTGCCTGTCATGGCCTCTCTTCTTCTTATCAGAATATGAGTGTTTCTGGGACATGCTTCAACCGATGCAATGACTGATTACAACTAATCAAAGCCATTTTGTTGAAAACATATTCAGCTCTAGCATTCAGATCAAGTGTTGCTGTCACTATTTGGTCCATCTCCACATAAAGCCCCCTCAGATGATATGACTGGACTGCCAGATCTCTCACGGAGACCAGCAGAGTCAAAACAGATAAAGACATAATACAGTATAACCTAGAAAGGGTAAATAACAGTCAGTCCATAGTTGCCCCCATGTGAATAATAATAATAACAGAAGAACGCAGAATATACAAAACAATAACAAAATATAGTGTCTTATCACAAACATAAAATACAAAAGGTACATGTATTCCATTAATACATTAATGACAATTGACTGTGTCAAACTGATCTAATGAAGTAAACTAATCTGGCCTAAATAAAAGAAATAGTCAGTGCTACATGTGTTAACAAAAATTGAAAGCCCATCCATATTTTTAAAGGATCACACTGAGGACGACCAAGCACAACACTAAGAAACAGCTTTAGAAAAGCTAACACAAATAACAGCTATATGAATAATAATGCAGAACTGGTGACAGAACTGAAACCATAAGCACATCTTGTCACAATGACGAGGTGGCCAAGTGGTTGAGGCGATGGACTACTAATCCATTGTGCTCTGCACGCGTAGGTTTGAATCCCATCCTCATCGACAACATTTTGGAAAGCTAGTGGTTTGAGACCAAAAGGTCCCAGGTTCACATCACTGTTTATTCCTACTTTTACAACCTCCAACCCCCCAACATGATGGACAAAAAGGAAGTCCAACGAGTTTGAATCTAAATGCTTTCTACAGAGTGCTGAGTAGACCAAATACAATATATTTGCTTTGTTTATGCTTTTTTAATTATACATTTAAATCTACTACAACCTTGGATTGATAAGTTTCAATTACATATAGTGCCCTAATAATTCAGGCCTTGATTTAAGTGATCCACATTTTCACATCTATGCCATAAATCATTGGAGTGTTTAGACTCACCGTAAGCTAACCCAGTTGTGGTGCTTATTCTGGAATCTTTCTGCCTGATCAACAGCCTCAATTCCGCAGGACTCAGAGAAGCTAAATCACCTGACTGCTGCATTTCAGAACCTTGACTTCTGTAAACTACTCCAAATACAACTACCACTTACGTCTTCTCAAATGCTAAACTACAACTTGAGCACATATCCAAGACAGAGTCATATATTTACAACTTGGAAAAACTTTGGCTCTGCCACATGTATTTGTTACACTGGGGTTAATGTTTGAGTGAAGAGGAGTTAGATGTGGTTAATCTTTGAAGACCTGAGCGTTTCAGTTTGTGTGACCGCTTCCGTGTTTCTCCAGAAGCAGTCCACCAGTCCACCAGTGCTTTCCCTTTTTTTTCCAAACTGTTGTTGTTGGGATTTTTTTTTAACAATCTCTTGTAAGAATTTCTTCTTTCGTCTTGTTAAAAGATAAACAGAAATATAGGCTAAACTCCCCTGCCTTGCCCAGACAACTTTGTTTAATATAATAATATAATTTAATAGCTATTAAACAAAAGCCGGCAATCACTCCTTTAATTTCACTTGTCCTGTCAATGTTGCCGTTAATTTTACAGAATCACTTTTGGACTGAATGTACCAAAATGTAAATTACTGTTACTAGCGTTTCTTGTTTTGCTGCTCTTGGTGTTTACCTCTAACTAGCTACATCTCGTTACACATTGCACACAGACTGAAATATCAAACTGGATTCATCATTAATTTGTTCATTTGAATTAGGTATATGTGACACATAACGTAGTTGCAGCTAAAGTATGCCTTACAGTACTTTGGGGCCATCTGACTTTAATATTCTTGTTGCCTTTACACTAAGTGCCATGTTTAAAATAAGATAAAATAAGATCATCCCTTAATTTTTTCACAGTGGAGAATAAATAATGTTGCCATACCATATTACCATTTTTGTTCTATTTCCAACTCATCAATTCACCAAGAACAATGAGAGGTGGTTGTGAGACAGTTTGACATTAAGAGGAGGAGAGATAGGCTACAGTTTAAAACAGCACTCTGCTGCTGCCCTGTGTCTCAACAATGGTACTGCTTTGTGCTAAATTGACATTGCACTGTAAACATGGTAGATAAATACAGCATACCCTACAGAAAATATTGTTCCCCACCGAAAGTTATTTTCATTTGCGTTTGAAGCATCCAGAGTTCGTTTGTTAAAATTATTCACCTGTTTAGTATTTGAATAAATGCCACTAACTATATAGTGTGTAGTATATTATTGTATAACATCATCTTCATCTTGTTAACACCTTATCCTGTAAAATTCCATTACTGAGTATCTTTTAAATTAGTTAAAATGTTTTTCTCAATCAGATTTCAGTAAACAGTAAATTTGCTTTAGAAAACGCATGTCTACCTGCTTCTCCATCCCTGATAATAACACACACGTAGAAAAGTAGACAGCAAATGTATGTGTTGTTTCACCTTTGTTTATGGCAGAGCTTGAGATACTCCTGGCAGCCCTCACAGCAGACAGCATTCTTGACCTAAACATAAGCATACATGCAGTACACAAAAAATAGCTTGTTTCCAGAATTTGAATTTCAAAGTCTGAATTTATTCTGAAGTTATAGTTTACTTAATGGTGACAAATCCAAACATTGTTAAATTGTGGATGTTAAAACTTTAATAAAAATGTGTCTGATTGTTTGTTACCATTGACTATGTTGCTTCTGAAAACACCAGTGCGAATTATGTAACTTCTTATTGGACTCAAAGAGTCAATATTGGGGCTCTAGTGTTTAACTTGTATTCTGTATGGAGGCAGGAAATTGAGAGAAAAAGACACATTAACAGTTTACCTTAACTTCACCCAAACCAGGTATCAATGCACTGCCTAGAGTCGACGAACTAGAGTTTTCTAGCAATTCAGAGAAAGAAAATGACAGAACTCTACTGAAATTATATTCTAACCTGCTTCTCATATACGAGGTAGAAAAGTAACTAAAGCTACTGGTAACCTAGTACAGAGAACCCACGCATGATGTTATGAATATGACCTCCAGCTACTACCTGTGTTACAATAACAAAACTTACTGTTATGTCTGTCCACTGGGATGATTATTTAATATAAAGTCTAGTCCTCTGGACAAAGCAGAATTTTCTATTTCTCATCAACTAAAGGAGGCGCAAAGGTTTCTACTACTACTAGAAAAATGTATTTTTCTGTTTTGGTTTTTAGGAAGAACAGTTTGCTACAGGGCTTGGAACCATCATTCTTTTTCTGCACTGAAATCAGCCTTACTTTACAGTACTCAGAAGTGACTGAAGAGTTCAGCATAGTTGCTGTTCATTGGCATTTGTTCTTCTTTCTTATTTAAATACAGATTCAATTTATTTACTTTATTTTACTGTCTGCATAAGCACTGTCATAAAACTGTTACTTCAGGGCTCAGTGTTGTTCATTACCTGGTGCATCAGAAATCAACCCCATGAAGTTGTCCTCCTTTTCATGACTTGCTGTGATCCGAAAGAGGGTAGGGAAATCAAACCTTTTGGGAATAAACACCTGTATTGTGATGAGAAACAATGAATCAGAAACTGCACGACAGAATAAACATTCAATGATAAACTGCATCAATATGTTACAAGGTGTAACGTTATCTGTCTTCTCTGGCTTAACCCTCGTGCTACCCTCTTGCATGCTCTGTCTGTCCATTCACTTGGGGTCCCAGAGACCCCAAAGGTAGCACGAGGGTTAAATATGCAGGTGTAGGTGGACTACTGGATCCTGGCCACATTAGGAGCTACTCAGTACCTCTTCCACGTAATTGCAAAGACACGTTAATGTTGCTTAAACACGGAAGCACACGGAACTGATAGTGGCTACATAATTCTGCAGCAGGAAGGTTTGTTGCTTGTTCAGTTTGCTAGCTTCAGAACAATACAAATGTTGGTCCCACCAAAATAAGTTTGTACAATGAATATTTCACCAGCCACCAAACACATCATGTCTCTTTGTGTTTTTGTAATATTTTATATAGCTTTCTTCAGTTAAGAGTTAAAATTAATTCATGCTAACACTGCTATGTTAGCTTAGCATAACGGCTTATTCCCAACAACATAAAAAATAGCAGTAATGTCAGCAACAAGTTCAATGTCTGGTAAGTCGACAAATTAGTGATTGCTTCAATGTCAATATGTATCAAGTCACTACGCAGCTTATACGAAGCAACCAGCGAAAATTACGTGACTCGCCAACTTACAATGCCTTTGCTTTCAGGGTTATGGACCTATTTCAAGGTCCTTAAAACCTTGAAATAACGGCCAAGAGACACGAACGTTTGTTTACAGAAAGGCGGAAGCGCTACACTTCCGGTTGGTTTTCAGAATAAAAGCCATTTAAACTGAACCAGAGTGTGGATAGAGTGTTGAAATGTGTTAGCTTTAATGTGAATGAGCTTAATGGACCAATTAAAAAGAAAAGACAACGCACATACTTGAAAAATGTAACGACAGATTTAGCCTTTATACAAGAGACGCACCTAACTGCACAGGAACATAAAGAGCACATAATCACACTGAACAACTCAAACAACATCTCGAACAAACGATGTAATGTACAATAATTCTCATAATAAGTCGTTCTGATAAATAAAAAATACTCTATACACGTTTAGTCCTGTTAGGGGTCAGGGGGGGTCTGCTGGAGACTATCCCAGCTGTCATCAGGCAAGAGGCAGGGGTACACCCTGGACAGGTCGCCAGTCCATCGCAGGGCCAACATTCACACTCACATGCACACCTACGGGCAATCACCAATTAACCTAACGAGCATGTCTTTGGATGGTGGGACCTTCTTGCTGTGAGGCATCAGTGCTAACCATCTCGCCACTGTGCCGCCCCATATATCTGCATGTCATATTTGAATATTCTTTTTAATGTAGTTTAAAACTGTGAATTAAATAATAATAATAATAAATCTATATTTTAGTCTAGAGGTGATCTTCTATGTACCTTTGACCTTAACGTATGGCAGCTTGTAGCAAGTTTGGAACTTTAGCAAAGTAAAATACTGAAGGAAACGTCACAACCTGAAGGGAAACGACACTGTGAAGGTGCAGACACACCGCTCGTCATTACAGAGCCCCAGGAACAAGAAAATCCAGGGGATGAAGGCTAAGGAGAATCGCTGGCGGCAGTTTTCATTGAGGATGCTAATGTTATGGTTTGTGCTGCAAGTGATATTAGCAACCATCCTCAAGAGGGCCCAAGATGGCCAGTCCTTCAAAAATACCCCACACAGCAATTTGTGAATCAGCAGAGATGTTTTTTAAAAAAGTTGGGTGGATCAGTATTCATGGATGCTCCAACAATAGGAACACTCATATTCATCATTAGGCTATTGTTGGCACCTTCTCTTAAGTGTTGAGCATCACCATAGCACCTGCAACAGAAAATATCTGGAGCCGCCACTGCACGAAAGACAATTAGAATTATTTTTTTTTAATGGTCTGGATCCAAGGAAACTTGCCAGTTATTGGTAAACAAAAAAATGCACATACAGTTTTAGCTTGGCAGGATGAAACTGCCAGGCTAACTGAGAGTTGAGGAGAGTGCGAGAACAATTAATGCTGTCCAAACCAAGACAGGTTCAATCTCATATAACCCAACTGAGCTAGATGATACTTTTAAACATTTTTAAGCCCCCTGAAATGTGATAGTTTTTACTGTACTCCACTGTGAATAGATTAAATATTGATCAGTTTTTTTACCGGAGGACCTTGAGGTGCGTTATGCATAGTTCAAAGTGGCAATCTCACACAATCAGCAGACATTAAACAAAGAAAATTACATAAAGAAAAATAATATAATGCTTAATATGCTTAGCCATCCTCTATGAGTTATTTGGAAAGATGAAACATACTGAACATCAGGATGTTAGCATTCAGACGATAATATACAACAATTTGCAAAGCTGCAAGGACAAGGAATGGCCAGTGAGCCAGCTTGTTCTTGAGTTATTTTACAGTTATTTTCTATTTTCAGGACATCAATAAAATATGTGTGTACCTATACAAAGATAAACAATGAGTTCATTGAGCTAAAGAATAGCTTAACGTATAGTGTGTCACAGTACTCTACAATCAAGACAAAGCATACTTTATAAACTATGACAATGCAGGCTGTAAAATAAATGTATATCTTTATAATTTCACCTTTGCTACTTTTTCATTTTCATTCATTATTAATTCAAGTAAGTTATTTCTCTCCCTATATTTCTTTCCCTGTGTCAGTACCACCCACTGTTTGTTATATGTATAAAGTATTTATATTTACACTATTTTATGAAACATTTCAGGAAAAATGTCCAATCAGTAACATCATGCAAATGGATACATGGGCTTCAGGATGCTGGTATTATGTTATGCTAAAGGGACAATGAGAGAGACAAACACTGATGCAACTAGCCCTGGAATAAATCATGGAGAAAACTGAATCCTGTCTGCCCAGCTTCAAGACCAAATTACACTGTAATGAGGTCCATCTGAAACATTTGCCTGTTTCAATGAAAACCAGTATAAAACCAGAATATCATATTTTAGGGATGCCATTTAACTACATTAGGACAAGCAAATGACTTGGTCGGATATAATCAGTTTCTATTCTTGGGTTTTGACATTTGGCTTTTGTGCTCCCT
Organism: Planiliza haematocheilus; assembly: GCA_005024645.1. NCBI lineage: Eukaryota > Metazoa > Chordata > Actinopteri > Mugiliformes > Mugilidae > Planiliza > Planiliza haematocheilus. The sequence goes on along the minus strand of SRSE01000631.1, from coordinate 153,872 downwards.
CTTTATTTACCTATGTTAACGTCCAGTTCTTTTAATGTACAACTAAAGTAAACATGAGAATCCTGGTGTATGCGTCTGTAGTGATACTCTTCTCATACCAGTTTGAGTATGGCAGTTAAAAAATGCAAACTAAACATTTTTCAATTACTCACTCAGTCTTGTACTTTGTGCTCCTAATATGACTTTGAAAAGACATCACACAAGCCTGTGTTTGATACTGACGGCTCTGATACAGACTGTGTGCACTGTGGTGTGACAGGCTGCCTTTCAAACTTTTACTTTGGCAGATTTAATGAGGAGAGCACAGCACATAGGTTTTAATTCCAGCCTATTGACTTGTACACACCATTAACGCTTAAGGACAAAAAAGAGAGACAAGCAAACATTTTTGTGAATGGCCAAGCAAAAAATAGTAATGGTGGAAAAGGCCCTGGTAAAAATATTTCTCAGACAGATGTTCACACAAACAGTGGGACCAGGTCGTTGTAACCTCATCAAACGTGCCAAGCCTCACAAGCAATGCGACTGTGATTGTGACTGTTTGTGTTGGCTTGCAGGGGATTTGGTTTATTGACAATACCATATCACCGAGACAGCTCTCACATGACTTTAACTTTGGATTTAGATTGAAGCAGTGTTTGCAGTGCTTGTATGTCAGCCTGCCATGATATCTTTAAAGTCTCTTTGCCCAGCATTTTACTGTGCGTATCAAGTCTATCGTGTTCATTCCAGTTAAGCCTTCAAGACTTCTATGACTGCAACCTTTCTGTGACCTCTCCCTATATGATAACACTTTGTAACTGATATTTAAGCAATGCAATAGTATGCTATTAAGTGCTACTTTGAGAAATTAATAAAAACATACAAATATGTAAGAAAATATAAATATAAACGAAAATGTCAAAATAAATGGATGGATAGATCTTGTGAGTGTATGTATATGCTAACCAGGTCTCTACTATAAAACTAAAGAAGTTATTCTGATGAAAGTATAAGTGTATAACAGAGGGCACTATGCTGTACTGTACTTTAGCCTTATGCCTATCTGTTTATCTGTTTAATCCATATGTACTTTAAACTACCCCACATTCACCATGGGGCACTTTGTAACCTATTTAGTCTGCCATCACAGTGATCCACATGAATAAGACATAAAACAAATTACAACTTAGCTCTCTTTGCATTTGAAAATATCTAGAAAAACAATAAGAACCTATTGAATCTCTTCAGGAATTGATAGGGCCAGCAGCTTAACACAGACATTAATTACATAAGCACGATGATATCTGTTGCAGGGATATTCAGTCTGAAACTAATAATTTATCCACAAAGTCATGCCAAAACCAGAGTATCGCACATCCAGTGCAATCACAACTTCACAAAATCCTAAATGTTTGGTGGATGTGGTGCATTTTGGTTGTAAGGCTTTGACAGTGACCAAAGGCGAGGAGTAGGCAAACCTTATGAAAGCTCCTAACCCCACACCCTCTCTCTCCTCTTGCTGCCTCTGAACATTCTCAACTCTTGTCCCTCTCTGATGATGCTTGAGCTGCTACCACAAAATACCTGTAACCCTATTGAATCATCTGTGCTGAATGCCACCGATTCCTTTAAATTTTCTATCCTTGCTGCAAACTGCAACATGTTCCAGATTCTTTCTGTAGTTTGTGTGTTCATGCATAACAGCCTGCAACTGCAGCATCCAGCAATTCTCTATAGTATGTTTGATAAGAATTATCACTAAATAATTTAACCTTAATATTTTGTACACAACCATTGATGCAAACAAAAGCAAATGGTGGAAAAGAATAATCTTTTGTCCACTTAACGTGTGCATGCACCTTTCAGAGGAAGAAAACTTTTCAATTCACACGGATACTTAACCTGAAATGTTTTTATTATCATCATAATAAAACAAGCTCCACAGCATCACATTGAGTCTTTGTACTCATTTTGTCATTATATGAAACAATTCTGATGCTCATGGATTTTGATATAGTGAATCAGTCATTCATCAGAAGCATCTCAATATCCACAGTGATTCTAATAGTTATTATTTACCACAACAACTTTAATTCGACTAGTTAAAATTAACTAGTATCTGTCTGAGATAAATAGAGATTCGCACCTTGAAACTACTTACTTGCCCAACAATGACCTTCGGTACTAGTCAAAGGTTGAACTTTGAAAGATCCTCCCCACCTTTGATGCACTGGATGTCACTGGCGTTCAGTAGAACAGATTAGAGGGACTTTATAAAAGGTCTGGGCTGAAAAAAAGACTGAGAGGGCTGAACAACAGAGAGGAAACCCTTCTCTTTAGCCCATCATGGGTTACAACAAGCTGTGTCTGTTACTGCTGCTGAGCAGCTACACTTTGGCTCGTAAGTGGAAATCCATTTTGATTCAGAGTAATTCCTAAAGGAAAAAGATTTGTGCAATTTTTGGTAGCATTTGTAAGTAAAAATAAATAATGGGGTTGGGACTGTGTAAAGGCTTCATGTCTGCCCTGTCTCTTACAGAGGTAAATATGTTAAACATTATCTTTACATTCATTCGTACAGATGTGGTGCTTTGGTTCAGAAACCATGTTCTTGTGTTTGTTTTAAGCTCCAATGTAACCATATTAAGATATTTCTTACACATGCAATATGCTCTATACTGTCAGTGTTCCCCACTCATCAACAGTGAATTTAACAACGATGAATACAGCCAATGTTTAGTGGTGAAGTTAAAGTAAAATACTTTTTGTAGAATTTTGCTCAGTGTGTTTTTCTTCCCACAGCTGACAGCTGATACTTTAAAGTGACATAAATAAAACCCAAACTATAATCTTGCAAATGCCTTCACAAAAGAAATAGTCTTTTTTTCTGTTACACTGGCTTAATACTTTGGAATTGTTCTATATTATCATAATTATTGTCCATTAACCTTCTGTTTATTTATATGATTTTCACCTTTTTTTTTCAGAAGATAGCAATGATGATAATGAACAAACCTCCACATGTCTGCGTAAGTCAATCAAACCCTCAAAGTCAATCAATTGCATTCCCATAAAATTAATTGTCTGTGAAGTCTCCTCTTCTGAGGATTGTATTCGGGATACTTTTGTATTTATTCTGCTCTATTTTGTTAACAAAGATGCAATGAAATGGTATTGATCATCTCAAAAACTGGACTTTCACACTCACTTCTAGAGTAACTAGAAAAAGCAGTGTGTAGTATGTGCATAGAGGAGATAGAAGAGGAGTTCGTGGCATGTGGTTGCAAACAGACACATTGAACTGCTAACAGATCAATGGTTTGCAGCTAAACATGACCTATTTCTGGAGATAGGGGCAGGGGCTCATGGACTCTTGCTCTGGGTTTGAAGGAATTATGTGGAAATTTAACTGTGAACATATGATGTAAGAGGAAAAGCAGGAGGCTTTGCCGATACATTAAACAAAGATATCAGTTATTCAGTATAACCATGTGACCCCTTTAACTTTTAACATACTGCAGTGGCGTCCACATTAAAGGCCAACAAGAAATATGTGTACAAGTACACCACAGAGAGCCAAAATGGTGTGGTCGGCACTGATGACCTGAGAAATGGCCCTAAAGTCACTTGTCAGGTATGGTCTACGTAGTGAGTATGCTTAATAAACGAATGTTCTGACCTCTTTCACTGGTCATCCACTGACTATGTGTCCGCTGTCACGTATCTATAGGTAGAGATCGAAGTCCCCTTGATGTGCAAGTTCATCATGCACACCAGGGATTGTGCTCTCAGTGAGGTGTCCCGCATGGATTCTAAAGGCGAGCCGGTCTACACACAGGCCCTGGGCTCTGGGGCCTTCAAGGCTGCCATGGAAAAGTCAGTGCATAACAATCATTCTCTGTAAACATGCAGAACGTGAGATTTAAAACAAGGAGTATGAGGCATTTTAAAGTAATCATTACCAGGCGCAAACTACCAAAGTAGATTAAACTCACCAACATATGATCTTTAGAGCTTCTGAAATTCTTCAGTGGTCAGAAACATATTGTAAGCAAATAAAAATTTTGTATCTTACGGGTTTTTAAACAAGCAGCTTTTTGCCATGTTAGTGCCAAATGCTGTGTTCCTTGCTAAATAAACCAATATCTGTCAGACAGTTTGCTTAGCATACATACAGACGGGAATCAATCAGGGGAAAGTCTGCTTTACCCTGTCCGAATGTAGTGAAACCCATGGAACCAAAGCTCTAACACTAGAATCATGTCGCCTCTGTGTGCTTCCCAAGCAACTAGCAGAGACTCCAGGAAGACAATGCACCTGGCCAAGATATGATGCTGCATATGAAACTGCAAATATTTTTTTTTTTCTCCAGTGATATATCTCAATAATGCTAATTTAGAAATAAGAGTCATAGAAATTATTATTATTTAACTGTGCACAGTGAAAAGTCATATTAAGGTTACATTCAAGAGCAGAAAAGGCAGCTTCCATTTGCTGTCATAAATTTGATACATAGAACTTATGGCACTTCATCTTCAACTTTTATTTCCCTCTGTCTCTGTAACAGGGCAGTGAATGATGATGAAACGATTTCTTTCCTTCTGGTATAAAGGCAGTGTAGGCTAATCCTGAATTGCATGGCTGATCATGTTGACTTAAATATATTGAAATATATATAAATGGCCTGTTTGTCTCCATCTAGGAACACTTTGAAGTTTACTGTAGAGGAACTCACCAATTTCCAACTTTACCCTGAGACAGATGAGCCTGTCAACATCCTCAACATTAAGAGAGGAATCATTTCTGCTCTCATGTTGCCATTCATGGATGATAAACAGAGCAATGTCATGGTTTGTATTTCCTCACAACCTAAACAGGCAGCTCCAAAAATGTAAATGCAGAGATCTCAATGGACAACTGGGTTCTTGAAGCAGCAAAATGAGTTTACATAATAAAAACATAAAGTTCTTTCATGCTATTGTTCATCAGCTTAATGATTTTAATTCTCTTTCAGAGCACAGTGCACGGCATGTGTCCAACATCCTACAAATTAAGAGAATTGCCCACAGATATGACTGTGTCACTGTCTAGAGATCTGTCTGAATGTGACCAGTTCTACAGCAGGGAACTCGCCAACAGCCCCCTGGCCCTGCTGCAAAAACTGGTGAGTACTGTGGTGTAGTTTTCATCAGCCAAACTATTTCTGCAGCAGCTTTCAATATAGCCATTCATTGAGAGTACATCTTAAGTTGTTGGCCGCCACTCCCGTCTTTCTCTTAAACCCATTTCTATTTGTGTGGAGGTACACAAAACTCTGCCTCAAGTCATATTTATTTATAGCCATACCACCTTAAGGTGCAATTTGTTTCAAGCGTGTAAATTTGTATATCATTCTAACACTGAGCAAATTACTGCCCTATGCCTGTGTCTAATATTTAATAATATTGTCCATTTAATATATCTGACACTTGGTGCACAGTGTGCATGTTGAACTGTTCCACTGAATTAAAAGTGTCAACATTAACTCTTGACTTCAGCACAGCCCCATGTCTAAGCTGATTACAAGCACCCAAAACTGCTACTACGAGTTTCACGATGAGGGGAAGTACATCAGTATGGGCCACTGCAAGGAAAGACACATTTACGTGCCCTTCTCCAATAAGTAAGTAATACGTGGAAATAAGAAAATTATTGGAAGTGCAAATTTATGTCTAAGTAGTGCTTTGTCATTTCTTATGTATCCTTTGCTCATGTGTCTTGCAGGGACAGTGGGATATCATCAGTAGTAACCCAGGGTCTCTGGTTTCAAAGTGCCAAAAGGATTCGCAACAGAGTATTTGGTGAGTGCTCATTTCAAGCATTTCTAAAGTACCTGTCATGAATAGGTTTTGTTTTTAAGTTAAGTTAAGTTTAAAGTTTTCCAGTTCTCTGGACTTGAACCTTGTTTCATCTATGAAATTATAAACTCACATCAAATGTGCATAAATGCAGATGTGAACATCGGGCAGAGAAAGCCACTCCACTTTGAAGACCCCGATGACAAAGCTCCAGTCCAGACAAAGGATGCTGTTCTGAGTACATTGCGGGAACTTGCAGCTTTGGGAACCACAGACCAGGGTCAAAAGAGAACCAGCCTTTTTCATAAGTTAGTGTCCAGCATGCGAGCCCTGAGGAACGAGACCCTGAGCCAGACAGTTACTGAAATGTCAGAAGTATCAGGCTGGCTCACCTGGCAGGCCCTGTTCCAGTGCGGAACCCCTGAGTGCACCAGCGCCATCCTTCAAATAATTAGGACCATTGATGGAGTATCACTAGAGGTGGACGCTCTTGTTTACGGGCTGAGCCTACAGTCTAACCCTGATGCAGCACGCGTCCGAGATATGCTCAGTATGGCTCAGTATAAACAGAGCAAGGCAATCATGTATGCTTTGGCCAACACAGTCAAGAAGTAAGTGCCTGATTTATGAACATCTGTATGCAATGATATACTGTGAGCTGTGTCTTTTGTGCTCTGCTATGGTGTAACGTTAACCACTAGAAGAACACTTTTTTACACACTGTCTAAACCACAGTGCCTGATTACACCTTCTCTGTATCCTGACCACAGGTTCCACAAAGGAGAAATTACTCCAGTGGTCACAGATGTGGCAAAGTTCATGGAGACCCTCTTAAATGACTGCTCAGGAGAAATCTTAGATTTTGACACTGACTTTCCTGCCAACCCTGATGAGTTGTCCTTCCTTGTATTGAGGGTACTGATACTCACACAAGCCTGTCACATAGTTTGGGATTCTCTCAAGGTTTCAGTGCCCCAAATTAATTTTTTTTTTTTTAACCTCATACCCAGGTTGTGGGTGTCATGGGTCAAGCCATGCAAGTTGCCAGACCCAGCCTGATTTCCTCTATTTTGCGGTGTGCCGAAAAAACAGACATTCCGTTGTCAAATCAAAAGGCAGCTATACAGGCCTTTAGGATGATGGATATTAACAATGAGGTACAGTAACTTCACACACATTTCTTATAATTTGCTCTTATTACAAGACATCTCATCACTTATCATTTGGTCTACCACAGGTCAGAACTGTTCTCATGGAGGTGTACCAGGACACCCAGAACCCTGTTGAAAAGCGTTTAGCAGCTTATCTGATTCTGATGAAGAACCCGGACCAAGCCCTAGTTAGAGACATTCTTAACAGTTTGGAGAATGAGAGGGACAAGCAACTCAAGAGCTTTGTGGTCTCATACCTGAACAACATCCGCAAATCAGCCGAGCCACAAATGCAGCAGTGAGTAATCAGCCAGCATTAGTGTAATATAACCAGTACAATAAATGTGAATAAACATTGTCCCATGCACAGTAAGGATTTATTTAATTTAATCCTTCATTTTTTGCTTCATAACATAGTCAAGTGTCTAATTTGTGATTAAAATAATAGAAAAATGGAAAATGCTGAATAGTAACACCAAATAACAGTCAGACAAAGGAACCTTTTACCTGCAGCCCACATTTGATTTGAAAAGGAAATAGAAATATGTTTCTTGACATTGCATTATCTCACTACGTATTCTATCTCTAGACTAAAGGAGTACATTGAGCTGACCCTGAATGACCAGCTGTCACCCACAAACAAGGTCTTTGACAGCATGTCACGTAGCTACAAACTAGACTCTTCCTTGGGTTCCATACAAAGTAACATAATTTTCGATGGAAAAGACACATTACCAAAGGAGATGATGCTGGAGACCACTCTAAAAGTGCTTGACTACAACTATGACATATTTGAGGTACAATTTTATACTTTTAATACATTGCAAATACATACCAATTAGACTTTTAAAGAGTTTTAAACATTTTACTCCCCCCTTCACCCAAGGTTGGTGTTGAAGGAACAGGATTTGAACCAACAATTGATGCTCTCTTTGGGGAGAGGGGTTTCCTCCCTGAATCTATCTCTAGATTAATATACTTGGCAGGAGACACAGGCCAGATGCTCAGACAGGTTTTGAACAGAATTTCGCCTCACCAGGACAGAATGAAAAGACAGGTAATGTTATTTTATACATGCTTGGCAATAAAATCTTTTCTGATTCTGATCTAACATGTACTGTGTTTATTATGCAGCCGCGTGAATAAACCTTTTGCTCATTTGCAACAAAATGAAATGGCAACTTCATTGCAGATGCTTGGCTACTGTCTAAAACAATCAATGTTGATATAATTTCAGGTCCCACAAGATCATCTAAAAGGTATCGCAGACAGTTTCCAGAAGCTTGTGAATGAGCTGCGTTTCTCTCCAAGCCCTGAAGCCACCGCCTATCTTCGGCTTCTGGGGAATGAGATCGGATACTTGAAGACCACTGAAATGAGAAAAATGGTTGAGACTCTGTTGATGTATCAACATGTTTTCCTCAGGTTACTGCCTGCCAAGGTCAGATATGTTTTTTTTCTTCTGACAAATACTAGATACAAATAATAGATTCCCATTGCGCATTTCTTTAAGAATCTAAAATGCATATCATACTAACATTTCTACTTTTAGCTGAGATTAATAAAATAACGCCAACAATTATCCATAGATTTGACAGTCTTCAACTAAAACATCTGAATGCTTTGGTAGCATGTTGTCATGGTAACACTTGCTACTTGATGCCAAAGGTGGTGGAATCTTTATCTCTCAAAGTGATGAGTAAACTGATACTACCAGAGACTGGGAAAACTAGACTGACTTGGCTGTAAGATCAAACTGTTAAGTTATAAAATCAGTTTTAAGGTTGTGTCGTGCAATCCTTTGTATCATATGTCCTCCTTTTATATCTATTTACAAAAAACTCTTATGGCAATAAGTAGACTCTGATAACGTAGTTATGGTTTTAAGCATTTCCAACTGTGCTGAGAGAGATTAATTCATATAACTTGTTTTTCATTTTGTTATTCTTTCCCAAAAGGCCTTTTTTGCATTGACATCCAGCACTGAAAATGAATTATTTGCCCACTACATCTTCATGGAGAATGCATTCTCTTTACCTACTACCGCTGGCTTCCCTCTGAAATTCTCACTGGCTGGTGTGTTTGCACCTGGTGCCAAAGGGGGTTTGACTTACTCAGCAATGGTGAGCAATCTTCTCTTTATTCTAGCAGATGAATAGATTTATCTTAAGTAAAATAAAAGTATTACTTAAATGTAGATCCTCTGTGAATTTCCAATCACAGCTATTCTGTAATGTCTTTCTACCTGCAGACTGACTTGTCCTTCATGCCTTCAGTTGGGCTGGAATTCATCACCCAAATGGGTGTGCATATTCCAGACTACATGGATGCAGGGACTGAGATGCACACCAATATCTACCATGAGAGTTCCCTTAAGGCTAAGGTCACCATAAACAGCAACCAGATTAGACTGTCAATTCCTGCGCCTAAGTCAAACACTCAGTTGCTCAGCATTAGGTGGGTGACATCATTGTCAACTAATGTTAGCTAACTTTCAGTGGTTGCCTGTGCCATGTTGTGTTCTCTCACCATTGTTGTCTTTCTTTTGATATATAGCAACAAGCTACTGTCAGTTTCGTCTGGTCAGACAAAAACAATTCCATCCCTGATAGAGGACCAGACAGAGTCAACTGACTGCCAGCCCCTATTTAGAGGCCTGAGAGTCTGCACAATAGTGCGTTACCCCAATGCTACTTCCACCGATGAGGCTCCATATTACCCCCTGACTGGAGAAACCAGGCAAGAGGACACCATGTTAGAAAATCAGCCTTTGTGATTTGAGTTAAATACAATAAAATAACTTCTCTCTTGTTATTGTCATTGGCTAATATTTCAATATACTAATGCAATAACATGAATTTTTATCAGATTAACATAACCAGAATAAATTAAACCTTGTGTCCTCAGGTTTGCGGTGGAAATCCAGCCAACTGGGACAATATCAGAGTACACCGCCACCATAACTGAGAAAACACTCAGAGAGGGTAAAAAGGGTCGTCATAAAGTAGAAACTCTGAAGCTAACCCTGAAAGCAGAAGGTATTATACTTTTTTTTAAAACTTTATTTTTTCTGAGTTTTTGACAGTAAATAATACAATGAACATGTAAATAAAGGAGGAAGAGTGAAAATTATAATAATAATAAAATAAAAAATAATAGATATGTACACATATGCCCATGCACCAGACAACATAATTGTAGGCATAATCTCACATACATAATTGCACATTAACACATGTGCACAATCATAACAACAAGGCATGAGAGAACAATGGGGTTGCGAGCTGGTCGCCACTAGTTACAGCAATATGGTTATTGCTTCTCTTAACCAAAATATAAAGAGCATTAAAGTAGGTTATCACTGCCCTTTGTAATATAGGTGTTCCATTTTTCCCAGAGGACTTCACCTTTGTCTCTCTGTAATCTAAGACTAAAAGTCAATAGTTCCATAGTTTGGATCCCTTTAATTATGGCTTTCCACTCACTGGTTAACCGTGGGAGGTTCAGTATTGAGCCATCTCCTTGTTATGGCCTTTTTACTCGCTGCCATGAAGATTTTTAAGAGGTATCTGTCTCTCCTTGGTAGTTCAATGTTAATATTACCCAGATAGAATAGAAGGTATTATACTTGAATATAATTTGTTTGAGTATGCACGTAAATATTTATGCGCCATTCCAGTAGCCCAAGGAACTAAATCAATGGTCTGCAATTACACAACTACTACTAATAGTATTCTCACCCTATTATCCAATGACTACAGCCGCAGTACATGTATATACTCGAGCAATAATGGTCAAGAAAGAATGACTGTATGCTAGGTCTATATTTGTCACTACATTGTTTTACAGCCTGACATTGAGTCTGATAAATGTTCTTGGAGATACGCGCTGACTAATTCACTTCTTATTTTTGCTAGGTGATGATTCATCAGAGGCCACAGCATCTTTCACATACAACCGCAATAGAAACATAGTCTCTGCTGATGTTGTCATTCCTGACTACAATGTGGAAGCAGGCATCAAACTGGCTCTAACTGATACTGATGTTGATGGAACAAAGACACGAGGTATCACCATTGATGTGACCAATAAGAACATCCCACAACTGTCGCTTATTGGACGCACAAGGTATTCAGAGCTATGAACAAACCCTCAGTCCTTTCTAACAAAAAAGAAGGCTGGACTTTTACCTGTGTTGCCTAGTCTTATGTTTTACAATTTCAGAATGATTGGGCGAGAAACGTCATTGGAAACTAAAATGACTGCAGTCTTATCAATGCACACACCCTTTTTTGTAATGTAGACTTACCAAGATGAGAGACGCCATGCTACAACTCCAGATGATCATTCCCTCTCTGAAAACTGATGCTTCTGTCACTGCAAACCTGAAGAAGGATGATGATATGCTTGTGGATTTGGAGACGCTGATCCACCTCCCTGGGACATCATACCAACAAAAAGCTTCTCTTAAATATGGTAACTGTCACTCATACCGTCAACACAAGAGCCAAATTTCAAAATGTATGTATTTGAGCCTTTGAATATTTAGTGTATTACGATATTCTCTTCACAGATGATGACAAGTTTGAAGTGGAACTGAAATCTGATGCAAATACAGAAATACAGAAAATGATACCAAATGCAGAGGATCATTACAGGCACCTCCAACAGCTCATTGACAATATCCTGGACCAGAAAGTGGCAAAGACTGACATGAAACTGCGTCACATTGTCACCAAACTAATTGAGGTAGCTGGTTTTGACATTCGACACAATATTTACTTCAGTGGGGAGACTGTGTTTTCAGACCAGCTGGGCTGAGTAGTCAATTAAAAAGAAAAAAAAAAGAAGAATTAGATCCTCTTTTTATTCCATTTGTCTTCCTTCTAAAATGTTTTTCCTTTAGCACACAACCCACAAAGCAACTTGTGTACCAGCAGTCAAAGTATTTGCTGTGTTACACTAGCAGCAGCCAGTTCACCTTGAGCTTCATGATATGGATAAACAACCATAACAACACATCCTTAGGCTTTTGCATGCTACACATAAACACTATTGTCAGGAATGCTGGCACCAGATTTGGAATTCCGTCAGTGGACAGTAGCATAGGATAACTGTCATTAAATTAAACTGGGAATTAATTGCAATGCAACATACAGACACCTTTTAGAAAGCAGTGGATGTCTTACCATCTGAGAAGATCTGGAGTATTTCCTATCTTTTGTATACAATGTATATATACCATGTATATTTTGATTCCAGATCTTTACCCAGGTGCTGATTTAAACCTTCCTTAATACATTTTTGCTGCTTTGGCCACAGTACAGAGCTTTGAAGGAAAGTACTAATTTTTGTTCATGTCACTCTGAAGGCAGGTAATATTTGGTTGGACAAACTGACACCACGCATCCCTTACCTTGCAAACCTGCGGACTAAGAGGAGCACCTCAGATCTCACTTTGCCAGCTCTGCCTGAAAAGTGGTTTCTGCAGTCGTAAGTGTAAAAATACTTTCAAAAATAAATATGTTTAAACTCTATTGCAACATTCAGTCTAATGCATTTCATTTTCCCCTAACAGTTACAGTTTACTCCGATACCAGTTCAACAAGGATAAGATGGCTATTTCGTTTCATCTTCCACTTGGAGGAAAAAAGTCAGAAGAATTGAACATCCCAAAATCCATGTCTATGCCTGTCATAGATTACCCAGAAATAGGCTTATATATTCCAGCCAAACAATATTCACTACCATCATTCACGATACCACCTTCATTGGATTTCACGGTCCCCCTTCTTGGTCTGGCTGAAGTATCCACAAAAATCAACAGCAACTTCTACAGTTGGGAAGGCTCCATCTCTGGGGGCAACAGCACTAAGGATGTCCCCAGATATGTGGCACAATACAAAGCCATTGCTCAATCACCTTTCAACCTGCTTTCATACAAGCTTGAAGGTAAACATCTTCTTAAAATATCATTAATCAATAAGTTCCTGTAATAGTCTTTCAATAAATGCTAACATAGCTTTTAAGATTTTGAAGACTTTGGCTGTTTTGTGGAAGCCAGCTTCTACCCGAAAGGATAAGCAAACAGTCTCAGCAAGCTGTTTTAACAGCGACAGTATAAAACACATGCTCATAGCTCAGAGATACATAATGTATTTCCTAAACTTTTACAAATACTGGTCATGCTAATATTTCTTTCTGCCTGTTTCAAGGGACCGGGATGATGTCGGGAAGAGCTCATGACAATCTCAAGTATCTTCTCAATACTTCCTTCAGTCATAGCCTCATTGATACCAGCTTCAGTGTCTTGGAAACATTGAGGGTGACAAACAAATTAAATGCAAGAGCCAATTACAAGATGGAAGCCTCTAGTCCAGTGGGTCTGCAAGCCTCCCTCTACTATTCTGCTCAGTCAACCTCAACTCTAGATTCAGATGAGGTTTCAGGTGACGGGACTGTGGATGGCTTATTTAAAATAGGGCCATTCTACACTAATACTTCCTACACTCACACCTATAATCTGCGTCCACGAGATCAAGAGGGAAGAGGACAGTCCACCCTGCACTTTGACTCACCACTCATCCAAGTTCACAACATGATCAATGGAGTCTATGCAAACTCTGAGTTGAACATTATGTCCAAAACCAGTGCCCAGAAGGACATCCTGAAACATGTAGCCGAACTCCGGTATAAAGATGCCCAACTGACACTAAAATGCAATGCTCTTGCTGAAACAGCAAGTAAATCACTAAATAACCAAGTTGAGCTTGGTGTATCTGGCCACATGACCATTCTCAGAATTGAGTCACAGGCGGAAGATGAGAAAAACCGGGCGTACTCACTAATAACAGGATCCCTAGATTCAAATGGGCTCGAGATAAACTCTGAGGGCTCCCTCACCACTGACATGGGTCGTGGATTGCATAAAGCTTCTGTACATGTTGGAAGAAATGGTCTGACCACAAGTGGGACTAACAGCATTCAATGCAGCCCCATGACACTAGAGAATATATTTAATGGTGCTATAAACAATGATGGAGCATCCCTGTCCTCCACAACCAAAATGATGGCTGAAGAGGGCAGAGGACAGCTAAATATTGAGGGAAAAGTTACATCGGCTGAGGCCTCTTTGCACAGTGACCTCAAGAGCCATGCATATGATGCAGCCACAACAAGCAACATGGACATTGTCCTGAACAGAAGAGCTCTGACCTTCACTGGCAATACAAAGGGCACACTGAAACAGATGAAAACAGAAAATAGCCACACGCTGACCCTCACTCTCTGGACGTTCAACCTTCGCTCCAAGGCGGACAACTTCATCTGTGAAGATGTTTACTACAAGCAAGACACAAAAGTTAATATGAAACCATTTCTTATGTCACTTGATATGACAAATGACCTCAGGTTTTATGATCTTACTGCTAACAGTGAAGGACACATGAAGCTTGAGCCAGTCAAGGTGGATCTCAGTGGAAGTATGAAGGGAGCTTATGGAGAAGAGCACAACATTAAACATGCCTATGAACTCACCTATGACAATATGGCTGGCACCATGAAATGCAGCACTTCTGGAAATGTAATGGGCGCCCAGCTAAGTCACAATTGTGAACTGGAGTTTGCTGGGCTTTCTTCAGCATCAAAATGTGAAGCAAAGATCAGTTCTGAACCTCTACGTTTTGACAGCAGCATCCGCTCCATGGCACTGCCTTTCAGCCTCACTATTGATGCTCTTGTCAACAGTGATGGAGAAATTAATCTACATGGGAAGCACACTGGACAGCTGTACAGCAAATTGCTTGTTAAAGCTCAGCCCCTAGCTCTTGCATACTCACATGACAGCCGGATATCAACCACACATATGCTTGCAAGTGGGGAATCTTCCACTAATTTAGATAACAAATGTGAAGGTCTCCTAACTCCGAGTGACCAATCTCTTGCTTGGAACCTAAAATCTAAACTAAACAGCCATGCTTATAACCAGGACATCAGTACGTACAATACTCCTGAGAAGGTTGGAATTGAGTTTTCAGGAGTAATGATGACTGACATTTTAAGAAGATATAAAAGATCACCAGAAACACAAGAATTCAGTATGGCCGGTTACATGACGTATGACAAGAGCAGCGACTGTCATATCATTGAGATTCCATTTATCGAGAGCTTTCCAGCTGCTTTTGAGCAACTCAAAAATGCACTTGTGCAAGCATTAGAATCGCTGCAACAATTCATACGCAGTTTAGATATTAATCAGCTAATCACTGACTTCAGAGCCAAATTGGATCGGCTACCAGTGCAAGTGAGAGAACTCATGGAAAAAATAGACTTGGAGAACAAGGTTGATCAAGTTAAAGCAAAACTTGATTTTTTGATCAGTGAGTTTGCTGTAACACTGGATGACTTGGAGCTTGCAATGAACAAAATGAGACGGGATTTGGAAAATACGATAATAGACATTATCACCAAAGTTCAAGACCATATACTCACAGTCAAAGAGTATATCAAAGAAGGACATCTTGCTGACCTCATAACAAATCTCATTTTGGATATTGGAAATCAACTTAAGGCTTTTGATGAGAAATATGAAATTAAACAGTCAGTCATTAAAGCACTTGATGTCATAGAGGATATCATCAGGCAGATTGATATAAAGAAGCTCAGGCAAAGCAGTGCTGCATTCCTGCAAGAGCTTGATTCTAAATATGGAATCTTAGAGACAATCAAGGAAAAGCTGTCTGAAATGAAACAGTTCATTGAAAACATTGATGTCAATGCGTTTCTGCAGGATGTAAAGGATTATCTTCTCTCAGTTGATTGGGCTATTTATGTTGAGCAGCTAACATACAAAATCCCCCACGGAGAGATAACAAGGGTGATGGAATCTATGAATGAAGTAATTGTCAATTGGATTGACGAATATGAAATCCCCAACAAACTCAACGCAGTGTATTCCTATCTCAAAGATTTACTTTTAAAATATGATCTTGATCATGCATTTAAAGAATTAATGGATCAATTAGTGATTCTTGTCAAGGATTTTAAAATTGAAGAGACTGTGCAGTCAGTAGTAGAAGCTCTGAAATCTATCAAATTTGAACTTGTTCACAACAAAATAATGCAATTTCTGCACAGTGTGACAAGCCAACTTAGGGAAGTTGACTTTAAGAAAAGCATTGACGACCTTAATGAATGGATTTCTTCATTACTTAATTCAATGAAGGACTTTGACTACAGTGGATTTGTTGATGAGACAAACAGGAAGATTGATGAACTGAGAAAGTACATTAATAAGCAGATCAAAACATATGACATAGTGAAAAAAATTGAAGCTGTAAGGGAGTTTTTCAGAGAGATCCAAAGTTCTATCTATACATATTTGGACGAACTCAAAAACACAAAGGTAGCTCATGCGCTGACGAAACTGAAAAATGTAATTGACACCACTTTCTATAATGACATCAAACTCAAAGCACAGGATATCCTTGAAGACATGAGGCAACGAGTCCTTGACATGGATATTAGAGATGAACTGTATATTTATCTACAAAGAGCAAGTGAATCCTACAGCAATATAATTGCCTATATTTCTGTCCAGTTTAACCAGCTAATGGAAATGCTCACAAAAGTGGCAAAGGACAATGAAATCACTAACCATGTGAAACAAGCTGTGAATGGAGTTTTGGACAGATTGAAAAGAGCTGAGATTGGACTCCCCACTTTTACAATACCACTAACTGACCTTGTCATTCCAGCTTTTACAGTCAACCTGAAAAAACTGCAGGAGATCAACATCCCAGCTCGAATTTCAGTCCCTGAAATTACCATCATGAACTCATACATCATTCCTGCCTTTACCATCGACTTTAAAGAGCTCAAAGCTAAGATAGTTGCAATCATAGATGACATCAAAAGATTTGAGATTCAAACACCTGATCCAGAGGACATCTTTGGTGACCTAAAGGTTCTCTACCTATTTGAACTACCAGATCTAACCTTCCCTGAAATAACCCTTTCAGAAATAACATTTCCAGTCATCAACATCCCCAAATTAAATGTGAAAGACTTTGACATCACAATGCTTTCAATTCCAGAGATCAAATTCCCGGGGGTTCCCGGTGACATTTGTATCCCAGTTTTTGGCAAACTACATGGAGAATTTAAACTGAACTCCCCACAGTACACCCTTGTAACAACAGGTAAAATTGAAAATTCCACAATGTCAATGAAAAATCCACAGTTTACAGCCACAATTACTTCTCATGCCAAATCACCCATTGAGCCTCTGGAATATACTTTCGAAGCAACTGCTCAACTGGAGGCTCCCAAAATGAAGAAGTTACAATTCACAGAAACAGTGAAAGCAACACATATGGCCTTCTCCGTTAATCATGAAGGCTCACTGATGCTCACTGGCTCTTCTGCTGAGGTTTCTGCCAAGACTACTACCAAGGCCACAACACAAATGTACACAGCAGACCTGATCAATAATATGGCACTTACATTGAGGAATGGGATCTCTGCAGCCATAGACACAACATACAACCACAACTTGGACATCCCATCCTTTGAAACTTCAAATCAGGCAGCAATGAAACAGAAAGTAGCAGCCACTATGGAATCTGGGACACTTAGTGTGACTGCTGAAACAGAAGGTAATGGAAAATGGTCTACTCAAGACTACTCAGATGAAGGTACACACAAAAGCAATGTAGAATTCAACCTCAATTTTAACACTGCAAAGTTGACTTTTGCAGGTGAAACTGACTGCAAGGCATTGAAAGCAAAGCAAACGCTGACTGCTGAATTTGTGACCTTAAATCATATTACTGTTGAAGCAAGATGTGAAACTGAATTTACATCTATCAAGAAGAGTGTTCTGGTTTTGAATGGAGAAGCTCACATTGGGGACTTGAAAATTGCATTGACAGCCTCTCATGATGCTGAATTCACTGGACGTCTAATTGGATCCATGTCCAATTCACTGGAATTCATGACCCATCCATTTGAGATGGTTCTTGATGTTAAGAATAAAGTAAACTCTAAGATACTCCTTCCCCTAAAACTCACTGGTAAGGTGGATCTCCAGCATGATTATGGCGTTAAACTAAACTCTGTGATACAGCATGCATCTTGGTTCGCTTTGGCAAGATTCAATCAATACAAATATCTTCACAACCTCACAGCAGAAAACAATGAAATGAACATCATCTTCCACTCTACAGCGCATGGAGAAGCAAATCTGGACTTTTTGACTGTTCCTCTCTCAATTCCAGAGATAACCATACCTTTCTTTAAAGTAAATACGCGTGAGGTCAGAGATTTTTCTCTGTGGGAAAATGCTGGATTCAAATTGTTGCTTACTTCTCCTCAGCAGTCATTTGATATGAACCTGGAGCTTCAGTACTACAAAAACCCTGATGTACACAGCTTTGAATTATATCTTGAACCAGTCTATAGTGCAATCACTGACAATGCCAACATCATCCAGACTCAGTTTGAAGCATGTCGGGACAAAGTAGTTGCTTTTCTAAAGGATTCGTACAATCAAGCAAAAGCACAATATATCAAACATAAAATGGACACCTCAAGCTTGCCTCCTCGAATCTTTAAAGTTCCTGGATACAAAATACCAATACTGAAGATAGAGGTTTCTGCTTTCAGCGCTGAGATGCCTGCCTTTAGCTACTTTGTTCCTAAGGAGGTCAGTACACCAAGCTTCAAAGTACCAGCACTGGGTTTCTCTGTACCGTCCTACACACTTGTACTACCATCTTTGAGGTTACCTGTCATCCATGTTCCAGAAACCTTAAGTGAAATACAGCTGCCCACTTTCACAATACCAGACATTCAGAACAATATTGTGATCCCAGCTATGGGTAACATGACATGTGACTTTTCATTTAAATCCACATTGATTACCCTAAGTGCTAATGCAGGCCTTTACAATCAGTCTGACATAGTTGCTCGGTTTGGCGCGTCCTCAGCCTCGGTGTTTGACATTCTGAATGCAAAAATTGATGGCACCACCAGTTTGACAAGAAAGAGAGGAATAAAACTGGCCACGACTGTGTCCTTGGAGCATGAAAATGTGGAGGCAAGCCATGAATGTGCTGTTAGTCTCACCAAAAGGAGCCTGGATGCCTCTGTAGTCAATATTGCAAAAATCAATTTACCATTCCTCAATCTAGAACTGAATCAGGAACTCACGGGAAATACCAAGACCAAGCCAAATGTTTCTGCAAAGAAAAAAATTAAGTATATGTTCAATATTCCTCTAATTGAGTCAGCAGGCAAAGGAAGTCTAGATATGAACTGGGAACTGGAAGCACTTTCTTCTTATGTGTCGCTGGAGACTTCCACCCAAGGGAAGTCAGATATAACAATAATGGACAGTTATAATTTTGCTGGAGATGTAGAAAATAAAGCCAGCTTCTACCTTAATGCCAATGGTTTACGTTCAACTGTCAGGACTGTCTTAAACTCAAACATAGACAAACAGGAGAAACAAAAACGAAGCTCAAACAACAACATCTTCCTGTTTGACTTGAACAACAACTTGGCTCTTGAGGTTTCCCTGCGACGTGTGTTTTCAACAGTTGATTACACAAGCAACAACAATGTGGACCTTGCATCTTTCACCACGAATGGAAAGCACATCCTTAAAGGAGAACTGGATTTTGTCCCCTTAACAACCTTTAAGACTACACTGGACATTGATGCAAGTCAGTTCAGCAATCTGGGCGATGTTGGATTTATTCAGAGGATGAATCTTGCTATCAGCTCAGGGAAGCAGTCTTTTATTTGGAGTGGTAGGGAGCAGTTGGCATCTCTAATCCATGCTTGTGATTTACTCATGTCCAATGATGAATCTGAGGTACGCATAGACTTGACTGGATCAGTGGAAGGTCATCTGGCATTCCTGAAGTCAGTTAAGTTTCCTGTATATCAGAAGACACTCTGGGATGTGCTCAAATTTAATCAGGTCACAAATGTGAACAACTTACAATTTCTTAACATCTCTTCCAGTATAGTATACTCAAAGACCATGGAAGGATATGATTACGCAATACCATCTACATTACTTGAAAGTGGTGTCACTTTTAGCATCCCTGACATTACTATTGCAGTGCCTTCTTGGATAAAAGAAATTCCACACTCCATAAGGAACATAGACATGAGATTTGAAAACCCAGATGTCCCAGATCACATCACCCTTCCCCCTGCAATCTCAGTTCCTGGCTTTGATGTTCCTTTTACCACCTTGCATGTGGAGCCCTTTACAATTGACCCTAAGAACTTTAACGTCCCTAAGGTAATCTCCACCAAGCCCTTTGAAATTACGCTGCCTGGATGTCCAACAATGTCAGTGCCCAGTTACAATATTAACACAGAGTATCTACAAGGTAAAATGTCATTCCTTTCATTTAAGATGCCACAATATGAAATCACAGTCTCTTCTTTTGAATTACCAAAATCATTTACCATTGGAGAGCATACCATCAGCCTAAATGAAATCACAACTCAGATTTCAAACTTTGAACTTCCTACCATCGTCATTCCAGAGCAAAAGATTGAAATCCCAGCAACTGTCTTACATCTACCTTCAAGTGTGTTTATACCAGCTTTTGGCGCTCTCAGTGCCTCTTTGAACATTTCCTCCCCTATATATAATATGTCCACAACTGCCAGTCTGGAGAAAAGGGACTCTGACCTTGTAACTTCACTGAATTCCATGTGTACTTCTACCATGATCTTCTTGGGATATGACCTCTCTGGTGAGACCATATTTGTGTGAAGTATTTCATGTAATACAGAGTAATGTGTATAACATTTTATTTTTCCTATGTTTCCTCAGCTGATGCAAAAATTGGATATGATAATGGCGCAATCAACCTACAGGGCAGTGGCAGCTTGATTCACAGTGATGTAAATGTCAACTGGCAACATGTTTTGGCACAGAACCTTCGGTAAGTATATATATACCGCATATTTTGAACTTCATATTCCAATTAGATGGTATTTCTAGATGTAACTGATTAACTGAATTGTTTTGATAGGAAGTCTGCAAAGTGTTGTCCCAAACAAACATAATTCCCTTAAAATAAATACGTATCATTTTGCTTTCAGAATGAAGCGCCAAACACTCCCTGATGATTCAACGTAAGTTGTTTTTTTAACACAAATATATGTAAGTTCTTGCTTATAAGTGGATCTGATGTAAAAAAAATTCTCTAATAACAACACTTTCTCTTTTTTATAGGGAATCTCATCATACTCTCAGTGTTGACATCAAAAGCCGAACATTTGTTGACATGAACTTTCGCGTTTCATCCCGCAAAGATGGCCTTACTGCATCCATGTCTTCTCCATCAGCTGGTTTCCTTGGACTGCATTTCCAGCGAAGGTCTCCTTCACAGTTCTATGGAAAGCTCTTCAGTCGCTACCTGGTAATATACTCTTTTACAAGTACATTGTTGTAGAGAGCAAAAAATGTACAAACAGAATAATGCTCCGTGTAGTTCATCCTTTATTTTTTTTTCTCTCTCCCCTTAAATTTAGTCTTCTCCTGAGAAGGACACAGAGGCCTTTGCTGCAAAAGCGACTCTGAGAAACTCCGAGAAACTGGTCGTACAGACAACATGGAATTGGGATTTCCTCCATGATGTGATTGAGGGCACCAAGGATAGGATTCCTGCTATGACAGATGCCTTGCTCAAGTTCATTAACAAGTATCACACATACCACTTTGGCTTTGATCTTAACCAGGGCAGTGTAAAACTGAAAAACACACTTTCTAATTTCATAGAGAAAACTTATCATAATGTTCCCGCGTACTTTAACAAGTTGCAGAATTTGGTCCAAAGACTTGGTGATCAAGGAAAACATATGTACATGCAGGTTTCTGACAGCTGGATGTCTATGAATATGCAGGTGGACCAGCTGGTCCAAAGTGCTGAACAACATATAAAACTCTGCGAAGATAAGATGAAAGCTTTGCTAAACACAGTCACACAGTTTCTGAGTGAAATAAAGTTTACAGTGCCAGGATCTGAAAGGAAGATTTCCATTCTGCAGATGTTACAGAAATTTCATCAGTCTGTGTCAACAACCATTGAAAGCCTCTTGAAGACAGTTTCTATGCACATCAGGCAACTCGAGTTCAAAATTCTTGGAACCGAAGTTGTTGTTAATGGAAATGAGATCGCAGATAAAGTGACGTCTGCTGCAAGATCATTGTATAATCAGCTTAAATATTCTATGAGCAGGGGGTTTATTTTGTTTTATGAGGCAGTTAAGGACATTTTCCAGGTATTTGCTACAAAAGTTGAAACTGTCATCACCAATCTAAAAGATGAAAACACAGAAATTACTTCTCAAGTTGATGCCATCTATAATGATGCTCTCCAGTCAACAAAACATCATACAGAAAAAGCAAAGAGACGCATGGCTGAGTACAAAGACCTTATGAAGATAAATATTCAAGAGGCTTATAATTCCTTAAGTATGCAGCAAGTAAACAACAATACCAAGGAAATTATTAGTGTTTTACAGTCACATCTCTATGGGGGACTTAATGAAGGAGTGGATCTTATGAGAAGGGCATCCCAGACCACAGCACCGTACATCAGAGTAAGCAACAAAAAGATGGACGTTGAAATTCCTTTACCATTCCTTTGGAAGTCTTTCAGTGAATGGCCAACACAATTCAGACAGTGAACCATGATGCTCTTGATGCAGTGGTTCCATTATGGCTGACAGGATATGATGTAATATGTCTCAATGAAATGTTTTGTTTGATGTGAGTAAAAATAGGCTTTAATTCAAATAAGGTATGCAAGTTATTCTTTTTGAAATTTGGTCAGTTATACATGATATATATATTTATATAATTAAATAAATATAATAATATGAAATACCAATTTTCGTGTTTTTCATACTGTCTCATAATTTCCATATTCATTCAATAAACCAGCTTTGGATATCTATGACACTTCACATGTTCACTGCATTTACTTCACAGTCCTTAATTTAAGATTTAGACAGATGCAGAAACATAATGTCATGGTACTAACTGCTAACATGCTAACTAGCATTGCTAAAATGTCACCTGAAAATTGTTGCAATTTCCCCACTGTGGGATTAATAAAGGTTTCATTCATTCAAAAGCCTTTTTTGTTGTTGTTTTTAGTAAAAGTGGGCAGGTAAGGGCTAGGTTAAAACGGGACTGATGAAATGCTTCCTACTAAAATATGACCAATTGTTATTATAAAAAGTTGATAGTCTGTTGCTAATACAGATCTGGCAGTCTACATGACCTTTTTTAACTAAACAAAAGTAATAAACAGAAAATGTCTGCAAAACCCATTAAGGAAAGCGATCATATTTTCATCACCGTAGGGTTAGAGAATATGTTCTTTATGAATGATGTTTCAATTCTTTTCTGACCATTTAAAAAGTCAGCAGACTTTCTGTAATTTGTTCTGTATGTTGGTGTCTTCAGCACCTTTAGCTTGTGTCTTATTAGTCTTCATGTCCAGACAGACAGATGCCATGGTGCCATGTTTTCATTCTCCCCTAACCAATGGTATCCTTTCTTTGTTTTTTCTTACTCATCTTGCGCTTACACCTGTTGAAGTTCACCATCACTTCTGACTTTCACTATTCACTTCCAACAGAATATAAATGCGCTATTCTGTGTTTTATGACGACTATTTTTGTCAGTGCACGTTGCACAATCTGCGCAATAGACTAAGCCGAGGGCCCTTACTTTTTCTTCGTTTGTTAACCAACTACACTCTGAACTATAGGGGGCAGTGATGACGCTGCGAGTCGGATAGTAAACACTATTACCAAACCGAAGAAAAGGCCTCTGTGCTGACCAATCAGAAGCCAGCTTTCCGTAGCGAGAATAATATAAGGAAACCTGGAGTAAACGCAGACACTGATCATTGAACAGGATGATTTTGTGATCTTTTACAGTTATTAAGAGGTAAATAATATTCTGCTACGCGTTATTTTTGTCAAGATAACACCGGAAGACCAGCTACGAAGACTCAAGCTAACGTCACTGGCTAGTTCGTTATTTTAACTAGTTTAAGCTCTTGTCTGTGCTAGTTTTACTCTCAGGGCAAACGAATAGCCTACAGCTAATGACAAATATAATACTGCATTATGTGACCATTCTTTTATGAATCTTCTGTTATTCGTCCAGCACACTAGCAATGACATTCTTATTTTTTACGTCATGCTTTTCATGGCCCTATTTGTCTGTCTTCTCAGTGTCTTTTTTTCTACTTTAAAGCTAAGTAACAGATTGGTGTTTTAACATCATTTGAATTTTGCTGTTCGTAGAAGCTATTCACAAAGACACCTAATAGACGACCGACTTTTTGACCTATGAATGGGAACACCAGTTTCACCTTTGGATCCTGCTACTATTATCTCTGGAGGCCAGGGTGGTACTTTGATACAGTTACATAGTCTCATCACATCCGCACTTGTTTAGCATGTCGTAGGTAAGATCACATTCACAGGTTGGATCACAATATAATGAGTTTATGTTGCTGAAAATATTTTAACACATTTCCAATTTTAACAGTGGCCCAGCAGGGATAGACTTTTTAGCTCATGTAAACTAACTAAATGAACTAAACAATGTAAACAGATGCTAAAAAGTGAACAGTGCTTTATATGGCGTGAAGTATTCTATGATTCAAGACTCCTGTTAGCTGGGGAAGAAGGAGATGTCGAGGTCCTATATTTCACACTCCTGTACCTCCCCCCTGAGGGTGGGAGTGTGGACAGTCCATGTTGGGGATGGGCGAGATCCCTCCGCAGAGAGATGAGGTCAGGATGACCTGTATGATGCAGCTGTAGAAGCTACAGAGGATCTTAGGCAACGTTCTAAGATATGCGTTAAAACTGCATTTAGTGCTCATATTTCTCCCCTTTTCCTCCAGGCTTGTGCGATGGACAACATGGTGACAGACGGGAGAGATGAACCACATACAGACTTTATGTACTGTTGGAGAGCCATCACAGAGGTCCTTAAGTTCGGTCCCCGTCGGTTGCACTCTGGTTGCAAGGTGCTCTTTCTCATCATTCCAGGTGAGTTGCACTAATGTAGTGTATTCAAGGAAGTAATGTCAGCTATTATTGTGGCCCTGTCTTTAAGAGGGACATGGTGTCTACTTCTAAATTACATTGCCACAAACCAGCTAGTACACAGAAACTTGTAGAAGGAGTAGAAACATAGGAGTACTGTTTGGTGGATATTCAGTGCATGGTGATAAAAGTCAGCCAGGGCCCAACAACAATCCCTGCAGTTGCAAAATTCCCTAACAAGCTGCTATGGCCACAACTGTATAATCTGAGATGGTCACTATTGGAGTGGAACAGCAGTTCATATTATTTTCTTCTTAGGCTGAATATTCGGTGCATCATACTGGTCTGACATGAAGCATTGAAGATTGCACTCTATGTATTTTTTGTGACGCGGCTCTAAATGTGTGCTGTCTTCTATACAGGCAACCCAGGTGTAGTTGGATTCTACAGGACCTTCATGCAAACACTTCACAGTATGTTTGGATACCGCTACCCAGTGTGGGCTGTAAGCCATGCTGGCCACTGTACACCACCGCCATCCATGGACATGGTAGAAGGTATGGATTATTCCCACCCTGAAGTACACAGAAATCAGCAGATCTTGAAAACCAGTTTCTCTGGTACTTTCTATTGTACTAACACTTCACTGAAGAGTTAAAAAGTTCCAGGCATAGACACTACAAGTTTCGGCTCTTTATCTTTTATACAGATGCCTCAGCGACAGCAGACAGTGACTTGTTTGGCCTGAACGGGCAGGTTGAGCACAAGCTGGCCTTCCTCAGGGAGCATGTTCCCACTGACACCAGCTTAGTCCTGGTGGGACACTCAATCGGATGCTACATCATTCTGGACATGATGAAGAGGAATCCTGAACTCAAGGTGAGGCACTGGTTTTCTTTTTGAGGAAAGGCATAACATTGTCTATGGGGATAAATGAACATGACAGTTGTATGCAAAGGTTTGAGTCATTTACATGGACATTCATTTAAAAAAAATGCACAAGAGCCAGATCGTGGTGTCTTATCTGGCATTTAAACAGTAAATTAGGTGCCAAGTGAGTGTACAGACAGCAAGAATTTAGAAAGGTGTGGGGGTTACTCTCAGTAGTCAACACAGTCCAACACTATCAATGCATTTCAAATTTTTTGCACATCCACATTAGAGCCCTTAACCTCCACCCACTCATATCGTGGCATGTTTAAAAGAAGCAGATTAAATGTCAGGTACTTATCTCAGAGTGCATCTTCTTTGTCTATTGTAAGGGAAAAAGGAAATGTTAACGCAAGTCAAGTGT